>JAYESD010000004.1:157429575-158629575 GCA_036927565.1 Tuctoria greenei | reverse complement strand
TAAGGGCAGGGAGGCCCAACGAGCTATCTACGAGATGGACACCACTGTCCATGTCGCTGAAGGAGTCCGATTGACCGACTCCGGAAGATGAAGGCCAAGCAGCTTCGCAAACTCAGGTGGAATGTGCTGCTTGAGGAGTGGTACCCGCAGCCCAGAGAGGCTCTGGTGGATAGTCGCTTCTGGACTGTCACCCAGGCATCACTCTATGAGACCTACAGGCGTCGAGGTCACAAGCTGTTTCAACACAACTATCTAGATTGGGGTCAGCTAGCTTTGGCAGCAGAGACGGAGATCCGTCCTTATTTTTAGAGGTACCGAGGTTTGGTGCAGCTAATGGCATATGAGCGGAGTGCCTATGTGGAAGATTGGGTCCGCGTATTCTATGCCACCCTCTATGTCTCTAAGGGCAGAAGATCAATTGACTTCATGTTTATGGGTCAGCACTACCACTTGACGAGGCAGACACTGGCACAGCTGCTGGGAGTGGACTTGCGCGACTCCTGCGTGCATGAGAGGGTCTATGGTCAGGCAGACCCGCCGAGGAGGCCGCTCACTGGAGGAGTGGCACCAGCTCGGGAGGAGATTCGTTCTTTTTTCGGTCCTACCTTCTCTCCTGACCAGCCGAGAGTACCAGCTTTGTTGACTCCAGCTGTGCGCACAGTGCACCTCGCCTTGCGCCGCACGCTCCTGCCGAGGTCTAGTTACCTGGAGGGGTTCACCAGCTTACAACAGACTCTCCTGTTCTACATCATGAACGGGATGTAGTTCGACATCGTGGACGTCCTCATATGCGAGATGGAGGATGTGATCACAGACGGAGTAGGCATGATGAGGTAGCTCGTATATGGACACTGGATCAACTACCTGCTCACTATGATGGTTCCGTAGGGGTCCGCCATGCACGACCGTCTCACTGACGAGAGTGTGACACAGTTCGGTCACTACCGTGCCCCAGCTCCTGGAGACCGCCGCCTTGGCCGTCCAGTCGAGCGTCAGGTCAGGGCTCAACTTTCTGAGGAGGACTGGTCTGACTTAGAGAAGGAGGATGAGAGGCTTGCCGAGGCTGAGGCACAGGGGGAGGACTTGCAACATATCTGGTCAGAGAGCGACACCGACGTCAGTGTCGAGGAGTACTTCCCTCCACTGCCCTCACCCAGGCAGCACGACACGGAGGCTGGAGGCTCTACAGTGCCACCACCTACTCCACCTCCCGTCACTGAGGCGTAGCTCACGCAGCCATCAGAGCTGACGTTGCTCCTCCAGCAGATGGTTGAGAAGCAGCGTCCTGACAGGCTGGCAGCCGAGCAGGCCCGAGCGGAGCAGGCTGCCTGTCTCCTTGAGCTCCAGCAGCAGCAGCAGGAGATGCAGTGTCAGATCGCCCGTGAGAGGTGTGAAGACACTGACAGGCTGACTGGGCTTATCGACCAGATGCACCAGCGCACTCTCGACTAGCAGCAGCAGACGCAGCAAGCGATGATGGGCATCCTGGGGTTGATCACCAACCTCTACACCCAGACCGGGATTGCCCTCCCGTCGCAGCTGTCAGGAGTCACTCCACCACCTCCAGTCCTGGCTCCAGCTGCCGCTCCAGTGGCCCCAGTACCTTCTACGCCGATTCCCTCCTTCAGCATGTCTCCACTTCTGGCTCTTGGTGCTCCGATCCACTCCCCGCTGCCGGCCACGACACTGTTTCAGCAGTCGCCGGCCTCCGTCGTCAGTGCCCCTGCTCCAGCAGCTCCTCCACAGCAGGCACCAACGGTGGCTCCTACGTCTCCGGCAGCTCCCTCCACCACTACTCCAGCCAGCAGCTCTGACGACAGCGACGGTGACCAGTTCGTCATCGCGCCCAGTACTCAGGATCCTTAGGCACTCGGATCCCTTTTTGGTGTCTTGATGCCAAAAGGGGAGAAGAGTTAGAGGAGTCAGGGAGAGCATCTTAGTGTCACGGGGAGTCTCTTTTATCATTTATCGTTTATCATTCTTGTAATTCAGTGTGTTTGCTACATTTGGTGTGTTTGCTTCTCATTTGCTACTTATCGAGCTCTAATGAACTTATTTCCATCAGTTATTAATGGATTGGGCTCATTTGGTGTTTATCTATGTTTATGATCACTTACTTTTCACACTTGAGTTATTAATTGATGCTTAAGCTTCAAGTGTGACATCCTGTATTCATTGCATATTCCTTTAAGTTTCATTCTATCAAATTCATTACTATTGCGCTTTGATTATTGTGTTGTCATCAATCACCAAAAAGGGGGAGATTGAAAGCATCTAGGCCCCCATGAAGTACGGTTTCAGTGATTAATGACAACCATTGAACTTTACTAATGAATTTGTGAATGCAAGGTCCCCATAATCACTCAATAAAATGAAATGAATATGTCATTGGAGACCCATATACAATCAACTTTTGAGATCAAATCAATGAGATAAAGATAGGAAGTGAAAGCTCTTATGTCTAAGTCACTCAACCATAAGTTGACAACATACAATGCTTGAAGATCATTAGAGAGGCTTATGAAACAAATGTCTAAGAGGTCATCTGAGCAAGACACAAAATATTCACTCAAAAACAACTCGAAGCAAACAAAATCAACTCACCTGATCAACCGATGATTTCAGAAATGTACACATCGGTCGAGTTGGTTCAACTGAAGAAGAAGACCTCAAAACAATGTACTCACTGGATCATCCGATGTGAATGGCTCAGTGATATCGGTCTATCAGTACAGTTTGCAATACCATTGGACCAAGTGTAGAACCGGATCATCCGATGTACAGACTTACATACATCGGTCAATCACTCCAGTAAGCATCAAGACTAAGCAAATTCTGGAGGAAGAGCCACCGGATCATCCGATGAGAAGACAGGAGCAACATCGGTCTAACAACGGTCATATCTGACACATTGACGTCAGCCAAAGTAATTAGACCGATGATAACTAAAGGGAAGACATCGGATCATCCGGTGTTCACAGTAAAGTTCTGTCAGCCTACTTTTCCAACGGCTATTTCGGGGAGGCTGGCTATAAATACCCCCTAACCCTGTCATTTCGTTAAGTCTTGATCACCTGAAGCTATCAAAACATCCACAAGTGTTCAAGACCAAGAGCAATCACTTCCACACCATTTTGATCATCTATACACCAAGGTTTAGGCTAGAACTAGCTAGAGAGAGAGCTTGTGTGCCACCATTCTGGGTGAGTGGACTCTCTAGGATAGTGTGAGAGCCTCAAGGGAGTGCCCTTGGTGTCTGTAATCGTGAGGAGACTTCCGGAGCTTGCCAAGGCGTGTGTGGAAGCCCAGAAGGTCGAAGTTGTACAAGGCTTGAGCTCCACCTTGCCAAAGGAGGCGAACGGAGAAGAATAGTGAAGACCCCTCGTCTCGGTGACTTGGGTGTGGCAAAACCCTTTGGTGGGTGCCACAACGTGGATGTAGGAAGATCTTGACGATCTTGCTGAACCACGGGAAAAATACTTGTCTCCTCGGGAGTTTGCATCCTTCTCCTTCCCTTACTTTTATGCATTTTATATTCCGCAAAGTTTCTATCTATTAGAATGCATAGATAGTCGCGTAGGGAATTGGGCTTTAGAAATTAAGTTTCATTGCTTAGAATTTTTTGAAGAAAGCCCAATTCACCCCCCCCCCTCTTGGGCATTCGGTCCTTACAGACGGGTTCTCTACATAGAGCAATTCCCTCATAAATGCAATGAGAGGATCCACCTTTGGAGGTGTGACTTTGACCTCTTGAATCTGTCTAACATTTGGCCCATGCATGATACGAATCATGGAGCATTGCTCCAACCTTGGGCGAAAGTTAAACTTTTCCTCCTTGCCATTGATATGGAAGTGGATTTCTCCAGCTCCCACATATATGCGAGCCTTCACGGTGCTAAGGAATGGGCGCCAAAAGATGAGCGGTGTATCCTTCTCGACCTCCATGTCGAGCAACACGATATCCACGGGTATGAAGCAATTATGAATTTTCATCAGAATGTCTTCAACAATACCTGCCAGATAATGGACTGAAGAGTCAGCCAGTTGGAGCTGCATTGGTGTTGGAGTAAGCTCCGTGAAGTTTAGTTGGTCGAAGAACGCCTTGGGCATTACACTCATACTTGCTGCAAGGTCACAAAGTTCCTTGTCAAAGTAGTGAGCCCCAATTGAGCAAGATATGATGGGGTATACAGGGTT
Organism: Tuctoria greenei; assembly: GCA_036927565.1. Lineage (NCBI taxonomy): Eukaryota > Viridiplantae > Streptophyta > Magnoliopsida > Poales > Poaceae > Tuctoria > Tuctoria greenei. Next base: position 158,625,378 of record JAYESD010000004.1, on the reverse strand, counting down.
CTTCAGCCAGTTGCCTTCCCATAGAGAGATCATGTTGACATTTTCCACGGGATGTTCAAGCTGTCCTGGCATGTTGCCATTTTCCATTGGTGGAACAACAGCTGCCAGTTAAACCAACTGAGTTTCCAGCATCTTGTTTAAGCTCAGTTGATTCTTGAAGGTCGAGGATAGTCCTTCAATCTTAGCATTAATGCTTTCTAGGGTCTTCTCATTAGTTAAAAGCTTCTTTGATAGGGCATCATTGATCTTCAGTTGGCTAATGGCAAGCTCTCTCAAGTTGGGTTGATTTCCATTATTGCCGTTGTTGTTGTACCCTCCTTGAAAGAATGGGCGTGGTTGGCCCCACCCTTGACTCCCTGGATGATAGCCATTGTTTTTCCCATTGTTGGCTACTTATAAGGCATCCTCATGGGTTTCTGGGCAGTCATTGTCCAAATGGCCCTTGTTGCCACATACTTCACAAGTGAGGAGTCTAGGGCATAGGCATTGCCACATACGTCACCACCGGCTTGTCCATCAATCTTCTTCATGAGGAGGTCCAATTTGGTAGCGATCATGTCCACCTCCTTCAATGTGTGCATGCCTCACTGACGGGTATGGAGACGCTCGTCGCTCCAACCCATGTTTGATAGCATCTTCTCAATTAAGTCTTTGGCTTTGGGCACTTTCAATGAGAAAAAGGCTCCTCCAGTAGCAGCATGAACATGGTCACGGGCGGAAGGGATCATCCCGTTGTAGAAGTTTTGGATAATCAGCTAGTCATCCATTCCATTGTGGGGACAGACCAGGATGTACTCCTGAAGCCTTTCCCATGCATTAGGAATAGACTCCTTAACATCTTGTTGGAAGCTGGAAACTCTTCCATGCAGGGCATTGGTCTTGCACAACAGAAAAAACTTGACAGGAATGACGTACACCACTTCTCCCAAGTGTCTACAGCACTTTAGTTCACATAGAACCACCGCTTTGCTCTTCGAAGAAGGGAGAACGGAAACAACCTAAGACGGATGACATCAGGAGGTAGTTCTTGATCTTAAAAATGCTCCAGATCTTAAGGAACTATTAATGGTGAGCACTTGCATCCTTGTTAGCCTTGCCATGAAATCGGTTGGCTTGCACCATAGTGATAAGACCAATCTTGATTTCCAAGTTCACTTCTCCCGTGTTAACAGTGGGCCCAACAATGTGACCTTTGATTCCGAAAATGAACCAAGCGGAATGCATATGTGTGCCCAGGATGTTTAACACACATACAAAAGTGTTTCACAATTGATAAACAGATACAAACCATGTCTCGAATAATAATACTAATAATAGTACCTTATTACAAACCAAATAGTCTCGATTACAAGCTCTAATAAGATTGCAGCAGAAAAACTAAACTCTAATGACTCTAAACTCCACAAGCTGGTTTGACGGCAAACACATGCCTAGAACTCCTCAAAGACCTCCTGGTACTCCACCTGGTCGCCTGTGTCTGAATTTGGTGGGGGAATAGCAAGGGTGAGCACATGTCATACTCAACAAGTGTGGGAAAGTATGACATGTAGCTTAAACAAGGTATGATAGTAAAATGGGCTAATTGCATAAAAGTACATTCAAATTAGTTGAAAATGCAATTATATCATGATTAAGTGAGATCCTTCCCAAATAACCCAAATAACATCAATTTCAACTTAAATAACCAATTCCAGCAATAATAATCCTTAACCAACTCATAACTGCTCATTTATCTCAATTTAATCAATTCTATGTACCCAAGCCAATTAATTAACAAATAGCGATTCCCAATTCAATTCCAGCCATTAAACCAAGTTAAAGTACAAATTCTAATCATGTGAGGGTCCAGGTTGCTCATGACCGGGAGCATGACTATCATGATAGTTTTAGACACACAATGCAGAGGTTGTACCACTTTACCCACAAGTTCGTGATTTCATCACCATTCGATGACTAAGGGATCTCAATTATGCTGTCTCACACTTGCTTAGGTGTGTGGCCAAGAGATCATAAAATAGCCTTTACAAAGTGATTACTAGCCTATTTAGACCCCACTAAGGTTTCATCGGTGGTGATGTCTCCAACTGAGCACATCCAACCATGGGCCCCCTCTTGAGCCATCCGGATCCCAGGGTAGTCCCACCATCAACTACAAACCCATTTCGACTTCCCCTTCCCCAAGCATTCTTAATGGTCCAAACAGCACTAGCAATTAACTAATTAGTCAGCTAAGCCACACCCATATTTGGCCCTGTGGTGGCACTGTAAATCCTGGATGGTCGCTGCATGAACCGGTCCTTAGATCTAAAGAAAGCAAAACCACTGAAACACTCCAACCCATTCCACATAACCATCTTTCGTAGATCCCTAGGCACCATGTTGCTAAAGGGTCATTATTACCAATTCTCATCATTCACATATTCAATAGTTCACAATTAATCCATTAGATTGTTTCCCCAAGTCCAATTTAGTATTGCGAAGCAAAAGTGCAAAATACAATTCCCGACTCTCTACATAGTGTTCAAGCGACAAGGATGGTCATACAAAACTAGTAAACTCCTACAATTGGGTTTTCCCATCATATTGACACAAGCATGCATTTTTGCAAACAAAACCTTCAAAACAGGATCAATATGGTTAAGGACGCTTGCCTTGCTCCTAAGCTTGATTTGGATCAAAGGCTTCGTAGTTCTAGTTCTGCAGTTCCTCGAAAGCACTCTTTATGGCAATTCCTTCTATTCTGAGCGACAAACATGCGAAACACACAATTCGATCAATTAATGCTCATATAGTACTCAATATGCCATGATATGCATGATTAATGCAATTGTGAGGTAAAAATTGTTAATGAGTTGTTATTAATGTTTACTAACTAGTTCTAATAGTTTTTAACAAGTTTGAACAAGTTTGGAATAGATTTAAGTTGATTTGGTGTTAATTCAACACAATTCAGATTCAGAGGCCGGACTAGTCCGTTTTCAAGGTCGGACTAGTCTGCCCTGGACAGAATTGGATTTTTAGGGTTTTCATGATCTGCGAGAATTGGGGTTTGGTTTGCATGAAAACTTGAATGTAGAGGGTGTAACACATGTTTAAAGATCCAAAGATCAAGATTGTGACGTGAGGCTTTGGATCTTGGCAATTAGGGCTTGAGGGAGGTGAGTTGATGAAGAACTTGAATGAAGAACGTCAATTGTCAAAGAATCAATGGAGATTGATCTTGATTAGCCATTCTTCGAGTTCCTCTCTTCCTCCTTGCTTCAGGACTTGATCTTGACAACGGCACAATGCGAAAGTTGCAGCAAGGGTTTTCAATAGGGGTGGGGAAGTGTGGGGTATTGGGTTGTTTATATAGAGGTGGAGGATTAGGGTTTTGGGGTGAATTCCAAGTTGAATTCGGTAGGGGGGCGTGTAAGGGTCGAGGTGGGGTCCACTTTGGCCCCTCGGAGGTTGGGCATGGAGTTCTTGGGCCAAAATTAGGCAATTACCCAAAAACAAATTGTTGAGAAATAAAAGAATCCGAGTTGGTTTCCGAAGGCTGGACTAGTCCGCAATAGGGACCGGACAAGTCCGTTCTCGTACAACAAGGGTCTCCAGACTAGTCTGGTGTTGATACCGGACAAGTCCGGGGTTGGATCGGACTAAAACAGGTGTTTTCGGACAAGTCTGAGGTGTTTCATAAAGGCTGACCACACTAGTACAGTGTCACAAAGTACTAGTCCGTTTTGGTCCAGTAAGGCTGATAGGACTAGTCCGTGGCGATAAAGGACTATTCCGCACTTTTAAAGGGAAAACCGGACTAGTCCGGTGATGGGTTGGACAAGTCCGTACTCTGACAGACTGAAACTTCCAGATTAAGCCTAAATTAATTTTAATCTTGTTCCTTTTTACATGGCTTAATGTTAAACATATATGAGGATGTATGCAATGCATTATGCATGAAAGTGAGGGTGTGACAAACAGGCACATTGTTAGCAGAGGGAGCCGAAAACTCACGAAGGGTCTTCTGGGCCATTGGCGTTTTGGTTGCTGGTGCAATTGTCTAGCTTGCTTTGCCGCTCGATGCTTCTGAGGAATAATGACAGGAGGTCGATCTCTCAGAAGGGATTCGAGATCTTCAACAAAGTTTTCTGGCAAGCGGAAACCAGACATACACTACCCCGTTTTCACATAAAATTCGAAAACAAAGAAGGGTTATCCTACTAAAAACTACTTAGGCTCCTAACTATTGGTATTTCCTACGCACTACTAACAAATCATCTCTAGCGGGGGTGCCAGAAATGTTTGTTGGTAGGTTTTAATTCTCAAGTGAACGTCTGCAAGTGCACGGAAATTATCGATGTAGCAATTCTTGTTTAAAAAGTATTCCCAAAGGGTGTCATTTATATTTTCGAAAAGAAAGGCTAGATGGAATTAAAACAATCATAAAGTGGAAAAGTTAGGTTGGCCTAGGTTGGGTTCTAGCAAGGATGGGTATAATGATAAGTTGAGGTAGTGTGACACACAAGAGCATTCTATCCTAAGGGGATAAATGATGTAATAGAGGAATTGAGGCTAAGAGTTAGGTAGAGACTCCTATGCTTCTAATGTACATATACAAAGCATAAGTTAGTTACTAATGATCATGTTAATTATGAATTCTCATGCTAAGTGGATTAACACATTGATCACGAATTTACCCCATGCAACACTAGGCGACTCCTGCCAAGAGCTTGTGGCATAGCCAAATGTGGAGGATTACAAAGGCCAGATAGGGTTGTCACCTCCTACTGCCTAAATCTTCAATCTGTTGGTCTACGAGACATTCAATGCTACTCTCTATCCTAGAACCATGCTAGCATATTAAGTAATTACCTTAAGAGCCTAGGCACAAGCCATCCTAAGGCAATGAACTAAATCATTGAACCAATGTTAATTCATAGCATAAGTGATTCATGTTAACATAACCATATCATATCTAATTAGACTATTGTGGAGGTTTATAATGTTTATGATAATGTAATGAACATGGTATAGCACAATCATAAATACTACTCCTACCACATACATGGAATCCACAATCAAACAAGAAACGCTTCATCCAAGTATGTGAACATATGAATACTAAAGATAGCATCTTTATTATGAATAATGTCACAAATACAAATAGGAATATGGAAGGCATACTTTTCCCAATTGGGAAGAGACTCCTACTCCTCTCCTACTTGGACTATGGACTAGAGACTCTCCTCTCCATGGCCTATACTCCTCTAAACATATGGACAATAGTAGATACAATGGATGAATACTCGAGTGGTGTGTGTTGAAGTGAGGGGTGAGGGGTCCTATTTATAGCTTGGAGAAGGGTCGGTTCCCGCCATCAAAAGCGCGCGAATCAGTCACCCCTGACTACTTCAAGCCTGGAGGAGCCACCACGTGGAGTTTGACCGAGAATGGTTCCAGGAACTAGTCGGCCGACTAGGGGGGTTGGACGACCTGGTCTTGGCCCCTTTTGCAGTGTGCTTTCTCCCGATGACTGACAGGTGGGTCCCATTGACTGATATGGGTGCTACACCGTTGGATGGCCTCGAATACTTCTGTTTGTGGGCTATTTGATCCATGTGGTGCCACGTGCTGTCGCTTGATTTGCTGGAATGATATTTTATAGGATCCATCCCCTTGTTTCACTTCATTTCTGCATAGAATCCCGACATGCACTACTTTCTCCAACGACAAGTGGAAATTGGTTAAATAGAAAGGTGATGTGTGCAAGAAATGTCAATTCCTTCACATAATTGAGTTATATTGACGGGTGAAATCGGTGTATAACAGCCGTCAGCAAACTCCCCCAAGCTTATCCTTTGCTCGTCCCGAGCAATGTCAAGACTTTAGGTTGATGATCAGGAGTTGCTACTATGTTCTATTTTTCAGAAGTACCATGTGCACAAAAAAAATAATATACCTAGTATTGCAAAAATTGGCACGATACTTTACCAATCTTAGGTTATTATGGGGCTTATGCCATCTTCTATTCATGGGTGGTTGAAAGATAGAACAGCAAATTGAGCACACATACCCTAGAAATCAAGTTCCACTTAAATTCCGGAGAGTTCGATTTAGATTTTAAGTATCTCAATTTGATTTTCTCAAGTATCTCCTTTTTGTGTAGTGGAAATATGTCCTCACAAAGGCATTGTGCCCAAATTCATCCTACCTCTACATAAGGCTTTTATGTGGAGCTTTGCAGGGAATATAGTAGGCATATTTGCAACACATAATATTGCTAAGTCAAAAGAGCAAGCTTTAGGAGAAATCAATTCAATACAATTTGATTCAAGACATGTGCATGTGTGCTGGAATGGAGTGGATGTGGATCTTGAGATGACTCCTTTTCGATAGGACTCTTATTTTGCAGGGATGAAACATGGCTACTTTTTTTTCTCATGCATATGATGTAAGCATGCATTTTTTTTATTTTTCTTGTAGCCATGTCTTCTACTCCCTTTTTATGCAATGACTTTTGGAGAGAGTACTATGTGTGAATCATATGGACTTTCTCTTTTTATTGTGGAATGGTGGTATGATGGAAAATTTGCTTACATCTAGCGTAGAAGTATTGCATGTGCAAGTGAAGTATTGAATTCAAAAAGTAACGAAAGAAATCTCACATAGGTCTATACTAGTTTGACAAAACTTAATGTGAAGACAAATAGCATATGCATAAGGTCTATCAATGTGATATACCATATGGCTTTGGTGGGTATTTCCAATCAAATGAGGATAACTTAAATCTTCTTAGATTTTCTCCGAAAATCTAAGTTTCACATATAAAACTAGGAATAGCAGCCCTATCACTATATCATATCTCACAACAACTTAGAATGGATTAAGCTTTTGCGGCTCACAATTTCCAGATCAAGGCAAAAAGCAATTTTAACCAATGAGAGCAATATGTTATAGAGTAGTAAGTTGTAAACTAGGGATTTAGGAAAATAAAACAGAGCAAACAACTATTTATCATTTCATCTATTTAATTCCAACTCATTCTCACCACACATATTTTATTTTTTAGAAATTAAACCTATTCTATATTATCTTTTTTTAATTCAAGGTGGATGATGGATAAGTGGAAAATAAATATGCAAGGGGTTGATACAATTTACCTCAAGTGGGGGTCCTCCCCCAAGCCTGTTCTTCACTCACCTCCATGTCGAGGGTTGATCCCTTGATGACGGAAGTATGACGCAAGATCGGCTTGTTGTTGTTGTAGTGTGGAGTTGAGGATGATGAATTGAGTGTCCATGTTTTGTTGCCAATCATGGGTACCTTGGACATGCCCTTGGAGAGTCTTGTAGATGTCACCCGTCCTTACTTCAAGCTCCTCCATATGTCTAGAGAGGTCCGTCATTCCTTGGCTATAGTCACGATGACTTCTAGCCGAAGTGGAATGACATCTTCTCATAGATGTTGGAGGCAAGCTACTAGAGCTTTAAGTGGATAGGGGTGTCTCCCATGTAGTACCTGGCCATCCATGCCAAGGTGGACCTTCGATCTCATACGATGGAGGTTGAGTCCATCTGGGCGCATCACCTGTTGGGTTATCTTCCTCTTCGTTCTCATGGACCGTGGAAGTAGTCGGGGGTAGGGCCGCTCTCCTTGTGCGGCTTCTAGTTACCCTTCCAGAGACACTACTTCTTTCGGCTTCGATGGAAAGTAGGTCAATGGTTAGCCTCTGACATTTGTAAAATGATAATCCAAGTTAGGTAACCGAATTTCATTAACAAAGCCGAGATAGTAAAATATCAAAGTGCCATGTTGATCATACTTAAGTGTACATCCTTGTACTAAATATTCTTTATCAATTAATTCTCCTTCATTTTCAATGTACTCAAATGAAGAATATTCTAGTGCTTCTACCCTAGTAGCAATACGGGTAATCAATGAGGTACGTTCAATTGGCCCTACCCTTGGAATGTAATCTAACCATTGTGTCATCATGGCAATAACTGGAGCAACTTTTATCTTTTTAATCATGGCAAATAAAACTTTTAGCTCATCATCACGCACTATGCTTACATCTACTCTAGGGAACATAGTCATAGCCACCCATCTATGCCTGAAGCGTAAAGTGGGGTTGTGCAAGTGGCTATTCCTAGTTGCACTACATCTGACCTCTCCAGTTAAATCTTGCCAAAAACATTGTTTGTTAAACTTAGGCAAATAGTCTAATTCTAGCAAACAACGTTTATGGAAGCCTAGGATTTCACATAATTCATTCCATAGGATGTTGTATTTTTTGCATTAATCGAAAAGTTATACCATCAAATCCTATCTTGAGTGTGCAAAGGAATTGTATGGATAGAAGGCATGAACCTTTCTCCTCTATGTGAGCAAAATTTTCCCATCCTACTGCACACCAAATGGAAAAGAATTCGGAATCCATACCTATTTTGGAGATCAAATCCAGATCATAAGCTTTCGTGTAAGAAAACTCACAATCTTGGAGGAGCTTGTGTGCTTGATCTTCATCTTCACCTTGGATGTCGAGGTCATCGTCGTGAAGAAGTTGGTGAAGTTTGCTCCTCTCACCCATGGGAGTGTTGTCTCCTACGCTCCTCTTCCGTGAACTTGGTGTGGCAACGGAGGAGGGTTGTGCACTTGAGTCTCCGCCATGGCTTGAGCTTGCAGCATCCTTCCTCTTTCCAAACAACCTTTTCATTCCTTTCATGGCCACAACAAACAAGAACACAACAAGGAAAAACTTGAAAGAGGTGATGTTAGTGAAAACAAAACCCCGTGCGAATTTTCCCGTGAAGAACTTGAAAGCTAATTGCAAATGCAATCAATAGCAAATCTCTTTGAGTTGGATTTTGAGCAAGAGTGCTTCAATGAAGAGCAAGAGAAACAATTTGAGCAAGAGTGACTTTTGGGATGTAAGAAATGAGGTGAAGTGTGAAGAGAAGAGCTCCTCACGGCCACCATTTATAGTGTGCAATCCCCAACGGTCACTAGGGCACCCAATATAGTCGTTGGAGGAGAGAGAGCCAAATTGGCTCTTTCCCCATGTCGGCCGAACAGGGGGGTCGGCTGACCTGACATGTGGGCCCCCTGTTCTCCCTTTTGGCAGGTGGCTCCCCAACGGCCATGGAATCAACATGTATGTGAAATACAACTTTTGCGGCTCAAAAAAATTGTTTTCCAAATAAAAATTCATTTTTCGAAACCCAACAATTTTCCTTTTGTGGAAAATAAAGAAATAAAAATGATAGTTGAGAATATAAGATTCTCAACTTGCTAAGAAAATCAAATATGCAGCGGGAGATTCAAACTAAATGGGGAAATCCAAATAAAGAGAAAAGAAACATAAAGAAAAGGATAACTACCAATTTAACCTATTGGCTAGGTCTCACCACCGTCCGATGAGATGGACATTCATACTTCTTCAGTTCTTGACATCCGGGCCCGGAGGGATGGGCTCGGACGGCTTGTCTTGCTTCTTCTGCCATTCCTTCTTTGGTGGCTTGGTGGACTTGGGCCTTTTGGGAGACCCGGACTTCTCTGTCTTCTTGGGGTGTCGGCGTGAACGATAAGACGGGTTTTCTGCAAAGATCAATTTCCTCATGAATGCAATGAGCGGGTCCATCTTTATGGGTGTGATCTCGACCTCTTCAATTTGTTTAACATTCGGCCCATACTTGATACGGATCATTGAGCATTGCACCAACTTTGGGAGAAAATTAAACTTCTCCTCCTTTCCATTGATATGGAAGTGGATTTCTCCAGCTCCCACATCTATGCGAGCCTTCGCGGTGCTTAGGAATGGGCGCCCAAGAATGAGCGCCGTATCCTTCTCAACCTCCATGTTGAGCACCACAAAATCCACGGGTATGAAGCAGTTCTGGATTTTCACCGGGACATCTTCGGCAATACCCGCCGGATAACGGACTGAAGAATCAACCAGTTGGAGCTGCATTGGCGTTGGAGTATGCTCCATGAAGTTCAGCTGGTCAAAAAACACATTGGGCATCACACTCACACTTGCTCCAAGGTCACAAAGTGTCTTGTAAAAGTTGTGTGCCCCAATTGAGCATGAGATTGTAGGACATCCAAGGTCCTTCAGCTAGTTGCCTCCTTGTAAATAAATCATGTTGACATTTTCGACAGGAGGTTCGGGCTTTCTTGGCATCTTGCCATTCTCCATGGGAGGAACAACAGCTGCCAGTTGAGCCAACTGAGTCTCCAAGATCTTGTTGAAACTACATTGATTTTTGAAGGCTGAGGATCGTCCTTCAATCTTGGCATTGATGCTATCTAGGGTCTTGTCATTAGTCAACAACTTCCTGGATTGAGCATCGTTGATCTTCAGCTGTCTAATGGCAAGTTCTCTCAAGTTGGGTTGATTTCCATTGTTGTCATTGTTGTTGTACCCTCCTTGAAAGAATGGGCGTGGCTGGCCCCACCCTTGACCTCCCGGACGATAACCATTGTTACTTCCATTGTTGGATAGGTATAGGGCATCCTCACGGGTTTCTGGGAAGTCATTGCCAAAATGGCCCGTTTTGCCGCAAACTTCACATGTGATGTGAGAGTATAAGGCATAGGCATTGCCACATACCTCACCATTGCCTTGTCCATCAATTTTCTTCATAGGGAGGTCCAATTTGGCAGCGATCATGTCCACCTCCTTCAAGGTGTGCATGCCTCGCTGGTGGGTATGGAGACGCCCGTCAGTCCAGCACATGTTTGACACCATCTTCTCAATCAAATCTTTGGCTTTGGGCACCGTTAATGAGAAGAAGCCATCTCCAGCAGCATCATCAACATGCTCACGGGCGGAAGGGATCAACCTGTTGTTGAAGTTTTGGATAATTAGCCAATCATCCATCCCATGGTGGGGACCGGCTAGGATATACTCCTGCAGCCACTCCCAAGCCTCGGGAATAGATTCCTTGGGATCTTGCTAGAAGCTGGAAATTCTTCCACGTAGGGCATTGGTCTTGCCCAGCGGGAAAACTTGACGAGGAATGTCGTAGAACATTTCTTCCAAGTGTCTATAGCACTTAAGTTCGCGTAGAACTACTGATTCGCTCTCCCCAAAAGAAGAACGGGAACAGCCTAAGACGGACAACATCAGGGGATACATCCTTTATCTTAAAAGTGCTACAAAACTCAAGGGACTATTGCAGGTCAGCACTTGCATCCTCGTTAGCCTTCCCACAAAATGGGTTGTCTTGCACCATAGTGAGCAAGCCAGTCTTGATTTCAAAGTTTACATCTCCCGTGTTAACAGTGGGCCCAACAGGCACATCGTTAGCAGAGGGAGTCGAAAACTCATGAAGGGTCTTCTGGGCCATTGGTGTTTCGGTTGTTGGTGCGGTTGTGCTGGCTTTCTTTGCCGCTTGAAGCTTCTGGGGGGTTACGACACGAGGTCAATCTCTCAAAAGTGATTCGGGATCTTCAACAAAGTTTTCCGACGGGCGGAAACCAGTCATACATTACCCTGTTTTCACATAAAATGCGAAAACATAGAGGGGTCATACTACTAAAATCTATCAGGGTCCTATCTATTACTCAGTCATGTAATACTTCGACTACCTTCCCCGGCAATGGTGCCATAAATGCTTGTTGATATTTCCTTTGCACTATAAAAAAATCATCTCTAGCGGGGGTGCCATAAATGTTTGTTGGTAGGTTTTAATTCTCAAGTGAACATTCGCAAGAGCACGGAGATTATCGATGTAGCATTTCCCCTTTAAAGAGTATTCCCAAAGGGTATCTTTTATATTTTACCAAAGGAAGGCTAGATGGAAGTAAAACAATCATTAAGTAGAAAAGTTAGGTTGGCCTAGGTAGGGTTCTAGCAAGGATGGGTTTAATAATAAGTTGAGGTAGTGTGATACACACAAGAGCATTCTATCCTAAGGGGATAAATGAGGTAATAGAGGAATTGAGTCTAAGAGTTAGGTAGAGACTCCCCCTATGCTTCTAATGTACATATACATAGCCTAATTTAGTGACTAATGATCATGTTAATTATGAATTCTCATGCTAAGTGGATTAACAGAACGGGCACGAGTTTACCCATAGCAATTTAGGCGACTCCCGCCAAGAGCCTGTGGCGTAGCCGAACGTGGAGGATTACAAAGGACAAATAGGGCTGTCACCACCTACTGCCCACCTCTTCAATTTGTGGGTCTACGAGACATTCAACGCTACTCTGTATCCTAGAACCATGCTAGCATATTAAGTAATTACCTTAAAATCCTAGGCACAAGCCATCCTAAGGCAATGAACTAAATCAATGTTTAACCAATGTTAATTTATAGCATAAGTGATTCATGTTAACATAACCATATCATATCTAATTAGACTATAGTGGAGGTTTATAGTGTTTACAATAATGTAATGAACATGGTATAGCACAATCATAAATACTACTCCTACCACATACATGGAATGCACAATCAAACAAGAAACGCTCATCCAAGTATATGAACATATGAAGACTAAAGATAACATCTTTATTATGAATAATTTCACAAATACAAATAGGAATATGGAAGGCATACCTTTCCCATTTGGGAAGAGACTCCTTCTACTCCTCACTACTTGGACCATGGACTAGAGACTCTCCTTTCTACAACCTATACACCTCTAAAGCTATGGAGAGTAGTGGATACAATGGATGAATACTCAAGTGGCGTGTGTTGAAGTGAGAGGTGAGGGGTCCTATTTATAGCTTGGAGAAGGGTCGGTTCCTGCCACCAAAAGCGCGCCAATTAGTCACCCCTAACTACTTATGGCCTAGAGGATCCACCACATGGAGTTTGAGCGAGAATGGCGCCAGGAACTAGTCAGCCAATTAGGGGGGTCGGCCGACCTAGTCCTGGCCCCTTTTACAGTGAGCTTTCTCCAGGTGACTGACAGGTGGATCCCATTGACTGGTATGGGTGCTACACCATTGGATGGCCTCGGATACTTCTGTTTGTGGCCCATTTGATCCGTGTGGTTTCACGTGTCATCGCTTGATTGGCTGGAATGATAATTATAGGATCCATCCCCTTGTTTCACTTCATTTATGCATAGAATCCCTGCATGCACTACTTTCTCGAAAGACAAGTGGAAATAGGTTAAATAGAAAGGTGATGTGTGCAAGAAATGTCAATTCCTTCACATAATTGAGTTATATTGTCGGGTGAAAATGGTGTATAACAGCCGTCAACACTAACATATTCACTCAATCATGCAATACTTCGTATTCCTTCTTCGACAATGGCGCCAGAAATGCTTGTCGATGTTTCTTACGTCACAGATAGAAATCTTCAAGTGCACGGAAACTATCGAAGTAGCATTTCCCCTTAAAGAGTAGTACAAGGGTGTCATTTATATTTTCCCAAAGGAAGGCTAAGTTAAAGTAAAGCAATCATCAAATGAAGAGGGTAGATTGGTCTAGGTAGGGTTGTAGTGAGGATGGGTAATAGATATGTGAAGGTAATGTGACACACACAAGAGCATCCTATTCTAAGGGGGGTAAGTGGTCCAAAGAGGGATTAGGATAAGAGTTAGGGAGTTACTCCTACAATGCTTCTAGTATACATATACATATCATGGGTTAGATACAATTATACATGTCAACGGTGGATTCTTATGCTAAGTTGTTCAACACATCGGGCACGGGTTTACCCCTAGCAATACTAGGTCGACTCCCGCAAAGAGCCTGTGGCATAGCCGAATGTGGCGGATTACAAAGGACAGATGGGGCTGTCACCACCTACTGCCTACCTCTTCAATCCGTGGGTTTACGAGACACCCAACGCTACTTAACTATCCTAGCACCATGCTAGCATATCAAGTAAATACCTTAGGAGCCTAGGCACAAGCCATCCTAAGGCAATGACTAACCTAAACATCATTGCACCAATGTTGTAACATAGCATAAGTTATTCATATTAACATGGTCATGTCATAACTAATTAGACTATAGTGGGGGTTTGTAGTGTTTATGATGATATAATGAGAATGATATGGCAAAATCAGAAATACTACTCCTACCACATACATGGAATCCACAATCATACAAGAAACACTTCATCCAAGTATATGAATAAAAGAAGACTAAATATAGAATCTTTGTTAAGAACAAAGTCACAAGTACAAATAGGAATATCAGAGTCATACCTTTCCTAATTTGGAATTGGAAAGAGAGAGACTCCTTCTACTCCTTCCTAACTTGGACTATGGACTAGATACTCTCCTCTCTACAGCCTAAACTCCTCTAAACCTATGGATAATAGTGGATACAATAGAATTCAAGTGGTGTGTGTGTGTGTGTGTGTGTGTGTGTGAAGTGAGGGTAGGGGGTCTTATTTAAGGTGGAGAAGGGTTGGTTCCCGCCACCAAAAGCGTGCGAATCAGTCATCATCATCATCTTCAAGAAGCCGGGAGGAGCCAACACGTGTCAATTGATCGAGTTTGGCACCAGGACTAGGTCAGCCGACTAGGGGGGTTGGTCGACCTGGTGAGGGCTCTGTTGGTGCTGTGTTTTCTCCTGGTCCCTGACAGGTGGGCCCCCCATACCTATATAGGTGATACACCATTGGATGTCCTCGGATACTTCTGTTTGTGGGCCATTTGATCCATGTGGTGCCACATATCGACGCTTGATTGGTTGGGATGATATTTTATAGGATTGCTCCCCCTCTTTTACCTCATTTCCGACATAAAATGTATGCATGCACTATTTATCCAAGGACAAGTGGAAATAGGTTAAATAGAAAGGTGATGTGTGCATGAAATGATAGTTCCTTCACATAATTGAGTTATATTGACGGGCAAAATTGGTATATAACAACCGTCAACAAACTCCTCAATGCTTATCCTTTGCTCGTCCCGTGCAAAGTAAAGACTTTAGGTTGATGATCATGAGTTGCTACAATATTCTATTTTTCAAAAGTACCATGTGCACAACAAAATACTCTACCTAGTATTGCAAAAATTGTCATGGTACTTCACCCATCTTAAGTCATTATGGGGCTTATGCCTTCACCTATTCATGGGTGGTTGAAAGATAGTACAACAAATGGAGTAAGCATACCCTAGAGATCAAGTTTCACACAAATTCCAGATAGTTCAATTTAGATTTTAAGTAACTCAAATTTATTCTCTCAATCACTCCTTTGTGTGTAGCCGAAATATTTTCTCCCCTAGGCATTTTGCCTATACTCATCCTACCACTAAATAAGGCTTCTATGTGAATCTTGGTAGGGAATGTAGTAGGCATATTTGCAACACATAATATTGACGTCAAAAAAGCAAAGCCTTAGGAGAAATCAATTCAAAACTACTAGATTCAAGACTCGTGCATGTGTGATGGTGTGGAAGTGGATGATTGAGATGACTCTTATTTATGTAGACTCTCTTATATTGCAAGGATGAAACATGGCTACTTTTCTCCTTTTTTTTCCTCATGCTTATGATGTAAGCATGCATTTTCTTTTTCTTTTTATTGTAGACATGTCTTCTACTCTCTTTTTATGCAATAAACTTGGAGAGAGTACTAAGCATGAAGGGTGGGGAGTTTCTCTTTTTTATTTTGGAATGATGGTATGATGAAATTTTGCTTACTTCTAGTGTAGAAGTATAACATGTGCAAGTGGAGTCTTGAATTCACAAAGAAATGAATGAATTCTCACATAGGTCTATACTAGTTTGACTAGGCTAAATGTGAGGACAAATTGCATATGCATAAGGTCTATTAATGTAAAAATATCATATGGCTTTGGTAGGCATTTACAATAAAATGAGAGTAACTTAAATCTTTTTAGAATTTCTCCGGAAATCTGAGTTTCACTTTCAAACTAGAAATAGTAGTGCTATCAATATATAATATATCACAACAACATAAAATTGGATTAAGCTTTTGCTACCCACAATTTCTAAATCAAGGAAAAAGTAATTCTAGCCAATGAGAGCAATTATTTGGAGAGTAGTAAGTTGAAAACTAGGGACTTAGAAAAAAATTAAAATAGAGCAACTATTCATCATCTCATCTATGTGAATTCCAAATCATTCTTAACATCTTTTATTTTAATTGAAGGCAAATATACTCTACTTTTTATTATATGCAAGGTGAATGGTGGATGAATGGAAAATAAATATGCAAGGGATGTGATACAATTTACCTCAAGTGGGGGTGCTCCCCAATCTTATTCTTCAGTCATCTCCATGGTGTGGGTTGAACCCTTGATGATGGAAGTATGCCGCGAGATCGGCTTGTTGTTGTTGTAGAGTAGAGTTGAAGTTGGTGAATTGAGCGACCATGTGTTGTTGCCAATCTTGGGTACCTTGGACATACTCTTGAAGAGTGTTGTAGATGACACCCGTCCTCACATCAAGGTCTTCCATACGTCTAGTGGGATCCATCACTCCTTGGCTATAGTCATGATGACTTCTAGCCGAAGAGAAACAACATCTTCTCATTGTAACACCCTCATTTTCATGCATAATGCATTGCATGCATCCTCATACATGTTTCACATAAAGCAACCTTAAAAGGAACAAGATTAAAATAAATTTATGTCTAATCATCATTCTAATCATGTGTGGGAGCGGACTTGTCTGGCCTCAACCTCGGACTAGTCCGGTGTCCCTTTCCTGTTTCAGAAAATTCAGTTCTTCAGAACACCCGACTTGTCTGGCACATTGCACGGACTAGTCCGATGTAGGTTCTTATGTTGTTCGGACTTGTCCGTCCTTGAGTGGACTAGTCCAATGCTGATTCAATCCGGACAAATTTCTTGCCAAGCCCTGGACTTGTCCGACCTCCAGCACCGGACTTGTCTGATTTCGTCTTTGTTCCAAAACAGACTTGTCTGGCTATCCTTGCAGACTAGTCTGACCATCAGAGTTCAACTGGGATTCTATTTTTCTTCCACATTATGTTATTGGGTAATTGCCTTCATTGGCCCCAAGAACTTTGTGCCCAACCCCAGAGGAGCCCAAGTGGACCCCACCATGACCCCTATTCGTTCTCCACTGGATTCTGCTCCAAATCCAACCCAAGACCCTACCGCGCCACCCTATATAAGCAACCCAATACCCTCACCTCTCCAATCCTTTGAGAAAAACCCTTGCCGCCGCCCTTGGTCGTGCACCCAATCAAGAGGAGATCCAGCAGTGAGGGGAAGGAGTAGGATTAAGCAAGTGCGATCTTCATCAACTTTTCGACATTGGCGATCAAATTGTCCTCAACATCTCATTGTCAAACCCTAGACGTCAAAATTCAAGTGTTGCACCCAAATCTCGACTCCTGGACCTCTAATCTCACGGTATACCCTCTACATCCAATTGTCCACGTGAATTTATCCTTTGATCTTGCTGTCAAGAAAAACCCTCTTTCTGCAGTTCAAGACAGGGCGGACCAGTCCGGCCCTGATACTGGACTTGTCCGACCTCCGAATCTGTCATCATTGAATTGAACCTAATTTGACTCAAATCAATTCAAAACTTGTTCAATCAGGTAAGAACTATTGTAACTAGTTAGTAAACATTAATAGCAACTCATTAACAAGTTTTACCTCACAATTGCACGAATCATGCATATCATGGCATATTGAGTAATATTTGATTGTAATGTTTGTTTCACATGTTTGTCACGCGGAATAGAAGGTATCGCTGTAGAGAGTGCTTTTGAGGACATGCAGAACCAAAACATCAAAGCTTTTGACCCAAACTAGGCTTAAGAGGAAGGCAAGTGTCCTTGATCATTTTGATCAAGGTTTTTAAATGTTTTGTTTGCAAATTGCATGCTTGTGTCAAATTGATTGGAAAACACAATCGTAGGAGTTTACTTGTTTTGTATGACCACCCTTATCGTTTGAACACAATGTAGAGAGTCGGGAAGGGTATTTTACACTTTTGCTTCACTATAGTCAATAGGGTTTGGGAAACACTCATATTGCTTAATTATGAACTATTGAACACTTTAATGACGAGACTTGATATTAATAACCCTTTTAGCAACATGGTACCTAGGGATCTAAGCAAGCCGATTCTGTGGAATGGGTTGGACTGTTTTGATGGTTTTGCTTGCTTTAGATCTAAGGACCGGTTCATAGAGCGACAACCCAGGTTTTACAGTGCCACCACAGGGCCAAGTATGGGTGCGGCATAGCTGACTAATTATGGGGGTTGCCAGTACTGTTCGGACCATTTGGAAAGCTTGGGGAAGGGGCAGTCGGATGGGTATGTAGTGATGGTGGGATTACCCTTGGATCTGAATGGTGCAAGAAGGGGCCCTTGGATGGATGTGCTCAGTTGGAGACATCACCATCGGTGAAACCTTAGTGGGGTTCGAATAGGCTAGTAATCACTTTGTAAAGGCTATTTTGTGATCTCTTGGCCACACATCAAAGGAAGTGTGAGACGACATAATTTAGATTGGTTAGTCATCAAAGGATGATGAAATCACAGACTTGTGGGTAAAGTGGTACAACCTCTGCAGAGTGTTAAAAACTATCATGATAGTGGTGGTCCTGGTTATGAGCAACCTGGACGCTCACATGATTAGAGTTATGGACCTTGAACTTGTTTTAGTGGCTGGAATTGAATTGGGAATCGGTATTGTACAGTAATTGGGTTTGAAATATGAAAATGGTAATGCTGAGTCGAATGGACAGTTATGAGTTGAATATGGTATATTATTGATGGTTTCAGTTATTTATATTAGGATTATGGTATAGAATATGGAATTAATTATTTTTGGGTTGTTAAGGGATGGACCTCACTTAATGATCATATTATTGCATTTTCAACAATTTTGTGTGTACTTTTATGCAATTGGCCATTCGATTATCATTCCTTGTTTAGGCTACATGTCATACTTTCCCACACTTGCTGAGTACGACATGTGCTCATCCTTGCTATTCCCAAAGTTTGTATTCCGGCATACGTCTCAACGGTGACAGTAATGACGTTCACTCGCAAACGTTTTCAATTCGATCTACTTAAAATGTGGTTAGTGTCCTGCAACTACACACAAATGATAGATCAAGCATATGGTGCCATAAGGCACAGCCGCACGGGCGATCATGTCACAATAATTTATATGAAAGTAAAAACATTACTCCCGTATCATTCCATATGGGCCACCCCGAGCTAAGCCACGTCTCGAGGTACATGACCGGGTTTTCTACCACTCGACGAGGTCCCACGTCTTTGCATAGTGCTGCACCAGTAGGGGGCACATCAGGTTATCTCCCATCAGACGGGGGATCCCACTAATTTTGTAGCACGTTGGGGGTACCGTGTGTCATATGTTCTCAGAAACATGGGAAGTTTCAGAGACTCATATTGACATTTTCGTGCCAAGCCATGGAAACAATCACATGCTAGCTCTCGCATGGTGAGCTTACCACAATTGATCCGCTTGCGGTGGCATACCTTACCTCTTACCTGAAGTCAGAGCGTCGTTACAGAATATAATAACACATAAGTTAGCTTGCCACCTTAAGTAACTAATACTATAATAGACCTTATATGGGCATAGTAACTAATCCTCACTCGATGACTTCTAAGTTTTCAAAATAGGATCTTTTCAAGCATGCTATTCTCAATGCGGCTTTGATACCAGGTTGTGGGGACTGGGTCTGCACATTCCAAGAATTGCAGAGGGTGGTGTCGTGCGATGCGGCACCCAACAGCACACGAAAAGAATACGACAAAATACAAAGTTTTATTTATTGAAATAGCGAAAGTCTTTTACAATACATAATGTACATCAGAAGTAATACTCATAGCTAAACTCTCATCCTAGCTATGCAAAAGTGCAGCCGTCCAACCCGGGTACGCTACACACTAGCAACCCACAAAGTTCACAGCAGCGTGCAAGGCTCCCACTCGGCGGTACACCCCGACGGGGGCACCGCCTCATGTTCGGGACATTTCTCATACGTCTCACCTGCAAACAACTTAATATAGCAACCGTGAGCACGAAGGCTCAGCAAGACTTAACCGTCTCACCTATACATGGAACTCTACATGTAGGGATACTTAACATAGGAATAGATATAGCGGTAAATGACTCGCCTACATGTTGATCCTTAATTTTCAAGTTATTAACAACAGCTTACAAGTTTAATAACAATAACTTTAGTGAGCCTATTTGACATTAATCATAGTTACAAAGCAATTATATTTTAATACATCATATTCTCCTGGCTTCTTCATTATTAACTACATCACGGCGTAGTGAATAAGCGGTACTCAAATAACCGCGAGGGACGGTGATTGCAATCAGTAGACACCCGGATAACATGTCACATACAACCATTTCGGAAGTGGAGCGAATTACACTTCAATACTATGTTCTATGCAACAACCATTCAATGGAAACCCAAATGCCGAACCGCTCCTTTCGTAACGGGTAGGAGGTCCCCGCGCGGAGCATCTCTATGCCCGCCAAAAGATTTACACCTTGGTGCCCTCAACCCACTCATATAAAATGTATGGGTAAGCCTCGACACCCAAGTTAACCAATTACATCGGTTTCCTGCTTTCCATATAGCCAGTATGCATCCGGTACAGTTCAAACTTGTCCAGCAGGGCCGCACACAGATCAGTCCTCAATCGACGCAAGCAGGGCTACACACATGAGACCATGTCTCACTGCATCCTACCCGCTGCTCGGTCTCAATTTCATATTCATAAACCATTATTTGATCAAATCTTTCCTATGTGATAAAATATTATCTCGCGAGTAGATTCCAACCACTCGACTTCTACCAGATTACTCAAAACATTAGCATGACATTTTCTACACGTCGAGCTGTAGACCTACCCAATAATCCATGGGATTTTTGGGTCAGGCAAGTGGAGTAACAAGCACCTTAGCCCTAATGCACAAAACTCATCCTAGACATAAGTGATACAAATATAATCTTTTAAATAGCACTTAAATGCAAATTGGGGCTTGCCTGGCTGCAAATCAGATTCAAAGTTAGCTCCGGGGAGTATGCTGTCTAAGGCCTCTGGCTCCTCCTCGATCTCGGTTACTATATGAGGTGCATAATATGAAAACATATAAGTGACATAGAACATACAAATCAAATTCTGAATATAGTTTCTGTTACTAAATAATTTTAATTGGCTTTGGGATTTTTACAGGGGATACTAAGTTTTATGTGGAAGATCTGGACTAAGAATTGGAGATGTTAAATGAAGCTTGTTGTCTCTGAAATTCCAACAAGTAAAAGCCTTCTCTGAAATTTGGTATTAATTCTGGAGTTTTGTCATGGCTAAAAGGTGATGATTATGGTAGTTTTGTCATGGCTGAAATTTGGAGTTTTGTCTGGGAAATTTTTTTCATATTTTTCTGAGCTTTCTACAGGGAGAAATTGATTTTACAAGTTTGCAAGAAATTCTGAAAATGCTTCTGTACATTTTTCAATTGACATAGGTGATTTTAACACTGTTTGGTCCAGTAAATTAAATCCAATGAACTTTAATTTTTTACTGGAGATCAAGTGTATTTTTAAGAGTGTTCTGACAAAAATTGGGAACTTTCCAATTAATATAACAGGGGTAATTAATTTCCCAAACAGTTAGATAAAGGGAATTAATTATTTAAATTTTGGGACTTTAATGTCCAACAAATTGCACCACTGCGAAGTTGGGATCAAGATGAGTCTACCAAAATTTATTTGGAATTAGTTGAGCAAGTGTGATAGGAGTAATTGATTTTTGATGTTGGCTAAATTTCTAGAATTAATATTAGTTGGAAAACGTTTGAATCAATCAACTGGGCCCCACTATTTAAAATGACCCAATTACAACTAGGACACATCTGGGCCATATGGTTTAACCCGCACAGCCGCAGTCGATCCGGTGGCCACAGCAAATCCGAAGGGAGGTAAAATAGACGCTGACACGTGTGGTCCGCCACGCCCTTCGTCTTCCTCGCGACAAGGGCGGCGCCTGTGGGTGGCGCAGCGGCGCACGCTGCCGAGGGCCGCCGTAACTGTTCTCCCACGCATCTCCTCACTTGGTATCGGCCACCTATGCCTTAAAACGTGCGCTGAATATGTTGGAGTGGTTGGCGCAGTCCGGCGGAGACCGGAACCCTACGCGTGACGGCGGCGGCGGCCATGACCAGTCCGGCGAGGTCGAAAACACCGTACCATGGCTCAAACTCCTCGGAAATCACTCAGAAAAATTTCTAGGATCCTGTGGAAGATGAATAGGAGGATGAAAAGGTTCGAATAGTTACAAACGTTGACCTCGATGGTGGACCGACGGGATTTTCCATGGCTGCGGGGAAAACTCGAAGATTTTGGTCAACTGTCAACGATTTTCCTTGCTGTTAGTTCAAGAGCGTTCGCGAGGAGGTTGGAAAGCTATTTCCAAACCCGATTAAAGAATGGTGGCACATAGAAACCGAATTAAATCGATGACCAAGTGACCTCAGTATGAACTAGCTTTGGTAGAATTGGAAATACAGGAGCTAGGTGGCACGATAGGGGCTGAAACTTCACCAGCAGAATCTATGTACCTTTGCACACCTTATTGCTTTAAGGAAGAAGGCGAGAATTTGCTTATATTGACTTGTCCTCCTGCAGCGGAAAGGTACCAGGCGGCTTCATCCGCAAGCTCCAAGAAAACTTCAAAATACCAAGGCAACAAGTAAGGGGAGAAGCAACCGATTGTAGCAGAATCTAGAGGGGAGCTTGGTGCACCCACTACAGGAATCCCGATCAATTACATCGGCTAGGGCCAACGTAACTAAGTCTTAAACCGACATAAGTTACTTAATTACGTCGGCGTTTCCCTTAATTAAGTCGGTTGCCGGCCGACAAAGCGGTTTGGACGTAATTAAGATAACTTACATCGATTGCCGATGTAAGTTACTTAATTATGTCGGTTTCTGGCAACCGACATAAGTTATTTGCTGGGATGGGCCGCAGGCTGGGCCAGAATACTTACGTAAGCCACTGCAGGCCGATGTAGGTTAAGTGCTCTAACTTACATCGGTTACTCCAAACCGACGTAAGTTAAGTGGTTCAATTTATGTCGGTATGGTCTAACCAATGTAAGTTTAACTAGGCTAACTTACGTCGGCCTGACCTTAGCCGACGTAAGTTATGTTTCGAATTTAAAAAAATAGAAAATGACTACCTCGCACGATGGCGAGAACATAGAATAGGCAAAGCATATACACAGAAATGCACAGATATAGCAGACAGTTTCACAATATTATTCAAACATCGAGAACAACACAATTCCAGTACCGAGCTACATGCTAGACTCCCGTCTAGAGGAGGCGAGGACCCCGGTAGGTCTACGACGAGCCGGCAAAACTATTGGCGAAGAAGCTGCGGAGGAGGCGACGAGGCGCGAGGAGGTGAACACGGCTCGGCTAGGCTTCGGGCCGACACGACACGCTCGACCCACGAATGGGCCCAGGACGGCCCAACAAGGGAAAATGGGATCCGTCGTGCTTGGCCTTGGCTTATAGCCTGTCGTGCCAGCCTGGCCCGACACGACAAATTTGCGGGTCGTGTCGGGCCTAATGTTTTCTGGCACGAGCTGGGCCGGGCTGGGGCCAGGATGGCCCGGCACAACCCATTGGCCATCTATAGCCACAACAAAACCTAAGTGCCCCGACAGCCGGCCACCCCCGTTGCTGCCCTCCACATGGCGCTCGAGCTCGGTGCCCCAATCGCACCCCTAGCGCCGCAGCGCCCCGACGAATGGCAGCCCCCGACTCCGCCCTCTCCACGGCGGTCGAGCTCCGCGCATAATGAAACCAATTAAGCATAATCTACACTACACTAATTAAGCATAATCTACACTAAGCAAATTAAGCATAATTAAGCAACTTAACCACATAAGCATAATTGAATAAACATAATCTAAAGTAAGCAAATTAACTAATTAAGCATAATTAAATAAACAATTAAGCAATTTAAGCATAATTTAAACAATTTAATTCAATTTCAAATTTGAATAATTCAATTCAATTCGATTCCAATTCAATTCAATTCAATTCAATTCAAATTTGAACAATGCAATTCAATTGAATTTCAAATTTCAGTGGGATGGTTAGGGTGGGGTGGGGTGGTGGGGTGTTTGGGAGGGGGGTCTAGGGAGGGGAGGGGGGCCCGGGGAGGGGAGGGGAGGGAAGCGGAGGAGTCGCCTGGCAGCGGCGGCAGCGTAGGGCGAGGGCGCGAGGCGGTGGGGAAAAGAGAGAAGCGGCGCGCGGGTAAGGAAAGGAGAGGCACGCGCGGGTAGGTTAAATTCCATAACTTACATAGGCTAATTAATATAATTACATCGGCGTGAGTTACTTACGTTAGCCATAATCGTGGCTGGCGTAAGCTATGCTTAACTTACATCGTCCTATTAACTTACTTCGGCTTGGGGTCTTCACCGACGTAAGTTTATGTTTTTTTCCTGTCGGTGTATTAACTTACGTCGGCCGCTGACGAAAGTTAGTTAACTTACGTCAGTTTCTTTTAGCCGACGTAAGTACTCGCGTTTCTTGTAGTGACCTTTTTGCTGTTGCAATCGAGTGCCAACTCGGCCTGAAACCTGAGCTACACGGGGAGGCAGCAAGGGCGACAATGAGAGCTTGGGAGAGAACAGAGGAAGAAATACTGATGCTTTTCCACTCGGGTCAGAGGATTAGAGACAGAGATGATGAGGAGTATGGAACATGCTTAGAAGCAACCAAGCAGGCAGCTCTGTGGCGTGCATGTCGTGCGGTGTCGCCATGGTGAGAAACAGAGGCGCTGCTCCCGTAGTACCCTCACTGACCAGTGGGTCCCACAGTCCCCATCCTCATCCCTTCTCTTTCCTTCAATTCTCCCACCAACCATTGTCCAAAAATACTAGATTTTTGTGGAGAGGTTAAATAAATTATGCAAAATATGATTTTGGACTCAAAACTTTGATTCAATCAAGTTTCAATGAAAACTCAAATTCAAATTTGAATTTGAAAGAATTCGATGTTTCCACTCAATTACACAGCAATTGTGCTTCAAAAATTTTGAAACTTTGCAGAGAGGCTATTTGGAATATTTGGAATTTAATGATGAACTCAAAATTTTATTTTGGCAAAGTTTGAATAGGAGACAATATGAATTTTGAATTCCTTCTATTGAAGCTTGAATTGGTTTAATTTCTCAATTGCCATTTGATCTTTTTCCCATTCAAATTTTGAATTGTCCTTTATGAACTTTTCACTATGAAACATTTGGTCTTTTACAGTCGAGTTCGACCTTCCAATATTGTGGACATCCGGAGGCAACACGTGTCCCGCAGTGTCGGACCTGCCTCCCTCCTTAGGGTGGCTCTGGTACTGCCACGTGTCCTGCAGTGCAAGACCTGTCTTCCTTCTTAGGGTGGCTCCAATGCTACCACGTGTCCCGTAGTACTAGACCTGCCTCCCTTCTTAGGGTCGCTCCAGTGCTACCACGTGTCACACGTCCGGACCTATGTCTGCAACGGGAAGACAGCAGGATCTCCAACGGTGCGGACATTCAAGAGCTATCAATTGGCCGTTGCAAGATTTGGTTAATGCATCATTAATGTCATATTAGCAACGCACAATCTGAGGACTTTCAAGACCGGTAATGCTGCCATTAAGGCACGTTATCACACTATTAAACCCCTTAACACCCGTAGATCGTGTATAGGGCGGTTATTATAGTCGGGGCCACCTGTCGGTCCATGGCACATACTGTAACAGCCAGTCCTTGACATATAAAAGGGATGCGCTGCACAGTAGAACTCGGGTCATTCTAAGCTAGACACACGCAAGTAACCTCAAGCAAGCACAAGTCATCTCATACAATACACAAACACCCCGTGGAGTAGGGTATTACGCTCAGATGGCTCGAACCACTGTTGACGTTTCTTACGTCACAGGCAATCTCTCAACAGAGATGAGGTCCGCAAGCACACAGAAACTATCGTGTAGCATTTCACCTAAAAGTATTCCCAAGGGTATAGTATTTATCCCAAAGGAAGGCAATGAAGTAAAGTAAACACTACTATTATGATCAAGCTATGGGATGCTAATCAGTTATCAAGAAAGGGGTAAGATGTAAACTAGGAACTTAGGAAAAATAAAACTGAGCAAGATTCATCATTTCATCTATGTGAATTTCAAACCATTCTTATCTCACATCTTTTATTTTATTTGAAGCAAATCTACTCTACTTATTTTTAAGTTCTTCATATGCAAGGTGGGTGATGGGTGAATGGAAAATAAATATGCAAGGGGTGTGATACAAGTTACCTCAAGTGGGGGTCCTCCCACAAGGTTGTTCTTGTTCAAGGTCCGCCATAGGGGATGAAAGCTTAACAACGGATGTAGGCCATGAGTTTGTCCTAACCTTGTTTGCAGCATGGCTTTGACATTGGAGGGGTTGAGCGTCAATGTTGGGTTGCCTTCCTTGGATTCCACGAGTGTGGTTGAGGAGAGTGTTGTTGATGTCGCTCATCCACACCTTAAGGTTTCCATAGGTTGGATGTACCTTTTTATTCCATGGCTAAGGTAATGATATCCCTTGGATTCAAAGGAATGACGTGCACTAAACATGGTTGAGTGTGTTCCGTCATTCTTTTGCTAACGTGTATCATACCTTCTTGCCATAAAGGAATAACTTGTGCCCCTCATGCATTAGGTGTGATCCGTCATTCCTTGGCTAAGTTAGTGATACCCTTTAGCCACAAAGGAGTGACATATACCCAACATGTGTTGAGTACGATCCGTTATTCCTTGGCTAAGGTACAACATACCTATAACCACAAACGAATGACGTGCACTCAACATGGGTTGAGTGTGATCTATTATTCCTTGGCTAAGGTATGAAATACCTTCTGCCCACATAGGAATAACTTGTACCCAATATACAATGGATGTGATCATGTCATTCCTTTGTTAAGGCATATCATACATTTAAGCCACAAAGGAATAACTTACACCCAATGATGGTGGCAATTCCCTTGAGCTTGAATGAGTGCTTAAAATGTTGAGAGCATAATCAGTGTTATCCTAAACGGTAAACGGTGTTTAAACGGTGAATGTCTGTTTACCGTTTAG
This sequence comes from Tuctoria greenei, assembly GCA_036927565.1. Classification (NCBI taxonomy): domain Eukaryota; kingdom Viridiplantae; phylum Streptophyta; class Magnoliopsida; order Poales; family Poaceae; genus Tuctoria; species Tuctoria greenei. The sequence goes on along the minus strand of JAYESD010000004.1, from coordinate 158,598,296 downwards.
ACGGTTTAGACGGTGTTTAAACGGATTAAATGGCATGTACTGTAGCAGCAAGAAATATCATTTTTTATTATTTGCCACATGTTCAAATCAAGTTTAGACTCATTAACGAAATATGAAACAATTTAACTTTAACATCAGATAAAAATTAATAGAATCACAATACTGTACTGCCACATATCACGTTTTGTGACGTAGTATCAAATCATAACATTCAAACTGTGAGAAACAGGGCATCTAGCAACCTAAACAAATAATTTAAACTTCAGCTGATAATGGTTGTTTTATACTTTTATTATACTTTAAAACACAAGTACATGAAAAATACTACCTCAAATGTGTTCAAATTTTGTAACGATACAACTATTCGGTGATATGCAACTGAAAATCACAACACATGTACTGTCCAGTACAGAACAATGGCTATAGAAGAAGTACCATGTCAATGACGGGGGGATTAGCCTCCGCGCAGCCGCTACAACCAGATCAAGCGCGGGGACTGGCCTCTGTGTGCAGCCGCTACAACCAGATCGGTGAGATCCGGAATTCCTGCAACCAGATCGGGGGATCGGGCGGCCCTACAACCAGATCGGAGGTATCGTGTGGCCCTGCAACCAGATCGAGCGCGGGGGCTTAATCTCTGGCCTTAGGCGAGGCAGTCGGATCAAGCGCGAGGAGGGGAGGTCGGCGGCGGAGGCGCTGGCGCTTGCTCGGTTCGACGGGGCATGGAGGCGAACAGTGGCGCCGCGCACGAGCAGCCGCCGATCTGCCGCCGGCTGTAGCGCACGGGCGCGACACACGGGGCAAGCTTAACGGGTCCGATTTCTAACAGTTGGTTCAGATTCTTTTCACGTAAACAGACTGAAAACAGCGTCTAAACCCGACCCTAAACCGTTTCGTTTAGCCCGTTTTTACCGTTTAGACGCCCGTTGACCTGTTTAAACGGGTCAACCGTTTACAGACCCGTTTATGCCCTAAACTGTGCAGTAGCCACCCGTGTACCGTTTAAACCCGTTTAAACGCCCGTTTAAACCCGTTTAGGATAACACTGAGCATAATGCTCTCACATATTCATAGCAGCCCATTGGTTGCTCATAGAGCGTTTCCATGTCAAATATCCAGCCTCGTATAGTTATGGTTGACCTTCAGGTTTAATTTCTGATAGGTAGCAACCATCCTAAATTACTCCTTGGCAAGGAGATGATGAAAAGGAATCCTCTTAGGGTTTCCAACAATCGGATCTTTGAATGCATGCATAGTAATATTAGTCCTGCAAACTTCCCCTTTATGATAGAGAGGTATGGTTAGCTCCCAATACTTGTACAAATGTTCAGGTTAGGTAACCGTATCCTCATTTGTATGTGCGGGGAAGAACAAAATCAAAGATGCATTGGGTCCAATTTCAAGTGTATCCATGAACAATGTATGAATCATTGATAGGAGTGGAGCTTTATGGATAAATCAATTTGCACATTTTCTAAATCCTACTCATAGCAATGCAAGTAATATAAATACACTATATAGATCCCTTCATCTTGTAAAATTCTAACCATCATAGTTTTACACAACAACAAATATTGTCAATTGGATCATGGCAAACAATATTCTCAATTTTATCCTCCTAAACATTTTTTATTTCTTTTCTAGGAATTTGAAATTTAGTGATCCATGCATGAATGAGTTTCAAAATTGTGGACATCACTATTCCTAGGTTGCTACATACCAATTCAATCATTAAGTCATTCCATAAGCATTACCTAGGCAGAAAATGTCTAAGTCAATTTTAGCAATGCTTATGAAATTCTAGGTACTTGTTTAAATTTATTCCCAAGTAAGGTGACATTCCTTTTTGAAGAATCAACAATAGTAATGTCAACACTTACTCTTGCGAGGATTGCATAAGAGTTGAATGATGAGAAGGTGTAAACCTTCTTTACCAATGTAAGCAAAAATCATTCAATCCTAATGTATTTTCAACGACGAAAATTTTTAAACTTGTACCTCAATTGAAGAGCAGTCTTGGTTGAAGGTCGTTGTGTGAGAAATTCACGACCAAGGATTTTGGTCTAGCCTTCATATTGAAGTTGAGGTTGGATTTGAATGATTTTCGTCTTGCTCCTCCATTGGGCCACCATTTTGAGCATTCCTCTACCATGAACTCAAAATGAGATCGATGGAGGGACATGCGCTTGATGGGGCCTTCCAACCTCTTTACAAATTTTGTCCTGGCTCCACTAATAATCAAGAACAAACAAAACAACTCGAAAACGGGTTACATTAGCTCAAAAGCATGTTGCACCCTTTGTCAAATTATTTTTCCCAACTAGAAACAACTTGCAAATGCAATGAATTTTTAAGGAAAATATATTTGGTTTGAATTCGGAAGATGAATTCAAGTGGTTACACCCAAGTTTCATATCCAAATAAATTTATTTCCTAATTCAAAATTTTAGTTTTAGGATGGTTGGAAATTTTACTTCCCAACATGCAAGTGTGAAAATTCAAACATGCTAAATGCAAATGTAAAGATTCATGGTGAATTCAAATATGAAATTGGGAAATCAAATATGAGATAACTACCAATTTACCTATTGGCAAGAACTCACCGAATTTGTTTGAAGCCCGATGAGTGGGACTTACCTTCGTCTTGTTTGGTTCGATGATTTGTTGTCCAATCCCAGAGTTGAAGATGTGGACAACATCTCTTGATTGACATGCCAAATCTCATTTGGCACGTCAGTTGGACACGTGAACCATATGACGATCCTAGCCTCTCTGTCATCTTGATTAATACTTGTTGATGTAGTGACAGTTTCTCCCTCTTGAAGATATTCTTTTCATAGCATGGTAAGGCTTGCCCTTCTTTAGGGGTGCCACTTCGACCTTCTTGATATTCCTTAAGGTACACCCATTCTTTGATCATGGATCAAAAGTTTCCTTAGGCATGATGACATGTGGACTCCACAATCAAATAAGAAATGCTTCATCCACAATTTCACTTGCCCTAGTTTGCATGAGCTTGGTCGAAGGATAAGAATCCCAATAAGTAATTGTGGGATATCCTGGATCTTGAATGCTCTTGTGGATGTTGTCTTGATTTCATGCTTGGCCAAGGACAAGATACTTCAAGGTAGGCTAGTTGAACTTAAATCCCTTGAAATCCTCATAGCCTCCTTGATTACAAGAGTGATGTTGATTCCACCCTTGACATCCTTGTAGGTGATAGACATTGGAGTTTTGTTTGGAAGGAAGAATCCCCATGGGTCTTAGGGAAATGATCCCCCAAGTGGTCCATGTTTGACATTGATTTTTACAAATCATGTGAATATCCATGGCTTGGATAATTCCAAACACATCTCCGCTGACTTGATCTTCATGATATTTCAATGGGAGGTGTAGTTTCTTAGCTAGCATGTCCACCTTGTTAAGTGGTGTGCATGCCAAGCTAAAGGAACTAGAGCACTCTTCAATCCACCCCTTGAGTAGAGACCATACTCTCTTCCATGATGAATGAGAATATGACTCCTTCAGCTCCAACACAAAGGTGGTCAAGGATTGGTGGACCAACCCATGACATGAATGTTGGAAGAGGAGCCAACTATCCACCCTATGGTGGAGGCAAACCAAGGAGAACTCTTGGAGCCTCATCCAAGCTTAGGGATGGATGACTTTGGTTCCTATTGGAAGCTGAAATTCTTTCGTGGTAGGCAATGGTGTTGCCTAGCGGACATTTGTTGAGGTACGCCTTCAATCATCTTGCAATTGAGCACTAGCATCCTCGTTGGCGATCCCATGGAATAGGGTAGCCAACACTACCCTATTTTCACCACAAAAAAAAAAAGAAAACAAACAAGGGTATTCCTGTCTAATAACTATTAGTACCTATAGCTTAATCACAAGTGATAGCTATCCTTCACTTCCTTTGCCTTCCCCGGCAACGACGCCATAAATGCTTGTTGACATTACTTACATCAGAGATCATCTCTCGAAAGAGATGAGGTCCGCAAGCGCAAAAAAACTATCGTGTAACATTTCACCCAAGAGTATTCCCAAGGGTATCGTATTTATCCCAAAGGAAGGCAATGAAGTAAAGTAAACACTACTCTTATGATCAAGCTATGGGATACTAATCAATTATCAAGACAGGGAGAAATTGATAATAAGGGTAGTGTGACACACACGTAAGCAGTATATTCTAAAGGGGTAGATGGGTCCTAATGGAGATTAGACTAAGGGTTGGGGAGTTACTCCTACATTGCTTCTAATATACATATACATAGCCTAGGTTAGGTACTAACGAGCATGTCAATGGTGAATACTTATGCTAAGTTGTTCAACATATTGGGCACGAGTTTACCTGTAGCAATACTAGGATGACTCCCTCCGAGAGCCTATGGCATAGCCGACCATGGAGGATTACAAAGGACAGATAGGGCTGTCACCACCTATTGCCTACCTCTTCAATCCGTGGGTCTACGAGATATCCAGCGTTACTTAACTACCGTAGCACCATGCTAGCATATTGAGTAAATACCTTAAGAATCATGACATCTTAAGGCAATGACTAACCTAAACATTGTTGAACCAATGTTGAGACATAGCATAAGTTATTCATATTAACATGATTATATCATAACTAATTAGACTATAGTGGGGGTTGGTAGTGTTTATGATGATAGATTAAGAGTGATATGGCATAATCATAAAGACTACTCCTACCACATATATGGAATCTATAAACAAACAAGAAACGCGTCATCCAAGTATATGAATAAAAGAAGACTAAAGATAATATCTTTATTATGCATAAAGTCACAAATATAAAAATAGATACATGACCCATACCTTTCCCAACTTAGACTTGGGACTAGAGGCTCACTTCTATATAGCCTAACTCCAGTAAGGACTAATAGAACTAGTGTATACAATAGAATGATGCTCAAATGGGTTGTGTTGAAGTGAGGGGTGAGGGGTCCTAGTTATAGGTGGAGAAAGGTCATTTTCCACCACCAAAAGTGCGTGAATAAGTCACGACTTACTTCTTCAGGCCGGGAGGAGCCAACACATGGAAGCTGATCGAGTTTGGTGCCAGGACCAGGTCGACGGACTAGGGGGGGGTCGGCCGACCTAGTCTTTGCACCGTTTCACATGTGCTTTCTCTAGGTCACTGCCAGGTGGGTCCCATCCCGCGATATGGGTGCTACACCATTGGATGCCCTCGGATACTTCTGTTTGTGGGCCATTTGGTCCATGTGGTGCCACAGGTCGGCACTTGATTTGCTGGGATGATATTTTATAGGATCCAACCCCTTGTTTCACTTCAATTCTGTATAAAATACCTGCATGCACCAATTTCTCCAAGTACAAGTGGAAATAGGTTAAAAATAAATGTGATGTGCGCAAGAAATGATATTTCCTTCACTTAATTGAGTTATATTGACGGGAAAATTTGGTATATAAAAGTCGTGAACAACCACGTAAAATTCCCTGTGTCACCGTCGCTCTCATATCTTGATTAGGGCCCTGCCTAAATCCAAACCTTCGTGGACTACTTCTTAGTAGTACCGGGGGAAGTGTCGTTGGCACACTTTGACATTTGGCACACCAGGTAGGGGCGCTTCAAGATCTTCAAGATGGTGAACTCTGCCGCCGCTTCCAACGGACTGGCTACGCAGACCGTTGGGGGAAATTCCCCCAATGCTCAGCAGCTGGCCAATGTTATTTTCTCGACGAACATCGTTTCACCACCACCACCACCATCTACTACAGCTGCCAACGCTGGACAATAGGATGTTGAATTTGCGTCGGTCACGGAATCGAGGAACAACCTGGAAAACGCATTGAATGTTGAGCAGACTCTTCTTCAGCATCCTCCAGTTTCGGGAGCTCCTCGGCCGTGCTAGAATAGTGGTGTGCTGATGTTGAGCATCTGGTTGCAGCCGCAGCCACTGCTTTGAACTACCAGGGTCTGCCGCATGAAGGGCAGACACCTTCACGTAACAGGACCTTGTTTGGAAGCCTCCCGTGTCGCAGCCTAGGAGACGTGCGCCCTCCTAGCACGTGACGTCTCTTCCCTCTGGGGCTCATCGTACTCATACGGCATCAAGGCTCCCAACTCAATACTTCTGATCGGAGCTCGACCGTCAGTACATGAGGTAGGATGGTCGCGTCAACATCTAGCATAGTCGCGAGAGGCGACTTGCTCGTGAAAACCCTTCTCCTCTTGGAGTGGGAGGCGACTGTTCGGCTCTCGCCATGCATCTCCGCATGGTGGAGTGGTCACCCAAGTTCCAGCCTCATTTGCCGAAAAAAATACGATGGGATAGTCAACCCCATTGAGTTTCTACAAATCTACTCCACCAGCATCCTCGCGGCTGGAGGGAATGAGGCTGTTATGGCCAACTACTTCCCTGTGGCTTTGACTTGGACTGGAAGGTCATGGTTTATGAGCCTACCCCTTGACTCCATATACAATTGGAAGGGAACTATGTTGCCAGTTCACCGCCAACTTCGGGAGCTCTTACACCCGGCCTGGCACCGAGTTGGATCTGCAGAAGTCGGGAGAGTCACTGCAATCATTCATCCAGCGGTTCTCTCAGGTATGGAACACCATACCTTATATCTCTAACGCTTCTATCGTTGTTTCATTCTGACAGGGAGTTACAGACAAGAAGATGCTGGAGAAGCTGGCAACCAAGGATGTCAGCAGCGTCACTAAACTCTTCAGCTTGGTCGACAAATGTGTCAGAGCTGCGGAGGGCCATGAGATGCACTCCAAACCATCTGCATAGGTGGGTCAATCTGCCTCCAAACCCAAAGGTACTGCCCCTGGCAGTGGCAAAAAGAAGAAGAAGTCATGTGGCAAGAAGAAGTCACTTGCCAGCACACCTACTGCTGCTGCTGCTGAAGTGCCTGGTGGCCGGGGGCCACGCCCCAACAAGTGACCTCGACAATTATCTGAGGACGGTGACAATATGTGGTGCCCGATCCACAAGTCCACGAGCCATAATCTTGAAGACTGCCATGATGTCAAGAGGCTTGTCGAATGCAACAGCAAGCATCAAGACGAAACCCCTTTCTGCCACCAAGAAGGGAACCAAAATGTCGACGAAGAACCGTCTGATCAGGAGCTAGGCTTCCAAGACACCAAGAAGGCGTTAAAAGGTAGTGTACAACACCGTCAACGACTCCGACACCATCTCTGAGAAAAAAACATCGAAAGACTCTCTATATGACGTATGGAGGGTCCTGGGACATCACTCTCGGTGCATTTTGAAAACTATGCATTGGGAGATGGCCGCTGCTGCTCCTACTGCCAAGGCAGAACCACATCGGAAGTGGTTGGATACTACCATCACCTTTGATGCTTCGGACTGTCCAAAGAACATGGCAGGAGCTGGACAATTGCCTCTGATGATCTCCCCGACTATCAACAATATCCAGCTCTTCCATGTATTCGTGGATGGAGACAGGGTGCTCAACCACATTAGCTTCACAGCCTTTGTGAAGCTCCAACTCAGCCTCTCAGCCCTCAGGCCCTCATGTCAATTCTTCGAAGTGGCTCCAGGAGCCATCACGCCTCTCGGGTCTGTTACTCTCCCGATGACCTTCGGGACACCGGAGAACTACTGGTCTGAGAAGCTAGTATTTGATGTAGTAAACATCAACCTTCCCTTCAAAACCATCCTAGGCAGGCCAGCCCTGTATAGGTTCATGGCGATGGCCCACTACAGCTACCTAATGTTGGAGATTCCAACTCCGTAAGGCGTCCTCTGGATCGCACCGCTGGAGTGACTGCGCTGGAAAAATTCATGCACTTGCAAAAGCACAAGAAGATGAATCCGGCAAGGAGCAATCTGCTCAGCAACCACAAAGCTTGCACTAGCGCGGCTCATCCTCTGCACCTCGTGTGCACCCAAGCGGCGACACCGATGTTCCCGTCAAAGTCATCCGAATCGGTTCTAATGCTGCTCAGACCACCCGTATATTGGGAGGTCTGGGTGACAAATAGGTACTCGCGCTCATCACTTTCCTCCGGGCAAATGTTGATGTGTTTGCATAGCAACCATCATAGATGCCTAGGATCCCCAGGGAGGTGATCGAGCACCATCTGAAGATCTACCCTTACACATGGCCTATACAAAAGAAGCCCTAGAAGCAATCTGTTGAGCAGCAGAACTTCATCCAAGAAGAAGTAAAAAAGTTGCTTGACGCTGGATTCATCCGCGAGGTTCATCATTCACGATGGTTGGCAAACCCACTCTTCGTGCCAAAGGCCAGTAGGAAGCTTCAGATATGCATCGACTACATCACTTTGAATAAGTCATGTCCAAAAGACTCCTTTCCACTACCAAGAATAGATCAGATAGTTACCTCCGGCTGTGAGCTCTTATGTTTCTTAGACGCATATTCTGGTTTCATCAAATTCTAAAGTCTAAGGAAGATGAAGAGCACACTGCTTTCATTATGGTAGATGGTCTCTACTACTACACAACAATGCCTTATGGTCTTAAAAATGCACTCTCTACCTTTGTGCGAGCTATGCACAAAAACTTAGGGGAGATCATCCGAGACCTGGTGGAAGTCTAAGTCGATGACATTGTTGTCAAGGTGAAGAACAAAGGCTCACTCCTCAACAACCTTCAATCCGTCTTCGATGAGCTAAGCCTGATGCGCATGAAGCTCAACCCCTACATGTGTGTCTTCGGGGTTAACTCCGGAAAGCTTCCTGGTTTCTTGGTGTCTCACCGAGGAATTGAAGCAAATCCAGCGAAGATAAAAGCCATCAAAGAGATGCAACTTCCAGCCCGTGTCAAGGATGTTCAGAAGCTTACTAGATCTTTAGCTTCGCTCAGCCGGTTCATCTCAAGGATGGAAGAGCTGGCACTAGCTTTTTCAAGAAATTGAGGAAGTCTGAACAATTCCGCTGGACTGGAGAAGTAGAGAAGGCGTTCCAAGAAATCAAGTAGCTCCTCACAACACTACCAATCATAGTATCTCCAGAACCTGGTGAGCCTCTTCTGTTTTACATCATTGCAACTATGTAGGTTGTCAGCATGGGTCAGGTTGTGGAAAGACCAGAAACTTCTTCAACTCATGAGTCCAGACATCTTCGGTAGGGTCCAAAACTACCTGAAGGCGAGTCTCGATCCCAGCCCCTGGCATGGATCCTAAAGGTGAGATGTCTACGGATCAATCTCTCTCATCCGAGGGAGTATCTACTGTTCAAGAAGGAGATATGGACCCCTATGGGAGGGTCTGGGTTGATGAAGAAGAAGCTTTGGACCCCTCCGGGAGGGTTCAAACCATCCAGCAGCCAGTGTACTTCATCAGTGAAGTACTTCATGACACCAAGACTCGATACATTAAGGTGCATAAGCTATTGTACACAATCCTTATTGCCTCAAGGAAGCTACAACATTACTTCCAAGCCCACAAGATATCAGTGATAACCTCTTATCCACTTCGAGCTATTCTACATAATCCCAATACAACGGGAAATACCGCCAAGTGGGCAACAAAGTTGGCAGAATTCGATCTTGAATTCTTGCCAACATGCAATCAAGAGTCTGTGTGACGCCCGGTTCCGAAAACTGAACCAAGCTAACGCATATGTGTGCCCAGGACGTTCATCACACATACACGAGTGCAATCACAAAAGAGTATACAGAAAATTACCACAAGACAAGATTAATTAAACAAATTTTATTACACAAACCAGATTATCCTCGAATACAAGCTCTAATGAATACTAATGACAAGTTTAACTAATGCAGCGGAAATAAATTAAGCAAACTAAGCAACTAAGCAGCATAAGCAATAGGGTATAACGCAGCTCCAATAACAACACAGGCAAAGTTGACGTTAGACACGGCCTAGAACTCCGCATTATCGCCATTAAACTCCCAATCGTGACCTGCAACTGTTGGGGGGGGGGGATTGCAAGAGTGAGTACATGTCGTACTCAGCAAGTGTGGAAAGTATGACATGTGGCTTATTCAAATGTCGACAATAATAATGGTAAAGTGCTGAAAAGTACATTAAAACATTTGAAAAGCAATATATTGTATGTATGTGAAGTAAACCCATTATAATCATAAGTAATACCATAATACCAAATCTGAATTCATTACCATCATCAAAATTTCCAGATTTTCACCATTGCCAATAACCAGATTCAATACCAGAAATAAATTCATAACCAGCCATAACCATTACCAAACCATAACCATCCCAATACCTTCCCAATACCAAATTTCCCTCTAATCATGGAAGTTGTCCAGGTGCTCATAACCGGGAGCACGGCTATCATGATAGTTTTAATTAACTCTGCAGAGTTTGTACCACTTTACCCACGTGTTTGTGATTTCATCACCCGTCGGTGACTAAAGAACCTCCCTTATGCCAATTACACTTCCTTTGGTGTATGGCCAAGAGATCATAAAATAGCCTTTACAAAGGGATTACTAGTCTATTCAGACCCCACTGAGGTTTCACCAGTGGCGATGCCTCCAACTGAGCACATCTTCAACCAAGGGCCCCCTCTTGAGCCATTTGGATCCCAGGGTAGTCCCACAAATCATCAACAAACCCAATCCGACTACCCCTTCCCCGAGCATCCACAATGGTCCAAACAGCACTAGCAAAGCCCTAATTAATCAGCTACGCCGCACCCATACTTGGCCTCGTGGTGGCACTGTAGTCCAAGCTTATTCTCGCATGAACCGATCCTTAGATCTAAAGCAAGCAAACCACCATAACATCCAACCCATCCACATACCAGGCATTCTTAGATCACCCCTTACCATATCATATTTAACCAGTTCACATTAACCAAAATATCATTAATGCAAATTTAAATGTGTAGCGTTGTTTTTCCATCCCAATTAATTAAGCGAAGCAAAAAGGTAAAAACCCTTCCCGACTCCCTACCATATATTCCAGGTGACAAGGGTGGTTAACAAAGCTAGTAAACTTCCTACCATAGGATTCCCATCAAATTGACACAAGCATGCAGTTTTGTAAACAAAACATTTATTTAAAAACAGGATCAATATGCTTCAAGGACACTTGCCTTGCTCTTGCTGTTGATTAGGGTCAAAGCCTTCAAACTCTTGATGCTGTAGATCCTCCGCGGCACTCTCTAGCGTAAAACCGTCTAATCCACAAAATAAACATACAAGACAAGAAACACAATCAACGAGTGCACAAATATTACTCAATATGACATGGCATGCATGATTGATGCGAATGCAAGGTAGAACTTGTTAATTGATTGCTTTTAATGATAACTAACTAGTTCTAATAGCTTTTAACAAGTTTATACATGTCTGGATTCGATTAGATCAAATTTTAGAACTAATTCAACACAATTTAACCAGAAAGATCGGACTAGTCCGCTAGGGACCGAACAAGTCCGCCCTCTGCGAGATCAGCAGATTAGGTTTTTCTAGATCGACGTGAATTTGGAGATTAGGGGTTGAATTCGCATAAGGACAAGAGAATAGAAGGTATACCAGGTGTTTAGAACTCCATTGAATCAAGAAACTTGGAGGTAAAACTTGGATCTTGATGATCTAGGGTTGGTGGTGAACTTGGGGATGAACTTGTGATGAAGAACAAAAACTTGGTGGAGATATTGATCCTCTTTCGTTTCCTCCTCTTATTCTCCTTGCTTGGGATCTTCTCCTCCCTCCTCGGTGGTGGCTCTCCACGAACTAGGGTTTGGGTGGGTGGAAAAGTGGCAAATAGATATCAATCCAAAGGGTGGGGCTGTTTATATAGAGGTGGAGGCTAGGGTTAGATGGATTTCGAGTTTTGGGATGAGTAGAGGCCGGTTTAGAGTTCCACACGGGCTCTAAAAGAGTTAGGCACGACGTCCCTAGGCCCACATAATGTGAAACCCGAGATACAAGTCATAAAACAAAAGATCAATCTCGAAGTCACGAAATATCGGACAAGTCCGGAAAGGACCGGACTAGTCTGAAGTTGTCCAGAGAGAAAATCAGACAAGTCTGGCAAAAAATCGGACAAGTCCGACTTTAAACAGAGAGGAAAACGGACAAGTCCGCTGGAACACCGGACTAGTCCGGAAAAGTCCAAGGACTTAACAATTTTTCAAGGATTCTTGGAATATCGGACTAGTCCGCACAAAATCGGACAAGTCCGAAAGTTTCCAGAGCCAAAATCGGACTAGTCTGCAGCAAAAACAGACAAGTCCATTTTTAGTCAAAGAGAAATCGGACTAGTCCTCAGTAAAATCGGACTAGTCCGCACTTTCCTGCGTTTTAAGTGCGGTTTTGTTCCAAATCAATTTTAAATGCTTCAAATCAATTTTAAACTTGTTCCTCTTAATGTGGATCAATGTTAAACATGTATATGAAAGTATGCAAGGCATGATGCATGAAAATGAGGGTGTTACAAACCTACCCCCCTTAAAATGAATCTCGCCCTCGAGATTCGACGCGAAAGAGAAGAGATAGGGAAATTCCTTCTTGATATCATCCTCTAGCTCCCAAGTTGCTTCTTTTTCTGTGTGGTGCTTCCATTGAACCTTACACCATCTAATAACCTTGTTCCTTGTGACCCTCTCCTTACTTTCCAAGATTTTGACCGGTTGTTCAGCATAAGTCAAATCTTCCTCTAGTTCCAATTCTTCCATTGGCACTTGTTCTTCCGGTACTCTCAAGCACTTCTTGAGCTGGGAAACATGAAAGACATCATGCACGTCTGAAAGATGAGCTGGCATCCCCAACTTATACGCTACTTCTCCCCTTTTTTCCAAAATCTTGAATGGTCCAATATAACGAGGTGCTAGCTTTCCTCTTATGTTAAACCTCTTATGACCCCTCATTGGTGACACCTTGAGGTAAATAAAATCTCCCACTTCAAAGGCTAGTTTCCTTCTCCTATTGTCCGCATAGCCTTTTTGCCTTGATTGGGCAGCCCTCAAGTTTTTACGAATTATTTGGACTTGCTTTTCAGCTTCTTGCAACACATTTGGACCAAATACTTGAGTTTCTCCCGCCTCATTCCAGAATAAAGGTGTTCTACACTTCCTCCCATAAAGCGCTTCATATGGTGACATCTTCAAACTTGCTTGGTAACTATTATTGTGTGAAAATTCCGCGTATGGCAAGCTTTTGTCCCAACTTTTCCCATGCTTTAAAGCACAAGCTATTAGCATGTCTTCTAAAATCTGATTGGTCCTCTCGGTTTGCCCATCCGTTTGAGGATGATATGCTGAACTAAAATTCAATCTCGTTCCCAAGGCTTCATGCAATTTTTGCCAAAATCTGGAGGTAAATTGAGAACCTCTATCCGAGACTATCTTCTTCGGTACTCCGTGTCGACACACAATATGCTCCATGTATATTTCGGCCAATCGTGCAGCTGTATACTTGGTCTTCACAGGGACAAAATGAGCTGACTTGGTTAAGCGATCCACAATTACCCAAATTGAGTCATACCCGGACTGAGTACGTGGTAACCCAACTATGAAGTCCATTCCGATTTCTTCCCACTTCCATTCCGGAATCTTCAACGGTTGCAATAATTCGGCTGGTCTTTGATGTTCCGCCTTGACTCGTTGGCACACATCACACAATGCTACGTATTCAGCTATGTCATTTTTCATGCTATCCCACCAATAGCAAGACTTCAAGTCTTTGTACATCTTTGTACAACCGGGATGAATTGAGTAAGGTGAGTCATGTGCCTCCTTTAATATTGTCTCCCGTATGTGCTTCACATTAGGCACAACGATCCTCTTTCCAAGCCATAAGGTACCATGTTCATCCTCGTCAAATCTGAATTCTCTCCCTTCTTCGGTTCTTTCCTTGATTTCCTTGATCTCCTCATCTGTGGTTTGTGCCTCTCGAATTTCTTGCTCCAAGGTTGGATTTAAATCCATCATCTCCATCTCATTTACAAAACCGAGGTTTAACCTTTCAAACTCCTTACATAACTCGGATGGTAACTCTCGAACTGTGAGTTGGTGACTTACTCCCTTTCTACTCAAAGCATCGGCTACTACATTGGCCTTCCCCGGATGATAGTTGATCCCCAAATCATAATCTTTGATGATCTCCAACCATCTTCGTTGCCTCAAGTTCAGATCCATTTGTGTGAAAATATACTTCAAACTCTTATGATCCGTATAAATTTCACACCTATGTCCAAGAATATAGTGTCTCCAAATCTTCAACGCATGTACCATGGCCGCGAGTTCCAAATCGTGCGTGGGGTAATTCTGCTCACGTTTCTTCAATTTTCTTGATGCATAGGCGACCACTTGACTTTCTTGCATCAATACACATCCAATCCCTTGTCTTGATGCATCGCAATAAATGTCAAAACTCTTGCTTACATCTGGCAATACCAAAACTGGGGCTGTTGTCAACCGCTTCTTCAACTCCTCAAAACTCTCTTGACAAACTTGAGTCCATTGGAATGCCTTTCCCTTCATTAGCAACTCCGTCATAGGCTTGGCTATCTTGGAAAAATCCTTGATGAATCTACGGTAATATCCAGCCATGCCAAGAAAACTCCTTATTTCCTTGACATTTTGCGGCGGTTCCCACTTCAACACATCCCTCACTTTACCAGGGTCAACCGATACTCCTCCTCCTGAGATGATATGACCCAAAAATAGCACCTCTTTCAACCAAAACTGACACTTGTTGAACTTGGCATACAATTGATGCTCCCTCAATTTCTGCAACGTAAGCCTCAAGTGTTCCTCATGTTCCTTCTCATCCTTCGAGTAGATCATAATATCATCAATAAACACCACAACGAACTTATCTAAGTACTCCATGAAGACCTTATTCATGAGGTACATAAAGTAGGCAGGCACATTTGTCAATCCAAATGACATCACGGTGTACTCATAAGATCCATACCGTGTTCTAAAAGCTGTTTTGGGTATGTCCGATGGTCTAATCTTCATTTGAAAGTATCCCGACCTTAAATCAATCTTGGAAAACACACAGGCGCCTTTCATCTGATCATACAAATCCTCTATACGGGGCAAGGTGTACTTGTTCTTGATTGTTACCTCGTTGAGAGCTCGGTAATCCACGCACATCCTTTGGGATCCATCCTTCTTGTCCACAAATAGAACGGGCGCTCCCCAAGGTGAAGAGCTAGGGCGAATAAAGCCTTTCTCTAATTGCTCTTGAATCTGCTTCTTGAGGTCCGCTAATTCCATAGGAGGCATCCTATACGGCCTCTTAGCTATAGGTGCAGTTCCAGGTATTAAATCAATAACAAACTCAATGTCTCGATTGGGTGGCATACCTGGCAACTCGTCCGGAAAAACATCCAAAAATTTACACACCACCGAAATCTCCTCAATTGTGGCACCGTCCATATGATTCAACTCCAATTGCTTCGGTGCGGTTTGAGATGCTTTAAATTCTACGGTGATCCCTTCCTCATTAGTCAACTTCACCGTCTTCGTGGCACACTCAATAACTCCATTGTGCTTCCTCAACCAGTCCATACCAAGTATAATGTCCAACCCTTGAGAATCCAAAACAATGAGGTTGGCGGAGAAGTCTACCCCCCTTATTCTAAGGCCTACTTTTGGACATACTATATTTGTCCTCATCTCTCCTCCAGGAGACTTAACCAATAGAGTAAACTTCATATGAGAGATAGGCAAACTATACTTGGCAACATACTTTGATGCAATGAATGAATGTGATGCTCCAGAATCAAATAACATAGTCGCGGGGTTGGAGTTTGCGAGAAACATACCAATGACCACATCATCCGCTTGTTGAGCATCCTCCGTTGAGACATGGTGCACGTTGCCACGAGCAAAATTCTGCTGTCCACGGTTCCCTTGTGGTTGTGCTCCATTGGGTCTTGGGTTTTGCCTCGGTGCATTGCTTCCTTGACCAAGACCTGACTTAGGACATTGATGCGCAAAGTGTCCAGCTTCTCCACAAGTGTAGCACTTCTTAACCGCACCAGAATTATTGGGACGAGCTTGGTTTTGAACATTAGCACTAGGAAAATTAGCACGAGGTGCATAAGGCATTTGAGGCCTAGGTGCTTGCGTGACAGGGCGCTGCTGCACAAACTGAGTTGGGTGTGGTGCATAACCAGGGCGTTGAGCAGGAATAGAAGAGCTGAAATGAGGCGCATTGGGTGGCGCAAAGCGAGGGCGCACATTACTTCCTTGTTGCTATCCTTGATATGGCGCCTTCCTCTTGATTTCTGCTTGCTCCATCTCACGGATCTTGTTCTCAACCACAATTGCTTTGTCCACAAGCTTCTGGAAATTTGCATAGTCACAATTGAGCAATTGTACTTGGATCTCATTGTTCAAGCCCCTCATGAACAAGTATTGCTTCCGGCTGTCCCGACTAACAACCTCAGGCGCGTACATTGAGAGTTGAGTGAATTTATTGAGGTATTCACTCACACTTGATCTTCCTTTCTTCAAATTCTCAAATTCTTGCCTCTTCAAGAGCATAACACCTTCCGGCACATAATGAGAACGAAAATTCTCCTTGAATTCAGCCCAAGTAATTCTCTCTTGGTTCTCATGAGCATTGCATAGTGAATCCCACCAATCCACAGCTGCTCCAACTAGTTGATGAGAAGAAAACAAGACCTTCTCCCGGTCACTGCATTGGACAATAGCTAGCTTCTTCTCCACGGACTTGAGCCAATCGTCCGCATCCATAGGGTCAGCAGCTTGAGCAAAGGTCGGTGTCCTAGTCCTCATAAACTCTCCCAATCGGTTATGAGGAGGCGGGGGTGGCGGTGGAGGCATGTGGGGCTGATTGTTGATATTGCCAGCCTGCAGCTGTCCCATTGTTTGTATCATAGTCTGCATGAGCTAGTTTTGCATAGCCAATAGCTTCTCAATGTTAATAGCTCCCTGAGTAGATCCTTGTCCGATGTTGTTCTGAGGCACTCCACTGTTCTCCTCCTCATCATTGCCATCCCTCCGGTTGCGAGTCCTCACCATCTGAAGAAAAGCAATAGATAAGAATTAGAAAACGTCCCCAACTATATGCATCAAGGGATATGAAACTAAACAGCTAGCTACACTAGCCTAGGTGGACATGGCAATGCTAAGGCATCCGAAAATCCTCTATTAAGCACACAAGCAAGCAATATATATAGCAAACAACACTCCAGGCAAAAACACATCGATTCCTGAGTGCTCCTATGTGCTCTAAAGTGTCCATTCTATCTAGGCTGCATCCTACGGTCAACCTGTGGCTCTGATACCAATCTGTGACGCCCGGTTCCGAAAACTGAACCAAGCTAACGCATATGTGTGCCCAGGATGTTCATCACACATACACGAGTGCAATCACAAAAGAGTATACAGAAAATTGCCACAAGACAAGATTAATTAACCAAATTTTATTACACAAACCAGATTATCCTCGAATACAAGCTCTAATGAATACTAATGACAAGTTTAACTAATGCAGCGGAAATAAATTAAGCAAACTAAGCAACTAAGCAGCATAAGCAATAGGGTATAACGCAGCTCCAATAACACCACAGGCAAAGTTCACGGTAGACACGGCCTAGAACTCTGCATTATCGCCATTAAACTCCCAATCGTGACCTGCAACTGTTGGGGGGGGGGGGGGGGCGGGGATTGCAAGAGTGAGTACATGTCGTACTCAGCAAGTGTGGAAAGTATGACATGTGACTTATTCAAATGTCAACAATAATAATGGTAAAGTGCTGAAAAGTACATTAAAACATTTGAAAAGCAATATATTATACGTATGTGAAGTAAACCCATTATAATCATAAGTAATACCATAATACCAAATCTGAATTCATTACCATCATCAAAATTTCCAGATTTTCACCATTGCCAATAACCAGATTCAATACCAGAAATAAATTCATAACCAGCCATAACCATTACCAAACCATAACCATCCCTTCCCAATACCAAATTTCCCTTTAATCATGGAAGTTGTCCAGGTGCTCATAACCGGGAGCACGGCTATCATGATAGTTTTAATTAACTCTGCAGAGTTTGTACCACTTTACCCACGTGTTTGTGATTTCATCACCCGTCGGCGACTAAAGAACCTCCCTTATGCCAATTACACTTCTTTGGTGTATGGCCAAGAGATCACAAAACAGCCTTTACAAAGGGATTACTAGTATATTCAAACCCCACTGAGGTTTCACTGGTGGCGATGCCTCCAACTGAGCACATCTTCAACCAAGGGCCCCCCTCTTGAGCCATTCGGATCCCAGGGTAGTCCCACCAATCATCAACAAACCCAATCCGACTACCCCTTCCCTGAGCATCCACAATGGTCCAAACAGCACTAGCAAATCCCTAATTAATCAGCTACGCCGCACCCATACTTGGCCTCGTGGTGGCACTGTAGTCCTGGCTTATTCTCGCATGAACCGGTCCTTAGATCTAAAGCAAGCAAACCACCATAACATCCAACCCATCTGATGAGTAGGTTTAGGCCCGATCTTCCGAAAGGTATGTCGATTGGGGTGGAGAACTCGACGTTGATGATCCGCGGCACTCGAGCGGTTCGAGTACCCCTGCAATCACTACACCACGGCTCCGTTGGTTATCAACCGTGTTGCACACGCTTGACCTCGCCAAGAAGGCTAATCCCTGCAAGTGCAATCGAGAACACGAGCAAGAACGTAGATGACACGATCGGAAATCGCGAAATTGGGGTCTCACAAACCGTAGAACGGCGATATTATTGATCTAAGCAAAACCCACCGAATATGACCGGCGGCTGCAGTATTTATAGGCTAGGGTTCGACCAAAACATGATTAGACGCGTCCCTAATGGACTCTTACGGGA
Source organism: Tuctoria greenei (assembly GCA_036927565.1). NCBI lineage: Eukaryota > Viridiplantae > Streptophyta > Magnoliopsida > Poales > Poaceae > Tuctoria > Tuctoria greenei. The sequence continues at coordinate 158,579,463 of JAYESD010000004.1, read as the reverse complement.
TACAAGGCCCAAAGGCCCGATTCGGTGGCGCAGCACCGGACAGAAATCTGGACTCGACTTGTTTCGACGATTCCCAATGACTCCGGAGGAATTTTGAGGTGGGACCAGAACCATTGGAAAGTTTATCTTCTCCTCTTTCCGTGCATATGTAGAACGTCGAAAACGGAGTCCGTATGCCTCCTGGGCGTCTGTTTTAAGGTGGACTGCTCCTAGACTCCGAGTTGAACTCGAGTCCGAGTTGTAAACTGTTTCCATCTACTTGTGGACGTCCCAGGTGGTTCTCCACGCTCCCAAGGCCTCCTTCCTTCACTTGTTGATCTTTTCCATTATTCCTAATAACAATTAAATCATCACATAGCAATCTATTCTCAAACTCACATGCAAAAGAACGAATTCACCTGCTGATTTAATAACCGTGCCCGTGCTCTTGTGATTGGTCCTTGCAGTTCAATGCGCGTCTCTGCTGTTGTGATATCCTCATCATCCTCCCCCTCTTGAATTGGAGTCGTCCTCGACTCAAGTTCATCTTCTTCTCCCAAGTACGGTCGCAAATCTGAAATGTTAAATGTAGGACTAACCCCAAAATCGGGAGGCAATTCAAACTTATATGCATTATCATTAATCTTTTCAACGATCTTAAAAGGACCAGCAGCTCGTGGCATAAGTTTAGATTTTCTCAAGTCGGGAAATCGCTCTTTTCTCAAATGTAACCACACCAAATCGCCCGGTTCAAGTTTTACTTCTTTTCTACCTTTACTACCTGCAATCCTGTACTTCTCATTCATCATTTCAATATTTTTCTTTGTAGTTTCATGCATCTTAAGAATGAATTCAGATCGTTGTGTAGCATCCAAATTTATAGTTTCAGAAGGAGGCAAAGGTAGTAAATCAATAGGAGCACGGGGATTGAAACCATACACTACCTGGAATGGACTTACCTTTGTCGTGGAGTGAACGGATCTGTTGTAAGCAAATTCTATATGTGGTAAACACTCCTCCCACAACTTCAAATTTGTTTTCAAGACAGCCCGTAACATAGTGGATAAAGTACGATTAACTACCTCGGTCTGTCCATCCGTTTGTGGGTGACATGTAGTTGAAAACAGCAACTTGGTTCCCAATTTATACCACAAAGTTCTCCAAAAATGACTTAAAAATTTTGCATCACGATCAGAAACAATGGTATTTGGCACACCATGTAAACGAACAATTTCCGTCATAAATAAATCAGCAATGTGTGAGGCATTATCATTCTTATGACAAGGCATAAAGTGTGCCATTTTGGAAAAACGATCAACAAATACAAAAATACTATCCCTCCCCCTCTTAGTCCTAGGCAATCCCAAAACAAAGTCCATAGAAATATCCTCCCAAGGTACACTAGGAACAGGAAGAGGCATATAAAGACCATGTGGGTTAAGGAGAGACTTAGCTTTGTTGCAAGTAGTGCATCGTGACACGTAGCGCTCGACATCACGCCTCATCTTTGGCCAAAAGAAGTGTGTGGACAGCACGTCTTCAGTTTTCTTCACTCCAAAATGTCCCATCAAACCTCCTCCATGTGCTTCCTGCAAAAGCAATAGACGAACGGAGCTAGCTGGAACGCATAGCTTGTTAGCACGATAGAGGAGACCCTCTCGCAGCACATATTTATTCCAAGTTCTTCCTTCTCTACAATTTTCAAAAGCATCTTTGAAGTCCAAATCAGTAGGATATAATGCTTTAATTGTTTCCAAACCAAAGATTTTATGATCAAGTTGGGACAGCATGGTATAACGCCTAGATAATGCATCGGCAATGATATTTTCCTTCCCTTTCTTATGCTTAATGATGTATGGAAACGACTCTATGAACTCAATCCATTTAGCATGTCGTTTATTCAGATTGATTTGACACTTAAGATACTTCAATGATTCATGATCGGAATGTATGACAAACTCCTTAGACCAAAGATAATATTGCCAAGTTTGTAATACACGGACTAAGGCATACAATTCCTTATCATAAGTGGAATAATTCAGAGAAGGACCATGAAGTTTTTCACTAAAGAAAGCAACGGGTTTACCTCCTTGTATGAGAACGCCTCCAATACCAATGCCGCTTGCATCGCATTCTAGCTCAAAGGTCTTGTCAAAATCAGGAAGTTGTAGTAATGGTGCTTGTGTAAGCTTCGATTTGAGAGCATCAAAAGCTTGTTGCTGCTGTTCGCCCCATCGAAATGGAACTCCCTTCTTCGTTAGCTCATGTAGAGGTGCTGCAATGGTGCTGAAATCCCGCACAAAGCGCCGATAAAATCCTGCAAGACCAAGAAAACTACGAACCTGTGTGACGGTAGTTGGGGCTGGCCAGCTGGTGATTGCTTCAATTTTTGCCTCATCCATCTCAATTCCCTGCGAGGAAATGACATAGCCAAGAAACGAGACTCGATTGGTGCAAAAAACGCACTTTTCGAGGTTACCAAACAAATGTGCATCTCTCAAAACAGTAAAAACAGCACGTAAATGATCAAGATGTTCATCATATGACTTGCTGTAAATGAGGATATCATCGAAGTAAACCACCACAAATTGTCCAATGAAAGCACGTAAAACCTCATTCATTAATCGCATAAAGGTGCTGGGTGCATTAGTTAAACCAAAAGGCATGACTAACCACTCATAAAGTCCAAACTTGGTTTTAAATGCAGTTTTCCATTCATCTCCTAGTGCCATTCTAATTTGGTGGTAACCACTACGCAAGTCAATTTTTGTGAAGATGATAGCACCACTCAATTCATCAAGCATGTCATCTAATCGAGGAATAGGATAACGATATCGAATGGTGATGTTATTAATCGCTCGACAATCAACACACATGCGCCAACTACCATCTTTCTTAGGAACCAAAAGAACAGGAACGGAACAAGGGCTAAGGCTTTCACGAATGTACCCGCGGTCCAAAAGATCTTGGACTTGTCGCTGAATTTCCTTAGTTTCTTGTGGATTCGCCCTGTATGCTGCACGATTTGGCAAACTTGCTCCTGGAATCAAATCGATCTTGTGTTCAATGCCTCTCATCGGTGGTAAACCAGGGGGTATCTCGGAGGGAAACACATCCTCAAACTCCTGCAAAAGGTTAGCAACAGTAGGGGGCAATGCAATAGACAATTCATGAAGTGAAAACATGGCTTCTTTGCAAACTAAAGCATAGCACATCCCCTTAGCATCGAATAAATCAGAAAGTTCAGATTTAGTTGCGAGCAATGATGGTGATTTTAACTTAATAACTTGCTGTTTTTCAGATTCTAATTTAGTTGCTTTGCCCTCACGAATTTTACTCTTCTCAAAATGCACAATTTCAGCAGGAGTCATGGGGAGCAAAGTGATTTTCTTTCCCTTATGCATGAGAGTATATTTATTGGTTCTACCATGATGAATAGCATCTGTATCAAATTCCCAAGGACGACCCAATAAAAGAGAACAAGCATCCATAGGAACAACATCAAAATCAGCAAAATCATGGTATGAACCAATTGAAAAATGGATTCTCGCTGTTTGTGTTACCCGAACCTTACCGCTGTTGTTGAACCATTGAATGTGGTACGGATGAGGGTGTGCTCTTGTTGTCAAACCGAGTTTCTTGACGACGTCCGTGTTTACCAAGTTATTGCAGCTACCTCCATCAATTATAGTGTGTACACGGCAGTCCTTGACGACGAGAAACATGTGGAAGAGGTTGTGTCGTTGTAGCTTGTCGTCGGTCTCCACTTTGGAGCTCAAGGCACGCTGCACAATGATGCTCCTATAGTTCTCCGTCGCCGCTGTACCAAGTACCTCTTCTTCGGTGTGTTCGTCATTTGGATCTGTAAAGTTAGTAGCAAGAGAATATTCATCTTCAACATCCGAAGTACTATCATACCCGCCATCGTCGCGTGCTATGTATGCTCGTTTGCCCGGGCAATCTCTCATCATATGACCAAGTCCCTGGCAGCGGTGACACTTAATGTCGGAAGTACGACCCGTAGAAGGAGTGGACGACGAAGGCTTGAATGATGTCGCCTTGCTGCCTTCCGGCACGCGAGAAGGTGGAGCAGCAGGTATAGTTCGTTGGCCGCCATTGGGTGGTGTAGTCGCTGCACGGGGGGGCCGAAGATGGTGCTGTTTTGGATGGTGTAGTTGCTGCACGCGGCGTGAAGTTGCTCCTCATGCGTTGTTGCTGTTGTTGTCGGCCCTGCAATTCTTTTTCTGCCAACATAGCAAGCTGAAACAATCTGTTAACAGTATCATATTCTTTGTAATAAACAATGTCCTGAATTTCACGCCTCAACCCCCCATAAAAACGAGCTATTTTATCATCCATGTCCTCTACTACCCCACAACGCAGCATACCCTTTTGTAACTCTTGATAATACTCCTCTACGGACATGTTACCTTGGTCTAAACGCTGCAATTTTTTGCGAAGGTCCCGCTGAAAGGATGGAGGAACAAATCGAACACGCATAGCTTCCTTTAATCTATCCCATGTTGGAGGATCAGTTCTAGTTTTAACAAGTTCATTCCACCATATGATAGCAAAGTCCTTAAACTCACTAGTGGCTTGACGAACTCTATGTTGTTCAGGAACAAGATGGGAATTAAATTTTTGCTCTACTGTCATCTCCCAATCAAGATAAGCCTCAACATCATAAGCACCAGAAAAAGAGGGTATAGTAAATTTCACTTTAGCAAAAGGATCATCAGGAGGGCGGTTATAATTGTTATGATTATTACCTCCCATACCTCGACGATAAAGTGGCAGTCTTGGCTGATTACTGTGATCCTCCAGTTCATCATAAGCATTGTCTTCTTGTCTTCCAGCGAGAGGCAACCGAGCCTCAAAAGTATTCATCCGAAGAGCAAGGTCATCCAGTTTGCGAGTCAAGTTCGCCAATGACTCCTCCGTTGATGCGTTGTATTTGGCGAACATATCACGTAACTCAACATGTTGAACACATTCGTCATTATTTTCTTCTCCTGCCATTGTTAGTAGGAAACAAAAGAAAACAACAACAAAAAATGTTATCCCTATCAACTACAGTGACAATGTGGAAGGTGGAAGAAAACAATCTCTCTCGCTCAAGCGTCTTACCACGCACTTACAAGTGTTCTTACCGACACAGCAGGTGGTGTGGACAGTGAGATGAACCAATGAAGTGTGGGGTGATTGCAAAGGTACCTGTTATGCTCAAGAGAAAGGTGGAGCTTGGATGGCACAATATGGTGGCTAATAAGCAGAAAATCGTTAACAGCTAAACAAAGTTGAATAAGTATTCAATGTAGGAAACTGTTGCTGGTCAACTGAGTGCCCTAGAGCCTAGCACAACACAAGGAAGTATTAAGGCAAAAGAAAGACAGAATGATATAACCAAACAAACAGCACCAAGTGGTATAGGCCAATTGCTTTAATATGCGTGCTCTTCACTATTTTTTTTCTTTTTTGTAATATTTTTTTGATATTTTTTTTACTCAGTAGCACAAATATAGGAAGCACACAAATTTGCAGCTCAATTGGATGTAATATGCGGCCTATAGAAAATCAAGAAGGTTCTTTAAAATTCGTGCTGAAACTTCGGAGGCCGGATAGCCTATCTTCCGAGGGGAATTTGGGCAATCTAATTTCGCCGAACGCGGCTATGCGGCGGAAAATCAGATGCGAAATTTCGCGTAGATGAATTTGAAAAAAAAATTTGCCCGATTTCGAGTTCGTATGCGAAAGTTATGGTTGTTTTAAGGTAGGCTGTCCGAGTTACGTTTTTTTGGATGTTGATTCCAACTCGGTTTGAGAACAGAACTCGCAAACGGATACGAAAACGATCGGGAATTTGCACAGCAACTAATGGGGTGGTGTGTGATGATTCAAGGATGAATGGCACAAAGATTTGTCACCTAATCTAGGGCTGACGATGCGGGAGTTCACGCAAGGCGGCTAGCTAGGGCAAACCGATGAATGTGGCGGATCGGTTTGTTATTTAGGGATTGTGGCATAGGTGTCGAATAGCAAGAAAACAAGGACGAAAAACGATAACTAGGATCAAAAAACACAAAGCTAAACCAGCAACAAGACTCAACCACATGAATGCAAACTCAACAATGCAAACTGAAAAACGAAACTGCAGGCACTATAGTCTGGGAAGCGGTAAAAACGATCTAATTTTTTTTTGTGGCTTTTTTGTGGACTCTAGGTACGAAACAAAATCGATCTAATGGAAGGAAGTAAAACAAAGATACCTCACGGGCAACCTGGAAATCTAATACCAATTGATTAGTAGGTTTAGGCCCGATCCTCCGAAAGGTATGTCGATTGGGGGTGGAGAACTCGACGTTGATGATCCGCAGCACTCGAGCGGTTCGAGTACCCCTGGAATCACTACACCACGGCTCCGTTGGTTATCAACCGTGTTGCACACGCTTGACCTCGCAAAGAAAGCTAATCCCTGCAAGTGCAATCGAGAACACGAGCAAGAACGTAGATGACACGATCGGAAATCGGGAAATTGGGGTCTCACAAACCGTAGAACAGCGATATTATTGATCTAAGAAAAACCCACCAAATATGACCAGCGGCTGCAGTATTTATAGGCTAGGGTTCGACCAAAACATGATTATACGCGTCCCTAATGGACTCTTACGGGATACAAGGCCCAAAGGCCCGATTCGGTGGCGCAGCACCGGACAAAAATCTGGACTCGACTTGTTTCAACGATTCCCAATGACTCCGGAGGAATTTTGAGGTGGGACCAGAACCATTGGAAAGTTTATTTTCTCCTCTTTCCGTGCATATGTAGAACGTCAAAAACGGAGTCCGTATGCCTACTGGGCGTCTGTTTTAAGGTGGACTGCTCCTGAACTCCGAGTTGAACTCGAGTCCGAGTTGTAAACTGTTTCCATCTACTTGTGGACGTCCCAGGTGGTTCTCCACGCTCCCAAGGCCTCCTTCCTTCACTTGTTGATCTTTTCCATTATTCCTAATAACAATTAAATCATCACATAGCAATCTATTCTCAAACTCACAAGCAAAAGAAGTTAAGAACGAATTCACCTGCTGATTTAATAACCGTGCCCGTGCTCTTGTGATTGGTCCTTGCAGTTCAATGCGCGTCTCTGCTGTTGTGATGTCCTCATCACCATCCACATACCAGGCTTCCTTAGATCACCCATTACCATATCATATTTAACCAGTTCACATTAACCAAAATATCATTAATGCAAATTTAAATGTGTAGCGTTGTTTTTCCATCCCAATTAATTAAGCGAAGCAAAAAGGTAAAAACCCTTCCCGACTCCCTACCATATATTCCAGGTGACAAGGGTGGATAACAAAGCTAGTAAACTTCCTACCATAGGATTCCCATCAAATTGACACAAGCATGCAGTTTTGTAAACAAAACATTTATTTAAAAACATGATCAATATGCTTCAAGGACACTTGCCTTGCTCTTGCTGTTGATTAGGGTCAAAGCCTTCAAACTTTTGATGCTGTCGATCCTCCGCGGCACTCTCTAGCGCAAAACCGTCTAATCCACACAATAAACATACAAGACAAGAAACACAATCAACGAGTGCACAAATATTACTCAATATGACATGACATGCATGATTGATGCGAATGCAAGGTAGAACTTGTTAATTGATTGCTTTTAATGATAACTAACTAGTTCTAATAGCTTTTAACAAGTTTATACAGGTCTGGATTTGATTAGATCAAATTTTAGAACCAATTCAACACAATTTAACCAAAAAGATCGGACTAGTCCGCTAGGGACCGGACAAGTCCGCCCTCTGCGAGATCAGCAGATTAGGTTTTTCTAGATCGATGTGAATTTGGAGATTAGGGGTTGAATTCGCATAAGGACAAGAGAATAGAAGGTATACCAGGTGTTTAGAACTCCAATGAATCAAGAAACTTGGAGGTAAAACTTGGATCTTGATGATCTAGGGTTGGTGGTGAACTTGGGGATGAACTTGTGATGAAGAACGAAAACTTGGTGGAGATCTTGATCCTCTTTCGTTTCCTCCTCTTCTTCTCCTTGCTTGGGATCTTCTCCTCCCTCCTTGGTGGTGGCGCTCCACAAACTAGGGTTTGGGTGGGTGGAAAAGTGGCAAATAGATATCAATCCAATGGGTGGGGCTGTTTATATAGAGGTGGAGGCTAGGGTTAGATGGATTTCGAGTTTTGGGATGAGTAGAGGCCGGTTTAGAGTCCCACACGGGCTCTAAAAGAGTTAGGCATGACGTCCCTAGGCCCACATAACGTGAAACCAAAGATACAAGTCGTAAAACAAAAGAGCAATCTCGAAGTCACGAAATATCGGACAAGTCCGGAAAGGACCGGACTAGTCCGAAGTTGTCCAGAGAGAAAATCGGACATGTCTGGCCTAAAATCGGACAAGTCCGACTTTAAACAGAGAGGAAAACGAACAAGTCCGCTGGAACACCGGACTAGTCCAGAAAAGTCCAAGGACTTAGCAATTTTTCAAGGATTCTTGGAATATCGGACTAGTCCGCACAAAATCGGACAAGTCCGAAAGTGTACAGAGCCAAAATCGGACTAGTCCGCAGCAAAAACGGACAAGTCCGTTTTTTTGTCAGAGAGAAATCGGACTAGTCCTCAGTAAAATCGGACTAGTCCGCACTTTCCTGCGTTTTAAGTGCGGTTTTGTTCCAAATCAATTTTAAATGCTCCGAATCAATTTTAAACTTGTTCCTCTTTATGTGGATCAATGTTAAACATGTATATGAATGTATGCAAGGCATGATGCATGAAAATGAGGGTGTTACAGCGCTAGCTGACTTTGTGGTAGAATGGACACCTTCTTCATCAAGTCCGGGGGGCCTCAACGAGCTGAAGCCGGAACCTAAGGTCCCATTCTTTAGTAAGCCTCACTGTACTCTCTACATCAACAGCTCAGTGCAAAAGCTGGGGGTTAAAGTTGGAATCCTTCTCCTTGCTCCGACCGAGGAGAAGTCATGTAAATGGTGCGCCTCGACTTCAAGGCGACCAACAACATGGCGGAATATGAAGCTCTAATTTTCATACTCAAGGTGGTGCTTTCATATGGCGTTCGACAACTGCTGGTGAAGGGTTACTCACAACTCATCATCAAACAAGTCAACAGTGAATGTAGTTGCAATAAACCTCAGCTTGCTATATATCTATTGGAAGTCCAAAAGTTGCAGAAAGATTTCCACATCCTGGACCTCTATCATGTCCAACGTCTCAACAATGCTGAAGTTGATGATCTTTCGATGAAGGCTTCAACTAGGGATCAGGCACCGACCAATTTTGTCAAGAGACTACCAGCACCTATCGCTCAGCCTGTCGAACTGAATGATTGGGGCCAGACCAGCACCCTGAAGTTGGCGATCTCGGTGGCCTTGTTACCATGGCATCCACCAAGGATCGTAGGCGGTACAGGAAGCTCCGAGCAGCTAAGCGCGTAAGATCCCAAAGCTAATGCCAATCCCGATGCATGGACCACAGAGGTCCGGGGCTACTTGAAGTATAACATCCTTCTTAAAGAAGGTGCATCCGGTGAGCGAATTGTCGGATTGGCTAAAAGATACACGTTGGTAGAAGGGGATCTCTATCGATGTAGCGCCAATGATATTATACTGCGGCTCATTACCCGGGAGAAGGCTGCAAACTTCTCGCTGAGATCCATGGAGGCGAGTGTGGGAACCACGCGTCATCCCGCACATTGGTTGGTAAGGCCTCCCGACATGGTTTTTACTAGCCTACACCACACTAGGATGCAGTCGAGCTGGTCAAGAAGTGTGAAGCGTGCCAGTTCCACGCAAAGAAAATGCATACACCGGCGCAATCACTGCAAATGATTCCTCCCTCATGGCTATTGACAGTTGTTATATATCAATATCACCCGTCAATATAACTCAATTATGCGAAGGAAATATCATTTCTTGAACACATCACCTTTCTATTTAACCTATTTCCACTTGTCCTTGGAGAAAGTAGTGCATCCAGGGATTCTATGGAGTATTGAAGTGAAACAAGGGGATGGATCCAATAAAATATAATTCCAGCCAACCAAGCAATGCCACGTGGCACCACATGGATCAACTGGCTCAGAACAGGAGTATTCAAGGCCATCCAACGGTGTAGCACCAATATAAATGAATGGGACCCACCCGACAGAGACCTGGAGAAGCACACCGCAAAAGGATCCAAGACCTGGTCGACTGACCCCCCTAGTCAGTCGTCTAGGTCCTAGCGCCAAACGCAGTCAAACGCCATGTGTTGGCTTCTCTCGGATTGAAGAGGTCATGGGTGACCGATCCGCGCTTTTGGTGGCGGGTACCGACCCTTCTCCAAGCTATAAATAGGACCCTCACCCCTCACTTCAACACACACCACTTGAGTATTCATCCATTGTATCCACTACTCTCTGTAGGTTTAGAGGAGTATATGCTTTAGGGAGGAGAGTCTCTAGTCCACAGTCCAAGTAGGAGAGGAGTAGAAGGAGTCTCTTTCCAATTCCTAATTGGGGAAGGTATGGCTCTTATATTCCTATTTGTATTTGTGACTTTATTCTTAATAAAGATGTTTTCTTTAGTCTTACATTGTACATATACTTGGATGAAGTGTTTCTTGTTTGATTGTGGATTCCATGTATGTGGTAGGAGTAGTATTTATAATTATGCTATAATTATCATTATATCATTATAAACACTATAAACCTACACTACAGTTAACATGAATCACTTATGCTATGAATTAACATTAGTTTAGTTCATTTCGTTTGGATGGCTTGTGCCTAGGCTCTTAAGGTAATTACTTAGTATGCTACCATGGTGCTAGGATAGAGAGTAGCATTGAATGTCTCATACGCCCACGGATTGAAGAGGTAGGCAGTAGGTGGTGACAACCCTATCTGTCTTGACTGGAGTCATCCTAGTATTGCTAGGTGTAAACTCGTTCTCGATGTGTTAATCCACTTAGCATGAGAATTCATAATTGACATGATCATTAGTAACTAACTTAGGCTATGTGTATGTACATTAGAAGCACTGTAAGAGTCTCTACCTAGTTCTTAGCCTAGTCCCTCTTGACCCCATTTATCCCTTAGGATACAATGCTCTTGTGTGTGTCACACTACCTCAATTACCCTTTATCCATCCTTACTAGAACCCTACCTAGGCCAACCTAGTCTCTCCACTTGATGATTGTTTTACTTCCATCTAGCCTTCCTTTGGGAGAATATAAATGACACCCGTTGGGAAGACTCTTAAAGGGGAAATGCTACATCAATAGTTTCCGTGCGCTTGAGGATTTACATATAATCTAAAATCTATTAACAAACATTTCTGGCACCACTGCTAGAGATGAATTGTTAGTAGTGCGTAGGAATTGTCAACAAGCATTTCAGGCGCCGTTGCCCGGGAAGGCAGGCGAAGTATTGCATGATTGAGTGAATAGGGTAGGATTGCCCTGGTAAGTTTTAGTAGGATGACCCTTCTTTGTTTTCGCATTTGATGTGAAAACAGGGAGTGTATGTCTAGTTTCTGCTTGTCGGTAAACTTTGTTGAAGATCCAAAATCCCTTCTGAGAGATTGACCTCGTGTCATTACTCCTCGGAAGCTTTGAGCAGCAAAGCAAGCCACTACAACTGTACCAACAACTGAAACGCTAATGACCCAGAAGACCCTTCGTGAGTTTTCTGCTCCCTCTACTAACAATGTGCCTGTTAGGCCTACTGGTAACACGGGAGACATAAACTTCGAAATCAAGACTGGCCAGATCACTATGATACAAGCCAACCCATTTTGTGGGAAGGCTAACGAGGATGCAAGTGCTCACCTGCAATAGTTCCTTGAGATCTGCAGCACTTTTAAGATCAAGGACGTATCTCCCGATGCTATTCGTCTTAGGTTGTTTCTGTTCTCTCTTCTGGGGAGAGCGAAACAATAGTTCTATGTGAACCAAAGTGTTGTAGACACTTGGGATAAATGTTTTGCGCCAATCCTCACCAAGTTTTTTCCCGTTGGGCAAGACAAATGCCCTACGTGAAAGAGTTTCTAGCTTCCATCGAGATGCCAAAGAATCTATTCCCGAGGCTTGGGAAAGGCTTCAGGAGTACATCCTAGCCTGACCCCACCATGGGATGGATGACTGGCTCGTCATCCAAAACTTCTACAACAGGTTGATCCCTTCCGACCATGACCATGTTGATGCTGCTGCTGGAGGTGCCTTCTTCTCATTGACGGTGCCCAAAGCTAATGATTTGATTGAGAAGATGGTGTCAAACATGGGTTGGAGAGACGAGCATGTCCATACCTGCCAGCAAGGCATGCACACCATGAAGGAGGTGGACATGATCGCTGCCAAATTGGACCTCCTAATAAAAAAGATTGATGGACAAAGGAATACTGAGGTATATGGCAATGCCTATGCCTTAGACTCTCACATCACTTGTGAAGTTTGGGCAACACGGGTGTTGATATTTTCTACGCACTACTAACAATTCATCTCTAGCGGGGGTGCCATAAATGTTTGTTGGTAGATTTTAATTCTCAAGTGAACATCTGCAAGCGCACGAAAATTATCGATGCAGCATTTCCCCTTTAAAAGTATTCCCAAAGGGTGTCATTTATTATTTTCCCAAAGGAAGGCTATATTGAAGTAAAAATCATCAAGTGGAAAGGCTTAGGTTGGTCTAGGTAGGGTTCTAGCAAGGATGGGTTAAATGATAAGTTGAGGTAGTGTGACATACATAAGAGCATTCTATCCTAAGGGGATAAATGAGGTAATAGAGGAATTTAGGCTAAGAGTTAGGTAGAGAGTCCTCCTATGCTTCTATTGTACATATACATAGCCTAAGTTAGTTACTTATGGTCAGGTTAATTATGAATTCTCATGCTAAGTGGATTAACACATGGGGCACGGGTTTACCCCTAGCAACACTAGGCGACTCCCGCCAAGAGCCTGTGGCATAGACGAACGTGGAGGATTACAAACGACAGATAGGGCTATCACCACCTACTTCCTACCTCTTCAATCTATGTGTCTACGAGACATTCAATGCTACTTTCTATCCTAGCACCATGCTAGCATATTAAGCAATTACCTTAAGAGCCTAGGCACAAGCCATCCTAAGGCAATGAACTAAATAATCGTTGAACCAATGTTAATTCATAGCATAAGTGACTCATGTTAACATAACCATATTATATCTAATTAAAATATAGTGGAGGTTTATAGTGTTTATGATAATGTAATGAACATGGTATAGCACAATCATAAATACTACTCCTACCACATACATGGAATCCACAATCAAACAAGAAATGCTTCATCCAAGTATATGAACATATGAAGACTAAATATAACATCTTTATTATGAATAAAGTCACAAATACAAAGAGAAATATGGGAGACATACCTTTTCCAATAGGAAATTGCGAAGAGACTCCTTCTACTCCTCTCCTACTTGGATTATGGACTAGAGACTCTCCTCTCTACAGACTATACTCCTCTAAACCTAAGGAGAGTAGTGGATACGAAGGATGAATACCCAAGTGGTGTGTGTTGAAGTGAGGGTCCTATTTATAGCTTAGATAAGAGTCGGTTCCCGCCACTAAAAGCGCGCGAATCAGTCATCCCTGACTACTTCAAGCCCGGAGGGGCCACCACAAGGAGCTTGACCAAGAATGGTGCCAGGAACTAGTCGGCCGACTAGGGGGGTCGACAAACCTGGTCCTGGCCCCTTTTGCACTGTGCTTTCTCTAGGTGACTGACAGGTGGGTCCCATTGACTGATATTTGTGCTACACTGTTGGATGGCCTCGGATACTTCTTTTTGTGGGCCATTTGATCCATGTGGTGCCATGTGTCATCGCTTGATCGGCTAGAATGATATTTTAAAGGATCCATCCCCTTGTTTTACTTTATTTCTGCATAGAATCCCTGCATGCACTACTTTCTCCAAGGAAAAGTGGAAACAGGTTAAATAGAAAGGTGATGTGTGTAATAAATGTCAATTCCTTCACGTAATTGAGTTACATGGACGGGTGAAATTAGTGTATAACAGCCGTGAACAAACTACCCCAAGCTTATCATTTGCTCGTCCCGAGCAAAGTCAAGACTTTAGGTTGATGATCAGGAGTTGCTACTATGTTCTATTTTTCAACAGTACCATGTGCACAACAAAATACTCTACTTAGTATTGCAAAAATTGGCATGGTACTTCACCCATCTTAGGTTATTATGGGGCTTATGCCATCTCTTATTCGAGACTTGTGTATGTGTCATGGAATGGAGTGGATATAGATCTTGAGATGACTCCTTTTTTAGAGGACTCTCTTATGATGGAAAATTTGCTTACTTCTAGTGTGGAAGTATAGCATGTGTAAGTGAAGTCTTGAATTCAAAAAGTAATTAAAGAAATCTCACATAGGTCTATTCTAGTTTGTGAAAGCTCAATGTGAACACACATATCATATGCATAAGGTCTATCGATGTGATATATCATATGGCTTTGGTGGGTATTTCCAATCAAATGAGGATAACTTAAATCTTTTTAGAATTTCTACGGAAATCTAAGTTTCACTTATCAAACTAGGAATAGCAGCCCCATCACTATATCATATCTGACAACAACTTAGAATGGATTAAGCTTTTTCTGCCCACAATTTCCAAATCAAGGCAAAAGCAATTTTTAGCCAGTGAGAGCAAAATGTTGGACAGTAGTAAGTTGTAAACTAGGGACTTAGTAAAATTAAAACAGAGCAACTATTCATCATTTCATCTATGTGAATTGCAAGTCATTCTTACCACACTTATTTTATTTTATTGATAAATTAAACCTATGCTATATTATCTTTTTGTTTAATGCAAGGTGGATGATGGGCAAGTGGAAAATAGATATGCAAGGGGTTGATACAATTTACCTCAAGTGGGGGTCCTCCCCCAAGCTTGTTCTTCACTCACCTCCATGTCGAGGGTTGAACCCTTGATGACGGAAGTATGCCGCGAGATCGGCTTGTTGTTGATATAGCATGGAGTTGAGGTTGATGAATTGAGCGTCTATGTGTTGTTGCCAGTTTTTGGTATCTTGGACATGCCCTTGGAGAGTGTTGTAGATGTCACCCGTCCTTACTTCAAGCTCCTCCATACGTCTAGAGAGGTCCGTCATTCCTTGGCTATAGTAACAATGACTTCAAGCCAAAGTGGATTGACATCTGCTCATAGATGTTGGAGGCAAGCTGCTAGAGCTTGAAGTGGATTGTGGTGTCTCCCATGTAACACCTGGCCATCCATGCCAATACGGACCTTCGGCCTCATATGATGGATGTTGAGTCCATCCGGGTGCGTCACCTGTTAGGTTCTCTTCCTCTTTGTAGTCATGGACCGTGGAGGTTATCGGGGACATGGCCGCTCTCCTTGTGCGGCTTCTAGTTACCCTGCCAGAGACATTACTTCTTCTGGCTTCCTCGATGGGAAGTAGGTCAATGGTTATCTTCCAGGATTTTACAAATGATAATTCCGGTTAGGTAACCGAATTTCATTGACAAAGTCGGGATAATAAAATATCAAGGAGCCATCTTGATGATGCTTAAGGGCATGTCCTTGCACTAAATATTCTTCATCAATTAATTCTCTTTCATTTTCAATGTACTCAAATGAAGAATATTCTAGTGCTCCTACCCTAGTAGCAATACGGGTAATCAATGAAGTGCATTCAATTGGTTGTACCCTTGGAATGTAATCTAACCATTGTTTCATCATGGCAATAACTGGAGAAACTTTTATCTTTTTAAAGATGGCAAATAAAACTTTTAGCTCATCATCACGCACTATCCTTACATCTCCTACAGGGAACATAGTCATAGCCACCTAGCATAAAGTGGGGTTGTGCAAGTGGCTATTCCTAGGTGCACTACATATGACCTCACCAGTTAGATCTTGCCAAAAACTTCGTTTGTTGAACTTAGGCAAATTGTCTAATTCTAGCAAACAACGTTTATGGAAGCCTAGGATTTCACATAATTCTTTTCATAGGATGTTGTATTCTTTTTGAAATAATCAAAAAGTAATACCATCAAATCCTATCTTTAGTGTGCAAAGGAATTGTATGGAGAGAAGGCGTTAACCTTTCTCGTGAGCAAAATTTTCCCATCCTAATGCATGCCAAATGAAAAATAATTTGGAATCCATACCTATTTTGGAGATCAAATCCGGATCATAAGTTTTCGTATGAGAAAACTCACAATCTTGGAGGAGTTTGCGTGCTTGATCTTCAGCTTCACTTTGCATGTCAAGGTCTTCGTCGTGAAGAAGTTGTTGAGGGTTGCTCTTCTCACCCATCGGAGTGTCCACTCCTACACTCCTTCTCCGTGAACTTGGTGTAGCAACAGAAGAGGGTCGTGCACTTGAGTCTCTGCCATGGCTTGAGCTTGCAGCCTCCTTCCTATTTCCAAACAACATTTTCATTCCTTTCATGGCCACAACAAACAAGAACACAACAAGGAAAAAACTCGAAAGAGGTGATGTTAGTGAAAACAAAAACCTGTCAAATTTTCTCTTGAAGAACTTGAAAGCAAATTGCAAATGCAATCAAAGCAAATCTTTTTGAGTTGGATTTTGAGCAAGAGTGCTTCAATGAAGAGCAAGAAAAACAATTTGAGCAAGAGTGACTTTGGGGATGTATGAAATGAGGTGAAGTGTGAATAGAAGAGCTCCTCACGACCACTATTTATAGTGTGCAATCCCCAACGATCACTAGGACACCAAATGTCACCATTTGAGGAGAGAGAGCCAAATTGGCTCTTTCCCCATTTCTGCCGAAAAGGGTCGACCGACCTGACAGGTGGCCCCTTGTTCTCCCTTTTGCTAGGTGGCTGCCCAACGGCTATGGAATCAGCACGTTGGCGAAATACCACTTTTGCAGCTCAGAAAAATGGTTCTCTAAATAAAAATTCCTTTTTCAAAACCCAACAATTTTCTTTTTGTCAAAAATAAAGAAATAAAAATGATAGTTGATAATATAAGATTCTCAACTTGCTAAGAAAATCAAATATGCAGTGGGAGAATCATACTAAATGGAGAAATCCAAATAAAGAGAAGAGAAAAATAAAGAAAAGGATAACTACCAATTTAACCTATTGGCTAGGTGGTCTCACCACTGTCCGATGAGATGGACATTCCTCCTTCTTCATTTCTTGACATCCGGGCCCGGAGGGATGGGCTCGGATGGCTTCTCTTGCTTCTTCTGCCATTCCTTCTTTGGCGGCTTGGTAGACTTGGGCCTTTGGGGAGGCCCGAACTTCTCTGTCTTCTTGGGGCGTCGGCGTGGATGATAAGACGAGTTTTCTGCATAGATCAAATTCCTCATGAATACAATCAGCGGGTCCACCTTAGAAGGTGTGATTTCGACCTCTTGAATGTGTTTAACATTCGACCCATACTTGATACATATCATGGAGCATTGCTCCAACTTTGGGTGAAAGTTAAACTTCTCCTTCTTGCCATTGATATGGAAGTGGATTTCTCCAGCTCCCACATCTATGTGAACCTTCGTGGTGCTTAGGAAAGGGCGCCCAAGAATGAGCAGCATATCCTTCTCGACCTCCATGTCGAGCACTAGGAAATCCACGAGTATGAAGCAGTTCCAGATTTTCACTGGGACATCTTTGTCAATACCCACCTGATAATGGACTGGCGAATCAGACAGTTGGAGCTGCATTGTTGTTGGAGTAAGCTCCGTGATGTTCAGTTGGTCGAAAACCACCTTGGGCATCACACTCACGCTTGATCCAAGGTCACAAAGTGCCTTGTCAAAGTGGTGTGTCGACATCCGGGGTCCTTCAGCCAGTTGCCTCCTTGTAGAGAAATCATGTTGGCACTTTCCACGGGAGGTTTGGGTTGTCCTGGCATCTTTCCATTCTCCATTGGAGGAATAACAGCTGCCAGTTGAGCCAACTGATTCTCCAACATCTTGTTGAAACTCAATTGATTCTTGAATGCTGAGGATAGTCCTTCAATCTTGGCATTAATGCTTTCTATGGTCTTGTCATTAGCCAATAGCTTCTTGGATAGAGCATCATTGATGTTCAACTGACTAATGGCAAGTTCTCTCAAGTTGGGTTGATTTCCATTGTTGCCATTGTTGTTGTACCTCCTTGAAAGAATGGGCTTGGTTGACCCCACCCTTGACCTTCTGGACGATAACTATTGTTTCTTCCGCTGTTCGCTAGTTATAGGGCATCCTCACTGGCTTCTAGGCATTCATTACCCAAATGGCCCGTGTGTCCACAAACTTCACATGTGATGTGAGAGTCTAAGGCATTGGCATTGCCGCATACTTCACTATTGCCATGTCCATCAATTTTCTTCTTAAGGAGGTCCAATTTAGCAGCGATCATGTCCACCTCCTTCAAGGTGTGCATGCCTCGCTAGCGGGTATGGAGACGCTCGTCGGTCCAACCCATGTTTGACACCATCTTCTCAATCAAATCTTTGGCTTTGGGCACCATCAATGAGAAGAAGGAACCTTCAGCAGCATCATCAACATGGTCACGGGCGGAAGGGATCAGCCAATTGTAGAAGTTTTGGATAATTAGCCAATCATCCATCCCATGGTGGGGACAGGGTAGGATACACTCTTGTATCCTCTCCCAAGCCTTGGGAATAGATTCCTTGGTATCTTGCTGCAAGCTGAAAATTCTTCCACGTAGGGCATTGGTCTTGCCCAACGGAAAAAAACTTGGCTAGGAATGCCGTAGAACATTTCTCCCAAGTGTCTATAGCACTTCGATTCACGTAGAACCACTGTTTTGCTCTCCCAAGAAGAGAGAACGGGAACAGCCTAAGACGGACAACAACAGGGGATACGTCCTTTATCTTAAAAGTGCTACAGATCTCAATGAACTGTTGGAAGTGGGCACTTGCATCCTCATTAGCCTTCCCACAAAATGGGTTGTCATGCACCATAGTGATAAGGCCAGTCTTCATTTCAGGGTTTACATCTCCCATGTTAATAGTGGGCCCAACAGGCACATTATTAGCAGAGGGCCGAACACTGATGAAGGGTCTTCTGGCCCATTGGTGTTTCGGTTGTTAGTGTGGTTGTGCTTGATTGCTTTGCTGCTCAAATCTTCTGAGTAGAATTCATCCATTGTATCCACTACTCTATATAGGTTTAGAGGAGTATAGGCTTTAGAGAGGAGAGTCTCTAGTCCATAGTCCAAGTAGGAGAGGAGTAGAAGGAGTCTCTTTCCGATTCCTAATTGGGGAAGGTATTGCTCTTATATTCCTATTTGTATTTGTGATTTTATTCTTAATAAAGATGTTATTTTTAGTCAACCATTGTACATATACTTGGATGAAGCGTTTCTTGTTTGATTGTGGATTCCATGTATGTGGTAGGAGTAGTATTTATAATTATTCTATACAATTATAATTATAAACACTATAAACCTACACTACAATCTAATTAGCTATGACATGATTATGTTAACATGAATCACTAATGCTATGAATTAAAATTTGTCAAACAATGATTTAGTTCATTTCATTTGGATGGCTTGCGCCTAGGCTCTTAAGGTAATTACTTAGTATGCTAGCATGGTGCTAGGATAGAGAGTAGCATTGAATGTCTCATATGCCCATGGATTGAAGAGGTAGGCAGTAGGTGGTGACAACCCTATCTGTCCTTTGTAATCCTCCATGTTCGGCTATGCCACTGGCTCTTGGCTGGAGTCGTCCTAGTATTGCTAGGGGTAAATTCATGCCCGA
Organism: Tuctoria greenei; assembly: GCA_036927565.1. Classification (NCBI taxonomy): domain Eukaryota; kingdom Viridiplantae; phylum Streptophyta; class Magnoliopsida; order Poales; family Poaceae; genus Tuctoria; species Tuctoria greenei. The sequence goes on along the minus strand of JAYESD010000004.1, from coordinate 158,559,697 downwards.
TGTATTAATCCACTTAGCTTGAGAATTCATAATTGACTTGATCATTAGTAACTTACTTAGGCTATGTGTATGTACATTAGAAGCACTGTAGGAATCTCTACCTAGTTCTTAGCCTAGTCCCCCTTTAGCCCAATTATCCCCTTAGGATAGAATGCTCTTGTGTGTGTCACACTACATCAATTACCCTTTATCCATCCTTGCTAGAACGCTACCTAGGCCAACCTAGTCTCTCCACTTGATGATTGTTTTACTTCCATCTAGCCTTCCTTTTGGAGAATATAAATGACACCCTTTGGGAAGACTCTTAGATGGGAAATGCTACATTGATAGTTTCCGTGCGCTTGAGGATTTACATGTATAATCTAAAACTTAATAACAAACATTTCTGGTACCACTTCTAGAGATGAATTGTTAGTAGTGCGTAGGAACTGTCAACAAGCATTTCCGGCGCCATTGCCGGGTAAAGCAGCCGAAGTATTGCATGATTGAGTTAATAGGGTAGGATTGCCCTGATAGGTTTTAGTAGGATGACCCTTCTTTGTTTTCGCATTTTATGTGAAAACAGGTAGTCTATGTCTAGTTTCCGCTTGTCGGAAAACTTTGTTGAAGATTCGGAATTCCTTCTGAGAGATCGACCTCGTGCCGTTACTCCTCGGAAACTTTGAGCGGCAAAGCAAGCCATCACAACTGCCAACAACAAAAATGATAATGACCCAGAAGATCCTTTGTGAGTTTTCTGCTCCCTCTACTAACAATGTGCCTATTAGGCCTACTATTAACACGAGAGACATAAACTTCAAAATCAAGACTGGCCAGATCACTATGATACAAATCAACCCATTTTGTTGGAAGGCTAACAAGGATGCAAGTGCTCACCTGCAATAGTTCCTTGAGATCCGCAGCACTTTTAAGATCAAGGACGTATCTCTCGATGCTATCCGTCTTAGGTTGTTTCTGTTCTCTCTTCTGGGGAGAGCGAAACAATAGTTCTATGTTAACCAAAGTGTTGTAGACACTTGGGATAAATGTTCTACGCCATTCCTCACCAAATTTTTTCCCGTTGAGCAAGACCAATGCCTACGTGAAAGAGTTTCTATCTTCCATCGAGATGCCAAAGAATCTATTCCCGAGGCTTGGGAAAGGCTTCGAGAGTACATCCTAGTCTGTCCCCACCATGGGATGGATGACTGGCTCTTCATCCAAAACTTCTACAACGGGTTGATCCCTTGCGACCATGACCATGTTGATGCTGCTGCTGGAGGTGCCTTCTTCTCATTGAGGCTGCCCAAAGCTAAAGATTTGATTGAGAAAATGGTGTCAAACATGGGTTGGAGCGACGAGCGTCTCCATACCCGCCAGCGAGGCATGCACACCATGAAGGAGGTTGACATGATTGTTGCCAAATTGGACCTCCTAATAAAAAAGATTGATGGACAAATGAATGCTGAGGTATATGGCAATGCCTATGCCTTAGACTCTCACATCACTTGTGAAGTTTGGGCAACACAGGTGTTGATATTTCCTACGCACTACTAACAATTCATCTCTAGCGGGGGTGCCCGAAATGTTTGTTGGTAGATTTTAATTCTCAAGTGAACATCCGCAAGCGCACGAAAATTATCGATGCAGCATTTCCCCTAAAAAATATTCCCAAAGGGTGTCATTTATATTTTCCCAAAGGAAGGCTATATTGAAGTTAGAATCATCAAGTGGAGAGGCTTAGGTTGGTCTATGTAGGGTTCTAGCAAGGATGGGTTAAATGATAAGTTGAGGTAGTGTGACATACATAAGAGCATTCTATCCTAAGGGGATAAATGAGGTAATAGAGGAATTTAGGCTAAGAGTTAGGTAGAGACTCCTCCGATGCTTCTATTGTACATATACATAGCCTAAGATAGTTACTAATGATTAGGTTAATTATGAATCCTCATGCTAAGTGGATTAACACATGGGGCACAGGTTTACCCCTAGCAACACTAGGCGACTCCCACCAAGAGCCTGTGGCATAGACGAACATGGAGGATTACAAAGGACAGATAGGGCTGTCACCACCTACTACCTACCTCTTCAATCTGTGTGTCTACGAGATATTCAACACTACATTCTATCCTAGCACCATGCTAGCATAATAAGTAATTACCCTAATAGCCTAGGCACAAGCCATCCTAAGGCAATGAAGTAAATCATCGTTGAACCAATGTTGATTCATAGCATAAGTGACTCATGTTAACATAACAATATTATATCTAATTGGATTGTAGTGGAGGTTTATAGTGTTTATGATAATGTAATGAACATGGTATAGCACAATCATAAATACTACTCCTACCACATAAATGGAATCCACAATCAAACAAGAAACGCTTCATCCAAGTATATGAACATATGAAGACTAAAGGTAACATCTTTATTATGAATAAAGTCACAAATACAAATAGGAATATGGGATACATACCTTTCCCAATAGGAAATCGCGAAGAGACTCCTTCTACTCCTCTCCTACTTGGACTATGGACTAGAGACTCTCCTCTCTATGGATTATACTCCTATAAACCTATGGAGAGTAGTGGATACGAAGGATGAATACTCAAGCGGTGTGTGTTGAAGTGAGGGGTGAGGGGTCCTATTTATAGCTAGGAGAAGGGTCGGTTCCCGCCACCAAAAGCACGCGAATCAGTCATCCCTGACTACTTCAAGCCTGGATGAGCCACCACAAGGAGTTTGACCGAGAATGGTGCAAGGAACTAGTCGACCGACTAGGGGGGTCGGCCGACCTGGTTCTGGCCCCTTTTGCACTGTGCTGTCTCCAAGTGACTGAGAGGTGGGTCCCATTGACTGATATGGGTGCTACGCTGTTGGATGGCCTCGAATACTTCTTTTTGTGGGCCATTTGATCCATGTGGTGCCATGTGTCGTCGCTTGATTGGCTAGAATGATATTTTGTAGGATCCATCCCCTTGTTTCACTTCATTTTTTCATAGAATCCTTGCATGCACTACTTTCTCTAACGACAAGTTGAAATAGGTTAAACAGAAAGGTGACGTGTGCAAGAAATGTCAATTCCTTCACATAATTGAGTTACATGGACGGGTGAAATTGGTGTATAACAGCCGTCAACAAACTCCCCTAGCTTATCATTTGCTCGTCCCGAGCAAAGTCAAGACTTTAGGTTGATGATCAGGAGTTGCTACTATGTTCTATTTTTCAAAAATACCATGTGCCCAACAAAATACTCTACCTAGTATTGCAAAAATTGGCACGGTACTTCACCCATCTTAGGTTATTACGGGGCTTATGCCATCTCTTATTCATGGGTAGTTGAAAGACAGAACAAGAAATTGAGCACACATACCCTAGAAATCAAGTTCTACTTAAATTCCAGAGAGTTCAATTTAGATTTTAAGTATCTCAATTTGATTCTCTCAAGTCTCTCCTTTTTTGTGTAGTGGAAATATGTCCTCACCAAGGCATTGTGCCTAAATTCATCCTTCCTCTACATAAGGCTTGTATGTGGAGCTTGGTAGGGAATATAGTAGGCATATTTACAACACATAATATTGCTAAGTCAAAAGAGCAAGCCTTAGGAGAAATCAATTCAAAACAATTTGATTCAAGACTTGTGCATGTGTGATAGAATGGAGTGGATGTGGATCTTGAGATGACTCCTTTTTGAGAGGACTCTCTTATTTTGCAGGGATGAAACATGGCTACTTTTTTTCTCATGCTTATGATGTAAGCATGCATTTTTTCTTTTTCTTGTAGCCATGTCTTCTACTCCCTTTTTATGCAATGACTTTTAGAGAGAGTACTAAGGTGAATCATATGGAGTTTATCTTTTTATTGTGGAATGGTAATATGATGGAAAATTTGCTTACTTCTAGTGTAGAAGTATAGCATGTGTAAGTGAAGTCTTGAATTCAAAAAGTAATGAAAGAAATCTCATATAGGTCTATATTAGTTCGACAAAGCTCAATGTGAACACAAATATCATATGCATAAGGTCTATCGATGTGATATATCATATGGCTTTGGTGGGTATTTCCAATCAAATGAGGATAACTTAAATCTTTTTATAATTTCTCCGAAAATCTAAGTTTCACTTATCAAACTAGGAATAGAAGCTCCATCACTATATCATATCTGACAACAACATAAAATGGATTAAGCTTTTGCTACCCACAATTTCCAAATCAAGGCAAAAGCAATTTTTAGCCAATGAGAGCAATATGTTGGAGAGTAGTAAGTTGTAAACTAGGACTTAGGAAAATTAAAACAGAGCAACTATTCATCATTTCATCTATGTGAATTCCAAGTCATTCTTACCACACTTATTTTATTTTATTGAGAAATTAAACCTATTCTATATTATCTTTTTAAAAAAATGCAAAGTGGATGATGGGTAAGTGGAAAATAGATACGCAACGGGTTAATACAATTTACCTCAAGTGGGGGTCCTCCCCAAAGCTTGTTCATCACTCACCCCCATGTCGAGGGTTGAAATCTTGATGACAGAAGTATGCCGTGAGATCGGCTTGTTGTTGTTATAGCATGGAGTTGAGGTTGATGAATTGAGCGTCCATGTGTTGTTGCCAGTCTTGGGTACCTTGGACATTCCCTTGGAGAGTGTTGAAGATGTCACCCGTCCTTACTTCAAGCTCCTCCATACGTCTAGAGGGGTTCGTCATTCCTTGGCTATAGTAACGATGACTTCTAGCCGAAGTGGAATGACATCTTCTCATAGATGTTGGAGGCAAGCTGCTAGAGCTTGAAGTGAATAGGGGTGTCTCCCATGTAGCACCTAGCCATCCATGCCAAGACGGACCTTCGGTCTCATGCGATGGAGGTTGAGTCCATCCGGGTGCGTCACCCGTCGGGTTCTCTTCCTCTTCGTAATCATGGACCATTGAGGTTGTCGGGGGCATAGCCGCTCTCCTTGTGTGGCTTCTAGTTACCCTGCCAGAGACATAACTTCTTCTAGCTTCCTCGATGGGAAGTAAGTCAATGGTTAGCTTCAAGAATTTTTACAAATGATAATTCGGGTTGGGTAACCGAATTTCATTGACAAAGTCGGGATAATAAAATATCAAACAACCATCTTGATCATGCTTAAGGGCATGTCCTTGCACTAAAAATTATTCATCAATTAATTCTCTTTCATTTTCAATGTACTCAAATGAAGAATATTCTAGTGCTCCTACCCTAGTAGATATACGAGTAATCAATGAAGTGCATTCAATTGGCTGTACCCTTGGAATGTAATCTAACCATTGTTTAATCATGGGAATAACTAGAACAACTTTTATCTTTTTAAACATGGCAAATAAAAATTTTAGCTCATCATCACGCACTATCCTTACATCTCCTATAGGGAACATAGTCATAGCCACCTAGCGTAAAGTGGGGTTGTGCAAGTGGCTATTCCTAGGTGCACTACATCTGACCTCACCACTTAGATCTTGCCAAAAACTTTGTTTGTTAAACTTTGGAAAATTGTCTAATTCTAGCAAACAACGTTTATGGAAGCCTAAAATTTAACATAATTCTTTCCATAGGATATTTCCTACGCACTACTCACAATTCATCTCTAGTAGGGGTGCCAGAAATGTTTGTGGGGTAGGTTTTAATTCTCGAGTGAATGTTCACAGGCGCACAAAAATTATCGATGTAGCATTTCCCCTTTAAAGAGTATTGCCAAAAGGAGTCATTTATATTTTCCCAAAGGAATGCTTGATGGAAGTAAAACAATCATCAAGTGGAAAGGCTTAGGTTGGTCTAGGTAGGGTTCTAGCGAGGATGGGTTAAATGAAAAGTTGAGGTAGTGTGACACACACAAGAGAATTCTATCCTAATGGGATAAATGAGGTAATAGAGGAATTTAGGCTAAGAGTTAGGTAGAGACTCCTCCTATGCTTCTAATGTACATATACATAGCCTAAGTTAGTTACTAAAGATCAAGTTAATTATGAATTCTCATGCTAAGTGGACTAACACATCGGGCACGAGTTTAACCTTAGCAATACTAGGCGACTCCCGCCAAGAGCCTGTGGCATAGCCGAACATGGAGTATTACAAAGGAAAGATAGAGATGTCACCACCTACTGCCTACCTCTTCAATGTGTGGGTCTACCAGACATTCAACGCTACTTTCTATCCTAGGACCATGCTAACATATTAAATAATTACCTTAAGAGCATAGGCACAAGCCATCCTTCGGCAATGAACTAAATCATCGTTGAAACAATGTTAATTCATAGCATAAGTGATTCATGTGAACATAACCATATCATATCCAATTAGACTATAGTGGAGGTTTGTAGTGTTTATGATGATGTATAAGAATGGTATAGTACAATCATAAATACTACTCCTACCACATATATGGAATCCACAATCAAACAAGAAATGCTTCATCCAAGTATATGGATATATGAAGACTAAAGATAATATCTTTATTATGAATAAAGTCACAAATACAAATAGGAATATGGGAGACATACCTCTCCCAATAGGAATCGGGAAGAGACTCCTTCTACTCCTCTCCTACATGGATTATGGACTTGTAACGCCCTCATTCTCATGCATCATGCATTGCATTAGTTCATATACATGTTTAACATTTATCCACATATAGAGGAATGATTTTAAAATGAATTTAAAGCAAAACCGCACTCAAAAGTTCTGAGAATGCGGACTAGTCCGATTTCCCTCTGACCTCCCTCGGACATGTCCGTTTTTGCTGTGGACCAGTCTGGTTTTCTCTCTGTACTGTTTTCAGACATGTCCGATCCATTGCGAACTAGTCTGTCATCCCATCCTTGAAAAATTTCGCGAAGTCCTTGGACTTGTCCAGACTTTTCCATTCTCCAGCGGACTTGTCCGTTTTCCTCTCCGTCTAAGTTCAGACTTGTCCGATATAGTCCGGACTTATCCATTTTCCTCTTTGACTAATATCGGACTAGTCCGACCTAGTGCGGACTTGTCCGGTGATCGTGATTCCAAGTTGATCTATTGTTCCATGATGTGTTTTTCGGTTTTACTTTAAGTGGGCCTAAGGATGTCGTGTATAACTCTTTTGGAGCCCATGTGGGACCCCACACCAGCCTCCACCCACCAAAGCTCGAAATCCATCAAACCCTAGCCCTCCACCCCTATATAAACAATCCAACACCCCAACCTTTTACCCTTTTGCCTCAATTGAAAGACCACAAACCCTAGTTCATGGATAGCTGCCGCCAAGGAGGGAGAAGGAGATCCCAAGCAAGAAGAAGAAGAGGAGGAAACAAAAGAGGATCAAGATCTCCATCAAGTTTTCGCTCTTTATCAGCAATTCACCTTCGAGTTTCTTCACCAAACCTAGATCGTCAAAATCCATGTGTTGCCTCTGAAACCCTTGATTCATTGGAGTCCTAAACACCTGGTATACATTCTACTTCCTCTTTCTCACGTGAATTCAACCTCGTTTCTCTAAACTGACGCCGATCTAGAAAACCCTAGCTCGCTGTTTCTGCGAAGGGCAGACTAGTCCGGCCCTACAGCAGACTAGTCCGGTTTGGCTGTCTGTTTTCTACTAAATTAATTCTAAATTGATTCGAATCAATTCCATACCTATCCAAACTTGTTAAAAACCATTAGAACTAATTATTAAACATTAGTAGTAACTCATTAACTAGTTTTACTTTGCATTTGAACTAATTAGCATGTCATGACATATTGAGTAATATATGTGCACTTATTGATTGCAATCCTTGTCTTGATTGTTTATTGCACAGTTTAGATGGATTTGCGCTAGAGAGTGTTGTGGAGTACCTCCAGTACCATAATTTTGAAGACTTTGACTCAAACCAAGCCCAAAAGTAAGGCAAGTGTCCTTGAACATATTGATCCTATTTATACAATAAATGCTTTGTTTTTCAAAATTGCATGCTTGTGTCAATTTGATGGGAATTCCTATGATAGGAAGTTTACTAGCTTTGTTTAACCACCCTTGTCACCTACAATACATTGTAGAGAGTCGGGAAGGGCTTTTTACCTTTGCTTTCCTTAATTAATTGGGATGGAAAACAGCTATACTATTTTATTATGCATTAATGAGATTATGGTTAATACGAACTGAATTAATATGATATGGCAATGGGTGATCTAATCAAGCATGGTATGTTGATGGGTTGGATGTTATGGTGGTTTGCTTGCCTTGGATCTAAGGACCGGTTCATGTGAGAATAAGTCAGGACAACAGTGCCACCATGAGGCAGAGTATGAGTGTGGTGCACCTGATTAATCAGGGTATTGCTAGTACTGCACGGATTATTTTGCGCACTGGGGAAGGGGGTCGGATTGGGTTTGGATTTGAGGCAGGACTCCATGAGATCCGAATGGCACAAGAGGGAGCCCTTTGTTGAAGATGCGCTCAGTTGGAGGCATCGCCACCGGTGAAACCTCAGTGGGTCCGTATATGCTAGTAGTCCCTTTGTAAAGGCTATTTTGTGATTTCTTTGCCTTACACCAAAAGAAGTGTATTGGCATAAGGGAGGTTCTTTAGTTGTCGACGGGTGATGAAATCACAAACACGTGGGTAAAGTGGTACAAAATCTGTAGAGTATTAAAACTATCATGATAGCCGTGCTCCCGGCTAAGAACACCTGGATGACCTACATGATTAGAGGGGTTTTGGTATTCGGATGGTTTAGTATTGGTTATGGGATGGTATTATGGTTTATGGCAATGGATATGGTTTATGGTAATGAGAAATCTAGAATATATGGTAATGAAATATGGACTGGTATTATGATAACTACCTTGTTTATGATGGGTTTACTTCACATACATATAATATATTGCTTTTCAAATGTTTTAATGTACTTTTCAGCACTTAGTTGTTATTATATTTGTCATTTGTATCAGCTACAAGTCATACTTTCCACACTTGCTGAGTACGACATGTACTTACCCTTGCAATTCCCCCACCAACAGTTGCAGGTCAAGATTAGGAGTATCAAGACGTTAATGAGAAGTCCTAGGTTGTGTGCTGCCGTCAGCTTGGCGTGTGGTTATGCTTGGAGCCGCGCTACCTTATTTGCTTAGCTTGCTTATTTGTTTAGCGCATCTTTAGTTATTTCCGCTGCATTGGTTCAAACTTATCATTAATGTTCATTAGAGCTTGTATTTGAGGATATTATGAATTCTGTAATAAAAGTGCTTAATTAATCTTGTTCTGTGGTAATTTTTTGTATATCCTTTTGTGAATGCATTCGTGTTTGTGTGTTGAACGTCCTGGGCACACATATGCGTTAACTTGGTTCATTTTCGGAACTAGTTGTCACAAATATGTATCAGAGACACAGGTTTGACCGTAGGACGCAACCTAGATAGAGTGGACACTTTAGAGCACATATGAGCACTCAGGAAGAGTTGTGTTTTGATTTGGTGTGATGATTGCTATGTATTGCTGCTTGTGTGCTTAGTAGAGGATTTTGGGATGCTTCAACATTGCCATGTCCACATAGGCTAGTATAGTTAGTTGCTTAGTTTCATATCCCTTGATTCATATAGATGCAGATGTTTTCTAAATTCTTATCTCTTTTCTTCGGAGGGTGAAGACTCTCAACCACAGGGATGCCAATGATGAGGAGGAGAACAATGGGGCACCTTAGAACAACAATGGACAAGGATCTTCCAAGGGAGCTATCAATCTTGAGCAACTATTGGGTATGCAAAACCAGCTCATGCAGACCATGATACAGACTATGGGACAGCTGCAGGCTGGCAACAACAACAATCAGCCTCACATGCCTCCACCACCACCCCACCCCCTCATAACCGATTGGGAGAGTTCATGAGAACCAGGCCACAAACCTTTGCTCAAGCTGCTGACCCGATGGACGCTGATGATTGGCTCAAGCCCATGGAGAAGAAACATGCAAAAGTCCAATGCAGTGATCGGGAGAAAGTTATATTTGCTTCCCATCAACTAGTTGGAGCAGCTGCAGATTGGTCGAATTCGCTATGCAACGCCCATGAGAACCATGAGAGGATTACTTGGGCTGAATTCAAGGAGAGCTTCCGTTCTCATTATGTGTCGGAAGGTGTTATGATCTTGAAGAGACAAGAATTTGAGAACTTGAGGCGGGGAAGATCAAGCGTGAGTGAATATCTTGGTAAATTCAGTCAACTCTCAAGATATGCGCCTAAGGATGTGAGCCGGGACAGTCGGAAGCAATACTTGTTCATGAGAGGCTTCAATAATGAAATCCAAGTACGATTGCTAAATTTTGATTATGCCAACTTCTAGAAGCTTGTGGACAAAGCCATTGTGGTTGAGAACAAGGTCTGAGAGATGGAGCAAGACACCAAGAGGAAGGCGCCATATCAGGGACAACAATAAGGAAGTAATGTGCTCCCTCCTTTGCACCACCCAATGTGCCTTACTACAGCTCTTCTGCTCCTGTATAGCGCCCTGGTTATGCACGGCGCCTAGCTCAGTTTGTGTAGCAATGCCCTGTCATGCAAGCACCTAGGCCTCCAATGCCTTTTGCACCTCGTGCCAACCTTCCTGGTGCAAATGTGCAGAATCAAGTCCGTCCAAATTCTGGTCTAGTTAAGAAGTGCTATACATGTGGAGAAGTAGGACACTTTGCAATTCAATGTCCTAAGTCAGACCTTGGTCAAGGAAGCAATGCTCCAAGACAAAACCCAAGACCCAATGGAAGACATCTGCAAGGAAACCGTGGACAACAGAATTTCGGTCGTGGCAATGTGAACCATGTCTCTACGGAGGAAGCTCAACAAGTGGATGACGTGGTCATTGGTATGTTTCTCGCAAACTCCAACCCAGCGACTATGTTATTTGATTATAGAGCATCACATTCATTCATTGCATCGAAGTATGTTGCCAATTATAGTTTTCCTATATCTCATATGAAGTATACTCTATTGTTTAAGTCCCCTGGAGGAGAGATGAGGACAAATATAGTATGTCCAAAATTAAGCCTTAGAATAATGGGGGTAGACTTTTTTGCCAACCTCATTGTTTTGGACTCTCAAGGATTGGACATTATACTTGGTATGGACTGCTTGAGGAAGCACAATGGAGTTATTAAATGTGCCATGAAGACGGTGAAGTTAACCAATGAGGAGGGGATCACCATAGAATTTGAAGCATCTCAACATGCACCGAAGCAATTGGAATTGAATCACATGGACGATGCCGCAATCAAGGAGATTCCAGTGGTTTGCGAATTTTTGGATGTGATTCCGGATGAGTTGCCAGGTATGCCACCTGACTGAGACATATAATTTGTTACTGAGTTAATACTTGGAACTGCACCTATAGCTAAGAGGCCATATAGGATGCCTCCTAAGGAGTTAGCAGAGCTCAGGAAGCAGATTCAAGAGCAACTAGAGAAGGGTTTTATTTGCCCAAGCTCTTCACCTTGGGGAGAGCGCGTTCTTTTCATGGATAAGAAGGATCGATCACAAAGGATGTGTGTAGATTACCGAGGTCTCAATGAGGTGACAATCAAGAACAAGTACACCTTGCCACGCATAGAAGGGTGCTTGTGTCTTCTCCAAGATTGATTTGAGGTCGGGATACATTAAATGAAGATTAGACCATCAGATATACCCAAAACAGCTTTTCAGACATGGTATGGATCTTATGAGTACACCTTCATGTCTTTTGGGTTAACAAATGCACCTGCGTACTTTATGTACCTCATGAATAAGGTCTTCATGGAGTACTTTTATAAGTTTGTAGTGGTGTTCATTGATGACATTATGATCTTCTCGAGAAGCGAAGTGGAGCATGAGGAACATTTGAGGCTCACCTTGCAGAAATTGAGGGAGCAGCAATTGTATGCCAAGTTCAGCAAGTGCAAGTTTTGGTTGAAAGAGGTGTCATTTTTAGGGCATATCATCCCGGGAGGAGGAGTATCAGTTGACCCAGTAAAAGTGGGAGATGTGCTAAAATGAGAACCCCAATAGAATGTAAAGGAGATCTGAAGTTTTCTTGGAATGGTTGGATATTACCTTCGGTTTATCAAGGACTTTTCTAAGATAGCCAAGCCCATGACGGAGTTGCTAATGAAGGTGAAAGCTTTCCGATGGACTCAAGCTTGCCAGGACAGCTTTGAGGAGTTGAAAAATAGTTAACTTCAGCCCCAGTCTTGATATTGCCAGATGTGAGCAAAGTGTCGTCGCTTGATTGGCTGGAATGATATTTTATAGGATTCATCCCCATGATTTACTTCATTTCTGCATAGAATCCCTGTATGCACTACTTTCTCCAATGACAAGTAGAAATAGGTTAAATAGAAAGGTGATATGTGCAAGAAATGTCAATTCCTTCACATAATTGAGTTATATTGATGGGTGAAATTGGTGTATAACACCGTCAACAATGGACCCTTTGGGCAATGACTGCCTAGAAACCCGTGAGGATGCCTTATACATAGCCAACAATGTAAACAACAATGGCTATCGTCTAGGAGGTCAAGGGTGGGGCCAACCATGCCAATTCTTTCAAGGAAGGTACAACAACAATGGCAACAATGGAAATCAACCCAACTTGAGAGAACTTGCCATTGGTCAGCTAAAGATCAATGAGGTCGTATCCAAGAAGTTGTCGGCCAATGACAAGACCCTAGAGAGCATAAATGACACGATTGAAGGACTATCCTCAACCTTCAAGAATCAATTGAGTTTCAACAAGATGTTGGAAACTCAACTGGCTCAACTGGCAGCTGCTGTTCCTCCAGTGGAGAATGGTGAGATGCTAGAACAGCCCGAACCCCCTGTGGAAAATGTCAACATGATTTCTCTACAAGGAGACAACTGGTTGAAGGACCCTGGATGTCCTACAATATCATGCTCAATTGGGGCACACCACTTTGACAAGGCCCTTTGTGACCTTGGATCAAGTGTGAGTGTGATGCCCAAGGTGATTTTTGACCAGCTGAACTTCACAGAACATACTCCAATACCAATGCAACTCCAACTGGTTGATTCCTCAGTCCGTTATCTGACGAGTATTGCTGAAGATGTCCCGTTGAAAATCCGGAATTGTGTCATACCCGTGGATTTTGTGGTGCTCGACATGGAAGTCAAAAAGGACACGCCGCTCATTCTTGGGCGCATATTCCTAAGAACCGTGAAGACTCACATTGATGTGGGAGCTGGAAAAATCAACTTCCATATCAATGGCAAGGAGAAGAAGTTTAACTTTCGCCCAAAGTTGGAGCAATGCTCAATGATCCGCATTGGGGTGAATGTTAAAAACATTCAAGAGGTCAAAATCACACCTCCAAAGGTGGAACCACTCATTGCATTCATGAGGAATTTGATCTATGCGGAAAACCCACCTTATCGTCCACGCCGACACCCCAAGAAGATGGAAAGGCCCGGGCCTCCCCAAGGCCCTATGTCCACCAAGCCGCCAAAGAAGGTATAGCAGAAGAAGCAAGAGAGCCGTCCGAGCCCATCCCTCCAGGTCTGGATGTCAGGAAATGAAGAAGGAGGAATGTCCATCTCATCGGACGGTGGTGAGACCTAGCCAATAGGTTAAATTGGTAGTTATCCTTTTCTTCGTCTTTCTTTTCTCTTTATTTGGTTTTCCCCATTTAGTTTGATTTTTTGCCACTGCATATTTGGTTTTCCTAGTAAGTTGAGAATCTTATATTCTCAACTATAATTTTTATTTCTTTATTTTTCACAAAAAGAAAATTGTTTGATTTTGAAAAACTAGTTTTTATTTGGAAAACAATTTTTCTGAGCTGCAAAAGTGGTATTTCACCAACGTGCTAATTTCATAGCCGTTAGGGAGCCACCTGCCAAAAGAGGGAAAAGGGGGCCCACCTATTATGTCAGCCGACCCCTCTGTTCGACCAACTAGGGGAAAGAGTCATTTTGGCTCTCTCTCCAACAACTGCTACATTTGGTTCCCTAGTGACCGTTGGGTATTGCACACTATAAATGGTGGCTGTGAGGAGCTGTTCTCCTCACACATTACCTCATTTTGTACCTCCCCAAAGTCACTCTTGCTCACATTGTTTTCTTGCTCTTCATTGAAGAACTCTTTCTCAAATTCCTAACTCAAAAAGATTTGCTTTTGTTTGCATTTGCAATTTGCTCTGAAATCCATTAAGGGAAAATTCGTCGGGGTTTTGCTTTCACTAACATTGCCTCTTTTGAGTTTTTGCCATGTTGTGTTATTGTTTGTTGTAGCCATGAAAGGAATGAAGAGGTTGTTTGAAAAGAGGAAGGAGGATGCAAGCTCAAGCCATGATGGAGACTCGCCCCTCTTCCATTGCTACACCAAGTTCACGGAGGAGGAGTGTAAGAGAGGACACTCCCATAGGTGAGAGGAGCAACCCACACCAACTTCTTCAGGATGACAACCTCGACATCCAAAGTGAAGTTGAAGATCAAGCACGCAAGCTCCTCCAAGATCGTGAGTTTTCTTATACAAAAGCTTATGATCCGGACTTGATCTCCAAAATGGGTATGGATTCCGAATTTTTTCCATTTGGAATGCACTAGTTTGGGAAAACTTTGCTCACATAGAGGAGAAAGGTTCACGCCTTCTCTCCATACAATTCCTTTGCACACTCGAAATAGGATTTGATGGTATTACTTTTAGATTATTTCAAAAAGAATACACTATCCTATGGAAATAATTTAGTGAAATCCTAGGCTTTCATAAATGTTGGTTGCTAGATTTAGACACTTTCCTAAGTTTAACAAACAAAGTTTTTGGCGAGATTTAACTGGTGAGGTCAGATGTAGTGAACCTAGGAATATCCACTTGAACAACCCTACTTTACACTTCATGCATAGATGGGTGGCTTAACTATGTTCCCTAGAAGAGATGTAAGGATAATACGTTATTATGAGCTGAAAATTTTATTTGCCATGATTAATAAGATAAAAGTTGCTCCAACTATTGCCATGATGACAAAATGTTTAGATTACATTCCAAGGGTAGGGCCAATTGAATGTACTTCATTGATTACCTGCATTGCTAATAGGTTAGGAGCACTAGAATATTCTTAATTTGAGTATATTGAAAATGAAAGAGAATTAATTGATGAAGATTATTTAGGGCATGGACATACCCTTAAGCATGATCAAGATTGCCCTTGGATATTTTATTATCCTGACTTTGTCTATGAAATTCGGTTACCTGACCCGGATTATCATTTGTACAAATATCGAAGGCTAACCATTGACCTTCTTCCCATCGAGGAAGCCGGAAGAAGTAATGTCTCTTGCAGGGTAATTGGAAGCCGTACAAGCAGAGCGGCTATGCCCCCAACAACCTCCACGGTCCATGAGTACGAAGAGGGAGAGAACCCAACGGGTGATGTATTCGATAGGACCCAACCTCCATCGTATGAGACCTAAGGTCCGTCTTGGCATGGATGGCCAAGTGCCGCATGGGAGCTACCCCTATCCACTTCAAGCTCTAGCAGCTTGCCTCCATCGTCCATCAGAAGATGTTGTTCCACTCCGGCTAGAAGTCATCATGACTATAGCCAAGGAATGACAGATCTCACTAGACGTATGGATGAGCTTGAGTGAGAACGGGTGACATCTACAACACTCTCCAAGGGCATGTCCAAGGTACCCTAGACAGGAAACAACACATGGACGCTCAATTCATCAACCTCAACTCCACGCTACAACAACAACAAGCCGATCTCGCGGCATACTTCCGTCATCAAGGGTTCAACCCTCGACACAGAGGTGAGTGAAGAACAAGCTTGGGTGAGAACCCCCACTTGAGGTAAATTGTATCAACCCCTTTGCATATTTATTTTCCGTTAGAGCCTCATTCACCTTGCATAAAAAATAATAATATATTTTAGGATATATTTGTTTTTTCAATAAAAAATGATGTGCGGTAAGAATGGCTTAGACTTCACATAGATGAAATGATCAAAAGTTGCTCTGTTTTAATTTTCCTAAGTCCCTAGTTTACAACTTACTACTCTCCAACATATTGCTCTCCTTGGCTAAAATTTCTTTTGCCTTGGTTTGGAAATTGTGGGTAGCAAAAGCTTAATCAATTCTAAGTTGTTGTGAGATATTATATAGTGATAGGGCTGCTATTGCTAGTTTGAAAGTGAAACTTAGATTCCTGGAGAAATTCTAAAAAGATCTAAGTTACTCTCATTTGATTGGAAATACCCACCAAAGCCATATCATACATTACATTGATAGACCTTATGCATATGCTATTTGTCTTCACAATGATCCTTGTCAAACTAGTATAGACCCATGTGAGATTTCATTCATTACTTTTTGAATTCAAGACTTCACTTGCACATGCTATACTTCTACACTAGAAGTAAGCGAAATTCCACCATACCACCATTCCACAACAAAAAGATAAACTCCATATCATTCATGCTTAGTACTCTCTCCAGAATTTCTTGCATAAAAAGGGAGTAGAAGACATGGCTACAAGAGAAAGAAAAATAATATATGCATACATCATAAGCATGAGAAAAAATAGTCATGTTTCATCCCTGCAAAATAAGAGAGTCCACTCAAAAAAGAGTCATCTATATATACACATCCACTCCATTCCATCACACATGCACAAGTCTTGAATCAAATTTTTTTGAATTGGTTTCTCCTACGACTTACTCTTTTGATTTAGCAATATGATGTGTCACAAATATGCCTACGATATTCCCTACCAAGCTCCACATACAAGCCTTATGTAGAGGTAGGATGAATTTAGGCAAAATGCCTTGGTGAGGATATATTTCCAATAAGCACAAAGGAGAGACTTGAGAGAATCAAATTGAGATACTTAAAATCTAAATTGAACTCTCCAAAATTTGAGTGGAACTTGACTTCTAGGGTATGTGTGCACCATTTGTTGTTCTATCTTTCAACCACCCATGAATAGGAGATGGTATAAGCCCCATAATAACTTTAAATGGGTGAAGTACCATGCCAATTTTTGAAATACTAGGTAGAGTATTTTGTTGTGCACATGGTACTTTTGAAAAATAGAACATAGTAGCAACTCCTAATCATTAACCTAAAGTCTTGACTTTGCTCGGGACAAGCAAAAGATAAGCTTGGGGGAGTTTGTTGACGGCTGTTATATACCAATTTCACCGGTCAATATAACTCAATTATGTGAAGGAAATATCATTTCTTGCACACATCACCTTTCCACTTGTCCTTGGAGAAAGTAGTGCATGCATGGATTCTATGCAAAATTGAAATGAAACAAGGAGATGTATCCTATAAAATATCATTCCAGCCAATCAGGCAATGCCACATGGCACCACATGGATCAAATGGACCGTCAACAGAAGTATACGAGGCAATCCAACAGTGTAGCACCAATATCAGTCAATGGGACCCACCTGGTAGATACATGGAGGATGCACACCACAAAAGGAGCCAAGACCAGGTTGGCCGACCTCCCCTAGTCGGCCGACTAGGTCCTGGCGCCAAATGCGATCAAACACCACATGTTGGCTCCTCCCGGCTTAAAGAGGTCATGGGTGACTAATTTGCGTGCTTTTGGTGGCAGGAACCAGCCCTTCTCCAACCTATAAATAGGACCCCTCACCTCTCACTGCAACACACACCACTTGATTATTCATCCATTGTATCCACTGCTCTCTATAGGTTTAGAGGAGTATAGGCTGTAGAGAGGAGAGTCTCTAGTCCATATCCAAGTAGGAGAGGAGTAGAAGGAGTCTCTTCCCAATTCCTAATTGAGGAAGGTATGGCTCTTATATTCCTATTTGTATTTTTGAATTTATTCCTTTATCAAGATGTTATCTTTAGTCTTCCATTGTTCATATACTTGGATGAAGCTTTTCTTGTTTGATTGTGGATTCCATTAATGTGGTAGGAGTAGAATTTATGATTATATGCCATTATCATTATATCATCATAAACACTATAAACCTCCACTATCGTCTAATTAGGTATGACATGATTATGTTAGCATGAATCAATTATGCTATGAATTAACATTGGTTCAACGATGATTTAGTTCATTGCCTTAGGATGGCTTGTGCCTAAGTTCTTAAGGTAATTAATTAATATGATAGTATGATGCTAGGATAGAGAGTAGCGTTGAATGTCTCGTAGGCCCACGGATAGAAGAGGTAGGCAGTTGGTGGTGACAGTCCTATCTGTTCTTTGTAATCTCGACGTTCGGCTATGCCAAAGGCCCGATGTGTTAATCCACTTAGCATGAGAATTCATAATAGAATTGGTCATCAGTAACTATATTAGGCTATGTATATGTACATTAAAATCACTGTAGGAGTCTCTACCTAGTTCTTAGCCTGGTCCCTCTTTACCCCATTTATGCCCTTAGGATAGAATGCTCTTGTGTGTGTCACACTACATCAATTACCCTTTATTAATCCTTGCTAGAACCCTAACTAGGCCAACCTAGTCTCTCCACTTGATGATTTTTTACATCCATCTAGCCTTCCTTTGGGACAATATAAACTACACCCTTTGGGAATACTCTTAGAGGGGAAATGCTACATCGATAGTTTCCGTGCGCATGCGGATTTACATGTATAATCTAAAATATATTAACAAACATTTCTAGCACCACCGCTTGAGATGAATTGTTAGTAGTGCATAGGAACCGTCAACAATGGCCATTCGCTGTGTGGGGATGTATATTTTAGGACCATTCCCAAAAGCCGTCGGAGGGTACCGATTCTTATACATCGCCATCGACAAGTTCACAAAGTGGCCAAAAGCTACTCCAGTTGTGACAATCAACAAGCAATCTGCTATCAAGTTCTTCAAGTCCATTGTTTGCAGATTTGGAGTTCCAAACAGAGTCATCATTGACAAAGGAACCCAATTCACAAGTGTAGTGTAAGATCGAAGAGCACGTGAAAAGCTACCAGAGGGGGGTGAATGGTACATTAAAAAAAATTTAAGCGGAAGCAACAAAAAATCCATCGATAGAAAATCAATCTATTAAGAAATCGTGTGTGCGACTAATCTAAACGTAATAAATCATGACAAAACCAGTATAGATTGTTGATAATCAAGTCATGAAGACACGACAACAAGAATCATGAAAAACCGTCGAGAAAAACTCAAGTTACGATTAAAATATTGAATAAAGGTCAATCTGTTCTACACGAGAAAAACCAGATCTGCAAAACTGTAATGAAACTCGTGTAGATTCAAAACCACAAATCCAATGACCGTGAAATTTACACTGATGATAGATACTCAAGTTTGAAGACAATCCAAAACGAATCACGTCAATTGGATCGGAAAAACTCGAGTTATGATAAAACCACCAAAGGAAGGTAGTGCTGTGCAGAAACTCAATGGGAAAAAACTTGTCTGAAACAAGTCGAACGAACAAGGCACAAAAGTTCCTTTAAAATACAAATTTTATTGATCAAACCACAAGAGGAACAGCCCCAAAGTTGTGCACCACGATATCTGGCCTCCCTTGCTTATATAATCACCCCTTAGGCCAACCCAATCCTAACTAGGACTCAAATCCTACTCAGATTCAACCGAATATTTCC
The DNA here is from genome assembly GCA_036927565.1 of Tuctoria greenei. Lineage (NCBI taxonomy): Eukaryota > Viridiplantae > Streptophyta > Magnoliopsida > Poales > Poaceae > Tuctoria > Tuctoria greenei. The sequence continues at coordinate 158,540,150 of JAYESD010000004.1, read as the reverse complement.
ATAACTGCTCAGAACTCTTCCATACGCAGATAGAAGCAATCTTAAGACTTCCAAACACCTTAGGAACGTATCCCACATTCCTAAAACAACCCAACTTCGTGACCCATATGAAATCCTACCATAACCAACTCAAATCTTTCAATATTTGAGTGAAACCCGACTCAGCCGCGGCCTGAGTCCATAACCTAGTCGGTTGGACCTTTCCGACCAATTGTTTACGTCCACATCTCTTCATCACGCCTCGGAACTATGTAGCCACGTCCATGCACTCCTTGCAAACGTGCAAACACCTTCAAACGACGTCCACGATACCTTCATATTCATTGTTCTTGATTCAAGAATGATGCGCGACCTCCCGATTAACTCAACCACAGTTCCTCCCAAACTTGGTTGTTGAACTTCATCTTCTCCCTAAGACTAGTTCAATGGATCTTGTCACCAGCCATGTCTTGAACTCAAGCAACACCTGCACATGAATAAACAACCAATACTTACGAGCACAAGTCCTCGACTTGACTCTCGTTAGTTCTGAAACCACAACACCCTACATGAGCACCTTACATAAGCATGTTGCAAACCTTAGCAAAAGGATATCAACCATAACCACCAAAACACACCAAAAACATCGTAAGAGAACACTAAGCAAGCTTTCCATAAATATAAATCAAGTTTGAATCATTTCAAGGTAAAAGCAAAACCATTGCAATCTAGCGCCAGACCTTGCCAAAGCTAACAGGAGCTTACCAAAGCTAGCAGGACCTTGAAGCGGATCTTAGCAAAGCAAGCAGAACTAACCAAAGCTAGTCGGACCTAGCGCTAGAGCTTATCAAAGCTAGTCGGACCTAGCACCGGAGCACACTAAAGCTTAGTCGGACCTAGCGCCGGAACAAGTCAGACCTAGACAAAGAAGTCAGACCTTACGTCGGACCTTGCCAGAGCTACCCAAAACAAGTCGGACCTATTGTCGAACCTTGCTGGAGCTCGGACCTAGAGTCGAACCATATTGAAAAAGGTGTTTTGATCATATTCTAAACTTTTATCACCATAGCCAATGTATTCAGCACACATAGGTCTCACACCTTGATGAATGCATTGGCAACACCGCTTAGAATTCGAACATTGACTTATTCACATGAAAAGTTTTGAAAACAAATTCCCCACTTTGTAAATCACAAATAAAATTAGAAGAAAAACAAAAATTCTCCCCTGAGAAGAATCGTGCCTGAAAAAACACTTATGAATATGTGCAATGTGTGAGCAATTTCTCCCTCTTGACAATGTATTCAGCAATGTTCAAAAGTGAAATTTCAAATGTTATGAGCATATTATAACATATACACATAAAACAAGGCTCATCCAAAGTCATACTATCACATCAATGAGATACATAAAGTAGTGTAAGCCATGCTAGAGATCAAGTGTAATTTTCAATTTAAGCAAGTCATGATCTCACAAACTTAACTATTTCAAAACCTGGAAGCATACACTTGTTGCTATATTTTTCATTTTTCAATATCATTTAAATCACAAATTTTGATCATTAACATTTGCAAGAGATTATATGCAACATCAGCCTTATTCTAACCAGCCAAGCCAAGCCTATGTCGTTTGACAATCAGAAAGCTTAAGGACATGGTTTTAGTCATACACAACTTATTCCAAATTCATATCTATGTGCAATGATAAGCCATCTCAAAAGAAGAAGTGTGATGCATGCATATTCTCTTGATTTTTTCTCAATTTTTCATTTGATTATAGAAACTCAACATGTTAGCTGATTACTTGATTAATTATTTATGATTAAAAGCACTTGTGATCATGCAACAAGTTCAAAACACCAAGAAAGTTCGATCATGACCAGATTTAGTGTAAGTAATTATTCCAATTACTAGTCATGGCAAAAACTACAAAATGTATAACATGAGTAATGTAGTATGAACTTTCAACATGTAAAAGGAATCACAAAGTCATATATGTATGAAATACTATGCTCATATTATTTTAATTTTAGATTCACACATAGACTTCCCAAGTTTCAAAACTCCCCCTCAATTTATGCCATGACGATGCATAACCCCTATTTCACTACGAATGTAACAAAAATGAGTGAAATCCAAAGGTTTTATAAAAATGTCAACCAATTGTAGTTTTGTATCTACATGGTGAAGCACAATGTTTCCTTTTTCAACATTATCACGGAGAAAGTGATACCTAATGTCAATGTGCTTTGTTCTTGAATGTTGCACGGGGTTTTTAGCAATGCAAATGGCACTAGTATTATCACAAAATAGTGGAACACTATCTAGATCAACCCCATAGTCCTTAAGTGTTTGAACAATCCAAAGAATTTGTGAGCAAGCGCTAGCAGCAGCTACATATTCAGATTCGGTCGTGGATTGTGCAACTGAGTTTTGTTTTCTAGAGGACCAAGCAACGAGTGAATTACCAAGAAAATTACAAGCATCCAAAGTAGTTTTCCTATAAATCCTACAACCTCCAAAATCAGCATCCGAAAAGGCTTTCAATGTATTGGTTGAGGAAGAATGAAGAAAAATGCCAAATCCTTGAGTTCCATGTAAGTATTTGAGTATCCTTTTGACGGCTTGACGACACGAAGCACGTGGAGAAGCTTGAAACCGTGCACAAAGACATACGCTGAATTGTATGTCCGGTCTTGATGCCGTAAGGTACAAAAGTGATCCAATCATGCTTCAATATTCTTTTTGATTGACTGGGTCACCATCTTCATCAAGTTCAAGTGTCATTGTTGTACCCATTGGTGTCCGAGAGGCTTGCTTTTGTCCATGTCGAAGCACTTAAGAAGGTCTTTCGTATACTTCATTTGATGCACAAAAGTACCTTCCTTGATTTGCAGCCCCAAAAAAGTACGTGAGTTTTCCCATCATACTCATCTCAAATTCTGAACTCATCATAGCTAAAAACTTGGACACAAATCATGAGAGCATAACTAAAGATAATATCATCCACATACAGTTGAACGAATAATGAGTCATTGCCATGCTTAAGTACAAAAAGAGTTTTATCAACCTTGCCCAAGGTAGACCCCTTTTCAAGTAAGAATGTTTTAACCTATCATACCATGCTCTAGGGGCTTGTTTGAGACCATACAAGGCTTTGGAAAGTTTGTAAACATGATTAGGAAAATCTGGATTTTCAAAACCCGGTGGTTTCTTGACATAAACTTCCCCATCTATGTAGCTATTAAGAAAAGCACTTTTAACATCCATTTGATATAGCTTGAGACCTTTGGATCCAGCAAAAGCTAACAAAATTCTTATGGCTTCTAATCTAGCAACAGGAGCAAACCTTTCATCAAAATCTAGACCTTCAACTTGTGTGAAACCTTGAGCAACCAACCTAGCCTTATTCCTAACCACAACCCCATCCTCACTTAGTTTATTTTTAAACACCCATTTAGTTCTAATTAAAGTGTGACCATGAGGTGGAGGTACAAGTTTCCAATCATTATTTATTTCAAATTTTTCTAACTCTTCTTGCATGGCAATAATCCAAGATTCGTTAGTGAGTGCGTATGATATATCTTTGGGTTCAAAAGAAGCAAGAAAAGCAGAATGAGGATGAGAGTTTGGATCGCAAAACCTGGACCGAGTGACTTGTTCGTGCAACCTTCCAATAATTTGTTGTGGGGGATGACTTTTGAGAACCCGGAGGGGAGTGGACACTTCATAAGCTTCTTCTTCTTCATGTTCATCATAAATCGATGAGCTTGTGACTTGAAGATGATTTGGACCAGCAATGGTGATCATCAGTGCTGGTTGTGAATCAAAATCAGGAGCTGGAATAATGTCATTAGCTGCTGAATTTTCGGGCAGCAGCACCTCTTCTTCCTCATCTTCAATGAAAGTACTCTCCCTCTGCGGATATGGATCCGAAACTGCAATATTTGAGCTGGTACCTGGGCTAGCTTCATCAAAAGAAACCTCACAAGTCTCCACAATTTTGTTTGTGTCAAGTAAAAGCACACGATAGCCTCTAGTATGTGATAGATAACCAAGAAACATGCTATCAACAGATCTAGCTTCAAATTTATCAAGATTACCATGTTTCTTAACAAAGCATTTGTAACCAAAGACCCTGAAGTGTGTGACACTAGGCCTATGCCCAAACCTGAGCTCATATGGTGTTTTTTCTAGCCTGGCACGCAAGAAAACATGATTTGAAACATAACAAGCGATTGCAATTGCATCTGCCCAAAACTTTCTAGGAGATTGATATTCATCAAGCATAGTCCTAGCCATCTCAACTAAGCTTTTTTTCTTTCTCTCTACAACACAGTTTTGCTCGGGTATATATGGTGAAGAAAATTGATGATCTATTCCTTTTTCAGCACAAAAATGATCAAAGGATTGACTTTTAAATTCAGTTCCTTTATCACTTCTAATTGCTCTTAAAGATCATGGGTAATCAATTGATAATCAAAGAAATAAAGTTCTAAAGTGACTAAAAGCTTTATTCTTAGATGCCATAAAATAAACCCAGGAGTATCTAGAATAGTCATCAGCAATCACAAGAACATACCATTTACCTCCAATGGATTGAACACATCAAGGTCCTACGGTGTGAAGGTGGAAAAGTTGACCCGGTTCAGTTGTCATGGTCATTGTCACAGGAGCATGTGAACTTGCAACCATCTTAGCATGTCTACAAGAAGGGCACACAATTTCTTTGTCCCTTTTAAGCTTAGGCAACCCACATATGCGATCAAGAGCACTAACATGCGTGAGATGATCAAAGCCAACGTGACCAAGTCTACATTCCAAAAATATAAGTATTTTGAATCATTAGCAACTAGACACCTATGCTTACAAGAAGACATATCAAAATCAGCTTTAAAAACTCTTCCAAACCGAGACATGTTAAAAATAAGCTCACTATTTGAACCTACAACTTTGCAGCAACTTTTATTAAAAATAATTTCTAGATTTTCATCTAGTAATTGTGAAACAAAAAGCAAGTTGTATTTCAAAATTTTGACAAGTGCCACATCCTTCAAAGTGTAGTGATCATTTAATCTAACCGAACCCTTAGCAATTATAGGAGTTGAAGAATTATTGGCAAAAGTAACATTCTCTACAGGTGACACAAAAGAGAGGGAGGAGAACCATTCTTTGTGACCGGTCATGTGGCGTGATCAACCTGAATCCACAATCCAAATGTTCTCCTTCCTCAAGCGTGTAACCTACATAGAAGCACAATACGTCGATGACTCAATACCTGGGTTAGTCTAAAGGCATTTAGGAATCCAGTACTGAGTCACACGACGTCCAGCAGGAATAACACGCGAAAGCTAAGATAAAACAGCAGGTTTACGAGCAAAATTTTGAGCATTTTTGTACCCAACTACTTACCTACAAGGTGTTACATGTGTAGAACGAAAAACAGTAGGTTTGGGAGCAAACTTTGCATGTTTTTGGCTCATTGCAGCAAGTTGCATGTTCCTATCATTCAGTTTAGCATGTGCGGCAAATTTTGCATGAAAGTTATGAGATCTAGCAATCATTCTTTCCTTTTTCTGTTGTTTAGCTAGTCTGTAACAAAAACTTATGACATGACCATCTCTACCACAGTAGGTACAATGAAATTTAACTTTGTGTTCATGTCTAGATGAGCAAGCAACATTTTTATTAACAACCGAATGAGACAACACCCCTGCAGATTTGAAAACCACTTCTTTATGTTCAGGAACTATTTTAATAAAATGACTTCCTAATGAAATTAAAATTTTAGGTGGACGTGCTTTAGCATGAGCATGAGAATCAAAACCTAAACCATTTTTATCATTGCAAGATTTGGATGAATTCAGCAACAAGTTTAGATTTTTGTTCCCAATACAAAATTGCTCTAATGTCCTATTCATGTTATCAAGTTTCTTAGACAATTATAGGGAGTTTTCACATGAATTTTTTCCTTTTAGTTTGCAATTAGAAAAATATTTAACTTCATGAGAACGTAAAGCATTGCTCAATATAGAAATCTTATTAATAGCATCTTGTAGTTTTTTATCAAGATCATCACAAGTAGAACAGTGTAAATCAATTGTAGAACAGCAAGCATATTTCAAGTTTTTATCATTAAGGACAGCAAGCTTTTTGTTCTTTTCAATTTCAAGTTCTAGTTTATCAAGTGTGGAGGTGTGTGCACTTCTTAGAGAGGACAATTGTTCTTATATTAAATCACATGAGGATTAAGAATCATCACTAGGAAATAAAGATTTCAAAGGATTAATTTTAGATTCTAGTGACTCAATTTTAATAGCTTTGTCCCTAAGCTTTTTGTCCCTTTTATTAACTATAATAGTGGCACGGGAAATACCATCACACATTTCTTCACAAGTAGGACATACCTCTTCATTGTCGTTGTTGTGTTCTACCTCCTCCATACTTGATCTTGACTGGCCCACCATGAAACACAAGTTTGCAGACTCATCTTCATCTTCGTCACTTCTGATGTCCACATTCCTCGAGCCAAGTTCTTGAAGTGCGGAGATAAAACTATTCACCAATTGGCGTTCTGTAAGACCCTTTTCTTCTTCTTCTCGTTTGCAGAGGAGTGCTTCGTCCTTGTTTTCTTTTCATCACGATAAGTAGTACCTGAAAGGTTAGGGCAATCCGTGCAAAAATGTCTTGTCTTACCATATTCGAAGCATCGTTGAGGTCTGACACATCCTCTCCTTCTAGTTCTCACATTTTTCAATGCTTTCGAGAATCGAGTAGAGATGAGTGCAAGTTCTTCCTCGTGAAACTCTTCAATCTATTCAAGGGTTAGAGGGGACAACAAAACAAGTGTTCCACAAGATGAAGATGGGCCAGAGCTAGGCATGTCACATTGAGAAACGAATGCAAGAGACTTGTAGGGTTCTTACGTGAGATTATGTCAGTTTCATGAGTTTTCAATTTAGAATATAGAACATCTAAAGTAAGTGTATTCATGAAAGTAGATTCACGAATAGTTGTAACTTTCATCTTCCAAATTGACATGTCTAATGCACTTAGTAATTGCCTGGCATTCTCAACATTTGAAAAATTAACATTGACGCTATGCGTGTTGCTGAGAATTTTGTTAAAACGAGCAAAGAGATCGTCGATGGATTCACCTTGTTGCATCTCAGAGCACATATATTCTTCCTTGAACATATATTGCTTTACCTCCTTGATCGTGTTGGATCCTTCGTGGTAGTCACAAAGTGCTTTCCACACATCGTACGCAGGTCGGAGGTGTGCAACCTGGTTGAAGTCGCATTGAGTTAATCCTTGTATGATCAAGTTGCAAGCCTTGTTGTTGTTGTCGACATCTCTCATGTTTGTTGCCGTGACTTGTTTTTTTGACGGCACGTCGTAAGGCTTGTACACTTTTTCCCATATTGCGAAGCCTTGTGCCTGGATGAAAGCTTCCATACGTGCCTTCCAAACTTGAAAATCAATACCACTAAAGACACAAGGTTTTGTGGAGTATTTCTCCATGACGATTAGTCAAAAAAATATCAAAATCACAAAGTCTAGAGCACCGTGGCTCTGATACAAATTGAAGAGACGAAGAGCACGTGAAAAGCTACCAGGGGGTGAATGGTAGATTAAAACCTTTTCGGCGGAAGCAACAAAAAACCTCTCGGTAGAAAATCAATCTGTTAAGAAATCATGTGTGAGACTAATCTAAATGTAATCAATCATGACAAAACCATTATAGATTGTGGAGAATCAAGTCACAAAGACACGAAAACAATAATCACGAAAAACCATCAAGAAAAACTCAAGTTTCTATCAAAATATTGAACGAAGGTCAGTCTGTTCTACCCGAGAAAAACCAGATCTGCAATACTGCAATGAAACTAGTGTAGATTAAAAACCACAAATCCAGTGGCCGTGAAATTCTAAAAGCTGATAGATAATAAAGTTTTGAAGACAACTCAAAAATAATCACATTAACTGGATCTGTAAAACTTGAGTTATGATAAAACAAACGAAGCAAGGTAGTGTTGTGCAGAAACTCGACGAGAAAAACTTGTCTAAAACAAGTCAGACGAACAAGGCGCAAAAGTTCCTTTAAACTATTAATTTTATTGATAAAACCACTAGAGGAACAGCCCCAAAGTCGTGACCTATGAGCTCTGGCCTCCCTTGCTTATATAACCAGCCCTTAGGCCAACTCAATCCTAACTAGGACTCAAATCCTACTCAGATTCAACCAAAACTTTCCGTAATTGCTCAAGACTCTTCCATATGCAGATAGAGGCAATCTTAAGACTTCTAAACACCTTAGGAACGTATTACACATTTCTAAAACAACCCAAATTCATGACCCACATGAAATCCTAGCATAACCAACTCAAACCTTTCCATTTTCGAGTCAAACCCAACTCAGCCGCAGCCTGAGTCCATAACCTAGTCGGTTGGACCTTTCCGACCATTTTTTTACGTCCACGTCTCTTCATCACACCTCAGAACCATGTAGCCACGTCCACGCACTCCATGCACACGTGCAGACACCTTCCAATGACGTTCACGATAACTTCATATGTATTGTTCTTGATTAAATCATGTTGCACGACCTCTCGATCAACTGATCCAGAATTCCTCCCGAACTTGGTTGTTGAACCTCATCTTCTCCCTAAAAATAGTTCAATGGATCCCGTTACCAACCATGTCTTGAACTCAAGCAACACCTGCACATGAATAAACAACCAATACATCCGAGCACAAGTCCTCAACTTGACTCTCGTTAGTTCCGAAACCACAACACCCTACGTGAGCACCTCACATAAGCATGTTGCAAACCTTAGCAAAAAAAATATCAACCATAACCACCAAAAGACACCAAAAACATAGTAAGAGACTACTAAGCAAGCTTTCGATAAATGTAAATCAAGTTTGAATCATTTCAAGGTAAAAGCAAAACCATTGCAATCTAGCGTCGGACCATGCCAAAGCTAACTGGACCTTGAACCAGAGCTTACCAAAGCTAGTTGGACCTAGCACTAGAGATAACCACAGCTAGTCGGACCTAGCGCCGGAGCTTATCAAAGCTAGTCAGACCTAGCACGAGAGCATACTAAATCTTAGTCAGACCTAGCGCCGAAACATGTCGGACCTAGACAAAGAAGTTGGACCTTGTGTCGGAACTTGTCGGAGCTACCCAAAACAAGTTTGATCTATTGTCAGATCTTGCTGGAGCTCGGACCTAGAGTTGGACCATATTGAAAAAGGTGTTTTGGTGATATTCAAAACTTTTATCGCCAAAGCCAATGTATTCAGCACACATATGTCTCAAATGTAGCATTCCAAGAGTACTATGAAGACCTCGATATAACAGTCAGCTACGCACCAGTAGCTCATCCAGCAAGCAACGACCAATCTGAGAAAGCAAACATAGAAATACTTATGAGCGTTTGAAGAAGCATGGTGCCAATTGGATAGAAGAGCTTTTGTCTGCATTGTGGGCAAAACGGACAACACCCAGCCGGGTAATAGGAGAAACACACTTCTTCATGGTCTATGGAGCTGAAGACGTCATTCTTCTGAAAATTACCATTGGGTCTCTTCGGGTCCAGACCTTCGACGAAGCCACACAGGACCAGTTCTAGTGTGAATACCTAGACATCGTCAAAGAGGCAAGGTGCCAAGCAGTTGCTGGAAACGCACATTACCACCTGGAGCTTCGACGCTATCATCAAAGGTATATGCACAACCAGCAGTTCGAAGAAGGTGATCTGGTGCTGCAACGAATACTCACTCGTGAAGAGATGAAAAAATTTCCCCTAGCTGGGAAGGTCCCTTTGGAGTCTTCAAAGTTTCCCGTCCCAAATGTGTCTGCTTGGCAACAGAGCATGGGATACCACTTCCCAACCCCTAGAATATTGAGTCTACACTTACTTACACAGAGGTGAGTCTGTATTTGTATAAAATGTATCTTATAGAGTCAACGAACAGAGTCGGGTCGGTCCTAGATGAAAAGCACACTTAACTTGGTCTTGTACTTTAGGTGTGTCTTTACCTTCCATGGGTTAGTACAAGATGAATAGCACACTTTACTTGGTCATGTACTTTAAGTGTGTCCCTATATCCCCTGTTATTCGGACCTACAATGAAGTACATAAATGTGCAAACAGACTCTATGTTCATTAATTTTGTGCATGCTCATTATTTTACCATCTTTTACCTTCTTGTCAATAGCAATGTTTTGCAATCCACTTGAAATTTAGTCCTAGAGATTCATGTTATATATAAGTTTTATTGGTAATGTTCTATTGGATCTTAGTATTGCTAGATGGTCTACTCGCCTGAAAGCCAAAGCCAATGACAGGTCCGGAGTGCGCTATCGACTTAGCCTGGTCCAGCACCCTAAGTACGCCATCCTACCTATTCTTGTGGGTCTCAGTAAGGCGGGTTAGTAAGGCGGGTTCGGAAATCATACGGACCATTGAAGCTGAATCAGTATAATTATGTTGTCATAGTGAGTTTGTTACAATCTAAAATTCAAAGATGGATAATAAGCCGCAAAAAATTTACAGGCAAGAAGACAAATTTAACTACTTTTCTTGTCTCTCATGTGCAAGAAAAAAGAATAATTGACGACATTATGAACGGCCATGGTGGATGCTACTAGAGCATTTAGCTCTGGCATCACCTAGGGGGCCCACCGTTGATGTTTTATATGTTGACAGTGGGCGCTGTTGAAGCAACCAAGCTTTAACAACACCCAGGGGGCCCGCGTCGATGTTTCATGCGTTGATAGTCGGCGCTGTCGAATCGACCAAGCTCCGACAAAACCCAGGGTCCCGCCGTCGACATTTTATACATTGATAGTGGGCGCTGTCGAAGTAGCTACGCTCCGAAATATCCCAGGGGGCCCGCCGTCGACGTTTTATGCATTGACAGTGGGCGTCGTTGAAAAAACTAAGCTCCGATAACTCCAAAGGGGCTTTGATGTTTTATGCATTGACAGTTGGCACCGTTGAAGCAACTAGGCTCCGACAACTCCCAGGGGCCCACTATCAATGTTTTATGCGATGACGGAGGGCGCTGTCGAAGCGACTAAGCTTTCACAATTCCCAGGGGCCACCGTCGATGTTTTATGCATTGACAGTGGGTGCCATTGAAGCAAATAAGCTCTAACAACTCCTAGGGGGCTCACCGTCAATGTATTATGCGTTAAAAATGGGCGTTGTTGAAGCAACTAAGCTCCGACAACTGCCAAGGGGCCCGTCGTCAATGTTTTATGCCTTTACAATGGGTGTTGTTGGTACCCAGCATACCGGGTACCCTCGTGCACAGTCTAAAACAACGTAGGAGTCCAGCCTTCCTACCAAGGCAGGGTCCGAGGGCGCCACGTGTCCAGAAGGCCCCAACCCCTCTACCTCATATATGGGGTCCGGAGTATCCACATGGACCTCAAGGAGGAGTCCAGTCCCCCCTCAATGACGAGCTCCCAAGCGTCCACATGTCTAGCAGAACGGGATCCCGCTCCCCCCATAGGATAGAGCTCCGGCGCTGCCACAGGGTTCGAGGCAACAGACAGGCCACCTCCCCGAAGAGGCGGGCTCCGGCTCTTCCATGTGTCCCGCAGCCCTAGAGCCCCCGCTCTACTCAAGAGCGGGCTCCGGGGATGCCACGTGGTCCGCAGGTTGGGACCCAGTGTAACACCCTCATTTTCATGCATCATGCATTGAATAAGTTCATATAAATGTTTAACATTAATCCACACAAAAAGGAATGAGTTTAGAATGAATTAGAAGCAAACCCGTACTTAAGACTTCCGGGAAGTGCGGACTAGTCCGTTTTTGGTGCGGACTAGTCCGATTTCTCTCTAACCTTCTTTGGACTTGTTCTTTCTTGCTGTAGACTAGTCCAGTTTCGCCTCTGTACAATTTTCAGACTTGTCCGGCCCATAGCAGACTAGTCCAATTTTGCTGACTGTTTTCTGCTGAATTAAATCTAAATTGATTTGAATCAACTCCAAACGTGTGTAGACATTTTAATAACCATTGTAAATGAGTAGTGAACATTATTAAAAACTCATTAACTAGTTTTGCTTCGCTTTTGCATTAATCATGCATGTCATGTCATATCGAGTAATATATGTGCACTTATTGATTGTTATTCTTGTCTTGTATGTTATTTGTGCGGTTTAGACGGATTTACGCTAGAGAGTGCTGCGAAGGACCTCCAGCACCAGGGGTTTGAAGTCTTTGATCCCAATCAAGCCCGAGAGCAAGACAAGTGTCCTTGAACATATCGATCTTGTTTTGACAATAAATGTTTTGTTTTCAAAACTGCATGCTTGTGTCAATTTGATGGAAATCCTATCATAGGAAGTTTATTAGATTTGTTTAACCACCCTTGTCACCTGAGATACATGGTAGAGTCTCGGGAATGGCTTTTTACCTTTTTGCTTCGGTTAATTGATTGGGATGAGAAAACAACTATACCATTTAATTATGCATTAATGAGATTATGGTTAATATGAACTGGTCAATATGATATGGTAATGGGTGATCTAAGCAAGCCTGGTATGTGGATGAGATGGAAGTCATGGTGGTTTCTTGCTTTAGATCTAAGGACCGGTTCATGCGAGAATAAGCCAGGACAACAGTGCCACCACGGGGCCAAGTATGGTTGCGGCATAGCTGATAAATTAGGGTATTGCAAGTATTGAGCAGATCATTTGGCGCACCGTGGAAGGGGAGTCGGATTGGGTTTGGATATGGTTGGCAGGACTCCCTGGGATCCGAATGGCACAAGAGAGGGCCATTGGTTGAAGATGTGCTCTGTTGGAGACATCGCCACCAGTGAAACCTCATTGGGTCCGTACATTCTAGTAGTCCCTTTGTAAAGGCTATGTTGAGATATCTTGACCATACACCCATGGTAGTGTTTTGACATAATGGAGGTTTTCCTTAGTCATCGACGGGTGATGAAATCACAAACACGTGGGTAATATGGTACAAACTCTACAGAGTATTAAAACTATCATGATAGTCGTGCTCCTGGTTAAGAGCACCTGGATGGTTTGGTATTGGTTTTGGGATGGTATTATGGTTTATGGCAATGGATATGGTCAATAGTAATGAGAAATCTAGTATATGGATGATGGTAATGAATTATGGATCGATATTATGATAACTACATGGTTTATGACGGGTTTACTTCATATACATATAATATATTTCTTTTCAAATGTTTTAATGTACTTTTCAGAACATAGCCTTTGCTATATTTGTCATTTGAATCAGCTACATGTCATACTTTCCACACTTGCTTACTATGACATTTACTCACCCTTGCAATCCCCACACCTACAGTTGTAGGTCAGGATTGGGAGTATAACGTTGATAATGCGGAGTTATAGGTTGTGTCTACCGTCAGCTTTGCATGTGGTGTTGATTGGAGCTGCGCTATCCCTTATGCTTAGTTGCATAGTTGCTTAATTAGTTTATTTGCGCTGCATTAGTTCAACTTGTCATTAATAATATTCACTGGAGCTTGTATTCGAGGATATTATGAATTCTGTAATAAAAGTGCTTAATTAATCTTTTTATGCGGTAATTTTCTGTATATCCTTTTGTGAATGCACTCGTGTATGTTTGTTGAACGTCCTGGGCACACATATGTATTCACTTGGTTCATTTTCGGAACCGGGTGTCACAAATTGCTATCAGAGACACAAGTTGACCGTAGGATGCAGCCTAGATAGAATGGACACTTTAGAGTACATAGGAGCACTCAGGAATCGATGTGTTTTTGCTTGGTGTGCTGTTTGCTATGTATTGCTGCTTGTGTGCTTAGTAGAGCATTTTGGGATGCTTTAGCATTGCCATGTCCACATAGGCTAGTATAGGTAGTTGCTTAGTTTCATATCCCTTGATGCATATAGTTGTGGACATTTTCTATATTCTTATCTCTTGCTTTTCTTCAGATGGTGAGGACTTGCAACCAGAGGGATGGCATTGATGAGGAGGAGAACAATGAAGCACCATAGAACAACAATGGACAAGGACCTGCTCAGGGAGCTATCAATCTTGAGCAGCTATTGGCCATGCAAAACCAGCTCATGCAGACCATGATACAGACCATGGGATAGCTGCATGCTGGCAACAACAACAATCAGCCCCACATGCCTCCACCGCCACCCCCACCTCCTCGTAACCGATTTGGAGAGTTTATGAGCACCAGGCCACCGACTTTTATGCAAGTTGTCGATCCTATGGATGTTGATGATTGGCTCAAGTACGTGGAAGAGAAGCTAGCTATTGTCCAATGCAGTGACCGAGAGAAGGCGCTATTCGCATCTCATCAACTTGTTGGAGCAGCGGCCTATTGGTGGGACTCTTTGTGCAACGCCCATGAGAAATATGAGAGGATTACTTGGGCTGAATTCAAGGAGAGCTTTCGTTCTCATTATGTGTCGGAAGGTGATATGATCTTAAAGAGGCAAGAATTTGAAAAATTTAGGCAAGGAAGATCGAGTGCGGGTGAATACCTCAACAAATTCACTCAACTCTCAAGATATGTGCCCAAGGATGTGAGTCGGGACAGCCGGAAGCAATACTTGTTCATGAGGGGCTTGAACAATGAGATCCAAGTACAGTTGTAGAATTGTGATTATTCCAACTTCTAGAAGCTAGTGGACAAAGCAATTATTGTGGAGAACAAGGTCCATGAGATGGAGCTAGACACCAAGAGGAAGGTGCCATATCAAGGACAGCAACAAGGAAGTAATGTGCGCCCTCGCTTTGCACCACCCAATGCGCCTTATTACAACTCTTCTACTCTTGTACATCGCCCTAGATATGCACCGTGTCCAGCTCAGTTTGTGCAGCAACGCCGTATCATGCAAGCAGCTAGGGCTCCAATGCCTTATGCACCTCGTGCCAATTTTCCTGGTGCAAATGTTCACAATCAAGTTTGTCCCAATAATTCTGGTGTAGTTAGGAAGTGCTATACATGTGGAGAAGCAGGACATTTTGTAGTTCAATGTCCTAAGTTAGGCCTTGGTCAAGGAAGCAATGCTCAGAGACAAAACCCAAGACCCAATGGAGGACAGCCGCAAGGGAACCGTGGACAGCAGAATTTTGCTCGTGGCAATATGAACCATGTCTCTACGGAGGATGCTCAACAAGCGGATGACGTGGTGATTGGTATGTTTCTCTCAAACTCCAAATTGGCGACTATGTTATTTCATTCTGGAGCATCACATTCATTCATTGCATCGAAATATG
Organism: Tuctoria greenei; assembly: GCA_036927565.1. NCBI lineage: Eukaryota > Viridiplantae > Streptophyta > Magnoliopsida > Poales > Poaceae > Tuctoria > Tuctoria greenei. The sequence goes on along the minus strand of JAYESD010000004.1, from coordinate 158,524,897 downwards.
TTGCCATGTATAGTTTGCCGCTCATATGAAATTTACTCTATTGGTTAAGTCTCCTGGATGAGAGATGAAGACAAATATAGTATGTCCAAAAGTAAGCCTTAGAATAAGGGGGGTAGACTTCTTTGCCAACCTCATTGTCTTCGATTCTCAAGGATTGGACATTATACTTGGTATGGACTGGTTGAGGAAGCACAATGGAGTCATTGAGTGTGCCACAAAGATGGTGGAGCTGAACAATGAGGAAGGGATCACCATAGAATTTAAAGCATCTCAACAAGCACCGAAGCAATTGGAGCTGAACCACATGGACGGTGCCGCAATTGCGGAGATTCTGGTGGTGTTTGAATCCTTGGATGTGTTTACAGATGAGTTGCCAGGTATGCCACCTGACCGAGACATTAAGTTTGTTATTGATTTAATACCTGGAACTGCACCTATAGCTAAGAGACTATATAGGATGCCTCCTAAGGAGTTAGCGAAGCTCAAGAAGCATATTCAAGAGCAACTAGAGAAGGGGTTTATTCACCCCAGCCCTTCACCTTGGGGAGCGCCTGTTCTTTTCGTGGATAAGAAGGATGGATCACAAAGGATGTATGTGGATTACCGAGCTCTCAATGAGGTAAAATCAAGAACAAGTACACCTTGCCACGCATAAAAGACTTGTTTGATCAGATGAAGGGTGCTTGTGTCTTCTCCAAGATTGATTTGAGGTCATGATAGTTTCAAATGATTAGACCATTAGATATAACCAAAACAACTTTTTGGACGAGATATGGATCCTATGAGTACACCGTGATGTCCTTTGGATTAACCAATGCACCTGCATACTTCATGTACCTCATGAATAAGGTCTTCATGGAGTACTTGGATAAATTTCTAGTGGTGTTCACTAATGACATTCTGATCTACTAGAGAAGCGAGGAGGAGCATGAGGAACATTTAAGGTTGACGTTGCAGAAACTGAGAGAGCATCAATTGTATGCCAAGTTCAGCAAGTGCAAGTTTTTGTTGAAAGAGGTGTCGTTTTTGGGTCATATCATCTCGGGAGGAGGAGTATCGGTTGACCTAGGAAAAGTGAGAGACGTGTTGAAGTGGGAACCCCCACAAAATGTAAAGGAGATCCGGAGCTTTCTTGGAATGACTAAATATTATCGTCGATACATCAAGGACTTTTCCAAGATAGCCAAGCTAATGACAGAGTTGCTAATGAAGGGGAAAGTTTTCCAATGGACTCGAGCTTGCCAAGACAGTTTTGAGGAGCTTAAGAAGAGGTTAACCACAACCCAAGTTTTGATTTTGCCAGATGTGAGCAAAAGTTTTGATATTTATTGTGACGCATCAACACAAGGACTTAGATGTGTGCTCATGCAAGAAGGTCAAGTGGTAGCCTATGCATCGAGACAATTGAAGAAACATGAACAGAATTATCCAACGCATAATTTGGAACTTGTAGCCGTGGTACATGCGTTGAAGATTTGGAGACATTATATCCTTGGACATAGGTGTGAAATTTATACGGATCATAAGAGTCTCAAGTATATTTTCACATAGATGGACTAGAATTTGAGGCAACGAAGATGGTTGGAGCTCATCAAGGATTATGATGTGAGAATCAATTATCACCCCGAAAAGGCTACTGTAGTGGCCGACGCCTTGAGTAGGAAAGTAGTAAATCACCATCTCGCGATTCGAGAATTGCCATCCGAGTTATGTAAGGAGATTTAACGGTTGCATCTCGGATTTGTGAATGAGATGGGGATAATGGAATTAAATCCAACCTTGGAGCAAGAAATTCGAGAGGGTCAAACAAAGGATGAGGAAATTCAGGAAATGAAAGCAAGAACCCAAGAAGAGAGAGAATTTAGATTTGATGAGGACGAACATGGTACTTTATGGCTTGGAAGAAGGATTGTCATTCCTAATATGAAGCATATCTAGAATACAATACTAAAAGATGCACATGACTCGCCATACTCAATTCATCCAGGTTGTACAAAGATGTACAAGGACTTGAAGACATGTTATTGGTGGGCTAGCATGAAAAAGGACATAGCTGAATATGTAGCATTATGTGATGTGTGCCAATGAGTCAAGGCAAAACATCAAATGCCAGCTGGATTATTGCAGCCATTGAAGATTCCAGAATGGAAGTGGCAAGAAATTGGCATGGACTTTATAGTTGGATTGCCACGTACCTAGTTCGGTTATGACTCCATAAAAATAATTTTGGATCGATTAAAGACCACCTATACCACCGCGAAGCTGGCTGAGCTATATATGGAGCACATTGTGTGTCGACATGGAGTCCCGAAGAAAATAGTCTCGCATAGCGGTTCTCAATTTACCTCTAGGTTTTGGCAGAACTTGCATGAAGCATTGGGAACAAGGTTGAAATTCAGCTCAGCGTATCACCCTCAAACGAATGGACAAAATGAGAGGACCAATCAGATTTTAGAGGATATGTTAAGAGCCTGTGCTTTAAAGCATGGAAAAAGTTTGGACAAGAGCTTGCCGTATGAAGAATTTTCATATACCAATAGTTACCAAGCAAGCTTGAAAATGTCACCCTATAAAGCATTATATGGGAGGAAGTGTAGAATACCTTTGTTTTTGAATGAGACAGGAGACAAATCAAGTGTTTGGACCTGACATGCTGCAGGAAGCTGAGAGACAAGTCAAGATTATTTGTGAAAACTTGAGGGCTGCTCAATCAAGGCAAGAAAGCTATGCGGACAATAGGAGAAGGAAACTAGCCTTTTAAGTATGATATTTTGTTTACCTCATGGTGTCAGCAATGAGAGGTCATAAGAGGTTTAATATCAAAGGCAAGCTAGCACCTCAACATATTGGACCATTCAGAATTCTGGATAAAAGAGGAGAAGTGGCATATAAGTTTGAGATGCCAGCTCCTCTTTCAGATGTCCATGATGTGTTTCATGTTTCACAGCTCAAGAAGTGCTTGAGGGTACCGGAAGAACAAGTGCCAATGGAAGAATTGGAACTAGAGATCGATTTGACTTATGCCGAGCAACCGGTGAAAATCTTGGAAACCAAGGAAAGGGTCACAAGAAAAAGGTCATTCAATGGTGCAATGTGCAATGGAAGCATCACACAGAATCAAAGGCAACTTGGGAGCTGGAAGATGATCCCAAGAAGGAATTTTCCTATCTCTTCTCTTTCGCGTCGAATCTCGAGGGCGAGATTCATTTTGAGGGGGGGTAGGTTTGTAACACCCTTATTTTCATGTAACATGCATTGCATAAGTTCATATGCATGTTTAACATTAATCCACACAAAAAGGAAAGATTTTAAAATGAATTAGAAGCAAACCCGCACTTAAGAATTCTGGGAAGTGCGGACTAGTCCGTTTTTGGTGCAGACTAGTCCGATTTCTCTGTGACCTTCTTCGGACTTGTCCTTTCTTGCTACGGACTAGTCCGGTTTTTTCTCTGTACAATGTTCAAACTTGTCCGGCCCATAGCAGACTAGTCTGATTTTGCTTACCGTTTTCTGCTGAATTAAATCTATATTGATTCGAAACAACTCCAAACCTGTGTAGACTTGTTAATAACCATTGTAAATGAGTAGTAAACATTATTCACAACTCATTAACTAGTTCTACTTTGCATTTGCATTAATCATGCATGTCATGTCATATCGAGTAATATATGTGCACTTATTGATTATGATTCTTGTCTTGTATGTTATTTGTGCAGTTTGGACATATTTGTGCTAGAGAGTGCTTGTGACACCCGGTTCCGAAAATAAACCAAGTGAACGCACATGTTTGCCCAAGAAGTTCAACACACATACACGAGTGCATTCACAAAAGGATATACAAAAAATTACCGTAGCTCAAATTATTAAATAAGTACTTTTATTACACTATTCATAATATCCTCAAATACAAGCTCTAATGATTATTAATGACAAGTTTGAACTAATACAGTGGAAATAAACTAAACAAAGCAACTAAGCAGCTAAGCAAATAGGGTATAGTGCAGCTTCAATCAACACCACAGGCAAAGCTGATGGCAGACACGGCCTAGAACTCAGCATTATCACCGTTAAATTCCCAATCCTGACATGCAACTGTTGGTGGGGGAATTGCAAGAGTGAGTACATGTCGTACTCAGCAAGTGTGGAAAGTATGACATGTAGCTGATACAAATGATGAATATAACAATGGATAAGTGTTGAAAAGTACATTAAAACATTTGAAAAGCAATATATTATATGTATGTGAAGTAAACCCATCATAAACCATCATGTTAACATAATATAAAACCATATCAAATTATTACCATCATCATCGTTATCCATGTCCAGTTATCATACCCAAATCATATCCATAACCATAAACCATCCATAACCACTATTAAACCATAACCTTTATTAAACCATAACCATTTCAATACCAGTATTCCCTCTAATCATGAAATTTGTCCAAGTGCTCATAACCGAGAGTACGACTATCATGACAGATTTTAAATGACTCTGTAGGAGTTGTACCACTTTACCCACGTGTCTGTGATTTCATCACCTTTCAGTGTCTAGAACCTCTATTATGCCATCTCACACTTTCGTCGGTGTGTGGCCAAGAGGTCACAAAATAGCCTTTACAAAGGGATTACTAGCCTGTTCAGACCCCACTGAGGTTTCACCAGTGGCGATGTCTCCAACTGAGCACATCTTCAACCAAGGGCCCCCTCTTGAGCCATTCGGATCCCAGGGTAGTCCCACTAATCATCAACAAAGCCATTCCAACTACCCCTTCCTCGAGAATCCTTAATGGTCCAAACAGCACTGGCAAAGCCCTAATTAATCAGCTATGCCGCACCCATACTTGGCCTCGTGGTCGCACTGTAGTCCTGGCTTATTCTTGCATGAACCGATCCTTAAATCTAAAGCAAGCTAAACCACCATAACATCCAACCCATCCACATACCAGGCTTGCTTATATCACCCATTACCATATCATATTAACCAGTTCATGTTCATCATAATCTCATAAATGCATAAATAAGTTAAGTGGTATAATTGTTTTCCCATCCCAATTAATTAAGTGAAGCAAAAAGGTAAAAAGCCCTTCTTGACTCTCTACCATGAATTCCAGGTGACAAGGGTGGTTAAAAAAATCTAGTAAACTTCCTATCATAGGATTTCCCATAAAATTGACACAAGCATGCAGTTTTGAAAACAAAACATTTATTGTCAAAACGGGATCAATATGTTCAAGGACACTTGCCTTGCTCTTGGGCTTGATTGGGATCAAAGGCTTCAAACTCCTCATGCTGGAGATCCTCCGCAGCACTCTCTAGTGCAAATCCATCTAATTCGCACAATAAACATACAAGATAAGAATTACAATCAAAGAGTACACAAATATTACTCAATATGACATGACATGCATGCTTAATGCAAATGCAAGGCAAAAATAGTTAATAAGTTGTTAATAATATCTACCAACTAGTTATAATAGTTTTTAACAAGTTTGGACAGGTTTGGAATTGATTCAAATCAATTTTAGAATTAATTCGATACAGATTAATCAGGAAAATTGGACTAGTTCGCTATGGACCGGACTAGTCCACACTTCGCGGAACTAGCGAACTAGGGTTTTCTAGATCGACGTGAATTTAGAGATTTGGGGTTGAATTCACGTAAGGAAAAGGATGTAGAAGGTATACCAGGTGTCTAGGACTCCAAAGAATCAAGGGTTTTGGAGGCAACACTCTATTCATGATGATCTAGAGTTGATGAAGAACTTGATGGTGAATCATTGATGAAGAACGCGAAGTTGAGGGAGATCTTGATCCTCTTTCATTTCCTTCTCTTCTTCTCCTTGCTCTAGATCTTCTTCTCCCTCCTTGGTGGCGGCTATTCATGAGCTAGGGTTTGGGTGGGGTTAAAAAGTGGCAAATAGATGTCAAGCCAAGGGGTGGTGTTGTTTATATAGAGGTGGAGGCTAGGGTTGGGTTGATTTTGATTTTTGAGATGAGTAGGGGTCGGTTTGGAGTCCCACATGGGCTCTAAAAGAGTTAGGCATGACATCCCTAGGCCCACTTGACGTAAAACCAAAGAAACAAGTCGTGAAACAAAAGATCAATTCGGAGTCACGATTTATCGGACATGTCCGAAAAGAGCTGGACTAGTTTGAAGTTGGACAGAGAGAAATTGGACAAGTTCGGACAGGACATCGGACAAGTCCAAACTTATCCACAGAGGAAAAACAGACAAGTCTGGCAAAAAAATCGGACAAGTCCGATTTTAGTCAGAGGAAAAACGAATAAGTCCGCTGGAATTTCAGATGAGTCCGGACAATTCAAGGGACATAGCAAAATTTCCAAGAAATTGGAACACCAGACTAGTCCGCACTGGACTGGACAAGTCCGAAAGTGTCCAGAGAGAAAAACAGACTAGTCTGCAGCAAAACGGACAAGTACGATGGAAGTCAGGGAGAAATCGAACTAGTCCGCACCAAAATCGGACTAGTCCGCACTTTCTAGAATTCTTAAGTGTGGTTTCGCTATTAATTCATTTTAATCTTGTTCCTTTTTATGTGGATTAATGTTAAACATATTTAATGATAGATGCAGGGCATGATGCATGAAAGTGAGGGTGTTACAAACCTACCCCCCTTAAAATGAATCGCGCCCTCGACATTCGACACGGAATAAAAGAAATAGGGAAATTCCTTCTTGAGATCATCTTCTAGCTCCCATGTTGCTTCTAATTCTGTATGATGCTTCCATTAAACTTTACACCATCTGATAACCTTGTTCCTTGTGACTCTCTCCTTGGTTTCCAGGATCTTGACCGGTTGCTCAGCATAAGTCAAATCTGCATATAGTTCCAATTCATTCATTGGCACTTGTTCTTCTGGCACTCTCAAGCACTTCTTGAGCTGGGAGACATGAAAGACATCATGTACATATGATAAATGAGCTGGCATCTCCAACTTATATGCTACCTCTCCTCTCTTGTCCAAAATCTTAAATGGCCCAATATAACGAGGTGCTAGCTTTCCTCTTATGTTAAACCTCTTATGACCTCTCATCGGTGACACCTTGAGGTAAACGAAGTCTCCCACTTCAAAGGCTAGTTTCCTTCGCCTATTGTCCGCATAGCCTTTTTTCCTTAATTGTGCAACTCTCAAGTTTTCAAGAATAATATGAACTTGTTTTTCAGTATCTAGCAAGACATTCGGACCAAATACTTGAGTTCCCTCTGTCTCATTCTAGAACAAGGGTGTCATACACTTCCTTCCATAAAGTGTCTCATAGGGTGACCTTTTTAAACTTGCTTGGTAGCTATTGTTATATGATAATTCCGCATATGGCAAGATCTTGTCCCAACTTTTCCCATTCTTCAAAGCACACGCTCTTAACATATCCTCTAAAATTTGATTGGTCCTCTCAGTTTGTCCATCTATTTGAGGGTGATATGCTGAGATGAAGTTCAACCTTGTACCCAATGCTTCATGCAATTTCTTCCAAAACCTCGAGGTGAATTGACAACATCTATCAAAGACTACCTTCTTTGGGACACCATGTCGACACACGATGTGCTCCATGTATAATTCGGCTAACTGTGCAGCGGTATACTTGGTCTTGACAGGTATAAAATGAGCGGATGTGGTCAACCGATCCACAATGACCCATATCGAGTCATAACCGGACTTGGTACGCGGTAATCCAACTATGATGTCCATTCCAATTTCTTCCCACATCCATTCCGGAATTTTCAACGGCTGCAATAATCCGGCTGGCCTTTGATGTTCCGCCTTGACTCGCTGGCACACATCACAATATGCTACATATTCAGCTATGTCCTTTTCCAAGCTATCCCACCAATAACAAGTCTTCCAATCTTTGTACATCTTCGTACAACCGGGGTGAATTGAGTAAGGTGAATCGTGTGCCTCCATTAATATGGTCTCTCGAATATGCTTCACATTGGGCACGACAATTCTTTTTCCAAGCTATAAGGTACAATGTTCATCCTCATCAAATCTGAATTCTCTCCCTTCTTGGGTCCTTTCCTTGATTTCCTGAATTTCCTCATCCCTTGTTTGTGCTTCTCAAATTTCTTGGTCTAAGGTCAGATTTAATTCCATTGTCCCCATCTCATTCACAAATTCAAGATTCAACCGTTCAAACTCCTTACATAACTTGGGTGGCAATTCTCGAACCGTGAGCTGATGACTTACCCCTTTACGGCTCATGGTATCGGCCACTACAATAGCTTTCCTTGGATGATAGTTGATTCCAACATCATAATCCTTGATGAGCTCCAACCATCTTCATTGCCTCAAATTCAGATCAGTTTGTGTGAATATATACTTGAGACTCTTATGATTCCTATAAATTTCACACCTATGTCCAAGGATGTAGTGTCTCCAAATCTTCAATGCGTGTACCACGGCTGCAAGCTCCAGATCATGTGTTGGATAATTTTTCTCATGTTTCTTCAATTGTCTCGATGCATACGCAACCACTTGACCTTCTTGCATGAGCACACATCCAAGTCCTTGTTTTGATGTGTCACAATATTGTAACACCCTCATTTTCATGCATCATGCTTGCATCCATGATTAAATATGTCTAACATTAAACCACATCAAAAGGGACAAGTTTAAAATGAATTAATAGCAAAATCGCACTTAAGAATTCTGAAAAGTGCGGAGTAGCCCGATTTTGGTGCGGACTAGTCTGATTTCTCTCTGACCTCGCTCGGACTTGTCCTTTTTTCTGCGGACTAGGCTGTTTTCTATCTGGACACTTTCGAACTTGTCTGTTTTGGAGCGGACTAGTTCGGTGTTCCAATTTCTGAAAATTGTTGCTAAGTCTCTGGACTTGTCCGGACTAGTCCAGTGTTCCAGCGGACTTGTCCATTTTTACCTCTCACTAAAGTTGGACTTGTCCAATTTTGGCCAGACTTGTCTGTTTTTCCCCTCTGGGTAAGTTCGGACTTGTCCATTCTCCAGTGTGTACTTGTCCGATTTCTCTCTGTCCAACTTCGTACTAGTCCGGCCCTATTCGTACTTGTCCGATAAATCGTGACTCCGAATTGATCTTGTGTTTCACGACTTGTTTCTTGGGTTTTATGTTAAGTGGGCCTAGCGACATCGTGCCTAACTATTTTGGAGCCCATGTGGGACTCCAAACCGACCCCTACTCATCTCAAAACTCGAAATCCATTTAACCCTAGCCTCCACCTCTATATAAACAACCTCACCCCTTGACTTGACATCTATTTGCCACTTTTCCACCATGTCCAAACCCTAGCTCGTGAATAGCCGCCACAAAGGAGGGAGAAGGAGATCTAGAGCAAGAAGAAGAAGAGGAGGAAACAAAAGAGGATCAAGATCTCCATCAACTTCGCGTTCTTCATCGAAGATTCATCATCAAGTTCTCCATCAACCCTAGATTGTCAAGAATTGAGTGTTGCCTCCAAAACCCTTGATTCTTTGGAGTCTTAGATACCTAGTATACCTTCTATTTCCTTTTCCTTATGTGAATTCAACCCCAAATCTCCAAATTCACGTCGATCTAGAAAACCCTAGTTTGCTACTTTTGCGAAGTGCGGACTTGTCCGGTCCCTAGCGGACTAGTCCGATTTTCCTGGTTAATTTTTGTCGAATTAATTCCAAAATTAGATCGAATCAACTCCAAACCTGTGTAGACTTCTTAATAACCATTGTAATTGATTAATAAACATTATTAACAACTTATTAACTAGTTTCACCTTGAATTTGCATTAATCATGCATGTCATGTCATATTGAGTAATATTTGTGCATTCTTTGATTGTGTTTCTTGTCTTGTATGTTTATTGCACGGATTAGACTGATTTGCGCTAGAGAGTGCCTCGGAGGATCTCCAACATCAAGAGTTTAAAGCCTTTGATCCTAATCAAGCCCAAGAGCAAGGCAAGTGTCCTTGAACATATTGATCCTGTTTTGTCAATTAAATATTTTGCTTGCAAAATTGCATGCTTGTGTCAATTTGATGGAAAATCCTATGATAGGAAGTTTACTAGCTTTGTTTAACCACCATTGTCGCCTATAATTCATGGTAGAGAGTCAGGATGGGCTTTTTACCTTTATGCTTCGCTTAATTAATTGGGATGGGAAAATGACTATACCACTTAACTTAACTATACATTTGTGAGATTATGATTTACATGAACTGGTTAATATGATATGGTAATGGGTGATCTAAGCAAGCCTGGTATGTGGACGGATTGTATGTTATGGTGGTTTGCTTGCTTTAGATCTAAGGACCGGTTCATGCGAGAATAAGCCAGGACCACAGTGCCACCACGAGGCCAAGTATGGGTGCGGCGTAGCTGATTAATTAGGGCTTTGCCAGTGCTGTTTGGACCATTAAGGATGCTTCAGGAAGGGGTAGTCGGATTGGGTTTTTTGATGATTGGTGGGACTGCCCTGGGATCTAAATGGCTCAAGAGGGGGCCCTTGGTTGAAGATGTGCTCAGTGGGAGACATCACCACCGGTGAAACCTCAGTGGGGTCTAAATAGGCTAGTAATCTATTTGTATCAGCTATTTTGTGATCTATTGGCCATACACCAAAGGAATGTAATTGGCATTAGAGAGGTTCTTTAGTGCCGACGGGTGATGAAATCACAAACACGTGGGTAAAGTAGTACAAACTCCGCAGAGTCTAATAAAACTATCATGATAGTCGTGCTCCCGGTTATGAGCACCTGGACAACTTCCATGATTAGAAGAAACTTGGGAATTTGGATGGTTATGATTTGGAATTTGTTTGGTTATGGATTGGTACTGGTTATGGCTGGTTATGGATTGAAATATTGTATTTAATATGGTTATTGGTAATGAGAAACCTAGAATATGGATGATGGTATTGAAATATGGACTGGTATTATGATAACTACATGGTTTAGGATGAGTTTACTTCACATACATATAATATATTGCTTTTAAAATGTTATAATGTACTTTTCAGCACTTAGCCATTATTATATTCATCATTTGTATCAGCTACATGTCATACTTTCCACACTTGCTGAGTACGACATGTACTCACCCTTGCAATCCCCCCCACCAACAGTTGCAGGTCAAGATTAGGAGCTTAACGATGATAATGCGGAGTTCTAGGCTGTGTCTACTGTCAGCTTTGTCTGTGGTGTTGATTGGAGTTGCGCTACCCTTTTGCTTATGTTGCTTAGATGTTTAGTTGCTTAGTTAGTTTATTTCTACTGCATTTGTTGAAACTTGTCTTTAATATTCATTAGAGCTTGTATTCGAGGATATTATGAATTCTGTAATAAAAGTACTTATTTAATAATTTGAGCTATAGTAATTGTCTGTATATCATTTGTGATGCACTTGTGTATGTCCGTTGAACATCTTGGGCACACATATACTGTACTTGGTTCATTTTTCGGAATCGGGTATCACAAATTGGTATCAGAACCACAGGTTGACCGTAGTACGCAGCATAGATAGAATGGACACTTTAGAGCACATAGGAGCACTCAAGAATCGATGTGTTTTTGTTCTGGTGTGCTGTTTGCTATATATATTGGTTGCTTGTGTGCTTAATAGAGGATTTTGGGATGCTTCAGCATTGCCATATCCACATAGGCTAGTATAGTTAGTTGTTTAGTTTCATATCCCTTGATGTATATAGTTGGTGATGTTTTCTAATTTCTTATCTCTTACTTTTCTTCAGATGGTGAGGACTCGCAACCAGAGGGATGGCAATCATGAGGAGGAGAACAATGGACCACCTCAAAACAACAATGGACAAGGACATGCCCATGGAGCTATCAACATTGAGCAGCTATTGGCTATGCAAAACCAGCTCATGCAAACCATGATACAAACTATGGGACAGCTGCAGGCTGGTAACATCAACAATCATCTCTACATGCCTCCACCGCAACCCCCGCCTCCTCATTACCGGTTGAGAGAGTTTATGAGGACTAGGCCACTGACCTTTTCACAAGCCGCTGACCCTATGAATGCTGATGATTGGCTCAAGTCCGTGGAGAAGAAGCTTGCTATTGTCCAATGCAGTGACTGGGAGAAGGTTTTATTTGCTTCTCATCAACTAGTTGGAGCAGCTGCCGATGTGTGGAATTCTTTTTGCAACGCCTATGAAAATCAAGAGAGCATCACTTGGGAAGAATTCAAGGAGACTTTCCATTCTCACTTTGTGTCGGAAGGTGTTATGATATTGAAGAGGCAGGAATTTCAGAACTTGAGGCAAGGAAGGTCGAGTTTGGGTGAATACCTCAATAAGTTCACTCAACTCTCAAGATATGCACCTGAATATGTCAATCAGGATAGCAAGAAGCAATACTTGTTCATGAGAGGCTTGAACAACGAGATCCAAGTGCAATTGCTCAATTGTGATTATGCCAAATTTCATAAGCTTGTGGAAAAAGCAATTGTGGTGGAGAACAAGGTCTGTGAGATGGAGCAAGACAATAAAAGGAAGGCGCCATATCAAGGACAGTAACAAGGAAGCAATGTGCGCCCTCTCTTTATGCCACCTAATGCGCCTTACTACAACTCTTCTACTCCTGTGCAGCGCCCTGGATATGCACCGCACCCAGGTCAGTTTGTGCAGCAGCGCCCTATCATGCAAGCACCTAGGCCTCCAATGCCTTATGCACCTCGTGCCAATTTTCCTGGCGCAAATGCTCGGAATCAAGCTCGTCCCAATAACTCTAGTGGACCAAAGAAGTGCTATACATGTGGAGAAGTTGGACACTTTGCACATCAATGTCCTAAGTCAGGCCTTGGTCAAGGAAGTGATGCGGCGAGGCAAAACCCAAAACCCAATGGAGGACAGCCGCAAGGGAACCATGGACAATAGAATTTTGCTTGTGGCAACGTCAACCATGTCTCTACAGAGGATGCTCAACAAGCGTATGACGTGGTCATTGGTACATTTCTCTCAAACTCCAACCCAACAACTATGTTTTTTGATTCTGGAGCATCACATTCATTCATTGCATCAAAATATGTTGCCAATTATAGTCTTTCTATCTCTCATATGAAGTTTACTCTATTGGTTAAGTCTCCTGGAGGAGATATGAGAACAAATATAGTATGTCCAAATGTAAGCCTTAGAATGAGGGGGGTAGATTTCCTCGCCAACCTCATCGTTTTGGATTCTCAAGGATTGGACATTATACTTGGTATGGACTGGTTAAAGAAGCACAATGGAGTCATTGAATGTGCCACGAAGACGGTGAAGTTAATTAATGAGGAAGGGATCACCATAGAATTTGAAGCATCTCAACATGCACCGAAGCAATTGGAGCTGAATCACATGGATGGTGCCGCAATTGAGGAGGTTCCGGTGGTATGTGAATTTTTTTACGTGTTCCCAGATGAGTTGCCAGGTATGCCAGCTGATCGAGATATCGAGTTTGTTATTGATTTAATACCTGGAACTGGACATATAGCTAAGAGGCCATATAGGATACCTCCTAAGGAATTAGTAGAGCTCAAGAAGCAGATTCAAGAGCAACTGGAGAAGGGTTTTATTCGCCCAAGCTCTTCACCTTGGGGAGCGCCCGTTCTATTTGTGGACAAGAAGGATGGATCCCAACGGATGTGTGTAGATTACCGAGCTCTCAACGAGGTGACCATCAAGAACAAGTACACCTTGCCGCGTATAGAAGACTTGTTTGATCAAATGAAGGGTGCTTGTGTTTTCTCCAAGACTAATTTGAGGTCGGGTTACTTCCAAATGAAGATTAGACCATCGGATATACCCAGAACAGCTTTTAGGACACGGTATGGATCTTATGAGTACGCCGTGATATCTTTTGGATTGACAAACGTGCTTGCCTCTTTCATGTACCTCATGAATAAGGTCTTTATGGAGTGCTTGGATAAGTTTGTTGTGGTGTTCATTGATGATATTATGATCTACTCGAAGGATGAGAAGGAACATCAGGAACACTTGAGGCTTACATTGTAGAAATTGAGGGAGCACCAATTGTATGCCAAGTTCAGCAAGTGCTAGTTTTGGTTCAAAGAGGTGTCGTTTTTGGGTCATATTATTTCAGAAGGAGGAGTTTTGGTTGACCATAGAAAAGTGACAGGTGTGTTAAAATGGGAACCGCCGCAAAACGTAAAGGAGATGAGGAGTTTCTTGGGATGGCTGGATATTACCATTGTTTCATCAAGGACTTTTCCAAGGTAGCCAAGCCCTTGACGGAATTGTTGATTAAAGGGAAAGCTTTCCAATGGACTCAAGCTTGTCAAGAGAGTTTTGAGGGTTGAAGAAAAGGTTAACTAACACCCCAATTTTGATATTGCCAGATGTAAGCAAAAGTTTTGATATATACTGTGATGCATCAAGACAAGGACTTGGATGCGTGCTAATGCAAGAAGGTCAAGTGGTCTCCTACGCATCGAGGCAATTGAAGAAGCATGAACAGAATTATCCAACGCATGATTTGGAACTTGCAGCCGTGGTACATGCATTGATGATTTGGAGACATTATATTCTCGGGCATAGGAGTGAAATTTATACAGATCATAAGAGTTTGACGTATATTTTCACACAAACGGATCTGAATTTGTGGCAACGAAGATGGTTGGAGCTCATCAAGGATTATGATGTGGGAATCAACTATCATCCAGGGATGGCCAACGTAGTGGGCGATGCATTGAGTCGGAAAGGAGTAAGTCACCAACTCACGGTTCGAGAATTGCCACCCGCATTATGTAAGGAGTTTGAACGGTTGAACCTTGGATTTGCGAATGAGATGGGGATAATGGAATTAAACTGGACCTTGGAGCAAGAAAATCGAGAGGGTCAAACGAAGGATGAGGAAATCCAGGAAATCAAGGAAAGGACTTAAGAGGGAAGAGAATTTAGATTTTATGAGGACGAACATGGTACCTTATGGCTTGGAAAGAGGATTGTAGTGCCCAATGTGAAGCGTATTCGGGAGACCATATTAAAGGAGGCACATGATTCACCATACTCAATTCACTTTGGTTGTACGAAGATGTACAAATACTTGAAAACTTGTTATTGGTGGGCTAGCATGATAAAGGACATAGCCGAGTACGTAGCCTTATGTGATGTGTGCGAACGAGTCAAGGTGGAACATTAAAGACCAGCGGGATTACTGTAGCCATTGAAGATCGCGGAATGGAAGTGGGAAGAAATGAGTACGGACTTCATAGTTGGGTTACGGCGAACTCAGTCCGGTTATGACTCAATTTGGGTAATTGTGGATCGATTGACCAAGTCAGCTCATTTCATCCCGGTCAAGACCAAGTATACTGCAATACAGCTAGCAGAGCTATATATGGAGCACATCGTGTTTCGACATGGAGTTCCGAAGAAGATAGTGTTGGATAGAGGTTCTCAATTTACCGCTAGGTTTTGGCAAAAATTGCATGAAGCTTTGGGAACGAGGTTGAATTTCAGCTCAGCATATCATCCTCAAACGGATGGACAAACTCAGAGGACCAATCAGATTTTGGAGACATGTTGAGAGCTTGTGCCTTGAAGCATGGGAAAAGTTGAGACATGAGTTTGCCATACGCAGAATTTTCATATAACAATAGTTACCAATCAAGTTTGAAAATGTCACCCTATGAAGCACTATATGGGAGAAAGTGTAGGACACCGTTGTTCTGGAATGAGACAGGGGAAACTCAAGTATTTGGTCCGGATGTGTTACTAGAAGATAAAAAAGCATGTTTAGATTATTTGTGAAAACTTGAAGGCTGCTTAATCAAGGCAAAAAGGCTATGCGGACAATAGGAGAAGGAAACTAGCCTTTGAAATAAGAGATTTCATTTACCTCTAGGTGTCGCCAATGAGAGGTCATAAAAGGTTTAATGTAAGAGGCAAGCTAGCACCTCGATACGTTGGACCATTCAAGATGCTGGACAAGAGAGGAGAAGTAGCATATAAGTTGGAGATGCCAGCTCATCTATCGGATGTTCATGATGTCTTCCATGTTTCCCAGCTCAAGAAGTGCTTGAGAGTATTGGAAGAACAAGTGCCAATGGAAGGATTGGAATTAGAGGCAGATTTGACTTATGTCGAACAACCGGTCAAGATCTTGGAAACCAAGGAGTGGGTCACCAGAAACAAGGTTATCAGATGGTGTAAAGTTCAATGGAAGCATCATACAGAATCAAAAGCAACTTGGGAGCTGGAGGATGATCTCAATAAGGAATTTCCCTATCTCTTCTCTTCCGTGTCAAATCTCGAGGGCGAGATTCACTTTAAGGGGGGTAGGTTTGTAACACCCTCATTTTCATGCATCATGCCTGCATCCATCATTAAATATGTCTAATGTTAAACCACATAAAAAGGGATAAATTTAAAATGAATTAATAGCAAAACCGCACTTAAGAATTCTAGAAAGTGCAGACTAGTCTGATTTTGGTGCGGACTAGTCTGATTTCTCTCCCACCTCGCTCGGACTAGTCCGTTTTTCAGTGGACTAGCCTGTTTTCTCTCTGGACACTTTCAGACTTGTTTGGTTTGGAGCGGACTAGTTCGCTGTTCTAATTTTTGGGAAATTTTGCTATGTCCCTGGACTTGTCCGGACTAGTCCGGTGTTCCAACAGACTTGTCCGTTTTTCCCTCTGACTAAAGTCGGACTTGTCCGATTTTGGCCAGACTTGTCTGTTTTACCCCTCTAGATAAGTTCAGATTTGTCCGATGTCCAGTCCGGACTTGTCCGATTTCTCTATGTCCAACTTCGGACTAGTCCGACCCTATTCGGACTTGTCCGATAAATAGTGACTCTGAATTGATCTTGTGTTTCATGACTTGTTTCTGGGGTTTTATGTTATGTGGGCCTAGGGACGTCGTGCCTAACTATTTTAGAGCCCATGTGAGACTCCAAACCGACCCCTACTCATCTCAAAACTCGAAATCCATCTAACCCTAGCCTCCACCTCTATACAAAAAACCCCACCCCTTGACTTGACATCTATTTGCCACTTTTCCACCACACCCAAGCCCTAGCTCATGAATAGCCACCACCAAGGAGGTAGAAGGAGATCTAGAGCAAGAAGAAAAAGAGGAGGAAACGAAAGAGGATCAAGATTTCCATCAACTTCGCGTTCTACATTGACGATTCATCATCAAGTTCCTCATCAACCTTAGATCATAAAGAATCGAGTGTTGCCTCCAAAACCCTTGATTCTTTGGTGTCTTAAATACCTGGTATACCTTCTATTTCCTTTTCCTTACATGAATTCAACCCCAAATCTCCAAATTCACGTCGATCTAGAAAACCCTAGTTTGCTAGTTCTGCGAAGTGCGGACTTGTCCAGTCCCTAGCGGACTAGTCCAATTTTCCTGGTTAATTTGTGTCAAATTAATTCTAAAATTAGATCGAATCAACTCCAAACTTGCGTAGACTTCTTAATAACCATTGTAATTGATTAACAATAATTATTAACAACTTATCAACTAGTTTCACCTTGCATTTGCATTAGTCATGCATGTCATGTCATATTGAGTTATATTGGAGGACATGGTGGTTTTGCTTGCTTTAGATCTAAGGACCGGTTCTTGGAGCGCCCATCCAGGATTTACAGTGCCACCACGAGGCCATGTATGGGTACGACATAGCTGATTAATTAGGGTATTGCTAGTATTGAGCGGATCCTTTGGCGCATCGGGGATGGGGAGTCGGATCGGGTTTGGATATGAGGCGGGACTCCCTGAGATCCGAATGGCACAAGAGGGGGCCCTTGGTTGAAGATGTGCTCAGTTGGAGACATCACCATCGGTGAAACCTCAGTGGGTCCGTACATGCTAGTAATCCCTTTGTAAAGGCTATTTTGTAATCTCTTGGCTACACACCTAAGGAAGTGTGAGACGGCATAATAGAGCTTCCCTAGTTATCGAAAGGTGATGAAACCACGAACACGTGGGTAAGGTGGTACAACCTCTGCAGAGTGTCGTAAAAACTATCATGATAGTCGTGCTCCCGGTCATGAGCAACCTGGACCCTGACATGATTAGGGGGAACTTGGGATTTGGAGTGGTTTGGTTATGGTTTGGTACTGGTTATGGGTTGGTATTATGGTTTATGGTAATGGATATGGTTAATGGTAATGAGAAATCTAGAATATGGATGATGGTAATGAAATATGGACTGGTATTATGGTAACTACAAGGTTTATGATGGGATTACTTCACATACACATAATATACTATGTTTTAATGTACTTTTCAGTACTTAGCTTTTATTATTGTCGTCATTTGAATCAGCTACATGTCATACTTTCCACACTTGCCGAGTACGACATGCACTCACCCTTGCAATTCCCCCACCAACAATTCCAGGTCAGGATTGGGAGTATAACGTTGATAATGAGGAGTTCTAGGCCATGTCTGCCATCAGCTTCAGTGTGGTTATGCTTGGAGCCACGCTACCCTATTTTCTTAGCTTGCTTATTTCATTTAGCTCGTATTTAGTTATTTCCGCTGCATTAGTTCAAACTTGTCATTAATATTCATTAGAGCTTGTATCCGAGGACATTTTGAATTCAGTAATAAAAGTGGTTAATTAATTGTGTTGTGTGATAATTTTCTGTACATCCTTTCGTGAATGCACTCGTGTATGTGTGTTTAACGTCTTGGGCGCACATATGTGTTCACTTGGTTCATTTTTGGATCCGGGTGTCACACTGAGCCTAGTCAAACTAGTATAGTCCTATGTGAGAATTCATTCATTTCTTTTTGAATTCACTTACACATGCTATACTTCTACAGTAGAAGTTAGCAAAATTCCAGCATATGATCATTCCACAGTAAAAAGAGAAACTCCAAGCCTTTCATGCTTAGTACTCTCTTCAAGTTTATTGCATAAAAAGAGAGCAGAAGACATGGCTACAAGAAAAAGAAAAAGTAAATGCATGCTTACATCAAAACCATGAGAAAAAAAGAGTAGCCATGTTTCATTCCTGCAAATAAGAGAGTCTACACAAATAAGAGTCATCTCAACATCCATTTCCACTTCCACTCCATCGCACATGCACAAGTCTTGAATCATATTGTTTTGTATTGATTTTTCAAAAGTCTTACTCCTTTGACTTAGCAATATTATGTGTTGCAAATATGCCTACTACATTCCCTACCAAGCTCCACATACAAGGCTTATTTAGTGGTAGAATGAGTATAGGTAAAATGCCTTGGTGAGGATATATTTCTACTACACACAAAGGAGTTATTGAGGGAATCAAATTGAGGTACTTAAACTCTAAATTGAAACTCTACAGAATTTGGTGGAACTTGATCTCTAGGCTATGCTTGCTACATTTGCTGTTCTGTCTTTCAACCACCCATGAATAGGAGAAGGCATAAGCCCCATGATGACTTAAGATGGGTGAAGAACCATAAGACAAATTTTGCAATACTAGGTAGAGTATTTTGATGTGCATGGTGTACTTTTGAAAAGTAGAACATTGTAGCAACTCCTGATAATCAACCTAAAGTCTTGACTTTGCTCGGGACAAGCAAATGATAAGCTTGGACAAGTTTGTTGCGGGCTATTGTATTCCAATTCACCCATCAATATAACTCAATTATGTGAAGGAAAGATCATTTCTTCCACACATCACCTTTCTACTTAACCTATTTCCACTTGTATATGGAACAATAGTGCATGTAGGCATTTTATGCAGGAAATGAGGTAAAAGATGGGGAGCAATCCTATAAATTATCATCCCAGCCAATCACGTGCCGACACATGGCATCACATGGATCAAATGACTCACAAACATAAGTGTCCAAGGCCATCCAATGGTGTATCACCGATACTAGTAATGGGACCCACCTAGAAGTCACCCTGGAAAAAATACAGGAATGGTCCACTTTTTTGTTCGGCTGAAGTAAAATGTGTGCAAAACTTGGTCAACTTCCAAGTGTTGACTCCCTGTGGTGCCCCAATGATGATGAAGAATTATTTGCGCACTTTTGGTGACGGGAATCGACTCTTCTCCATCTATAAATAGGACCCCTTACCATCACTTCTCACACACACCACTTGAGCTTCATTCTATTGTATCCACTATCTTCCATGGTCTTAGAAGAGTTTAGGCTATAGAGAGGAGAGCCTCTAGTCGTTAGTACAAATTGGGAAGGAGTAGAAAGAGTCTTTCACTTCCAAATTCCAAATTGGGAATGGTTTGGCTCACATATTCCTTATTGTATTTGTGACTTTATCCATAATAAATATGTTATCTTTAGTCTTCTTTTATTCATATACTTGGATGAAGCGTTTCTTGTTTGATTGTGGATTCAATGTATGTGGCAGAAATAGTCATTATGATCGTGCCTTAATATTATTATACTATCGTCATAAACACTATAAACCTCCAATATTGTCTATTTAGTTGTGATATGATCATGTTAATATGAATAACTTGTGCTATATCTCAACGTTGGTTCAACGATGTTTAGGTTAGTCATTACCTTAGGATTGCTTGTGTCGCGGCTCCTTAGGTTTTTACTTAGTATGCTAGCATGGTGCTAGGATAGTTATGTAGCGTTGCGTGTCTCATAGACCCATGGATTGCAGAGGTAGGCAATAGGTGGTGACAACCCTACCTGTGCTTGTAATCCTCCATGTTCGGCTATGCCACAGGCTCTTTGCGGGAGTCGTCCTAGTATAGCTAGGGGTAAACCCGTGTCCAATGTGTTGAACAACCTAGAATAAGAATTCACCATTGACATGTTCATTAGTTTCTAACCTAGGCTATGTATATGTATACTAGAAGCATAGTAGGAGCAACTCCCTAACTCTTAGTTTAATCTCCCTTAGACCCATTTACCCCCTTTAGAATAGAATACTCTTGTCTGTGTCACACTACCTCCACATATCTATTACCCATGCTCACTAGAACCCTACCTAGACCAATCTAACCTCTTCATTTGATTATTGGTTTTTTCCACATAGCCTTCCTTTAGGAAAATAAAAATGAAACCCTTGGGAATACTCTTTAATTGGAAATGCCACATCAATAGTTTCCGTGCCCTTGCGGATTTCTATTTGTGATGTAAGAAATATACACAAGCATTTCCGACGCCGTTGTCGGGGAAGGCAGCCGAAGCATTGCATTATTGAGTGAATAGGATAGGACCCTCAGTAGGTTTTTAGTAGGATAACCCTTCTTTATTTTTGCATTTTATGTGAAAATAGGGTATTGTATGTCTGGTTTCCGCTTGCCGAAAAACATTGTTGAAGATCCCGAATCCCATCTGAGAGATCAACCTCATATCGTTACTCCTCAAAAGCTTCGTGCAGCAAAGCAAACCATCACTACTACACCAAAACCAAAATGCCAATGCCCCAGAAGACCCTTCGTGAGTTTTCGGCTCCCTCTGGTAACAATGTGCCTGTTGGGCCCACTATTAACACGGGAGATGTGAACTTCGAAATCAAGACTGGCCTAATCACTATGGTGCAAGCCAACCCATTTTGTGAGAATGCTAACGAGGATGCAAGTGCTCACCTGCAACAATTCCTTGAGATTTGCAGCACTTTTGAGATCAAGGAGGACTCTCCAGATGTCGTCTATCTTAGGCTATTTCCGTTCTCCCTTCTTGGGCGGGCGAAGCAGTGGTTCTACGAGAACCGAAGTGCTATAGACACTTGGGAGAAGTGTTCTATGACATTCCTCGCCAAATTCTTTCTGTTAGGCAAAACTAATGCCCTACGTGGAAGGATTTCCAAATTCCAGCAGGACGCTAAGGAGTCTATTCCCGAAGCTTGGGAAAGGTTGCAGGAGTACTTCCTGGCCTGTCCTAACCGTGGAATGGACGACTGGATCATTATTCAAAACTTCTACAACGGGCTGATCCCTTCCACCTGTGACCATGTGGATGTTGCTTCTGGAAGAGCCTTCTTCTCAATAATGGTGCCGAAAGCCAAAGATTTGATTGAGAAGATGGTGTCAAACATGGGTTGGAGCAATGAGCGTCTCCAAACCCGTCAGCGAGGCATGCACACCTTGAAAGAGTTGGACATGATCGCTTCTAAATTGGACCTCCTCATGAAAAAGATTGATGGACAAGTCGGCGGCGAAGTATGTGGCAATGCCTGTGACTTAGACTCTCACATCACCTGTGAAGTCTGTGGCAATATGGGTCACTTGGGTAATGACTACCCAGAGACTCGTTAGGATGGCCTATACATAGCACACTATTGAAACAACAAAGGCTATTGTCCAGGAGGTCAAGGGTGGGGGCAACCATGCCCTTTCTTTCAAGGAGGGTGCAACAACAACAATGGCAACCATAGTAATCAACCCAACTCGAGAGAGCTTGCCATTAGCCAATTGAAGATCAATGATGCCTTATCAAAAAAGTTATCAGCCAATGACAAGACCCTAGAAAATATCAACACCAAGATTGAAGACTATCCCCAGCCTTCAAGAATCAAGTGAGCTTCAACAAGATGTTGAAAACCCAGTTGGCTCAACTTGCTGCAGTCATTCCTCCATTAGAAGGTTACAAGATTCTGAGATAGCCAGAATCCCTGGTAGAGAAGGTGAATGTAGTAGCTACGAGAGGTGGCAAGACCACTCGTGACCCACCATATCCCACACAAGAAAGGAGGACAACTAAAAAGGAAAAAGAGAAAGACGATGGCCAATACCCTCACAGACAAAGGAAGCCAAAAGTGGATGAGCAATTCAACCGCTTTGTTCAGGTTATCCAGAAGATCCTGATCAATGTTCCCTTGATTGATTCAATGCAAGTACCCACTTATGCTCGCTATCTCAAGGACATATTGAATAATAGTGTCCATTGCCCACCATTGAGGTTGTCAAGCTTACGGAGGACTGCAGTGCAGCCATCCTCAATAGCTTCCAGAGAAGAAGAAGGACCATGGATGTCCTACAATATTTTGCTCCATTGGAGCTCACTACTTTGACAAGGCACTTTGTGACCTTGGAGCAAATGTGAGTGTGATGCCCAAGGGAGTCTTCAACCAGCTAAACTTACGGAGCTCACTCGAACACCAATGCAGCTCCAACTGGCTAATTCTGCAGTCCTTATCCAGCGGTTATTGCTAAAGATGTTCCGGTGAAAATCCAGCAGAATTGCTTCATACCTGAGGATTTTGTGGTGCTCGACATGGATGTCGAGAAGGATACACCGCTCATTCTTGGGCGCCTGTTCCTTACAACCGCGAAGGCTCACGAAGATGTGGGAGCTGGAGAAATCTACTCACATATCAATGGCAAGTAGAAGTTTAGCTTTCGCCTGAAGACACTGCAATGCTCCATGATTCGCATAGAGTATGGGTCGAATGTTAAACACATTCGAGAGGTTGAAGTTACACCTCAAAATGTGGATCTTCTAATTGCATTCATCAGGCAATTGATCTATGTGGGGAACCCGTCTTATTGTCCACACCGACATCCTAAGAAGACGGAGACGTTTGGGCCTCCCCAAAGGCCCAAGTCCACCAATCCGCTAAAGAAGGAGTGCCGGAAGAAGCAAGACAAGCCGTCCGAGCCCATCCATCCGGACCCAGATGTCACAAAATGAAGATGGAGGAAAATTTCATCGCATCGGACCGAGGTGAGACCTATCCAATAGGAAAATTGGTAGTTATCCTTTTATTTGATTTTTCTCTCATTTGGTTTTTCCCACTTAGTTTGATGTTCCCCATGCATATTTGATTTTTCTGAGCAAGTTGAGAATCTTATATTCACAACCATCATTTTTATTTATTTAATTTTCACAAAAAGAAAATTGTTGGATTTAAAAAGGGGTTTCATTTGGAAAAAAAAATTATGAGCTGCAAATGTGGCATTTCACCAACGTGCTAATTTTATAGCCACTGGGGAGCCACCTGCCAAAAGAGGGAACAAGGGGGCCCACTTTTCAGTGCGGCCAAACATCCTGTTCGAAAGTGGAGAAAGAACCAAAATGGCTCGCTCTCATCCAACGGCCATATTTGAGCCTCTTATGACCATTGAAGACTATAAATGGTGGCCTTGAGGAGCACCCCTCTTCACACTTCACCTCATTTTACACCTCTTCAAGTAACTCTTATGCTCACATTGTTCTTCTTGCTCTTCATTGAAGCACTCTTGCTCAAATCCAACTCAAAAAGATCTGCTTTTGTTTGCATTTGCAATTTGCTCTCAAGTTCTTCAAGGGAAAATTCGTCGGGGGTTTTGTTTTCACTAACATCACTTATTTTGAGTTTTTGCCTTGTTGTGTTCTTGCTTGTTACGGCATGAAAGGAATGTAAAGGTTGTTTGAGAAGAAGAAGAAGGGGGTTGCAAGATCAAGCCATGGTGGAGACTCAAGTGCACATCTCTCCTCCGTTGGTACACCAAGTCCACGGAGGAGGAGTGTGTGTGAAGACATTCCCATGGATGAGAGGAGCAACCCGCATAAACTTCTCCATGACAATCACCATGACATACAAAGTGAAGTTGAAGATCAAGCATGCAAGCTCCTACAAGATCGTGAGTTTTATCACACTAAATCTTATGATCCGGACTTGATGTCCAAAATAGGTATGGATTCCAAATTCTTTTCCATTTGGAATGCATTAGGATGGGAAAATTTTGCTCACATAGAGGAGAAAGGTTCACTCTTCTCAATATACAATTCCTTTGCACCCTCAAAATAGGATTTGATGGTATTAGTTTTATATTATTTCAAAAAGAATACAACATCCTAGGTAAAGAATTAAGTGAAATCCTAGACTTCCATAAACGTTGTTTTGTAGATTTAGACACTTTGCCTATGTTTAACAAACAAAGTTTTTGGCATGAATTGACTAGTGAGGTCAGATGTAGTGCTCCTAGGAATAGCCACTTGCACAAGCCTACTTTACGCTTCATGCATTGATGGGTGACCATGACTATGTTCCGTAGAGGAGATATAAGAGCAGTCCGTGATAATGAACTGAAAACTTATTTGTCATTATTCAGAATATAAAAGTTGCTCCAATTATATCCATGGTGACATAATGGTTAGATATATCTCAAGGACAGGGCCAATTCAATGCACTTCATTGATTACCCGCATTGCTACTAAGGTAGGAGGATTAGTATATACTTCATTTGAGTGCATTGAAACTGAACGAGAATTCATTAATGATGATTATCTAGTGCAAGGACATACCCTTAAGCATGATCATGATGGCTCTTTAATATTTTATTATCCCGGCTTTGTCAATGAAATTTGGTTACCTAACCCATATTTTAATTTGTACAAATGTCGGAGGCTAACCATTGATCTTCTTCCCATCAAGGAAGCTCGAAGAAGTAATATCTCTGGTAGGGTAACTAAGAGTCGTGCAAGGAATGCAGCCACGCATCTGACAACCTCCCCAGTCCCTGAGTACCAAGAGGAAGAGAACCCAATGGGTGATGCACCTGGATGGACTCAATCTCAAACGTATGAGGCCGGTGGACCGTCTTGGTAAGGATGGCTAGGTACCGCATGAGAGACATCCCTATCCACTTCAAGCTCTTTCGGCCTGCCTCCAACATCCATGAGAGGACATTGTTCCTTTTCAGCTAGAAGTCATCATGACTATAACTAAGGAATGACGGATCTCACTAGACGTATGGGAGATCTTGAAATGAGGACGGGAGACATCTACAACACACTCCAAGAGCATGTCCAGGGTACCCAAGACTGGCAACAACACATGGACACTCAGTTAACCAACTTCAACTCCATGCTACAACAACAACAAGCCGATCTCGTGGCATACTTCTGTCATTAAGGGTTCAACCCTTATCATGGAGGTGATTGAAGAACAAGCTTGGAGGGGGACCCCCACTTGAGGAAAATTGTATCACATACATTGTATATTTATTTTCCATTCATCCACCATCACCTTGCATCAAAAAAAATAATAGTGTAGATTTGCTTTCAATAAAAATGTGCAGTAAGAATAATTTAGAATTCACATAGATGAAATAATGAATAGTTTCTCTATTTTATTTTCCTAAGTCCCTAGTTTACAACTAGCTACTCTTCAAATATTGCTTTCATTGGCTAAAATTGACTTTGCCTTGATTTAGAAATTGTGGGTAGCATAAGCTTAATCTAATTCTAAGTTGTTGTGAGATATGATATAGTGATAGTTCTACTATTCCTAGTTTGAAAGTGAAACATAGATTTTCAGAGAAATTCTAAAAGGGTTTAAGTTACCCTCATTTGTTTTGGAAATACCTACCAAAGCCATATGATATTTTACATTGATAACCCTTATGCATTTGCTATTTGCCTTCACATTGAGCCTAGTCAAACTAGTACAGTCCTATGTGAGAATTCATTCATTTCTTTTTGGATTCAAGACTTCCCTTGCACATGCTATACTTCTACACTAGAAGTTAGCAAAATTCCAGCATATCATCATTCAACAATAAAAAGGGAACCCCCATGCCTTTCATGCTTAGTACTCTCTTCAAGTTTATTGCATAAAAAGGGAGTAAAGGACATGGCTACAAGAAAATGAAAAAGAAAATGCATGCTTACATCTTAAGCTTGAGAAAAAAATGCTTACATCAAAAGGAAGGAGTAGAAGGAGTCTCTCTCTTCCCAATTCCAATTTGGAAAAGGTGTGGCTCACATATTCCTTATTGTATTTGTGACTTTATGCATAATAAATATGTTATCTTTAGTCTTCTTTTATTCATATACTTGGATGAAGTTTTTCTTGTTTGATTTTGGATTCCATGTATGTGGTAGAATAGTCTTTATGATTATGCCTTAATATCATTATACTATCATCATAAACACTATAAACCTCCACTATAGTATAATTAGTTATGATATGATCATGTTAATATGAATAAATTATGCTATGTCTCAATATTGGTTCAACGATGTTTAGGTTAGTCATTACCTTAGGATGGCTTGTGCCGCGGCTCCTTAGGTATTTACTTAATATGCTAGCATGGTGCTAGGATAGTTAAGTAGCGTGGGATGTCTCTTACACTAACAGATTGAAGAGGTAGGTCGTAGGTGGTGATAGCCATATATTATCCTTGTAATCCTCCACGTTCGGCTATGCCACAAGCTCTTTGCAGGAGTCGTCCTTGTATTGCTAGGGGTAAACTCGTGCCTGATGCATTGAACAAATTAGCATAAGAATTCACCATTGACATGTTCATTATTATCTAATCTGGGCTATGTATATGTATACTAGAAGCATAGTAGGAGCAACTCCATAACTCTTTGTCTAATCTCCCTTAGACCCATTTACCCCCTTAGAATAGAGTGTTCTTGTGTGTGTCACACTACCTCCACCTATTTATTACCCATCCTCACTAGAGCCCTACCTAGACAAATCTACCCTCTTCATTTGATGATTGCTTTACTTCCACATAGCCTTTGTTTGGTAAAATATAAATGACACCCTTGGGAATACTCTTTAAGGGGAAATGCTACATCGATAGTTTACGTGCGCTTGCGGATTTTATCTGTAACGTAAGAAACATCAACACACCCTTGCACAAGCAACGGTGATTTGGATCATGAAACAACTAGCTTGCACGTCACATACACCACTGCAGAAGAGACTTATGGTCCTCCCCCATGACGCCATAAGTGACAACCTTTCACAAGACACCCAAATGGTGAAGCGGTCCTACCGTCCCGGAAGCATGCCCCACATACGGGATCGCCGTAGTGGTCACTACTATCCGCTGTCAGCTACCGGCCTAGGAAAGTGGGGATCACCTTAACACCCAGGTTAACAAGTTACATCGGTTTGCTAGGTCCACTAGAGCCAGTATGCATCTGGTACAAATTCAAACTTGTCCAGCGGGCCTCAGACGGTATGGTCCTCAATCAACACTTGCAGGAACTATGCCACAGAACCACGTTCTTGAGCGTCCTAATCTTCCTGCCTAATCTCTAGTTTCTCCCCAATTGATCCCACTTATCACTGTTCTCGAGTAAAATTCGTCTACTCGAGCCATACCACTTAACCATGTTTCCATATTAAGCATTATATAAATAGTTATGTAAGGTCTTGTACTACCCAAACTCCAGGGATTCTTGGGTCATGCATGTGGATTATCATACATACCTAGACTTAATGCACAATTACCATCATATAGATTATAAAAGCAAAACATATGAATAACTTAAATGCAAACCGGGGCTTGCCTTAGGTTGCGACTAGTGTGAATGTCAATAAGTCAGTGCTTGATCTTCTGGGCCAAGCTTCTCATCGATTTCCTCCTTTTCTTGTATTTGATGCTCCTTGGGTGAATCTTGCTCTTGTGCGCTGCTTGGCAAATCTTGTTCTTGCTGTAGGGTCCACACTAGTCCTTCCCCTCCGAGTTGTGCTCCTCGTGCAGCTTCTTCGTCACATGATGTACCGATATGAAATGCACATACACATAATAACATGTAATTTATCCCTTGACTGAGGAATGACTTTTTCAATTCAAAAGAGAGTTCAACTACTGGTTAGAGAATTAAGAATATATGTTCTACTTCCAAATTCAAGTTGCAATGATTTCACAAAATCAAATTTGAAAGAGAAAGTTTTCTATGGGCTTCTTAGGATACATAGAACAAGTATGATTTTAGCAATTACTAATTGGAGGTCCTATGAAGACAAGTCACTGCTGGTCTCAGAAATTCAGGTGATAGAATCCAATCAAAGTTAACTTGATTGATGGAGAGAAGATTATTACGACTTTCAATTGGACATAAGGATTCTATCAGATTTTCTAATAAAATCAAGATCAAATACATGTGCAAATTTGTATTTGAGTTACTGGGTATATGGAATAGGTTCTGTCAAAATTTTCATGAATTTCTAATGAAGGGACTCTCTAGAATTAATTGTTCAATATCAACTAAGGTTAAAAAAACATACAAGGATGGTCAATTAATTTATAATGATAATTGGATCAAATGGAAGTGCTACTTTTTCTGGAGATACTACATTATACTAAGAGGTTACTAGAATATTTTTCAGATTTTTATTAGGTCCTGATTATGCCTAAGAATTGTTCCAAGGTTTACACTTATCTGATTTTTAGAGAAATTTACACGACTGTTCATGTCACTTAATTTGGTTCACCGCAAAGTAGAGGTCAAGGAGTCCTCAGTATTTTGTTTCGCATTTTTATGATTTTTCTATGAATTAATACGATTTTTAGAATTTGTATACCTTTTCTGGAATTTTAATTAAACCGAAAAGCCAATGGCTGAAGGGCCCACCCGCCATCATCTTCAACCCCGAGCGCCGCCACAAGAGCGACGGTGGCTGGCGGCGTGTAACACCCAAATTTTTCGAAAATTTAAAAACAAAAGAAATATACTAGGGATGCATCATGTATGTTTGCATTTGAGTGAAAATTCTATTTCAAAATGCGCTAGAATTCGTTTGAATTTGAAAAACAATTCAAATTTGGCAAAAGAATGAAAAAGGAAAAAGAAAACAAAAAGAAAAAGAAAAGAAAAACCCACCCTGGGCCTTAATCCCACCCCAGCCCACTTCCCCCCCCTCCCCTTCCCTTTTCTCCCCGCCGGCCCAAGGCCCAGCCGCGCCTCCCTCTCCCTTTCCCCTCTCTCTGCGCGCTGGGGCCCGCCGGTCAGCGCCCCCTCTCCCCTTTCCTTCTTCCTCCCTGCGCCCGCGGCCGACACCGCCGCGATTCCCGCCCCAGTTCAAAATCCCGACAAGGAATTCCCCGGCCATAATGGCCCTGTCGCCTTCCTTCCCCGTGTGATCGCTTTCCCCTTCTCTCCGCCCCCGATTCCCCTACAAATACCCGCCGGCGACCCCCATTTTCCCCTTCCCTGAAGCTCCAAACCCTAGCCGCCGTGCCAAGGTATGTCGCCGGCGTTCCCGTCGATTCACCCGCATTCTCTCCCTCCCTCTTGGCTCACCGTGTTCCCCGTGCCTCCAGGAACTCGCCGGGCATTTTCTTTCGGAGGATTGGCTGTCGCTTCGCTGGATTCACCGAAAACCGACGACCTCCGCCGCCGTTCACCGTCGCCGACGACTTTCCGGCCGCAATCCGGGCTCTGTGACCCCTCGGTTAGCTTCTCCTTTCCCCTCTCTCTCTTTTCCCTCGTTGCAGTGTAGCCTAGGGTGCCGAATTGGCCATTCCGGCCAACTCCGGTGACCCCGCCGCCGTGCGCCGCCGGGCCGGCGCGCGCGCGCCGCCTCTGTCGCCCTCGGGGCGACGTGGCCTCATCTCGGCCGGCCAACCGGGCCGACGGCCGAGATTAGAAGGGAAATACCCCTTCGGGTATTTTAAATCTGGGCCGCCCCCTTTTGATCCAACGGCCCAGATTCAACCCAGTTCAAACTGATGGCCCTTTTGCACGTAGCCCCCTGCGCCAATTTAAAATAATTACAGATAGGTCCGGGAATTTATGAGCTAGCCCCTGGACTTTAATTAAATTGTGTCAGCACTGTTAAATTGATTAAATAAATCATTTTAACCCCTGCTTTCACCAGAAAATATATTTTTAACATCTGTAAATTATGATAAACCCCCTGGTAATGTTATAAAATATTTTCAAGCCTCTGATCATGTCTGTTTGCACAAAAACCCCTGCATCCATGTTTATTTACATAAAATCATAGAATTTACACTCTCTTTTGCATAAATTAATTAGGGAAATTACTTGGCCTTTATTTATTAATTTGTTTACATTAAAGTAATTTATTTAATACTGTTGTGGACCACTTCATTACTTTATTATTCAAATTTAGCTAAGGAAAATTGTAGCAAACCCGTGCAATGCTCTAAAATAAAGATAAAAACCATAAATTGTCAATCAACCCCACCTCAACCCTAAAAAAAAACCAAATCTCCACCCACACTTCTAATTAAAACTTCAACTAAGGACATTGTGTTAGCAACGGAATTGCGTAGGTTTTCTTTTGTGTTTACTTGTTTGTGGTGTGCCCTACTTTCTTGTCTCTCATTATGTGTTACTACTTTCCATTCCGCATGCGATGGCGTATTTAGAGTCGGTTCCCGAGCCGACCTACAACCTTCAGGACTACCACTTCACCGACCCACCCTCCGAAGAAGGCAAGTTCCTTGACCATTTTGCACCTGTTTTATTAAGTTTTAGTTAGCTGCATGTTTAATAAATTGAATCCTATTTAATGTACACTTCCATATAATTCCTTGTCCCCGGGTTGGCTTGGGTAGATGTTATTATTTCTTTACGCTTAGCCATGCTTAGTCTTTGGGAGGGAAATATCTCTACATTACATGTTCTATCATTAATTATTGTGATTTAGTTGTTGAGATATAATGAATTGAATTGTAGTGGATAGGAATCTGGCGGGTTGGTTTTGCTTGGTATGGTGCAGTACGCACGAGACCCGGGTTTTGGGGTATGAACCTTGCCGGATTCTAAGGACCGGTTTATGGAGAAAGCCATTAAGTCTTATAGTATCGCCACAAGACTGAGTATGGGGCAGCTTGGTCAATTAATTAGGCCTCTCCCGGCGTAGTATTAGTGGTTGGATAGTGCAGGGAATTGGTTCAGGGTCTACTGCCTTGGGATCCGCATGGCTCAAGAGGGGGCAACTGGGGTGTTGAGCCGTGGTGTAACGGCTCACACTTTTGTACAGGGGTGAAACCTCAGAGGGCTAGTACGCGTCGGGAGAATCCTTTGTAAAGACCTCGTAGTGATCTCCTGGCCTCACACCAAAGGAAGTGTGCAATGTGGTTTGCGACCACGGGCATCAGGGAGGTTTCCTTAGTCCACCTGGCAACAGGGGATGAAATCACGGCTTGTGGGTAAAGGGTACATTCTCTGCAGAGATTTAGAAACTATCATGACAGCCGTGCTCACGGACAAGAGCGGCTTGGTGTCCAATTCATAATCAATGTCTGGGAAGGGTGGTTTGGTTTGGATTGGTTGGTTGGGACTTGGATTACAAATGGGACTATGGTTGGGTTCCTACACTTAGAAGTAGGTGCTAAGGAAAGCTAAGGATAGGATGTAATGCTATAGTGCTTAACCCAAATTTGGCCTTCCTTTCTAAATACCCTCATGTCACCTCTTTCCCACTTGCTGAGTACCGTTGGTACTCAAACTTGCTTGTTGCTTATCTTTCCTCAGTCTACAATGGAGAAGAAGTGGAGAATGAAGACTTCTTCGCTGATCCGGAGGAGACGTTCTAGGCTGGCGGAACCCCCGGGCAACGCCTGTGCATGGAGCCACACTAGTTTACTTTTACCGCTGTTTTGCTCTGTGATCTTATTTTAGACCTACGGGTCATTACTGTAAGACATTTATGTACTCGAACATGGCTTGTAATAAATGATATTACACTTTCGTCTACACATGTATGATGAGAATCGATCCTGGCATACATGTGGAAGCCATCCGGTTGTCTCGTTGGGACCGGGTGTGACAAAGTGGTATCAGAGCCGTGTTGCCCGTATGACGCAAGCCTAGTTAGAAAGAAATGACTTAGGACCCTATTATATTCTAAAAAGTAATTTATAAAATTGCTTTGTGCTTCCTACCTTGTCTACTTGTTTTATTTACTCCTTTATTTATATGTTTTGTTACTGACACTCTCCTGTTTTCAAAATTTGTAGATGGCCCGCACCAAGACGACCCCCCGTAAGTCGACCGGTGGACTTGTGCCCCCGTGTAGGCTGGCCGATCGCTCTCCAGTCGTCGACCCCCGTCACCCCGTGGTGATCCGTTCTGACGGCAGAGCCGCAGGACAACTGTGACTCCGCCTTCGGGCCATACTCCGCGAGGCTGGCTACCGTCACCACAGCCTCTCGCTCTCCTACCACACCACTAGAGTGCAGCTCCCCGGCAGGACGGAGTGGAGCTGCAAGATCTACATTTACTATGGTGATGAGCTGGTGAAGACCCACAGCAGTCCTGCCTGGAGGAGCTCCCGCCGATGCGCGGAGCAGGACGCTAGCTGGGAAGCAGCCACTTTTTGGAGCCACGCCCACCGTTTCCGTCTGGAGGACACGGTGCACGCCTTTGTTCCGCAGCGTCCCAGTGGCACTGCAGGCTTTGTCTCCAGGCACGTGGAGAGACCCCTGGACCTCCCGCAGTCTCGTCAGACTGTTGGCGACGTGGCCGAGCTCAGTGCCCGACTTCAGAGGGCACAGCAGGAGATTCAGGATGGACGTGACCTCGCCCTGCGCCACGAGGCAGTGATCAGGAGGTATCGTTGGATCACCGACGAGGACCCTGACGACTACGCGTCCGACACCTCGACGTGGACCCCGGACTCTCCAGACCGCCGTGGCGGCCAGCGTGAGTCGTCTTCTGAGGAGTCCTCTGACGAGGAGCCTTCCAGTGTGGCGTCTGCCGCACCACCACCGCCTGCTGCCTCACCACCTCAGGACCCCGCGGACGACGACGACGACGACGACGAGGACCCGGAGGAGTTCCCGCTTGACGACGAGTAGTCCCCAGCCTTTGCCACGACTCAAGGATAGGCACACCCTCATTAGTTAAATAAGAGCGACGTAGACGTGCTTGTGTGACCTTGAGTTGTGTTATTTCTCTTTATGATTTTTGTCTTGGTGTGTCGTGTGAGTTGTGGAACGCCTTGGCGACTTGTCCACAACCGCACCTTTTTGATACTTCTTTAATTAGTGAGCTAATAATAAAGAATTTTCATTTATATGCATGTTTGCTGTGATTGTTGCATATAGTAAGGGTATTGCATAGTAGTCTTCCACTAGTTATAGTAGAATCTAAGACTCTACTCTCTTCGTACTCAGATGGCAGGTAGGGGAAGAGGTCGTGGTCGTGGCCGTGGTATGCCCCTTGGTGATGATGAAGCTGGATTCCAGCTACCGCAATGGAATGGGAGAGGTGCCCGTGGAGCACCTGCGATGAATCATATGCAGCAGATGATGGCCATGCAGATGCAAATGATGCAGAATTTAACACAAGTGGTGTCCAACATGCAGCAAGCCCAGCAAGCCCCTCCACCCCCACCAAATCAGCCCCACCCACAGCCAGCACCAGGACCCCGATCCCGCATGTGAGACTTCCTCAACACCCAACCACCCACCTTTGCTACTGCTAGTGAGCCCATGGAGGCCGACGATTGGCTGAGAACCATTGAGGGCAAGCTGAGAATTGTCCAATGTGAAGGACGAGAGAAGGTGCTGTTAGCCTCGCACCAACTTCAGGGACCTGCAGCCGATTGGTGGACCGCCTTCATTGAAGCCCATCAGGACCCGGATAATATCACATGGGACGAGTTCAAGAATTACTTTCGCAGTCATTTCGTGCCCGAAGGAGAGATCCAGGCGAGACGTGAAGAATTTCTCATGCTAAAGCAAGGCCGCATGAGTGTGCGAGAGTATCTGAACAAATTCACCCAACTGTCTCGCTATGCACCCGAGGATGTGGACACGGACTCGAAGAAACAGTTTCGTTTTAAGAAGGGGCTTGACAAGGAGCTGAAGTTCGCCATGGTCTCCAGTGACTACAGTAGTTTCCATAAGTTGGTGGACAAGGCCTTTGAAGTGGAAAGGACCAAGAAGGAGCTGGACGATGATGATAGAAAAAGGAAGATGGCTCAAGCACACGGTTCTGGGAGTAATGTTCAACCTCGCTATGCTCCTCAGTCTGCGGCACCTATGGCTCGTCCTGTGAACCCTTACCCAGGACAAAGGTACCCAAACTCCTCCTACAGACCACCCGCACCATACAACCCGCAGATGCGCCAACCACCACAGCCTCCACGCCAGTCCATGCAACCACCCCGCCCAACAGCTCCAGCACCCCGCCCTAATGGTCAGCCGCAGCAGAACTCTCAGGGAGGTAATAAAGCTCAAGGTAACAACGCAGCCGTGCACTGCTATAACTGTGGTGAGATGGGACATTTCGCCAACCGTTGCCCGAAGAAGCAGCTGCAGCAACCCACACGTGGGAGAGTCAACCACGTGGCACTTGAGGAGGCACACAATGCACCAGATGTGGTTGTTGGTACGTTCCCTGCCGACTCTCATCTAGCTACAGTGTTGTTTGATTCTGGTGCTACGCATTCGTTCATATCTAAGGAATTCATGAGGAGGCATGACATGGTAGTGCATTTAATGACTCACCAACTTATAGTTCACTCCCCTGGGGGAGAAATGATAACCCGCCAAGTATGCCCTAGTGTAAGGCTAGACATAAGGGGGGTAGTTTTCCCAGCAAACCTGATTGTTCTGGAATCTCAAGGGCTAGATATTGTCCTGGGAATGGATTGGTTAACAAAGTACCATGGGGTGATCCACTGCGCCACAAGAACAGTCTCCTTGACCCACCCTGATGGTACCAAGGTGGAGTTCTCTCCAGATCAAGCTCCAACACAGAGGATCAGGCTAAATCAAACTGACGTCACCGAAGAGATCCGTGTTGTCAGTGAATTCCCAGACGTGTTCCCCGAAGAGTTACCGGGTATGCCCCCTGACCGCGAAATTGAATTTATCATTGACCTAGTGCCTGGAACGGCCCCGATATATAAGAGGCCATATAGAATGGACGCTAACCAGTTAGCCGAGCTAAAGGATCACATCAACGAGTTGTTGGAGAAAGGATACATTCGCCCCAGTTCATCGCCTTGGGGTGCTCCTGTCATTTTCGTGCCTAAGAAGGATGGCACTCAAAGGTTGTGTGTGGATTATCGTGCATTGAATGCAGTGACCATCAAGAATAAATATCCACTGCCAAGGATTGAAGATTTGTTTGATCAGCTACAAGGAGCATGTGTATTCTCTAAGATCGACCTTCGTTCGGGTTATCACCAGTTGAAGATTCGACCATCGGACATTCCCAAGACTGCATTCGTCTCTCGATATGTTCTTTATGAGTATACTGTTATGTCTTTCGGGTTGACTAATGCTCCAGCTTACTTCATGTACCTTATGAACAAAGTATTTATGGAGTATCTGGATAAATTTGTGGTCGTATTCATTGACGATATCCTGATATTCTCCAAGAGTGAAGAAGAGCATGAGGAACACCTGAGGTTGGCACTAAAGAAACTTAGAGAACACCAACTGTATGCTAAATTCAGTAAGTGTGAGTTTTGGTTGAAGCAGGTATCATTCTTGGGACATGTCATATCAGAAGGAGGAATATCAGTGGATCCTGGTAAAGTGGCAGATGTTCTCAAGTGGGAGACGCCGGAAAATGTGGGACACATCAGAAGCTTTCTGGGAATGGCTGGTTATTATCGACGATTTATTGAGGGGTTTTCAAAGATCTCTCAGCCACTAACCAAGCTACTCGAGAAGGGAGCTACATTCAAGTGGACACCGGAGTGTGAAGCAAGCTTTGTCGAATTAAAAAATAGGTTGACCACTGCCCCAGTGCTGGTCATGCCAGATATGCAAAAGGAGTTCTCGGTCTATTGTGATGCTTCCGGACAGGGACTGGGATGTGTGTTGATGCAAGCAGGACATGTGGTGGCTTACGCCTCGAGACAACTCAAGAAGCATGAGAAGAATTATCCGACCCATGATTTGGAATTAGCAGCTGTGGTTCACGCATTGAAGATATGGAGACACTACCTGATCGGCAAAAGGACAGAGATCTACACCAACCACAAAAGCTTGAAGTACATATTCACTCAGCCAGACCTTAACCTTCGCCAACGAAGGTGGTTAGAGCTCATTAATGACTTCGATGTCGGGATCAACTATCACCCTGGAAAGGCGAATGTGGTCGCAGATGCTTTGAGTAGGAAAACCCAATGTAACAGCATGACGATCCAGGCTTATCAACCGCAGCTATGTGAAGAGTTTGCGAGATTAAACCTGTGCATAGTGGCTAATGTAGATGCAGTAGTTATGGAAGTGGACTCCACGTTGGAACAAGACATTAGAGAAGGCCAAAAAGAGGATAAGAAGATCCAAAAACTTAAGAAGCTGATGAAGGCTGGAAAAGCTCCAGACTTCAGGGAAGATGAACATGGAGCCCTGTGGTTAGGAAAGAGGATATGCGTGCCGAATGTTAAGGGGATCCGAGAATTGATATTGAGAGAAGCCCATGACTCGTACTACTCTATCCATCCTGGGGGTACCAAGATGTACCAAGACCTTAAGGATAGATATTGGTGGCTTGGTATGAAGCGTGATGTGGCCAAATACGTGGCTTTGTGTGACACGTGTCAGTTGGTTAAGGCGGAACATCAGAGACCTGCTGGACTACTTCAACCACTCAAGATACCCGAGTGGAAATGGGAAGAGATAAGTATGGACTTTATCGTGGGATTGCCAAAGACACAGTCAGGATACGACTCCATATGGGTTGTTGTGGATCGGTTGACCAAGGTCGCTCACTTCATTCCGGTCAAGGAAAGTTACAATGGTTCGCGGTTGGCAGAATTATACATGGCAAGAATTGTATGTTTACACGGTGTTCCAAAGAAAATAGTGTCTGATCGAGGTACCCAGTTCACCTCTAGGTTCTGGCAGAAGCTGCATGAGTCAATGGACACTCGTCTGAACTTCAGCTCAGCGTATCACCCGCAAACAGATGGTCAGACAGAACGCACCAATCAAATCTTGGAGGATATGTTGCGAGCATGTGCCTTG
This sequence comes from Tuctoria greenei, assembly GCA_036927565.1. Taxonomy (NCBI): domain Eukaryota; kingdom Viridiplantae; phylum Streptophyta; class Magnoliopsida; order Poales; family Poaceae; genus Tuctoria; species Tuctoria greenei. Next base: position 158,487,332 of record JAYESD010000004.1, on the reverse strand, counting down.
AAGAATTGTAAGAGTTGGGACAAAAACTTGCCTTATGCGGAATTCTCTTATAACAACAGCTACCAAGCTAGTCTCAAGATGTCCCCGTTCGAGGCACTTTATGAGCGAAAATGCAGAACACCCTTATTTTGGAATCAGACTGGGGAAGGTCAAGTGTTTGGACCAGAGATACTCTGAGAAGCCGAACGACAAGTACAAGAGATCCGGAATAATTTGAAAACGGCGCAGTCAAGACAGAAGAGTTACGCAGATGCTCGACGGCGTGACCTAACTTTTGAGGTCGGAGACATTGTGTATCTCAAAGTATCACCAGTAAGAGGTCTAAGACGGTTCAAAGTAAAGGGAAAACTAGCACCCCGTTATATTGGTCCGTTCAAGATATTGGAGAGAAGAGGAGAAGTGGCCTACCGTCTCGAGCTACCTTCTCAACTGTCGGATGTGCATGATGTGTTTCACATGTCGCAATTAAAGAAATGCTTAAGAGTACCAGAGGAACAGTTACCCATGGAAGCTGTGGATTTGCAAGAGGATCTGTCCTACGCAGAACGACCAGTCAGGATTCTAGAAACATCAGAACGTGTCATGAGAAACAAGACGATTCGCATGTGCAAAGTGCAGTGGAAACATCACTCGAAGGCAGAAGCAACATGGGAGAGAGAAGAAGACCTCAAGGCCGAGTTTCCCGATCTCTTCTCTTAGGACGTCCGAATCTCGGGGCGAGATTCCTTTTAAGGGGGGTACAGTTGTAACACCCAAATTTTTCGAAAATTTAAAAACAAAAGAAATATACTAGGGATGCATCATATATGTTTGCATTTGAGTGAAAATTCTATTTCAAAATGCGCTAGAATTCATTTGAATTTGAAAAACAATTCAAATTTGGCAAAAGAATGAAAAAGGAAAAAGAAAACAAAAAGAAAAAGAAAAGAAAAACCCACCCTGGGCCTTAATCCCGCCCCAGCCCACTTCCCCCCCTCCCCTTCCCTTTTCTCCCCGCCGGCCCAAGGCCCAGCCGCGCCTCCCTCTCCCTTTCCCCTCTCTCTGCGCGCTGGGGCCCACCGGTCAGCGCCCCCTCTCCCCTTTCCTTCTTCCTCCCTGCGCCCGCGGCCGACACCGCCGCGATTCCCGCCCTGGTTCAAAATCCCGACAAGGAATTCCCCGGCCATAGTGGCCCTGTCGCCTTCCTTCCCCGTGCGATCGCTTTCCCCTTCTCTCCGCCCTTGATTCCCCTACAAATACCCGCCGGTGACCCCCATTTTTCCCTTCCCCGAAGCTCCAAACCCTAGCCGCCGTGCCAAGGTATGTCGCCGGTGTTCCCGTCGATTCACCCGCATTCTCTCCCTCCCTCTTGGCTCACCGTGTTCCCCGTGCCTCCAGGAACTCGTCGGGCATTTTCTTTCGAAAGATTGGCCGTCGCTTCGCCGGATTCACCGAAGACCGACGACCTCCGCCGCCGTTCACCGTCGCCGACGACTTTCCGGCCGCAATCCGGGCTCTGTGACCCCTCGGTGAGCTTCTCCTTTCCCCTCTCTCTCTTTTCCCTCGTTGCAGTGTAGCCTAGGGTGCTGAATTGGCCATTCCGGCCAACTCCGGTGACCCCGCCGCCGGGCCGGCGCGCGCGCGCCGCCTCTGTCTCCCTCGGGGCGACGTGGCCTCATCTCGGCCGCCCAACCGGGCCGACGGCCGAGATTAGAAAGGAAATACCCCTTCGGGTATTTTAAATCTGGGCCGCCCCCTTTTGATCCAACGGCCCAGATTCAACCCAGTTCAAACTGATGGCCCTTTTGCACGTAGCCCCCTGCGCCAATTTAAAATAATTACAGATAGGTCCGGGAATTTATGAGCTAGCCCCTGGACTTTAATTAAATTGTGTCAGCACTGTTAAATTGATTAAATAAATCATTTTAACCCCTGCTTTCACCAGAAAATATATTTTTAACATCTGTAAATTATGATAAACCCCCTGGTAATGTTATAAAATATTTTCAAGCCTCTGATCATGTCTGTTTTGCACAAAAACCCCTGCATCCATGTTTATTTACATAAAATCATAGAATTTACACTCTCTTTTGCATAAATTAATTAGGGAAATTACGTGGCCTTTATTTATTAATTTGTTTACATTAAAGTAATTTATTTAATACTGTTGTGGACCACTTCATTACTTTATTATTCAAATTTAGCTAAGGAAAATTGTAGCAAACCCATGCAATGCTCTAAAATAAAGATAAAAACCATAAATTGTCAATCAACCCCACCTCAACCCTAAAAAAAAACCAAATCTCCACCCACACCTCTAATTAAAACTTCAACTAAGGACATTGTGTTAGCAACGGAATTGCGTAGGTTTTCTTTTGTGTTTACTTGTTTGTGGTGTGCCCTACTTTCTTGTCTCTTATTTTGTGTTACTACTTTCCGTTCCGCATGCGATGGCGTATTTAGAGTCGGTTCCCGAGCCGACCTACAACCTTCAGGACTACCACTTCACCGACCCACCCTCCGAAGAAGGCAAGTTCCTTGACCATTTTGCACCTGTTTTATTAAGTTTTAGTTAGCAGCATGTTTAATAAATTGAATCCTATTTACTGTACACTTCCATATAATTCCTTGTCCCCGGGTTGGCTTGGGTAGATGTTATTATTTCTTTACGCTTAGCCATGCTTAGTCTTTGGGAGGGAAATATCTCTACATTACATGTTCTATCATTAATTATTGTGATTTAGTTGTTGAGATATAATGAATTGAATTGTAGTGGATAGGAATCTGGCGGGTTGGTTTTGCTTGGTATGGTGCAGTACGCACGAGACCCGGGTTTTGGGGTATGAACCTTGCCGGATTCTAAGGACCGGTTGATGGAGAAAGCCACTAAGTCTTATAGTATCGCCACAAGACTGAGTATGGGGCAGCTTGGTCAATTAATTAGGCCTCTCCCGGCGTAGTATTAGTGGTTGGATAGTGCGGGGAATTGGTTCAGGGTGTACTGCCTTGGGATCCGCATGGCTCAAGAGGGGGAAACTGGGGTGTTGAGCCGTGGTGTAACGGCTCACACTTTTGTACAGGGGTGAAACCTCAGAGGGCTAGTACGCGTCGGGAGAATCCTTTGTAAAGACCTCGTAGTGATCTCCTGGCCTCACACCAAAGGAAGTGTGCAATGTGGTTCACGACCACAGGCATCAGGAAGGTTTCCTTAGTCCACCTGGCAACAGGGGATGAAATCACGGCTTGTGGGTAAAGGGTACATTCTCTGCAGAGATTTAGAAACTGTCATGATAGCCGTGCTCACGGACAAGAGCGGCTTGGTGTCCAATTCATAATTAGCCAATGTCTGGGAAGGGTGGTTTGGTTTGGATTGGTTGGTTGGGACTTGGATTACAAATGGGACTATGGTTGGGTTCCTACACTTAGAAGTAGGTGCTAAGGAAAGCTAAGGATAGGATGTAATGCTATAGTGCTTAACCCAAATTTGGCCTTCCTTTCTAAATACCCTCATGTCACCTCTTTCCCACTTGCTGAGTACCGTTGGTACTCAAACTTGCTTGTTGCTTATCTTTCCTCAGTCTACAATGGAGAAGAAGTGGAGAATGAAGACTTCTTCGCTGATCCGGAGGAGACGTTCTAGGCTGGCGCAACCCCCGGGCAACGCCTGTGCATGGAGCCACACTAGTTTACTTTTACCGCTGTTTTGCTCTGAGATCTTATTTTAGACCTACGGGTCATTACTGTAAGACATTTATGTACTCGAACATGGCTTGTAATAAATGATATTACACTTTCGTCTACACATGTATGATGAGAATCGATCCTGGCATACATGTGGAAGCCATCCGGTTGTCTCGTTGGGACCGGGTGTGACACGGCGCCCCTTGTTGGCTCCCTTCCCTGGCTTCCAATCTTGCTAAAACATGTTGCCATGGTGTAGCTTGGTGCGTTCTACGCGGTGGTGCAGCCGGATTGACCTGAAGAAGGCTGGAAACACGCCCACGACGGCGACGGCGACAATGTGAGCTCCGGCGAGCTCGATCTCCCAGAAAACTGTATGAAACACATCAGGACAAGGTTCTATAGATTCGTGAGTACATAAGAAACCTCAAAAGATAACTTAATCTAGGTATAAATGGTTGGACAGTGGTGGAGCAGTGAGCAAGGGCGGCTGAGGTGCGGCGCGATGGCACAGCGAACGAGCAAGCACCGTAGACGGGCCTGAGCGTGAGCAAGGGAGTAAAGCATCGAGCAAAAGAGGACATGGCTTCTGCTGGGATGATAAGAGTGATAGGAAGAATATCTGGGCCATGGCATCAAGCTGTAGCGGTGCACAGGTGTGTGGCGCGCGCGTGAGGTGAAGGAGAAAAACAGAGGCGGTTGGGTTCTATTTTACCTGACAGGTGGGTCCCATTTTGTATTCATCCCCTCTCCTTTTCTTAATCTAATTAGCAAATTCTATAATTGCCACAAAATTCTAGTTTAGCTAAACAAATTATGAGGAGTTCCATTATGAACTAAGTTTGGAGCAAATGATGTTGAGACTCTAAATTCAAATTTAAATATTCCTTTTAAATTGTGGCTTTGCCTTTTTTCCAATAATTAGCAAAAACTTTTGTCAGGTCATTACGTCATTTGTAACAATAAATGTTTCAAGTTTTAACAAACTCGTATTTTTAACATCATTATTTTTCTGATCTAATTCATGTGAGTGTGAATTCCCAGTTTAACTGAAAAATTTTCAAGTTCATATTTTCACATTTCAGCTCTTCTCAAATGAGGGTTTTACAACCCTCCCCCTTACAGAAATCTTGTCTTGACCTAGAGAAAAGGAGAAAGTCAAGGTGAGCTATTAGTGATATGATTATCCTAAGTGACTGGCTGGAAGTATTATTTGTCTTCCCTTGCGGTTCATTGACGGTGTAGTTAATCTGTAATAGTGTACTGCAGTACCTCATCTGATTCCTAGTGATAGGAGTCTCCTTCTGAGTGATCCGATCTCAGCTACTTGATATAGGCGAGATTGGACTGTAGAGTCTATGTCTTTTTATGTACATCTCTGGCATTGTTCTGAAGTCTTCTTCTTTACTCTTAAATGATGTATCCTATTTCCACAAGGAAGACGCATTCAACTCTACAATCTCTGGTGTCAGTAATTGGTGTTCTCCTTTGAAGATGTCACTGTCCAAATCTTGATTCCAATATCCAATCTTTACTCTCGGATCTCCAGGATCACAGTAATGTCTTAACATATAAGATGTAGCTATCCTTGCAGCTTACTTTGATTTTGTTGCGTCCCTAAGGATTTAGCTCAGTATCTTTCTGGAGTAAGAATCAAGGTGTATTGAGATCCAAAGAAGGAATGATAACCTTGCAAGGAATTGCGATCTCGATGAATAAGTTAAAGGATAAAATGCTTTGTACTGACATAAGAGAACTAAATGTTCTGTTTCTTTTATGTCCTCAACATACAAAGACACTCAATAAATGGTGACTACAAGGTTGTTGGACAAAACCATGTCACCATGCATTACAAGTCACAGAGTTCCATCAGCTTGGCAATCAAGTGACAATCTCGCGAGTAGAGAGAATGTCAAGGTTCTCACGAGGTTGAGAAGTCATAGGGAAACTCCTCGCAACTAGAGTCAGTTAGTTTACAACAATCAAGGTGATTGAGGCTCAACACGTCAAGTATAACAACTCAAGTGTGATTTAGTTACAAGGGTTTTCAGTAATAGGTTTTCTAGCAATCAATATAATGAAGTGAACAAATGGCATTATGAACGATAAAGTTGTTCATAGATCAAGAATAACTAACATTTCTTATGTAATTGAACGACAATACATATTTTTGCTCAAATGCATGCACACACTTGAGCAAAACTCGGTAAGATAGTTCAATTACACTAAGAAATATCTTCAGTGGTCATGAATGGTTCAGAACAAGAGATGCAACTTTCATGTCTCAACCAAGTTTGATGATTTCAAGGAAGAGCGTTAGCAAGGAACAGTGAGATTCACCTAAAAGTAACGGAGTGTACACCATGGAACGGGGTCATTTAACATATTATTGATGTGAAGTACCCCGAAGCCTACTTACCACAACTAATATATAGCCTGTGATTTCTTAGCAAAGCGTTAGGTCTGTCATCTCGTAGTATTCTTACTAATGATCTCTATACTTCAGTGGTTGAAGTTGGCTTGCCCTCAGAACCAGTGTCCAAGTAGGTGACTTCCCACAGTTGGTTCGGTTCTGATGTAAACTAGGCATGATACCTTGGTGGATGTAACACCTTGGTTACTAGGGTGCACTCCTTCCTCCTTAAGTGCCAGACTAGTAACTTCCATCACCTTTCCTCTATTACTTGCATATGCTTCTCTCAGTACCAAGTTCATGAAGTTACTTCCTTTTGAAGTCGACGACGCATACTCGATATAACCAACGTCTTAAAGAACCTACGGCAATTTGGATATGAAACCTGGACGATTCACCTCTGCTAAGCAAGTCCAATCATTTATCATCAGTAGGAAGGAAAGATCCATCTTTGGATATAGACTTGAATAAAGTCACACGTCCATTCCCACAGTAAAGATAATGTCAATGTCAAGGGCATAGCGAAACCACTAAGTCACAACATTGTTCACTCAATCCCTTTTTGCTGTTTGAAAACTGTTCCAGCCTGACCATGTTGCATTCCAACTCAAATTTGACTATGCAAATGATATTCTCATGACATGGTACAATTTACAAAGTTGTAGCTAACTCTCATATCTTTCAAATGGTTACCCACATGCCTCTGTTGCATCAAGGGTTTGATGGTTATGGTGGTTTGAATTTGACTGTTTTCTGGGGCCATTTTGACAGAACCTCCCCTAATAGTGGAGGTTTTCACCACAGATTAAACAGTCACAAATATACAAATTATACACAATATTTCAATTACAGCAGTGTAGTACATCATATCAGCTTCCCAAAACTGCATCCATTCAGCCTTTACAACATTCATACCAGCAGTTACTCGCAAAGTTTTGACAATGTGCTCATTCGGTCCAGATTCTGGACAGCCATGACATTGACGACGATAATTTGATTTACAACCAGTTACAGCGAGTTTTAACCTTAGAGTTGAATAGAAACTTGATAGGAGACTTTTCCAGATTTTTAATATATATATATGTATGCCTATGTTACTTTTCTAACTTAGGAGATATGGCTGTTCAAAGTTCAACTACCGTCTGGCTGATTCTGGCAGCACTTTCACCTATGTACCATTTTGAATTCAAAATTTGAAATCTTCCTGGGTCGAAATCTGAGACAACTTTGAATTATAAAGTTGTAGCACATCTTCTCCCCTTTCCAGAAATGTATCACACTAATATACAGGGTGTTTCAATGAAGAGATATGGCAAAATTATACAGGCTGGTCCTTTGGGTCAGGGGGTTGCAACAGTTTCTGTAATTTGAATTTTTAACCACTTTGATGTGAGTTTCAATGTGAAGTCCCAGTTCTAATGTTGTTATAAACCTATGACTTTGCTGTTCATATTAGTCTCTACAGAAAAATAAAATCAAATTGGCAAATGGAAATTCCATCTGTTTCAAATCCTAAATGAGGAATTAAAAAATTCAAAATCTAGCTCCGGTTCAAACGTAGTCAAGTTGTGAAATTAAGTTGCCCAATAAATTTCTAATAGTTAAAAAAAGTACACCTGCAAAATTTTATAAATTTTGAAGCTCATTTGATATTTAATTCAATGGATACATTGAATGGCATTCAAATTTGAATTTCAAATGAAATTTGGTCAAATCGAGAAATTGATTTTGGGTTCAAATCCTACCTAATTGTTTTAGACTACCTGCCAAGTATCATGAATTTTTAACCAAATTTGGTAAGATATTTGTTGAACCAGAGAAGAGGATGAGGAGGGAAAGAAATGGGGCCCACTGTCAGTTACAAGAACCCTTGAACCGCCTCTCTCTGTTTCTTGCCATGGTGCCACGCACATCATGCAAGCCAGCGCTTGTTTTGATTTCCACCCAAGTATCCAGTGCGTAGAGGCTTGCAGGGGACTCCATCTTGCCCAAGCACATGATATTTTCTTCCTCTCTCTGTTTCACTTGATCTGCTGCCGCAAGCTCTGTTCTTGCGTCGAGTTGCTCAGTCCGGACGGCGGTGCTCCACGATGCGCTTTGCTCCAGCCCGGCTGAGGCCACTGAAGGATGCGCTCCCATCCTCCCCTACTTCCTCGATGCCAAGGCGCTGTTTCTTCCCCGTTGCACCACACCGAGCCGGAGTTCCTTCCTTGACTGTTCCAGGCACCATACGGTTCGTCCATGCCAGCCACCTCAGGCTCGTTTCCAGCCCGACCTTTCCTCTCCAAGGTTCGCCAGGAAACCTTCTTCGTGCTCCCCGAGCCACCCTTCCTTTACTATCGCCCGCGAGCCGGATTTTGAGTTGTTTTCACGTCAAGTTTCGTGATCCGATGATAAAAGATGTGGAAATTAATTTTTCATACTAACCAATCTTCAATCATGTAAAGGATTATGAACAACAACCCTGTGCGAACCTATAGAAGCAAAAATATCAGAAAATTATCAAGAGACCACGTGGTTATCGGGGTTTTTTGATCCGCCACGATTGTGCCCTAGTTCACCAAAAAGATTGTTCTTGAAGCTGTTTTCCTCGCTAGTGGTGTCCGAATTTGTCATCCACGTGATGCTGCAATGCTCCTGGACAAATTCCCGAGCTGAATAGGGCATCCCCTTGTGAGCAAGCCATTGCTGGCGAGCTCACCGCCGCCGCCGCCGTAACCTGGCACATTCCAGCCATCTTCGGGCTTTGTTGTGTTGCCTAATGCGTGTCCCATGGTCCTGCGGTCCAGATTCCCTGATCCTTGTCGCCTTTTATCACCGTCCGGCGTGGGGAACGGCGGTGGCCGCCGTTGTGAGCTCCCATGACCATTTGACCGGAGGTAGAAGAAAGCCCGGCAGGCCCCACGTGTCTATGGCTATTACCCCTTGGCTGGATCTACTCTGGCCCTTGGATCAAATGTGCCTGCATTGTTTAAACACTTTGGCCAGCTTGTTGCCGCGTGCTGAGGGGCAGCCGTGTTCCGCACTGCCAGGCATTTAAACTTTTTCTTTTTCCTTTTGAATTTTCAGATTTTGCTCAAACTGCAAAAATCATTTTCTCCTAGTAGAATTGGCCTAAAAATCCAAAATAAATTCTGGTAGACTTCATTTAATCTACACTTTGCATTAGTGCAATTTGTTGGACATGAAAGTCCATAATTCACATAATCAATTTCTTTGATCAAATTGGTTGGCAAATTAATTATGCCTGATCTGATAATTGGACAATTTCGAATTTTGGTCATAACACTCTTTCAAATGTCCCTGATATCCAGTAAAAGTTTCAAGTTCATTGCATTTTATTTACTGGACCAAACAGTATTCAAATCCCCAATGTCCATAGAAAATTCAAAAATGAAAAGAAACTTTTTTTCAGAATTTAGTCCCAACGTGTAAAATCAATATATCCCTGTATAAAGCTTATAAAATTGTGAAATAAATTTTTTGACGACCAATGAGACTAAACCTAATTAGAACACTCACTGTTGCCCATGTTAAAGCTCCAAATTTAGGATGGAAGTTCAGAGAAGGAAAAACATTGTTGGAATTTTAGAGGCAAGAAGGTTACTTGAACAATTCTAATTCTTGCCCCATATCATCATCCTAGTACCTACTTGCCACTTTAAGATTCTTAGAGTCATTAGAATCCCTTTGCTACAGAATTCGGTGATTTCATTCCAGATTCATGCATACGTCCAATCTGAAGCATATATCACATTATGCTTATACTTATTCCATTCCACATCATTTTTCCTCTCTATTGATATTCACCCCAGAAACGGAGACTTCATTATTAGTCAGTCCTTGTCATTCCTAAGTTGTTTACAATATAAATGAATCATTTACTAAATAACTTCTGATTATATATGCATTTGCATTTCGATAGTGGACGTCACGCCGGAGCTCGACATGGAGTCCTACTCAGAAGCTAAGATTTCCATCTTGTTGCTGCCGTGGTGGACTTTCTGGATAAGATTCACTGACTTGAGTCTACAAACTGGACCGTTGAGCAAAGGCAGCCCCGGTTTGCATTTAAGCGATTTTTATAAGTTTTGCTTTGTATTCACTGTCTTTGAGTTAGACATGAAATGTGCATTATGTCTAAGGTTAATGACACTCCAAATGCATGACTCCCAACGTACCTTGGAGTGTATTGGTAGAATAGGATTTTCTTGAAGGACTATTGCTTTGGTAATGATGATTCATAGTTGATCCGGTAGAAGTCAAGTATTTGTCACTCGCTTGCTTATAGCACATGGGAACACATGTGTAGGTTTAGAGAGTACTCACTAGAAATGAACATGATATCGGACAGCAATCAGGTAGAATGGAATGTGGTGACTGTAGGGGTAGCACTGCCTGTGTTGATTAAGGACATGCCGTATGCGGCCCTGCCGGGCAAGTTTGAGCTGTACCAGATGCATACTGGTATATGGGATCCAGGAAACTGATGTAACTCGATAACTTTGTAGTGAAAACTTCTCCGCTGTCCTTGAATGGAGATACGAAGGCATAAAGGTGTAAATCTTCTAGTGGCAATTTCAACGTGTCCGTGTAGAGGACGTTTTGCTTGGGATGGAGAGTTGATTCCACATTAGAGCCTCTTGTGAAAAGTGGCTGCATATGACATAGAGTGAAGCGTACTGGCGTGGCTTCCTTGCGGTCGTATGTGTCGTGCATTTTGGGTTGTTATTGATTCAAATCACCGTCGCTCGTGGTTATGGATTGAGCATACTTATTCACTGCGCTGTGATGAGTAAGAAGTGAATGGATATATTTAATCTGCTATTGCTTTTGAATTATTAATTGCAATGCTTAGTGATTGTATTAAGGAAGAGCTCAGTAAGTTTACATTTTGATGAACTGCAAATCTGTTGCTAAAACTAAAAGTAAGGATATACCATATGCGAGTCATTTATGCAAATTTCAGCTTCCTATGGTATTAGAATTTCCCTCATGTAGAGTTGCATGTTCAGGTGAGACGGTTAAGTCTTGCTGAGTGATAAGCTCACGGTTTGTGAATTAATGTTTTGCAGGTAACATCACATATGACGGGTTTCACTTTGTGGCATCACCCCTCTTGGGTTTTATTGCCAAGCTGGAACCTGACGATCCGCTGCTTTGCTTCGTGTTGCTAGCGTGAGGTATTCCGGGCTGGATACACTCACTTGTGCAATAGATAGGTTGAGAGATGTATTATGTAACTTTTGCCTTTTTAAAAATATTTTTGTTAAACAAAGAGAAAAGAATGTGACACGCTCATTTGTGTTATGTATTCTGTATATCATCTCGTGTGTGCAGTTGGGTGCTGCATCGCACGGCACCACCCAATGCGATTCCTGGAATGTCGGGACCCCAGTCCTCGCAGCTTGTATCATTCCCGACTTTGAGAATGGCACACTCGAAAAGAACCTGGTTTTTAATACTTATAAGTTGTCGAGTGAGGATTAGTCACTTTGCCAACATAATGTATACTATAGTATTAGTTACTCAAGGTGGCAAAGATAACATATGTGTTACTATATTTTGTAATGAACCTCCAACATTAGGAAAGAGGTAAGGTACACCACCACAAGCGGATCATTTGCGATAAGCTTCCTGTACGAGAGGTAGTACAATAATTGTCCCTCGTGGCTTGGCCCATGAGTGAATATGAGTCTCTGAACCTTCTCATGGTTCTCAGAACATATGAAAACGCTGCTCCCCGGCGCGCTTCAAGCAAAAGAGGGGATACCCCATCATGTGGTGAAAAACGCGAAGTATGCAACTCTTGAACGTTTAATGTTCAAAGGGCCACACGCAATGTTGATCCCTAGTGCAAGAGATAAATTACGTGGCCACCTATCGTGCAGTTGAAAAGGACATAGTGTGTTTTTTAAGAAACACACAAAAGCGCCTCCTACTAGTGCAGCATTAGGCAAAGACATGGGACCCCCGTAAAGTGGTAGGAAACCTGGTCAAGTACCTCGAGACGTGGATCAACTTGGGGTGGCTCGTATGGAATGATAAAAGACGGATGTTCTTACTTTTATATACATTATTGTGACTGCCTGAAAGGATCGCACATGCGAGCCGTGCCGTACGGAACCATAATGAGTGTTCTGTAAATTGAGTGTCTTATGCAGGTACACCTACTTCGTGATCGTATTGCGCTTAGAAAACGTTTGCGAGTGACCATTTAAAGTGCCACCGATTTAGACGTATACGCCGGTGTAATCCGGTTACGATTTTCACTTCTGTGAGGATGTAGTACCGACATATACCCTATCGATGCATTATGAAGATCACTGTAAATTTGACTCAAGAATATGTAAGAATACCAGTATTAGGTATCAATCTCTGATTTTAAACTAAGTATCAAAGTTGGAGTAGGTTTAAATACAAGTGATTCAAAAACCAGAGCCTCTATTTCCTGTTATGAATTTGACCTGAATTTGAAAATCTATATCTCCCAGAAGAAAAATCCAATGAAGGTGTATTTTATATGTATGGAAATAGTAGGAAGTCTTCTACATCTTTTCTGTTTAACTCTAGAGCAGAATTCCCCTCTAACATGATCAAAGTTTCAAAGTTCCAATATCTGCCGAATCTGGACTGAAACTGGAACCATTTGTGCACCTGTCACTACTTTTATCACATCTCTTCGTAGAATAATCAAATGACTTCATATGATACATTTATGAAATCCTCATTTTCTATACTACAATGTTGTAATTTAACTCCGCCTATGTTGTAATGACATAGCCGGTCCCAAGGCTGGATAAAGGAGGAGGGGTTGTGATAGGCTTGGCGAGCCAACAACTATACTTATCCATTCTCATGGAAATGAAACCCATTGAAAATTCGTTGGGGCGTAACCCTCTTAGCGACGTGCCATACCGGAACTCGGGTATGGTGTTAAGTGGGCGAGAGTCGGGTCGCCACCGCCTTAGTGGCGCGCCATATCGGAACCCGGATGTGGTGTTAAATGGTCAAGGGCCGGATCGCCACCACCTTAGTGGCGCTCTACATCATCGCCCGGATGTAGTGTTAAGTGAGCAAGGGTCTTTGCATCTTACTCGACAGATGCAAAGGGTAAGGAAGCTAGTCGAGGAAACTAGGTTTCGGGTGGGTAGCTGGAATGTAGGATCCTTGACGGGAAAGCTATGAAAGTTAGTGGACGTTGCGATTAGGAGGCGTGTAAATAGCCTTTATGTACAAGAGACTAGATGGGCAGGTCAAAAGGCGAGAGAGGTTGAGAATACCGGTTTCAAGCTTTGGTATTGTGGCTTGATTGGGACTAGGAATGGCGTAGGCATCCTACTAGATAAGAGACTCAAGGATGGAGTAGTGGATGACTGTAAACGAGGGGATAGTATCATCTTAGTCAAGGTAGTTGTGGGGGACCTTATCTTGAATGTCATTAGTGCTTATGCCCCACAAGTTGGGCTCGACATGAGCACTAAGAGACAATTTTGGAAGGACTTGGAGGATATGGTTACTAGTGTACCGATAGACGATGATGCTATTCATATGAGGGTATCTCAATGGCCATGTAGGTACAACTAACGTAGGTTTTGAGGGGGAACACGGAGGTTTTGGGTGTGGCAATAGAAACCCGGAGGGTAAGGATATCCTAGACTTTGCCGTAGCCTATGACCTATTGGTAGCTAACACCCTCTTTAAGAAGAGGCTATCTCACTTAGTGACTTTTACTAGTGCCCAACATTCTAGTCAAATTGACTATATCCTCACCAGTAGAAGGGAGAGGTGGGCATGTTTAGATTGTAAGGTGATTCCTAGGGAATGCGTTGTTCCACAACATAAACTTGTGGTAGCTGACTTTCGTTTCCACGTGCGCGTGTCACGAGAGAAAGGTGTTAAAATCGCAAGAACAAAGTGTTGGAAGTTGAAGGATGAAGCGCAACAATCATTCAAAAGGAGGATGATCGCGAAAGGACCTTGGAGCAAAGAGGAAGATGCGGATAGTATGAGGGTGAAGATGGTGACTTACATTAGGAAGGAAGCTACGGAGGTGCTTGGGTGGACAAAAGGTAAGAAACTTGTAGATAAAACACTTGGTGGTGGAACGAAGATGCACAAAAAGCTATTAAGGAGAAGAAGGAGTCTTATAAGAGCTAGCATCATGAGAGAAGCGCAAGTAACATCGTGAAGTATAAAGAGGCTAAGAAAAATGCAAGGCGTGTTGTGGGTAAAGCAAGGGGGTAGGCCTATGATGTGCTATATGAGAGGTTAGGGACAAAAGAAGGCGAAAAGGATATACACAAGATGGCGAAACTTTGCAAGAGGAAGGTGAGGGATCTCAACCAAGTCAAATGCATTAAGGATGAGGCAGATCAAATTCTATTGAAGGATGAAGAGATTAGGAACAGATGGCGGGACTACTTCAATGGACTATTCAATGACGGGGATGAGAGCATTAGGTTCGAGTAGGATGACTCATTTGATGACACCAACAGAAGATCCATGCGGAGGATACAAGAGTTTGAGGTCAGAGAGGCCTTAAAAGGGATGAAAGGAGGAGAGGCCCTCGGCCCCGATGATGTCCCCATTGAGGTGTGGAGATGTATGGGAGATGTAGTGTAAAATCCCAGCTTTTCCTTAATATGAAGTTCAGTTACCAATTCGTTTCAACCATAGTAAAGATCAATTATGGTTGTACACATGAACTTGATATCATCAAGAATATTTCTTTCCCTCATACTTAAAATTTTATTAACATAAGGGATGAACTTCACCAATGACCCTAGGATAATTCAAGTGACCTTACTGCAAATTTTGGATTTTATTGAATGGATTTTGCTAGGGCAAAACACTATGCATTACTAAATATATTCAAATTAATTTGAATATAGCACTGTACATTTAGGACCTGTCAAAATATTCAACTCTAAGGCTATACATTTCTCTATGGCCTCATAATATTCCAAATAGCCCTTCTGCAAAGTTTCAAGATTTTTGAATTCCATTTGCTATTTTATTTGAGACGCTTAGCAAACTCTAGCCATAATTCAGTTCAAATTTTGAATTCTGTTCAAACTTACTGAACATGACAATTTGAACACACCATCTTTATCAGCATGACTTGCTGGACTTATCTAAGAAGTTTCACAATTTTTGAAACTCATTTGCTATTTAATTCAGTGGCTCCATTGAATCTAATTCAAATTCAAATTCAAATTTTAATTTCAACTGAAACCTGATCAATTTGAAGTTTTGATTTCAAAATCAAATTACAGATATTCATTTGAGCCTACCCACAAATTTTCATGATTTTGGATCTGGTTTGGTAGGAAAATTAAAGTTCCAGAGAGGATAGGGCTTAAGAGGGGCGGTGAGACCTACTGCCAGCCTCTCCCACTCGATGAACCGACGAAGCGCTCTGTTTACGGCTGTCCCTGCTCTTCAACATCGGGGGAGCTCTCCACTGCGACAATGCATGCAAGAAGGCAGCTGCGTGGCCTAAACACCCCCCCTGGCTTATATCTACCCCTCCCAACCGAGAGCGTCGAGTTCCATCCCTGTTTTGCTTCCCCTCGCTGCAGTTTCGCCCCGCCGTCGCACAACACTGCCGCTTTCCTTTCTTCCCGGTAAGCACCTTGGTGTTACCTATATTCCCTTCGATGCAAGTGGCAAAGTTGGCGCCAAGTTTGTGATTTATCATCTACGCCAACTAGCTTATCGTTTTGCTCCTGGGGCTGGCCGTAGTTTGGAGTTCTGCGGACGCTGCCAAAGTTGGGGAAGAAAGACGCCTCTGCGCCACCGTCGTCAGCGCTCAACAAGCGGTGTCGCACCTCGACTCCAACAACAAAAGGGAACGCCATCACGAGATCTTTCTCACGGTAAAAACCGTGCTTCACATCCTTAAGTATCGAGCAAGTTATTTAAGTTTTTCTTTCGGCCGTGGTCCATGAACTATCTTACTTCTCTGTTTAATTCGCTTTCCACACACAACTATTCGTTAATCAATTCATAGATGTTGATCCATACCTCCTAGCGCACCTTCCTGCCGTGAATCGATGGGAACAATCGAAGGATTGCCGAGATATTGGAGTTTTCCCCTCCGCCATTGAAACCTCCCCTGTTCATCGATGAACTTGTGTTTCCCAGTGGTTCCACGCTGTTTACACCACCTAGGAGTCTTCCTCATGATCCCAGAAGCCTCCCTGACCTTTTCCCGAGCTGTTTGCGCCATTCTTGAGTGATGCCAACGATAGCCGAAACCCTAGCTCCGCCGCCGTCATCGCGCCGCCATCTCCGGCCGTCGCCATCGCGATTGGACCTCACCATCGTGTTGTGCGGTCGATTCTATGGCTAGGCGATCAGGGATGAGTCGAATGGAGGTCAATGCAGCTATCGCGGCGTGCTCGCCGGCGCAGCGCTGCCGCGGCCGAGCGGCGCGTCGCAAGGTAGACGAAGGCCTATGGGCCCCGCGTGTCAGCGACGCTGTCCACCGAGCGGGATCAGCTGTGGCTCTGGATCCGGTGTGGCTGCACGGGTTAACCCCGTGGCCCCCGGTGCGGCCCAGCTGCGTTTGGTTGATTTAAAACCAGTGGGCCCGGCTGGTTTATTTAAATGTTTCCATTTGGAAAATAATTCAAGAATTCAACCAAACTTCTAAAAATCATTACTCCTAGTAGAATTTCTCAAAAAATTCCAAATAAATTCTGGTAGACTCATATAAACCTCTACTTTGCAGTGACGAAATTTATTGGACATGAAACTCCCAGAATATTTATAATTAATTCATTCGAGCTAACTGCTTGGGAAATTAATTACCCCTGTTCTGTTAATAGTAAAATTCCCAATTTTTGTCAGAACACTTTTGTTAATACACTTGATCTCCAGTCGAAATTTCAAGTTCATTGGACTTCAATTACTGGGTTGATCAGTGTTCCAAATCTCTATGTAGTTGAAATATGAGAAAAATACAAAAATCAATTTCAGAAATTCCCCCAAACTTGTAAAATCAGTTTCACTCTCTAGGAATCTTAGAAAACTGTGAAACCAATTTTCCTAGAACCAGTGAGACCCCCTTTACATGGTACAACCACTGGTAGCAATGATAGACCTCCAAAATTTCAACCAAAATTCCGAGAACATTTATACTTGTAGGAATTTTAGCCACAACAAACTTCCTTGATCATCTCCTGTTTTTTGCAAGAGTCTCCACTATAGTCCCTAGTATCTACCATAAAAGTTCCAAAGAAAATTAAGATCATAATCTTATTTGTTTCACGAAATATTAGCTTGTGACCTTATTCATATTATTTATTTTCAAAGTCATTCATATATAGTATATGCATAACGTGTAGTAACTGAAGTCGAGGAGCAGCCGGATGCTTTGGAAGTCCAGCTGCCGGAAACTAACATAGACTCGGACTCGCATTCAGGCAAGCCCCAGTGTGCATTTAAGTTCCTTATAGTGTCTTTGCAGTTTTCATTCACCTTACGTCTTATGTTTGTGCATTACGTTTAAGGTGTTTGACATCCACTTGCATGACCAAATCACCAAGGGAGTGGTTAGAATAACCCATAGACTCGTGTCGTAACTGCCATGCTTATATTCATAGGGTTCCGGTAGATGTCGAGTAGTTGGAATCGACTCGCGAGATAGGATTTTATCACATGGGATGGATTGGATCAAGAAATAGCTTATGAATATGAAATTGAGACCGAGCAGTGGGTAGGATGCAGTGAGACATGGTCTCACGTGTGTAGCCCTGCTCGGGTCGATTGAGGACCGATTCGTGTGCGGCCCTGCTGGACAAGCTTGAATTGTACCGGTGACATACTGGAGAAATGGGCTCCAGCAAACTGACGTAGCTTGATACTAGTTTGTTGAGGCATACCGCTTCGTGTTATAGGCATAGGATGAGGGAAGCGAGGTGTAAATCAGCTGGTGGGCACGTCAGAGTACGCCCCATGCAGTGACCTCCTGCTCATGATGTATCGACTGGTTCGACATTCGAGTGTTGGGTGAAAGGTGGCCAGGTACGACTAGTACTGAAGTGCTATGCAGGTACTGTTGTAAGTACTCGCTGGCGCTTTTGAAACTGCGTATGTGTCATGTTGACCGAGTGTGTCCTTATTGTAATCACCGTCCCTCGCGGTAATAGAGTACCACTTGTTCACTTTGTTGTGACGTAGTAAATACTGAAGAAGTCTGGAGAATACGATGTATTGAATTATAATTGTTTTGCGACCTTGTATGGCTTAGAGATAGTACAATTAAAAGTTTACAGTTTCCCCATACTTTACCTATAATAGCATTATGTGCTTTGGGCATGTCATATCATTGGCAAAGTGTTTCTTGTTTGATTGTGGAGTCTATGATGTGCCGTGCCTGAAGAATGTCGTGTGCTACTTAAAACATGATTATAAGGATCCACTTGTAGGTGTGTCCTTTATGCTATTCCTTACCTACACTTAGTGTTCACCCCTGCATATGTCTAGTGAGACGGGTTAGTTTTGCTGAGCCTTAAGCTCACGTTTGCAGTTAACAAGTTTTTGCAGATTATACGACTGATGACGGGTTTGATGACGAGGTTGCACCCCCTCCAGGGTTTAAAGCCGAGTGGGAACCCTGCACGCCACCGTAATTTGGGTGTTGCTAGTGCGAAGTATCCTGAACATGGATGACTTTGCTTTTGCATAGCAAGTGTCGAGAGCATAGCTCTGATGTATAGTTCTCTTTCCTATTCGCTTAGTATGGTAAAACTTCCACTGTGTTATAAATAAAGGCTTGGTATTGTATTTGATTCTCGTTCTTTCCTTGTATACTGTTGGGTGTCGCATCGCACGACACCACCCAATGAGATCCTTGGATATCGGGATTCCGGTCCCCACAACATGGTATTAGAGCATCATTGGGAACAGTGTGCTTGAAAAGAGCATATTTTCAAAAACTAAGGATTGTATGAGTGAGGAATTAGCTATATGCCCATATAAGGAGTATTATTTGTTTGTGATATAAAGGTGGTAAACTAACTACGTGTTATTATATTCTCTAACGATGCTCCGACATCAGGTAAGAGGTAAGGTACGCCATAGCAAGCGGGTCAATTGCAGTAAGCTCACCATGCGAGAGGTAGCATGGAAGTCTTTGCGTGGCTTGGCACGGGAATTTAATAGGAGTCTCTGAAACTTTCCAGGTCTCTGAGAACCTATGACATGCAGTACCCCAGTGTGCTTTAAAGTTAGTGGGAGCCCCCGTCGGGTGTGAATAACACGATAGTATGCGTCTCTAGAACTATTCATGTTCTATGGGAGCATGTGAAACACGTATACCCGAGCGTGTATAAGCCGGTTCATGCGGGAGTCTTTGCTGTACAGACGTAGTACATCCATGTACCTCGAGACATGACATCGCTCGAGGGCGACTCACACCAGAGTCGTATGCATTCACTTTCATATATATTATTATTGTGACTGCCTGTCGTGTTTTCCCGAACCGCCCTTGTGGTGTGAAGGTGTGATAGGGGATTGTTTGTCTTCTGTAGCACTAACTATGGTAGTGACCCGTGTAGAACACGTTTGCGAGTGAACGATACTAGGGCCACCTATAAACGTATCCAGATATACCGGTTAGAATTTTCTTTGGTGAGGCACGTAGTACTGTCAGTATCGACTTTGATACTTGACCATCCCCAACAAAAGAATGGTTGCATTACATTTTGGAAAGTCTTACTATCAGGTGCTGGTAGGTTCGGACTCCGCAAAATGAGTTTCGACTCGATAAAGGGTTAGAACCAAGATTCTTGATTTCTAGCAGAAGTTTCCTCAACTTTGTCAGGTTGTAATCTTGGTTAGTTAAAAAAATAACTTAGGGGTATGCTATATGGATGAAAAGCTCTTTAAGACCTCTACAACTTTTCTGTTGACCATCAAGGCAGAAAAGCTTGACAATCTGTTGAAATTTGGGGTATGCTTAAACTGCTCCAGATGACCCTACCATTGTACCAGTCTCTGTATTTTTGCCATAACTCCTGGAAAAATATTCCGCCTTATTGTGATACATATCTAGAAAGGGTAGAAGTATATCTACATATTTTGTATTCAGAGTTTTTCCTTATTTCAATTTTAGGCAATTCAAATTTCGAGTTCAAAACAGTGAACTGCAGGGCTGTTGTTGAAAAACAGTCAGTTCATCTGTTAAGTTGGGATAGCTCTAGCTTTTAATCCAGAATAGTGACATGGTCACATATATACATTTCTGGAAATCTTAGGAAGTCCTCTATAAACTTTATTTTGTACTTCTGACCTGAAGCTTGGTGTAACGGTGTTCAATTCCTATTGTTGCAAACTTGGTTCTGGCAGACCAGAACTTGAAACAGTTTGCACATTGTTTCGAATTTGCATGTTATACCTCTATAACAAATGTTTCATGGCTGAAATATTTTACTTCTGGATTGTAAACTTGATTTTATACAATGTTTATTTTGTCATTACCTCAATATATTGTTTTGATGTACCTGTATAAATTGTGGAAATAACCACATATACAGGGGAGGTTCTGTCAAAATTTCCAGAAAACTTGGGTCAACTTTAAACCTGTATATATTCTAATTCCAAGCTCCCCTGGAGCTGTATGAGTACAATCTGGAAAGTTTGTAAAGTATACTACCACTTTTGTATTCAACCCGACATCTGGTTCTGACGTTTCCTGTATGTAAATTTTGACTTTATACAGGAAGGTCAGCTGGAACAGATTGTGATTACAACTCCAGTTTTAAAAATTTTCCTTGAACTGTTGGAAGTTGGAAACCTTCTCATTGTTCAAGTATCTTTTCCACAGATGGCGGATTTGATGGTAAACTTACAGAATGGATGGGTGTTCGTGACGTGTGCTCATCGAAAAGGTTTTTCGGAATTGTTCATAGCACTGCTTCAACGGTTCGGGTATCGCGACATACCGAGCTATTGGGGCAGGGAATTCGATGACGGAGGTGTGACAAGATGCACCATCTATGTTGATGTGCCCGCTGGTCCATCATATATTGGATGGGCTCCTTTCTCTATCCGGGTGAGAGGGGCTCAGTTGGAAGACAAGTGGTGTTTTGCCGCGAGTGTTGCTTTTGCAAGGTTTTGCAAGCTTCATTTTCGTCATTTGGCGGGCACCCCGTTCGTGCTCTTTCCAGTCGATGGTAGAGCTAGTGAGGAGTGGGCAAGTCGAATGAGTGCAGATTATGGCATTCACGGAGAGCTACCCAAGATAATCTTGGCATTATATGCAGCATCATCATGCCAAGTGAGCGTTACAAAACATATTGGCATTGAAGGGTTGCTGGGTGATCTGAAGCAAGCTTTGATTTGAGGAGATCATTTTGAGTGGGCCAATGAATCACATAGAGCCATGACTGCTCCTCTCAACCGACGTTTAAACGTTAGGGAGAATCAGTGGCACCGAGCTGTTCAGGACCTATCGAAAGCTCGCCAGGAAGCGCAATGCGCAGAAAGCGCATTGGAGGCGAGTCAACTTGAGGTACAACTGCTGGATGATCAGTTGGGTACGGTCACTCAAGAAAGGGATCAATCCAGGGAGGAGACTCAGAATTGGAAATCCAGTTGCGAGCATGCACGAAAGGAATTGGAAGACTATAAGATGTTTCTTCTACAGGCTGATGTGCAGTCATTAGTTGCCGTGACATCATCGGTGGCGGGTGAGGTAGCAACTCCTGCTCCAGCACCCGCACCTGTGGCACCAATTTCTGAGGACGAAGACAAAGAAGAAGATCCTGAGGAACTCGAATACGTCAAATAGGACGTATCGGAGTAGGATGGGGCAGCACTCCTGCTATCACGGGACAATGTATAGTTTAGTAGTTGCTCGTGTTTATCATGTGGCCATGTTGTGTCATATTATAAAAAGTAGTGTGTATGTATAAGATGACAAGGTGTGTATGACGTCTCATGGGGACCAAGTATGGTAGAGATGTACTTCCGTAGTGGGAGTCCGTCATTTTGGAGTTCACTACTGTAAACTTGGTCATGAGATAATATATCTTGTATAAAGTTTGTACTTTATCAATATATGTGAAGGTTATGCACTTATTCTCTTATCAATATTCACACTACTGTAATATGTAATAGATAAAGGAAAAGCAAACATGTGCTGATTTTAAATCATATGGATGATGAATGGTGCGTACGCGTTCGATGCCTGAAATGGGAGGTTCAAGTCATGGTCGTGAGGATGAATCTCCGACCCAGGAGCCAGCTGCGACACCGCAGCAACAAGTTCCACCACCACCACCTCCTGAACTTCCGAGGAGTCTAGCAGAGGTTCTCGCCGCAGTGCTCGGCTCGTGCGACGAGCAAACTGAGTTGTTGTGGACTTTGGTTCAACATTCATCCTGTCAAGGGGGGCGACCAGATGCGGGTCCACGACAGCCCTCTCCGAGTTCATACCCGAACTTCATGTCAACGCACCCGCCGGTCTTCAGGGAGGCCGATGAACTGTTGGAGGCGGACAACTGGCTCCGCTCCATCGAAGGAAAGTTTGATTTGTTGCGGATGACCGAACAACAGAAGACCCTGTTCGCGACACAACAGTTGCAGGGTTCTGCTGGGGCATGGTGGGCGAATTATCTCGCCGCACGATCAGTAGACTATGTCGTGAGCTAGGGGGAATTCCGGGAGGCGTTCCGCACCTATCATATACCTCCCGGTATTATGAGGAGGAAGCTTCAAGAGTTCTTGGAGCTGGAGCACAGAGGGAGGAGTGCTTACGAGTACTACAAGGCATTCAACCACTTGACCCAGTATGCTCAGGACCAAGTGAGTACTGAAGATCGGAAGCGGGAATGCTTCTACCGGGGTTTGAACCCCAAGATGAAGGACAAGCTTGCCTTGTTCAACATCGCCAGCTTCAACAGCGTTGTCAACGCTGCGATCGTACAGGAGGACGCTACTAGGGAGTTGTTCTCTCACAAGAAGAAAAGGAGTGCTCCGAAGAGTAGCGGAGGTGGTGCTCCTCAGAAGTACTGAATGATGTATCGATCACCAATCGACCAGAGGTGGCAGCCTCCATCACGACCAATGATGTTTCGTGCTCGCCAGTTCAACAACGCTGGCTTCCGCCCGGAGCAACAACAGGGGATGATTCCGCGTGAAGTTCCACCTCCACCGCGTGCACCGGGATTCCGTCCTCCCTTCTGTGCCGGTCTGACCCCGTACACGTGTTTCACGTGTGGTCATACAGGGCACTTCGACAAGGACCGCCCGCAGAGCGGAGGACAGTCTTCGTACAAAGGGGGGGGGGGGCAAACCAGCCCCGCAACCAGCCCAAGAAGCCAGCCACTAGAACTGGCAACGTCCACTACCTCGCCATTAAGGACATTCTGGAAGGCACACTCATACTCACGGGTACATTCTCTCACATTGGTCATCCTGTAGTCATCCTCTTTGACTCTGGTGCTTCCCACAACTTTATTAGCAAGTCTTATGTCATTCAATATTAGTTGCCTATCATTTCCACAAAAACCCCATATATGATTTGTTCTCTGGATGGGAGAGTAGCAGCAAATGAAATGGTCCATAGTGTACCTCTTAATCTGGGTGGGAGCATATACCCTACCTCTATTATATTACTAGAGCATCATAAGTTAGATGTCGTCTTAGGGATGGCATGGTTGCACACAATGGTGCTATTATCAACATCAATACTCAGAGGATATATCTGAATTGTCCACTCCACCCTCCCCAAGCTCTCACTCTTGAGAGTAATATCCAAGTGACTCCAACTACTTACAACACCGAGGCCTGTAAACTTGCGGCCATTCCAGTGGTATGTGAGTATCCGAACATATTACCCAAAGATCTTCCTGGTATGCCACCAGAAAGAGATGTCAAGTTTAAGATTGAACTTGTACCAGGAACAGTGCCGATCTCGAGGAAGCTGTATAAGATGGTACCTAAGGAACTTGCAGAACTGAAACAGCAGTTGAAGGAACTTATGGACAAGGGTTTCATTCGTCCAAGTTCATCACCTTGGGGCTGTTCTGCATTGTTCCTGGAGAAGAAGGATAAAATGTTGATACTATGTGTGTACTATCGTCCAATCAATGCTATCACGACCAAGAATAAGTATCCACTACCATGCATCGATATTCTGTTCGATCAATTGGTGGGTGCTAATGTATTTTCAAGATGGATCTTCATTCTGGATATCATCAGATCAGGATTCGACCAGAGGATATACCTAAGACGGCATTCTCGACGAGGTATGGATTGTATGAGTACCTTGTCATGTCCTTTGTATTGACCAATGCACCGGCTAATTTCATGTATCTCATGTATTCGGTGTTCATGCCAGAATTGGACAAGTTTGTCATCATCTTCATTAATGACATCCTGGTGTATTCGAAATCCGAAGAAGAACATGCTCAACATTTGCGCATCGTGCTTCAATGATTGTGAGACCACAAGCTGTATGCCAAGTTCAGCAAATTTGAGTTCTGGATCAGCCAAGTGCCATTTATAGGGCACATCATCTCTGCCGAGGGGATTGCAGTTGATCCAAGCAAGATTAAGAAAGTACTCAAATGGGAGTCTCCAAAGTCTGTACATGAAGTTCAAAGCTTCCTGTGTTTAGTAGGATATTATCGGAGGTTCATTCCAAGTTTATCCAATATAGCTAAGCCAATGAAGGAATTTCTGAAGGAAGGAAAGAAGTACGTATGGACGAAGGAATGTGAGGAAGTTTTTCGAGCATTTGTGAAACACCTCACAACAGTGCCAGTAATAGCCCAACCAGACACAACCAAGTCATTTGATGTGTCTTGTGATGAATCGGGGATTGGTTTGGGTTGTGTATTAATGCAAGACAGAAGGGTGATCGCTTATGGATCACGGCCACTTCGGAACCATGAGCAGCATTATCCGACTCATGATCTTGAACTCGCTGACGTGATACTTGCATTGAAGATGTGGAGTCACTATTTATTGGGCAATCTAGTGCATCTCTACACCGATCACGAAAGCTTGAAGTACATCTTCACCCAGAAGGACTTGAATATGCGACAGCGAAGATGGTTTGAATTGATCAAAGACAATGAGATTGAGATCCACTACCATCCTGGCAAGGCGAATGTAGTTGCAGATGCGCTGAGTCGCAAGTCCCATGTCAATAATCTTTTTATCACCTTGATAGAAGTAGAAAAGGCGAGTCTCTACTTGGTTCCATATGGGGCGCTCTACAATCTAGCTCTCATTCCTACAATAAGGGAGGATATTGTAGAGGCTCAGAAAAAATACAAGGGCATATCGCATATTCGCCGAAGAATGAAGAAGGGGGAGATGAAATGTTTCTGATGTGATGATGATAGTACCATCTGGTTCAAAGACCGCATTGTGGTGCCCCGCAACATGGAACTTCGGAAGAAGATATTGAACGAAGCTCAATTGTCCATGTATACAATTCATCCGGGAAATAACAAATTGTACCAAGATTTAAAGAAGAAATTTTGGTGGACTCGGATGAAGAGGGAGATAGCAAAGTACGTATCCGAGTGTGATACGTGTCGGCGGGTGAAAGTCGACCATCTGAAGACAGCCGGCCAGCTTCAACCTTTGAGCATACCGGCCTGGAAATGGGAGGATATCAGCATGGATTTCATTGTTGGATTACCTCTCACCTTTCGCAAGCATGACTCGATTTTGGTGACAGTCGACCGACTCACCAAGTCAGGTCACTTTATTCTAGTAAATGTCAATTATGTGGCACGACAATATGTAGAGTTGTATATTGCTAAGATCCTGTGCCTACATGGAGTACCCCACACTATCATATCAGATCATTATTTGTTGCTCGGTTTTGGGAGCAGCTCCACGCATCTCTGGGTACCAAGTTGATTCGAAACTCAGCTAACCGTCCTCAGACTGATGGTCAAACGGAGCGAGTAAACCAAGTGCTAGAGGATATGCTACGCACCAGTGCCATTCACCATGGTAAGAATTGGGTTGATTATCTACCATTGGCCGAGTTTTCATACAACAATGGTTATCAGGCTAGCATCTAGATGGCACCATAGGAAGCTCTGTACGGCCGGAAGTGCCGCACACCTTTGAACTGGTGTGAATCCAGTGAACGAGTGATATATGGTATCGACTTGGTAAATGAAGCCGAAGAGCGAGTACAAGTTATTCAAGCCAACCTCAAGGCTGCTTAGTCTCGTTAGAAAAGCTATGCGAACAAACGACGTCGACCCCTTCACTTCAATGTCAGGGATCACATTTATCTTTGTGTATCCCCAATGAAAGGGATTCATCGCTTCGCAATAAAAGGGAAGCTAGCTCCACGTTTTATTGGGCCGTTCGCAATAATTGAACAATGCGGACCTGTGGCCTATCGGCTAGAACTGGCAGTGTCACTTTCAGGGGTCCATAATGTGTTTCACATTTCGCAGTTGTGGAAATGTCTCAAGGCCTCAACTAACGTCGTATGAAGGATTTGGAAGCTCTCCAACCAGAAATTACTTACTCTGAGCATCCAACCCAGATAATCGATGAGAAGACTCGCACCACAAGAAGTCGCACCTTGCATTTCTACAAGGTCTTGTGGGGAAACAACACTGCTGAAGAAGCAACGTGGGAAAGCGAGGAATACCTTAGAACGAACTATCCGAACTTGTTAGCGGCATATGTTCATTAGATCTTTTTCAGTTATCCTTCCTTTTGTAATCTTGGGACGAGATTCTTTTAAGGGGGGAGGAATGTAAAATCCCAGCTTTTCCTTAATATGAAGTTCAGTTACCAGTTGGTTTTCAACCATAGTAAAGATCAATCATGGTTGTACACATGAACTTGATATCATCAAGAATATTTCTTTCCTCATACTTAAAATTTTATTAACATAAGGGATGGACTTCACCAATGACCCTAGGATAATTCCAGTGACCTTCCTGCAAATTTTGGACTTTATTGAATGGATTTTGCTAGGGCAAAACACTATGCAGTACTAAATATATTCAAATTAATTTGAATATAGCACTGTACATTTAGGCCCTGTCAAAATATTCAAATCTGAGGCTATACATTTTTCCATGGCCTCATAATATTCCAAATAGCCCTCCTGCAAAGTTTCAACATTTTTGAATTTCATTTGCTATTTTATTTGAGACGCTTAGCAAACTCGAGCCATAATACAATTCAAATTTTGAATTCTGTTCAAAATTACTGACCATGAAAATTTGAACACACCACCTTGATCAGCATGACTTGCTGGACTTATCCAAGAAGTTTCACAATTTTTGAAACTCATTTGCTATTTAATTCAGTGGCTCCACTGAATCTAATTCAAATTCAAATTTAAATTTCAATGAACTTGATCGATTTGAAGTTTTGATTTCAGATTCAAATTCCAGATATTCATTTTAGCCTATCCACAAATTTTCATGATTTTTGGATCAGGTTTGGTACGGAAAATAATGTTCCAGAGAGGATAGGGCTTAAGAGGGGTGGTGGGACCCACTGTCAGCCTCTCCCATTTGATGAACCGACGAAGCGTTCTGTTTACGGCTGTCCCCGCGCCTCAACGTCAAGGGAGCTCGCCAATGCGACAAGGCACGGAAGCAGGCAGCTGCATGGCCTAAACACCTCCCCTGGCCTATATCTACCCCTCCCGACCGACGGCGTCGAGTTCCATCCCCGTTTCGCTTCCCCTCGCCGAAGTTTTGCCCGGCTGTCGCACAACACCGCCGCTTTCCTTTCCTCCCGGTAAGCACCTCGGTCTTACCTCTATTCCCTTCGATGCAAACGGCAAAGTTGGCACCAAGTTTGTGCTCTATCATTGACGCCAACTAGCTTATCGTTTTGCTCCTAGGGTTGGCCTTAGATTGAAGTTTCGCGGACGCCGCCGAAGATGGGGAAGAACGACGCCTCTGTGCCACCGTCGTCAGCCCTCAACCAGCGGTGTCGCACCTCGACTCCAACAGCAAAAGGGATCACCATCACGAGATCTTTCTCACGGTAAAAACCGTGCTTCACTTCCTTAAGTATCAAGCAAGTTATTCAAGTTTTTCTTTTGGTCGTGGTCCATGAACTATCTTACTTCTCTATTTAATTCACTTTCCAATTGCAGCTAATCGTTAATCAATTCATAGATATTGATCCATACCTCCTAGCGCACCTTCCTGCCAAGAATCAATGGGAACAATCGAAGGATTGGCGAGATATTGGTGTTTTGCCCTGCGCCATTGAAACCTCATCTGTTCATCGACAAACTTGTGTTTCCCGGCGGTTCCATGCCGTTTACACCACCTAGGAGTCTTCCTCATTATCCCAGAAGCCTCCCTGACCTTTTCCCGAGCCGTTTGTGCCATTCTTGAGCGATGCCGACGATAGCCGAAACCCTAGCTCCGCCGCTGTCGTCACGCCACCATCTCCGGCCGTCGCCACCACAATTGGACCTCACCATCGTGTTGTGCGGTCGATTCTATGGCTAGGCGGTCAGGGCCGAGTCAAATGGAGGTCGACACAGCTATCGTGGCGAGCTCGCCGGCGCAGCACCGCCGGGGCCGAGCGGCGCGTCGCGAGGTAGACGAAGGCCTATGGGCCCCGCCTGTCAGCGACGCTGTCCACCGAGCGGGATCAGCTGCGGCTTTGGATCCGGTGTGGCTGCACGGGTTAACCCCATGGCCCCCGGTGCGGACCAGCTGCGATTGGTTGATTTAAAACCAGTGGGCCCGGCTGCTTTACTTAAATGTTTCCCTTTGGAAAATAATTCTAGAACTCAACCAAACTTCTAAAAATCGTTACTCCTAGTAGAATTGCTCAAAAATTTCCAAATAAATACTGGTAGACTCATCTCAATCTCTGCTTTGCAGTGATGCAATTTATTGGACATGAAGCTCCCAGAATTTTTATAATTAGTTCCTTTGAGCTAACTGCTTGGGAAATTAATTACTCATGTTCCGTTAATTGGAAAATTCCCTATTTTGGTCAGAACACTCTTGCTAATACACTTGATCTCCAGTAAAAATTTCAAATTCATTGGACATAAATTACTGGGTTGATCAGTATTCCATATCTCTATGTAGTTGAAAATTGAGAAAAATACTAAATCAATTTCAGAAATTTCCCCAAACTTGTAAAATCAGTTTCTCCCGTTAGGAAGCTTAGAAAATTGTGAAACCAATTTCCTTAGAACCATTGAGACCCCCTCTACCTTGTAAAACAACTGGTAGCCCTGATAGACCTCCAGAATTTGAACCAAAATTCTGAGAAAGTTTATACTTGTAGGATTTTTAGGGACAACAAACTTCCTTCATCTCCTGTTCTTTGCAAGAGTTTCCATTATAGTCCCTACTATCTACCATAAAAGTTCCAAAGCCAATTAAGATCATAATCTTATTTGTTTCACAAGATATTAGCTTGTGACCTTAAACCTATTATTTATTTTCAAAGTCATTCATATATAGTATATGCATAACGTGTAGTAACTGAAGTCGAGGAGCAGCCGGAAGCTTTGGAAGTCCAGCTGTTGGAAACTAACATAGACTCGGACTCACATTCAGGCAAGCCCCAGTTTGCATTTAAGTTCCTTATAGTGTCTTTGCAGTTTTCATTCACCTTACGTCTTAAGATGTTTGTGCATTACGTTTAAGGTGTTTGACATCCACTTGCATGACCAAATCACCCTAGGAGTGGTTAGAATAGCCCATAGACTCATGTAGTAACTGCCATGCATATATTCATAGGGATCTGGTAGAAGTCGAGTAGTTGGAATCCACTCGCGAGATAGGATTTACCACATGGGATGGATTGGATCAAGAAATGGCTTATGAATATGAAATTGAGACCGAGCGGCGGATAGGATGCAGCGAGACGTGGTCTCACGTGCGTAGCCCTGCTTGGGTCGATTGAGGACTGATTCGTGTGCGGCCCTGCTGGACAAGCTTGAACTGTACTGGTGATATCCTGGAGAAATGGGCTCCAGCAAACTGATGTAGCTTGATATTGGTTTGTTGAGGCACACTGTTCTGTTTTATAGGCTTAGGTTGAGGGCAACGAGGTGTAAATCAGCTGGTGGGCACGTCAGAGTACGCCCCACGCAGTGACCACCTGCTCGTGACGGATCAACCGGTTCGACATTCGAGTGTTGGGTGAAAGATGGACAGATATGACTAGTACTGAAGTGCTATGTAGGTATTGCTGTAAGTACTTGCTGGCGCTTCCGAAAGTGTGTATGTGTCGTGTTGACTAGGTGTGTCCTGATTGCAATCACCGTCCCTCGCGGTAATAGAGTGCAACTTGTTCACTATGTCGTGACGTAGTAAATACTGGAGAAGTCAGGAAAATATGATGTATTGAATTATAATTGTTTTGCAACCTTGTATGGCTTAGAGATAGTACAATTAAAAGTTTATAGTTTCCCTGTACTTTACATGTAATAGCATTATGTGCTTTGGGCATGTCATATCATCGGCAAAGCATTTCTTGTTTGATTGTGGAGTCTATGATGTGACGTGACTGAAGAATGTCATGTGCTACTTAAAACATGATTATAAGGATCCACTTGTAGGCGTGTCCTTTATGTTATTCCTTACCTATACTTGGTGTTCACCCCTGCATACGTCTAGTGAGACGGATTAGTCTTGCTGAGCCTTAAGCTCACGTTTGCAGTTAACAAGTTTTTGCAGATTATACGACTGATGACGAGTTCGATGACGAGGCTGCACCCCCTCCAGGGTCTATAAACCGAGAGGGAACCCTACACGCCGCCGAAAGTTGGGTGTTGCAAGTGCGAAGAATCCAGGGCATGGATTACTTTGCTTTGGCTTAGCTAGTGTCGAGAGCGTAGCTACGATGTATAGTTCTCTTTCCTGTTCGCTTAGTTTTGTAAAACTTCTGTTGTGTTATAAATAAAGGCTTGGTATTGTATTTTATTCTCGTTCTTTTCTTGTATATTGTTGGGTGTCGCATCGCACGATACCACCGAATGAGATCCTTGGATGTCCGGATTTCGGTCCCCACATGTAGCAATAGTATGGCTCACTAAACTATTTAGCTGCATTTTTTTTCAGTCAAACAAAATGCCTGATGAGTGGCGGAAAAGTATTTTAGTACCCATCTTCAAAAATGAAGGAGATGTTAAAGGTTGTACTAATTACCGAGGAATTAAGCTTATGAGTCATACAATGAAGCTCTGGGATAGAGTGATTGAACACCGCTTGAGGAAAGTGACCAATGTCACTAAAAACCAGTTTGGTTTTATGCCTGGGAATGTCCACTATGGAGGCAATTTTCTTACCCCGTCAGCTTATGGAGTGGTATAGGGAGCAAAAGAAAGATCTACATATGGTGTTCATTGACTTGGAGAAGGCATACGATAAGGTACCAAGGCCGGTCATGTGGTAGGTGCTAGAGAAACACTAAGTCCCAACAAAGTACATTAACCTTATCAAAGATATGTACGATAATGTGGTGACAAGTTTGCGTGTAAGAGACAGTGAGACCGATACTTTTCCTATCACAGTAGGGCTATACCAAGGATCATCCTCAAGTCCATACATCTTTTGCTTAGTGATGGATGAGGTGTCGAAGGATATACAAGGGGATATCCCTTGGTGTATGCTATTTGCTGATGATGTAATGTTGGTAGATGAAACTAGAGATGGTGTTGATAGAAAATTGGAGCTATGGAGGTAGACCTTAGAGTCTAAGGGGTTTAGACTTAGTAGAACCAAAACCGAGTATATGAGATGCAACTTTAGTGATGTCAGGTGTGAGGATGGAAATGTTAGTTTACAAGGACAAGTAGTAACTAGGAGGGACACATTTTGATATTTAGGATCAATGTTACAAAGCAATGGTGATATTGACGAAGATGTTTGCCACAGGATCAAGATCGGGTGGATGAAGTGGTGACAAGCATCTGGAATCTTATGTGATAAGAAAGTTCCACAAAAATTGAAAGGAAAATTCTATAGGACAATGATCAGACCTGCGATGCTGTATGGAGCAGAATATTGGCCAACTAAAAGGCAACATGTCCAAAAAATGAGTGTTGCGGAGATGCGCATGCTACGGTGTATGTGCGGTCACACAAGAAGAGACAAAATTAGGAACAAGGTGATACATGATAGGGTAGGGGTGGCACCGATTGAGGAGAAGCTAGTCCAACACCGCCTACGGTGATTTGGGCATATCTATCGGAGACCTCCAGAAGCACTGGTTAACAGTGGGATTATAAAGAGCAGAGAAAATTTTAGGAGGGGTAGAGGTAGACCAAGGTTGACATGGTAGTAGGCGGTGAGAGACTTAAAGGAGTGGGACATACCTAGAGATTTGGCTCATGATAGGACTGTATAAAAATTAGCAATTCATGTGCCAGAATCTTAGTTTATTCGAACTTTGTTACTCTTATCTTCTTTCTTATTGATCCATTTCTAAAATAAATAAAATGTAGAATATTAGTTTATTTGTATTTTTTTTAATTTTTATTTTTTACTCTCATCTTATTTTGTACTACTTTTTTTTCAAAAATTGTTGGGTTTTATTTCTAGCTGTCAGTACCGTGGGTACCATATACTCCTTGGGATTGCAAAGATGTCAAGGGAAAGTCATCTACTTGATTTGAAGACCTTCGGACGCCCACATGTCAGACATAACCGGACCCGCTTCTCCAACATGGTTAGTCCCACGGTCGCCACATGTACTATCAAACCGGAGCTACCACCCACAAGGGGGAAGCTCCGGACTATGTACCGAGGGAAGCTCCAGAACTGACACGTGTCGGGTAACACCAGACCTATCTGTTCCCCACAGTGTGCTCCAGCGCTGCCACGTGTCCAACCGTTGAATCTTTAGCCTCTAACCTCCGGAATACTCCACAACGGCTCCGGATCTTCAAAGGGGAATCAAGGACTTCAAGACCCGATCAAGTGTCATTAATACTATATTAATGACACACGATCGGACGACCTTAATTACCAGTAACGTTGCTGTCAAAGCCCATAACTCGGTCAGTAGGGGCAATTAAACGTGTTGAATGTGTGTCAATATCAGTAACCACCGGGGCCACATGTCGGGCCAGGCTAACTTGTAACGGCCTGCCCTTGTACTATAAAAGGACAGGCCGACGATACATAGGACACTCTCCGGAGACACGCTGACTTTACACTCTCAACTGACGTTGAGCTCATACATCCAATACAACACCAACACACCCCGTGGAGTAGGGTATTACACTCAGGCGGCCCGAACCACATAAATCTTCATGTCCCTTGTGTCACTCGACATCTCACCTTCTGGAATCTCCGCGCGCCCATACCGAACCTCAAACTCATCTAACACTTTAGTAGTGTTGGGACATCTGCCGGATCAAAACCACCGACAGTTGGCGCGCCAGGAAGGGGCCCGGAGATTTCAAGAATGGTGAACTCAGCCGCTGGATCATCCAATGGTCATCCCGCTGTTGAAGCTGTTGGGGGTAATACCTCCTACATGACCCTTTGCTGTGTGGGGGATGGACATCTTGGGACCTTTCCCAAGAGCCATCGGAGGTTACAAGTTCCTGTACGTTGCCATTGACAAGTTCACCAAGTGGCTGGAAGCAACTCCAGTTGTGACAATCAACAAGCAATCTGCTATCAACTTTTTGCAGTCCATTGTATGCAGATTTGGAGTCCCAAACAAAATCATCACTGATAATGGGACCCAATTCACAAGCTCTGCATTTCAAGGATATTGCGAAAACCTCGGCATTCAAGTTTGCTACGCCTCCGTAGCTCACCCAGCAAGCAATGGCCAAGCCGAGAGAGCAAATGCTGAAATCCTTAAAGGACTCAAA
The DNA here is from genome assembly GCA_036927565.1 of Tuctoria greenei. Lineage (NCBI taxonomy): Eukaryota > Viridiplantae > Streptophyta > Magnoliopsida > Poales > Poaceae > Tuctoria > Tuctoria greenei. Next base: position 158,453,427 of record JAYESD010000004.1, on the reverse strand, counting down.
ATGCGCACCTATGAGCGCTTGAAAAAACATGGAGCCAACTGGATTGAAGAGCTTCTGCCCACTTTATGGGCCAACAGGACAACTCCAAACCGGTCAACTAGAGAGACACCCTTCTTCCTGGTGTATGGAGCTGAAGCAATCCTTCCTCCGGAAATCACCTTGGGGTCACTTCGGGTCCGGACCTTCAACGAAGCCACGCAGGACCAGCTCCGTCGTGAAGACCTAGACCTCCTTGAGGAGGGAAGGTGCCAAGCAGCTGTCGGAATGCCCGATACCGCCAAGCCCTTCGGCGCTATCATCAGTGGCATGTACACAACTGACAGCTCGAGGAAGGCGATCTGGTGCTACGGAGAATACAATCCAGAGAAGGGTTAAACAAACTCTCCCCCTGCTGGGAGGGACCCTTCCGAGTGATTAAAGTATCCAGTCCCGGAATCGTTCGCTTGGCTACCGAGGATGGGACAACTGTCCCAAATCCTTGGAACATTGAGCACCTCTGTAAGTTCTACACTTAATATCACGGAGGTGAGTCTGTAGTAACTTGAGGTGTATGTAATAGAGTCATTGTACAGAGTCGGGTAGTTCCTCTGGGAGAAGAGTCGGACCTTTCCCGGAAGGTCCGCAAAGTTCATGCAACACTTGTTGCAGTCTCAGGACTAAAAGTGTGGCTAGCTACCCTGGGTCAAACGAGAAATTAAACACGCTTAGCCTGGTTCCGTACCCTAAGAGTGTACTTGTTTCCCCTGTACCCCGGACCTATAATGAAAGACATCTTCATGTGAAACAGACTCCACGTGCATTTATTTTGTACAGGCTCAAAGTTTTTTATTTTTCTATTTCTTGTCTATAACAAAGACGTGCAATTCTTAAGAAATTTTAGTTCGACCGGTTCATATACGATTCGAGCTGTATTGTCGATTCTTCTAGATTTAAATATTCTTTATGGCCCACTCGCCTGAATGCCGCCAAGCCAACCTAGGGCCGGAGTGTGCTATCGACTTAGCCTGGTCAAGCACCCTAAGTACGCCACTCTACCTACACCCCGGCAAGCGGAAGTAAGGCGGGTCCAAGTAAAATTGGATCTGGAAGAAAAGACAACACATTCGATTGTATTCAGAATCGCGTTTGACCTAAAACTCTCTTGGGAATCGTAAGCCGCGAGGAAGTTATAGGCAAGGAATGAATTTTACTATTTTTCTTGGCTTCAGTGTCCAGGAAAAATAAAAAAATCAACGTTAATGGAGAAAAGCCGGAGCTAACTAAGCTCCGACTCCCCCTAGGTGGCTTGTAATCGATGTTAAACATTGAAAACGAGCATCACCAGAGCAACCAAGCTCCGGTAAAGCTAGGGGGCCAGCCGTCGATGCAAAATAAATGATGGTGAGAAGACCCCGCAAGCAGAGTCTGCTACCAACAAACTACACGTTGGTAAAGGTCACTGCCGGAACTACTAAGCTCCGACACCCCGAAGGACTAACTATCGATGCTCTACGCGTTGATAGGGACTATTGCCGGAGCTACTAAGCTCCGACGATAGACAATGCCAGAGCTTCTAAGCTCCGACAACCTCAGGGGGCCTTCACTATCGAAGACTTCGGACCTACACTCTACAAGTTCGAAGCAAATGAGTCTTCAACAAAACACAATATCCTCTTGGTACATGTTCACAATCAAATTGTGTACATCTACCAGGGGGAAAGTGAAGACAAAAGTGTTGAAGACAAAAAGTGAAATTCACAAAAATTTGGGGATTTCATTTATCTGGAGACAAGGGATTACAAAATTGAGGAATAAAAAGAGAGAATACAAGTGGGAGCTACGGAGATGGTCCTAGACCCTATGGAAGAACTGGGCGACCTTCTGAGCAATCTCTGGCACATTGGCTCGGGCGGCTTCACCTTCTCCTTCGACAGGACCTTCAACCACCGGGTCCAAAGGGAATTGGGGATTCCGGTTGGTGTAGCACGTCAGCACATACTCTGCGACGTTCTTCGCCAGGGATTGCCCCTCAACCTCCAACTGGTCCGCGATGACGTTGCCCACCTTGGAGAGTTTGCTACACGCCGAGCTCAGCGCTTGCAACGCCAGGTCCGGCTCCGGCTCCGGATCATCCGGACGCACGGGACTGAAGCCCATCGGTGTTAGTGCATCGTTGGCCTTGCCCAGGAACTCCCAAACCTGTAGGGAGTCCGCAGACCTCAAGCCCTTCAGTTCTTCCAAGGATCTTTTGGCGACCACCAGTTCAGAATTCTCGCGAGTGAGGCGCTCGACTTCTTTGGTGTTTTGCTGAATCTTTTCAGCAACTCGCTTCTCGAGTTTTCCGATCTCCTCCTCCTGAAGGTAGATCTTGTTCCGGCGGTAAACCAGGTCCTTCTCCCTGCCCCTTACTTTCTTCTCCCTGACAGCGATGGCACACTCTTGCTCGTAGAGTTCCTGCCCTCGCACCGAGGCCTTCTCCTCCTCAGCGCTCTTCCAATTTCTTGGCGCGCTCTTCGAGGCCCTTGTTAGCCAGAGCCACCTTTTCGGTAAGCTCCTCCTCCCTCCTCAAGACGTCATCCCGTAGCTCTAGGAGTTTCTGCTCTTCATCTTTGAGCCTTTTCTCCCTCTCCTCAAGTGCCTCCTGGCGCTTGATGAGAGTAGTGTTAATGGCCTCAAGCCTTTCTTGGCGTTCATCGGGCGCACTATTAGCTGCTTTGGTCTGCTCATAAATGGCCCGGGATTGAGCATCGAGGGCGCGAGTCAAGCTCTCCCTGTCATCCAATAACTTGCCCCAGTACTCCAGGCGAACCTTCTCCTGCTTGATCCATTCTTTGTCATCTGCCAGCCTTGACTGCGCTAGCTTGGTCTCGAAGTAGAGCCGATTACGCCACCTCCTAAGGGTTTGGCGCTCCTCTTCAAGAGCCTTGCTGTCGTGGAAGAATGCCAGCTGAACTTGACGCAGACTGGAGCAGGCGTTGTCAATAGACAATGACAACGGGATAGGATCCGTACCTGCTGGGGTCTCCTCCGCTGGTTCCAGCGAGTTTTCAGTTACAAAAATTGGGTCCCACTCCACAAGAGTGGTCCCCTGAGCCTCCACGGCACCAGGGCTGTGCTCCAGGATGGCCTCAGTCGCCATCAAGGAGGGTCCTGCTGATGAAGTTCCGACCTCCGGAAGTGGTTCCGAAGGACCAGCCGCCAGATCTTCGTTCGTCCCCTCGAGCAGGGGGCCAGCGACTTCATCAGAGCACTCCGGCTCAGCTGCGGGTACCTCCGGCGTCGTCACTCCCGGAGCAGGAACTGCTTCTGGCTCCGGTCTGGGCACCTCCTCTACTGGGGGCTCGAGCGCTGACGCCTTCGCAACGACCGGCTCAGGCGCCGGAAGATCATCAACAACAGCCGGCCCTGCAGCCGGAGCTTCAACGGCAACCGACTCGGGAGCCGAAAGGTCTTCAACATCAACCGGCCCTGGGGCCGGAGCTCCAGCAACGACCGGCTCTGCGGCCGGTGCTTTAGAGGCACCCGGCCCAACCGCCGGGACTTCCTCAACATCCGGCGCGCACGCCGGGACTTCAATTACCTCCGGCTCAACCGTCGGGGCTTCGACAATTTCCGGCTCTGGGGCCGGAATTATTGGTTCCTCCGGCTCAACGGCCGAAGCTTCCATCATCTCAGCACCCAAACCCGGAGCTTCAACCTCCAGGGCAGGTGCCGCTAGCGCATCTTCTCTCCCGTGGTCCGGTGCTACCACGGGAGTCTCGGGGGATGAGTCGAGGTCCATGACCACGACAGCTGGCGCCGGAGCTGCCGCAGCTTCAACCACCACTTGGGGCGGCACCGGGACAGGAGCAGAGGCTTTCGCCCTCACAACTTTAGCTGCTGTGGTTGAGGGTGGAGCCTCACTCCTCTTCTTGGGAACGCTGCAAATGAAGGATGAAGAAATTTAAAAAACAGTTACTACAAAAAAACAACTACCTGAGGTAAAGATTAAAAATTATCTCGGGAGGCTTCCGCACTAGCTTGCACGGGACCTCTTTCCCGGGCGTTGTGGGCTGACCATAGCCGCCGCTGGCGTGGAAGCTCCGGAAGGCCCCCCGGAACTCGTTGCAGTCACGGACACTTCCTTAGTCGAGGCCCTCCTCGACCGGGAAGGACCTCTGGACCTAGAGGCCTCAACTGACCCTGGTGATGGAGTCGCATGCCCGGAGCTAGCACCCCGGGAAGACGCCGCTGCGGGTACAGTCACCGCAGTTGTAGAAGACCTGCCCCTCTGGGGAGAAGGAGCTGATGCAGAGGTTGCAGGACTAACGGACCTTTCGTCAGCATGCTGTAGTTTCCTCTTCCGGCTCAAGGGTTCGTCCGCCGGTTCCTTGCCCTCGCCGACGACTTCGATCCTTGGCTTCGGGGCAGGGTCGGAACCACCTTCGGAAGCCCCAGGGATCACCACCCTAGAGGTCGATCTTCTCTCGACGACACCAAGGTCGTCAAGCACCGGCATCATCCGTCGGAGCTCCCTGGTGAACTCTACTTCCACGTTCATAGGGAGAAAGGCTGATGGCAGGGTCAAGTCATCTCCCGCAACGTTGATGCCGTGCTGGAACTTTTTGAGTTGTAACTCGAAGGTTGCCCCCGCCATGTTGGACTTCAGTCCGGTCTCAACCCGGTCATCGTCCATCACGCTGTTGAGGGCCCAAGCGAGTTTTTCTCTCCTCTTCAGCGGTGCCCACCTGTTGACCAGGAAGTTGCGAAATACCACCTGATGAGTTAATCCTCCCTCCACGCACTGGCGAATCCTAGTTAGAGCAGGGTTGAAGGCATCCGACAGCATCGGAGCTTCACTCCAGACTGTAGTGTCGATGTTGGGGAGGCTTTCGGGCAGCTCCAGCTTCTCGTGCTCCTCCACCCGGATGACTATCCAGTCCTTCTTCCAATCATCCCACTTTCCAGAGGGAAACGACCGGAGGTACTTGAATGGGCACTTCTTGCGCTTCACGAAGTAATAGAAGCCAAGGTACTCATTACTCCTACCAGTGGTATGGACGGTGAAGAAGGTCCGGAAAATTTCAATGCAGGGGGGATGCCCACCCACATTTCACAGAAGTGGACGAAGATAGACACAAGAAGAATGGAGTGGGGGCCAAGGTGGTATAGCTGCAGACCATAAAAGTCTAGCAGCATCAAGAAAAAGGAGAAAAAAGGTGGGATCAACCCCACCATGGCGTACGAAGAGAAGTACACCATCTCGCTGGCGTGCTCCTTCTCGAATGGGAGCTCTCTTCCAGCGCGGACCAGATAATTGAAGAAGTCCGGGGACCATCCCATGAGGGCCCGGACCTTCTTCAAGTCACCTTCGGTCTTCAAATGACTCTCGCGGAGACCCAACTCCATCGCAGCACAGCAAGGCAAGAGAGGAAAAGCGAGCACAAGTTGGGAGTTTGAGCGCAAGATCAGATGAGAGGCGTAAAGAACTCCAGACGGTGCGCGCTTTCCTACTTAAGTAAGCCCTCGCAACGCTTGGATGGAAACCGCAAGGAAGTCGAAGATACTACTCAAAAATTCCACCCAGCCGATGACAAGAGGGCCCAGGACCACCCCAACGATCAAGTCGAGATTCTTACCCAGGCGAACGGTTTTCATCATGAGGCGGGAAGCCCGAAGGCAGCGACCTGACAAGGCGCGCGGAACCGATACGATTTTCGTATCGAGAACCAGCGACCTTCACTTGCGTGAGATCCGCACGCCAAAGATCTCATTTGCCGCACACGGGATATGCCGAGCGGCGAGGATTTAACTCCAAACTATCGCCAACGGCACATCCGAAGACCTTTGAAGACTCAGTTCAAAAGTCGAAGGATGGATCCACCTCCGGCGGAATGACTTCACCCAAGGGGTCTTCCCTAGAGGTGGGCCCAGGGGGCCACTATCGGTACCCTGGGTACCATATACTCCTTGGGATTGCAAAGATCTCAAGGGAAAGTCATCTACTTGATTTGAAGACATTCGGAGGCCCACATGTCAGACATAACCGGACCTGCTTCTCCAACATGGTTAGTCCCAGGGTCGCCACGTGTCCTATCAAACAGGAGCTACCGCCCACAAGGGGGAAGCTCCGGGCTATGTACCAAAATGGCACCCCCGGACCTAACCCCAGACCGGAGGAAGCTCCAGAACTGACACGTGTCGGGTAACACCGGACCTATCTGTTCCCCACAGTGTGCTCCAGCGCTGCCACATGTCCAACTGTCGAATCTTCAGCCTCTAACCTCCAGAAGACTCCACAACGGCTCCGGATCTTCGAAGGGGAATCAAGGACTTCAAGACCCAATCAAGTGTCATTAATACTATATTAATGACACACGATCGGACGACCTTAATTACCGGTAACGGTGCTGTCAAAGCCCAGAACTCGGTCATTAGGGGCAATTAAACGTGTTGAATGTGTATCAATATCAGTAACCACCGGGGCCACATGTCGGGCCAGGCTAACTTGTAACGGCCTGCCCATGTACTATAAAAGGATAGGCCGACGATACATAGGACACTCTCCGGAGACACGCTGACTTTACACTCTCAACTGACGTTGAGCTCATACATCCAATACAACACCAACACACCCCGTGGAGTAGGGTATTACGCTCAGGCAGCCCGAACCACGTAAATCTTTGTGTCCCTTGTGTCACTCGACATCTCACCTTCTGGAATCTCCGTGCACCCATACCGAACCTCAAACTCCTCTAACACTTTAATAGTGTTGGGAGATCTGCCGGATCAAAACCACCGACACTAGCCGACTCCAACTTGTTTGGGACAAAGGCTTGGTTGTTGTTGTTGTTGTTGTGGTTGCAGATTTTGGTATTATCTAGTTGTAAACTGTGGCCAAAAACTACCATATACAAAGGAGGTGCTGTCAAAATTTCTCTAAAATTCTGGGAACATTGTCAAATTTTAAAAATCTATATCTCTTTAACGAAAACTGATATGAGGGCAAATAAATATTCGTTGGAAAGATATCAAAGTGAACTTAAACTTTGGTATACAACTTGAGACATGAAATTGCCATTTTCATATTCAAATTCTGGTTTGATTCGAGGCTGGTAAACCTGGACAGAATGTTGACAGGTTCCAATCATTTTGGAACTGGCCATGGGCATTCAAGTGTTTATGCTTTGCAAACTTCAAGATTTACTTGAGAGTTATCTGACCTCACTCTGGTTGTTGAGTGGAAGTATTTGACGAGTTTTGAATCTGGTTCAAAAGTTTCAACTTTTTTGTATACATCTTCGCATGATGCATTGTTTAAGTGATGTGTATTACGGTTAATGTTTTTAAGTTCAGGTTGACATTGCAACTTTGGATTTTAACTGTATTGCTCACTTTTGCAGCATGGATCACACTCATTCCAAGCGTCAACTAGGTGGCCCCATTCATGGTCGGAATGACTCGACATCACATCCATCACCTCCATCCTCATCGTTGTTCCTAACTACGGTGGTGGAAGTCGTGGCAAACGTGATCGAGTCTAATCGTGAGAACAGGGAGTTACTCCGAGAATTGGTGCAACAAGGCAGAACCTCGGAAGCTTGACTTCATAATTTAACTCAGAGTGCTTATGTGGAGTTTCTTTCAGCGCACCCACCGGTTTTCACATAGGTGAATGATCCTGTGGAGACCGACCAATAGCTCCGGGTTATAGAAGGCAAATTCGGACTATCTTAGTTTGATGAGTACTCGGAGACGTTGTTGGCTGCTCATAAACTTCATGGGTCCGCTGTAGGCTGGTGGTCAGAATATCTCACCACTATGCCAGCTGGACATCGTGTCGTGTGGATTTAATGCCGCGATGCGTTTCATGCTCATCACATCCTTGCTGGGATTATAAGCGCCAAGTATGAAGAATTCTTGGAATAAAACAAGGAGAAATGTGGTTTATTGAATATTTCAAAGAGTTCAACCGCTTGGTGCAGTATGCAACTCATTTTATAGACAATGGGAATCTAAAATGTGAGTAACTTTTTCCGAGGTTTGAATGCTAAAATCAAAGCAGCAGTGGCATTATTCAATGATGGCAATTACGATGACCTGGTGAATGCCACTATTCCAGAAGGTGAATCCGTTTTAGCGGGCATTTTCACTTTACATGAGCAACTGGCTCTCATTCTATTCGATTCCGGTGCCACCAATAATTACATTAGCAAATCTTTCATGCTGAAGCACCATCTATCATTCACTAACATAACACATCAATTTCATATCCGTTCACCTGGATGCAGGATTTCATCCAATGAGATTGTTTCTCGTGCGCCTCTATGTATGTGTGGAAAAATTTATCCAACAAATTTTATCGTGTTCGACGGTCAAAAGATTGATCTTATCTTGGGAATGTCATGGTTGACACATTATGGATCTGTCTTTGACATTGGCTGTCGGCTCTTCAACTAAATTCCCTAATATACGGTTGCAACACATTGAATCTTATGGAGTCATCAGAAGTTCCAGTGGTGTACAATGTAGAAGCCACCAAGCTTGAAGATATTCCCGTGGTTTGTGATTTTCCGGACTTGTTTCCCGATGACTTAATCGTTGTGCCACCAGATAGAGACAATGGGTTCAAGATTGAACTTATTCCGAGAATCATGCCTATTTCGCAAAGGCTGTACAAGATGGCACCTAATAAATTAGCGGAGTTTAAGGAACTTTGAAGGACCTGCTGGACAAAGGTCTAATACACACAAGTTCATCACCTTGGGGCTTCTCCGCACTATTTGTCAAGAAGAAAGACAAGAAGTTACATCTATGTGTGTATTATCATCCGCTCAACGCTGTGACGGTCAACAGGTATCCACTACCGCACATGAACATCTTATTCGATCAACTAGTGGGTGCTAAAGTACTCTCGAAGATGGATCTTTGGTCCAGATATCATCAGATCAAAATCTGACTGGAAGATATTCCAAAAACGGAATTTTCGACGAGATACGGTCTGTATGAATATCTCGTCATGTCATTACATCTTACCAACACGCTGGCTCACTTCATATATCTCATGAATTTTGTGTTCATGCCGGAGTTTGACATATTTTTCGTGGTCTTCATCGATGACATTCTGGTTTATTCTAAATCGGAGGAATAACACCACAAACACTTGCATATCGTGCTCCACCGATTGTGAGATCACAAGATTTATGCAAAATTCAGCAAGTGCCAGTTTTGGATCAATCAAGTGCCATTTCTGGGGCATATTGTTTCAGCTGAGGGTATCACTGTTGATACAAGCAAGATTTTACAAGTGTTGAAATAAGATTCTCCAAAGTACGTTCATGAAGTTCGCAACTTCCTCGGATTAGCGAGATATTATCGGAGGTTCATTCCAAGCTTCTCAATAATAGCTAAGCCTATGACGGAGCTGCTGAAAAAGAGGACTAAATATATTTGGAGCAAAGAATGTGAGGCTGCTTTTCAGGCATTGGTGAAATACCTCACAACAGCCCTAGTGCTAGCTCAGCCGGATACAACCAAACCTTTTGACACTTATTGTGATGCGTCTGGCATTGGTCGCAGCTGCGTATTAATGCAAGAAGGACGTGTGCTTGCATATGGATCATGGCAGCTCTAGAACCATGAACAACATTATCCAACTCATGACCTTGAGCTTGCTGCCATGGTGCTTGCGCTGAAAATGTGTAGGCATTACCTGCTAGGCAATCTTGTACACATCTACACCGTCACATAAGTCTGAAATATATTTTCACTCACATGGAGTTAAATATGCAGCAAAGGAGACGGTTAGAGCTAATCAAAGATTATGGGATTGAAATTGACTACCATCCCAGCAAGGCAAATGTGGTTGCCGATGCACAAAGTTGCCAGTCACATGTCAATAATTTGTCTATTACTCCGATGGAAGAGGACGGGCCGAGTTTATACTTGGTTCCATATGGAGCATTATATAATATTGCTCTCGTCCCGACGATATGAGGGGAGATTATGGAAGCTAAGAGGAAGGACAAAGGCATGTTTCACATACGCGAGAGAATGGACAAAGGTGAGATGAAATGCTTCCGAAAAGATGATCATGGTACGCTATGGTTTAACAACCGTATAGTGTTACCCCGTGATATGACACTTCGGAAATAAATCATGGTTGAAGCTCATTTGTCCAAGTATTCGATTCATCCGGGAAGCAACAAAATGTATCAAGATCTGAAAACAATATTTTGGTGGACTCAGATGAGATGGGATATTGTAAAGTACATATCTGAGGGTGATATGTGTTAGCGGGTGGAAGCCGACCACATGTGAAAGGCCGGACAGCTGCAACCATTGAACATTCCGGAATGGAAATGGGAGGACATTATTATGGGTTTCATCGTCGGATTTCCTCTCACATTCCAAAAGCATGATTCAATTCTGGTGATAGTCGATCGACTAACCAAATCAGCTCATTTTATTCCTGTGCACACAAAGTACATTGTCGAGAAGTATGTGGAGTTGTTTATTGCAAGAATTATGTGCTTCCATGGAGTTCCCCGCACAATTATTTCGGATCGCGGTGTGCTGTTGTTTCTCGGTTTTGGGAGCAGCTGCATGTCTCGTTGGGGACTAAACTGATCCGAAGCTCCGCATATCACCCGCAAACAGATGGACAAACTGAACAGGTGAATCAAATTCTTGAAGACATGCCATGTGCTTGTGCCATTCACCACCGTAAAAATGGGGATGATCATTTACCGTTGGCAGAGTTCTCATATAATAATTGCTATCAAGCTAGCATCAAGATGGCACTGTATGAAGCTCTCTACGGCCGAAAATGCTGCACACCACTCAACTGGTGTGAATCCGGCGAAAGAGTAATATACGGAATTGATTCTTATCAATGAAGCCGAAGAACGAGTGCGAGTAATTCAAGCCAATCTAAAGGCTGCTCGATCTCGGCAGAAAAGCTATGTGGATGAGAGACGTCACCCTCTTAACATCAACATAGGAGACCATATTTATCTTCATGTCTCTCAGATGAAAGGGATTCACCATCTCAGAGTGAAGGGAAAACTTGCTCCTCGAATTATCAGTTTGTTCGCCGTCATTGAAAAATGCAGACCCGTGGCCTATTGTATCTAACTACCGACGTCCCTAGCTGGAATTCATAATGTTTTCCACATATCCCAGCTTCTGAAATGTCTCAAGTCCCCAGCTGCGATCCGCATGGAAGATCTAGAAGCTCTTGAACCGGATCTCACTTATACCAAACATCCGATCCGGATTATTGATGAAAAGACACGAACCACAAGAAACCGGATGTTCTTGTTTTACAAGGCCTTATGGAGAAGCCATACCGCCGCGGAAGCGACATGGGATAGCGAAGTTTATCTCTGCTCAAATTATCCGGACTTATTAGCTTCTCATGTCCAATAGTTCCTCTACCTGTACTCTCATTAGTAATCTCGGGACGAGATTCTTTTAATGAAGAAGGAAGTAAAGTCCAGTTCTAATGTTGTTATAAACCTATGACTTTGGTCTTCATATTAGTCTCTACAGAAAAATAAAATAAAATTGGCAAATGGAAAGTCCATCTGTTTGAAATCCTAAATGGGGAATTCAAAAATTCAAAATCTAGCTCCTGTTCAAACCTAGTCAAGTTGTGAAATTAAGTTGCCCAATAAATTTCTCATAATCCAAAAAGTATGCCTGTCAAATATTATAAATTTTGAAGCTCCTTTGATATTTAATTCAATGGATAAATTGAATGGCATTCAAATTCAAATTCCTATTTGAATTTCAAATGAAATTTGGTCAAATCGAGAAATTGATTTCAGATTCAAATCCTACCTAATTATTTTAGACTACCTGACATGTATCATTAATTTTTAACCAAAGTTGGCAAGATATTTGTTGAAACTGAGAAGAGGATGAGGAGGGAAAGAAATAGGGCCAGCTGTCAGTGCCAGAACCTTTGAACCGCCACTCTCTGTTTCTTGCCGTGGCGCCACGGACTGCATGCAAGCCAGCGCTTGTTTTGATTTCCAAGCAAGTATCCGGTGCATAGACGCTTGCAGGTGACTCCATCTTGCCCAAGCACATGATATTTTGTTCCTCTCTCTGTTTCACTCGTGCTGCTGCCGCAAGCTCTGTTCTTGTGTCGAGTTGCCCAGACCGGACGGCGCTGCTCCACGGTGTCCTTTGCTCCATCCCGGCAGAGGCCACTGAAGGACGTGTGCTCATCCTCCCCTATTCCTCGACACCAGGGTGCTGTATCTTCCCGTCGCACCACACCGAGCCGGAGTTTCTTCCTTGACTCTTCCAGCCGCCACATGGTTCATCGACGCCAGCCAACTCAGGCTCATTTACACCCCACCATTCCTCTCCAAGGTTCTCCACGACATGTTCTTCGTGCAACCCCGAGCCACCATTCCTTTACTATCACTGGTGAGCCAGATTTTAAGTTGTTGCCACGGCAAGTTTCGTGATCTGACAGTAGAAGACATGGCAACCAATTTTTCATGCATAACCAATCTTCAACCATGTAAATGATTATGAACAACAACCCTGTGCGAACCTATAGAAGCAAAAATATAGGAAAATTATCAAGAGACCACGTCGGAATCAGAGTTTTTTGATCCGCCACGATTGTGCCCTAGGTCACCATAAATCTTGTTCTTGCAGCCATTTCCCCCGCCATTGGTGTCCTAATTCATCATCCACATGATGCCACAATGCTCCTGGGCAAATTCCTGATCTGAATAGGGCATCCCCTTGTGAGCACGCCATTGCCGGCGATCTCACCGCCGCCGTGGCCGTAACCTGCCACATTCCGGCCATCTTCGGGCTTCGTTGTGTTGCCTAATGCGTGTCACATGGTCCTGCAGTGCGGATTCCCTAATCCCTGTCACCTTTTATAGCCCTCCAGCGTGTGTAAAGGTGGTCGCTGCCGTTGGCCAAGCCCCTAAGGCCATTTGGCCAGAGGTAGAAGAAAGCCCGCACTACAAGAGATTGGACTTTCTATTACAATTTTCAGATGACAAAGCACTTTATAGTCATAGAATCAATGCGTTTATGACAATTATTCAATGGATGACAAGTGTTTGTGACTAAAATGTGATTTAGTCATAAACAGTTGTCACCATGCGCCTTTCCCACTCTTTATGACAATAGCTCATGACAAAATGATGTAATATGTTTATCATCAATAAAAAAATCATTTTTTTTTAAAAGAACACCTTGACACAACCATGTGGATGCAGGCATGCCTAGCTAGATCCACCATGCGCCTGTTGGGTATCCCGTGCCCCCCCCCCCAACACAGAGTATCCAGCTGTGTCCCCCCCCCCCCCCCCCCCCCGCAACAACGCTGGCGAGAGCCCAACTATGCAGGCAGGAACCCGCGCCCGCCCCCTAGGAGCTCGACGCCTGGCTGTAGCTCCATGCCACCGTGGTTTGCTCGTCTGCACCGGCAGGAGCCTGACCCACTCATAGGATCTCGATGCCTGGCTGCCAGGCTTTACGGGCTGAATCTCTAGGAACGCCCCTAGGAGCTTCAGGCTTGGATCCGCTGTCGGCCGTGGGTGAGGTCGACCAGAGACTACCCCATTCCCTTCTATTAGGAAGGAAAGGTACAGAGATGAGACGACCTTATGTTTTGGTTTTATATCTCAGACTGAAACCATAGATTTGTAGTGATAGAAATAGGCAAATAACTTTAATATCAACTACATATATGTACTTTCCTAATCTAGTCCAACATTCAATTCCTTGCTTGTCTTATTTCAATGTGTCACAGATGCAAAGAACTTGGATGAATTGTATGTTGTTTAGCAAGGAGCATCGGGATGGGGTGAATGAGTTCATGGACTTTGTTTCTGAAAATTTCAGTGGCAGTCAGAAAATATTATGCCCATGTCGTAAGTGTTTGAATTGATTAAGTAAATATAAAGGAGATGTGTAGGATCACTTACATATGTACGGGATGTCTAACACATACACTCGGTGGATACATCATGGAGATCCACCATTGGTCATGGCCACTGGAAGTGTCATTTGAATGAAGATATTGGCTGTAGTGTTGAGCATTTGGATAAAGATGTTGGCTTCAATGTTCAATTTGGGGTGAATGAGTCTTAAGATGACCTAGAAGATGATCAAATGTAACGTATGGTACAGGATCTGTACCCAGATGAAAATCATGGTCCAAGAATGAAGTGAAAGTTTGCCACCTTATTAGAAGACATGGGTCAGGTGCTACACCCTGATGGTCCCTATACTAGGTTTTCTTTTGTGGTGAAGTTGCTCCACATCAAGTCATTTTATAGAATCATCAATGTTGCATTCAATGTTTTTTTGGACCTTTTAAGCTCAGCATTTCCAAATTGTTCTCTCCCTGCATTTATGTTAAAGAGAAGAATGTTATTCGTGCATTAGGACTTGGATATGAGTCGATACATGTGTGTCCGAATAACTGTGTTCTTTTCCGAAAGGAGTTGGCTAAAAAGGATGCATGCCCAGTATGTGGTGCTTCAAGATGGAAGGATTGAGATGGCCGAAGGCAGATTCCAGAAAAGGTTCTAAGGCATTTTCCTTTGATTCCAAGGTTGAAGAGGATGTTTGGATCCAAAGAACTTTCAGCACAGGCACAATGGCACAAGTTGAAGAGGAAACCAGTGGACAATGAGCTTAGCCATCTTGCTGATGGTGAGGCATGGAAGGATTTTAATAGGAAATATGAATGGTTTGCAAATGATGCACAAAATATCCGACTTGGCCTCGCTACCGATGGTTTTAATCCATTTGGGAAGATGAGCTCCTCGTATAGCATGTGGCCAGTATTTCTTATCCCTTACAACTTTCATCCATGGCAGTGCATGGAGCAATCCAACTTCATGATGTGCCTACTTATTCCTGGTCTGACATGCTCAAGAAAGGATATAGATCTCTTCCTGCAGCCACTGCTCGAAGAATTGTTAAATCTCTGGAGTAGTGTCCCTACTTTGGATGCATTGACTGGAAAATAATTTGATCTTCACGTTGCAGTCATATGGTGCATTCATGATTATCCAGTGTTGAGCACACTTTCAGGTAGAATAACTAGAGGTTACTAAGCTTGTGTTCGATGTGATAAAAATACTTGCTCCAAAAGACTTAGGAACAAGATTTGCTACATTGGTGATTGCCATTTCCTTCCAGCGGACCATATTTGGAGGATAAAGATGTGGGGATCGGGTCCCGGCATCCAACGATCTCATCGGATGGTGTCGTGCGATGCGACACCCAACAGCATACATGAAAAGAACGAGAATAAAACCCAACACAAGTCTTTTATTTATAAACACAATGGAAGTTTTACAATATATAACGTAGGAAAGAAGTCTATACATTATACTACACTCTCAGCAATACCTATGGATGAGTAAAGTTGTCCATGCACTCGGACGCTTTACACTAGCAGCACTCACAGATATCGGTGGTGTGCAGGGCTTCCACTCAGCCGTGAACCCTAAGGGTACGACATCTTCATCAGCCTGTCAATCGTATATCCTGCAAAATTTTGTTAACTGCAAACATGAGCATAAATCTTAGCAAGACTGACCCGTCTCAACTAAACATGTGACTCTATATGCAAGATAACCACTTAAGCATAGGTATGATATTGCGTAAACAAACTCGCCTACAAGTGGATCCTTAGATTTCAAGTTATTAAGAACAAGTTAACGGTTCAGAAAGTAACTTTAATGAGCATATACTACAGCACATAAGATTTCCAAGCAATTAATCATTAAGATCATATAGCATATTCCCATGGCATTCCAGTTATTTACTACATCACGACAGCGATGGACAAGTGGTACTCAAGTAATCGCGAGAGACGGTGATTGCAATCAGTAGACACCCGGTTACGCGACATGCACACCTGCGTGAGAGACACATACGTGCTCTCCTCCCCGTGTCATACGTGGCCACCTTTCACCCAAGACCCGAATGCCGACAAACCTCTTCATCCCGAGCAAAAGGTCCCCTACACGGACACGTCGAAGTTGCCCGCTATAATATTTATACCTTTGTGCCTTCGCATCTCCATTCAAGGACAACAGAGGAGTTTCCACACTAAATTCTGGAGTTACATCAGTTTATTGGGCCCATATCCCATTATGCAACCGGTACAGTTCAAGCTTGTCCAATGGTGCCGCATACGGCACGGTCCTCAAGTGACACAGGTAGGGCTATGCGCCCGAGACTCCATCTTGTCGACTCCTATCCCCCTGCTCGGTCTCATATTCATCTCATAAGCCATTCTTTAATCTTTCATCCTCATATGAACTGTCATTCCTATCTTGCGAGTAGATTCTAACTACTCAACTTCTACCGGTATATCTACAACATTAGCATGGCAGTTCTACACGTCAAGCTGTAAACCTTTTCAACCCTCCCATAGGATTTTTGGATATGCAAGTGGAGTATCAAACACCTTAGACATAATGCACATATCATATACAACTTATAGACGTAAGTGAATAAAACTGGAAAACTTTGAAAAGCTCTTAAATGCAAACCGGAGCTTTCCTTAGTTTGTGACTAAATTAAATGTCAATGGTCAGTGGTCTTCCCGTGAATATTCCTCCAAGAACTTCAAGTGGACACCCTAACCTTCTCCTCCATGGAATGCTCCTAATCGAGTTTCGACGTCACGTGAACTATCAAAATGCAAGTGCATATATAGGTATGAGATAGCACAATATTTAATTCTGTTGCAACACGTTAAGTACAGCAACTAAGTGATTGATAAAGGAGTTCCTGTTGTTGTGATATACAGGAATAATGGAATATAGATGTAAAAGGGAAAAAAATTAACTCCACATTTGATGTAGAGTTTATATGCACATAGACATATCTAAAAGATTGCTGATGCTATAGAGGTCCAATAAAGCTGAAAATTTAACAGCAGCTTTAATGGAAGATGTGTAGACATTGTGCAAAATTTGAGTTCTAGCAAAGGATGTATATGGTCACAACAATTCAATATGTGTTTCCATTTCTATGAATTTTAGTTAAAATTCTGGAGCGGTATACTGGATACCAGTGGTTGTACCATATAGAGGGGGTTGTGCTGGTTATAACAAAATTTATTTAACATTTTTCTAAGTTTTCTAGAGGGAGATATAGAATTTAGAAGTTTGATTCAATTTCTGATAATAGTTTCTGTTTATTAATGAACAGCAGATATAAATTTGAATTCTGAGGAAGTTATACAGGTCAAATGGTCACAAAACTTTTCCTGGAAGCCAAGAACATGATAAAAGAGTTTCTGGAAATTTTAAGGATTTTTCCAGTGAAAGGATTTGCTGTAAAATTCCAAGAATGCTTGGAGAAAAATAATTATCCATTAATGAAAAATGATTTTCATGGACAGTAATTGGTACTAAAAGAAACTAGAGCCCAAAGGCATTCAAACAAAATTTGTTTAAAAATTTTTGGATAAATCTACAGAGAGTTATGGATTTTCTAAATTTTAAATAAATCTGGAATTGTTTGAATTAATTTGAATTCAAATCAATGGCGCCTGGGCCCCACCGGCTGACGTGGCCTGTTCTGGTCGAAGCAACACACGGGTGCACACGGTTTGTCCCATGTAGCGACACGGAATCCCGCAGCCACAGCAGATCCGAGAATACTGAAAACACTCACTGCGTGTGGACCCCGCCTGGCCTTCGTTTTCCTAGGACGGGCGGCGCGCTCCGGCGAGCCTCGCCAGAATCGAGTTCCCGGCCACCGCAGCGCCTAGTGTATGGCGCCTAACCTTAAAATCATGTGCCGAACTTGATGGTGCCCTTGGTGTAGCTTGCCGACGGCCGGAATGGTCGGCGCATCAGCGGCGGCGGCGGCATCTAGGGTTCCGTCCATGTCGGAACCGCCCCCCCCCCCCCCCCCCCCCCCCGTAGTTCAAACATTTCGGGAAAAGCTTGGGAAGTCTCCTGGGAGCATGAGGGAGGTGATAGGGAGGTGCAATCGTCGTCTAAAGGCCAGCAAACAACCGTCGACAGCGACAGGGGCGGTTTTTCAATGGCGGAGGGAAGAACTCGTGATTCTCAAGCTTTGGTTGATCATTTTTTGAAATTCCAGTTCCAGAGGGTGCGCAAGGCAGTGGAGAAACTATTTGCTAGCAATTGTGAAGAATAATTAAGTGTGGAAACCGAATTGAATGGAAAACCTAGCTAGTTCATAAGCTTCGGCCGAGAGTAAAAGTTGAATATTTTGCTCGATACTGACGTAAATGATGAACGGCTTTCACCATCGTGTAGAGCGTGTCCCGGTGCACCACTTTGCTGTCGTGGCCAAAGAATGAAACTGCTCGCAGCAGCTTGGCACTGTGGAACAGAGACGGTGCACGGCGACCTCGATGGCGAGCACCGATTTGGCTTCAAAATACCGGCCAAAATATTAACGGAATGAAGAATGGATTGAACCAGAAGATAGAGGAGGGAGTGGGGAACAACTTCAGTGTTGAGGCCATGGCAAGAAACTACTTCGTTTGGCCGGCAAACGGCGAGCAGCGTCGGCGGCCGGAAAAACGCGCGCTGGGGCAAAACTGGGAATAGAAGCGCCAGTGAGAGAGGGAGAATGGTAGAGAGCCGAGTGGAGGCCTAGATATTGCTTGCAAGTGATAAGGACGCCAGCCTGGGATCCATTCATGGTAAAGATTGCGCCGTATACGTCAAGAACGAAGGCGGCAGCTCTGTTTCAGCGTAAACAGAGGCTGACCCATGGGCCCCACATGGCAGTCACACATGACACCACCAAGTTCAATATTAATTTTAAAATAGCAAACAATGTCCAAAATTCATGAAATTTAATGGGTAAGCTAATATTTAGGTGAGGAACAACCTGGTGTTCTCAGATTTCAAATTAGAGAGAGTTTGTTTCAAATTCAAATCCTTTTTCAATGATTTCATTGAAATAAATATTAAACCAGCTCCAAAAATTTCCCAATTTAAAATGTAAGTTGTTTTGAATATTTGAATCCAATTGGGTGAGTCAAATACACCATAATATGTAGTTTTAACATGGTCATTTGAATGTGATTAAAATTCAATGTTATGGTACATTGGAAATTAAATAGTGAAAATTGTTTTAATCTCAAACATAATTATCACTATTGTTAACCACCTTGTTGAGAATCATTTGATGCAGTACACTCTCATGTTACAATTTGAACATGAGTTTGAATAAAAAAATTCGAAACCCTCTTATTTCACATGTAGGCATAAATTCATGTGAGAAATTATTTCTTATGTTTAAAATGGATTCATATAACTGATGAGAAAAATGTTTACAAAGTTAGGGCTTTTAAATTCCTCCCCCCTTAAAAGAATCTCGTTCCGAGATTACAAAAGAAAGACTAAGGAAGGAGATCTAATGAACATATGCCGCTAACAAATCCGGATAGTTCGATTTAAGAAAATCCTCGCTTTCCCATGTTGCTTCATTAGCAGTATGGTTATTACACAAGAATTTGTAAAAGTTTAACATGCAGCTTCTTGTGGTGCGAGTCTTCTCATCAATGATCTTGACCGGATGCTCAGAATAAGTGAGATCAGGTTCTAGAGCTTCAAGATCTTCCGTACGGACTTCAGCTGGGGATCTGAGACACTTCCGCAACTGAGAGATGTGTAATTCATTGTGAATTCCAGAGAGAGACAATGGTAACTCCAATCGATAGGCCACAAATCCTCTTTTTTCCAGAACCGCGAACGGCCCAATGAAACGTGGAGCCAACTTCACTTTTACTTCGGAGTGATGAATCCCTTTCATTGGAGATACCCGAAGGTAAACGCGGATCCCGGATTTCGAAGTGAAGAGGTCGACGTCGTTTATCCGCATAACTCTTCTGTCGAGATTGAGCAGCCCTGAGATTGGCTTGGATCACTCGCACTCGTTCTTCAGCTTCTTTGACAAGATCAATGCCATATATCACTCTTTCACCCGACTCACACTAATTCAATGTTGTGCGGCACTTCCAGCCATAGAGAGCTTCATATGGCACCATCTGGATACTAGCTTGATAGCCATTGTTGTATGAGAACTCTGCCAATGGTAAGTGATCATCCCAATTCTTACCATGATGGATGGCACAAGCTCGTAGCATGTCATCAAGGACTTGATTTACCCACTCGGTCTGACCATCAGTATGCGGATGATAAGCAGAGCTTCGAATCAACTTGGTACCCAATGATGCATGGAGTTGCTCGCAAAATCGAGCAACAAACAAGGCTCCATGATCTAAAATGATAGTGTGGGGAACTCCATGTAAGCACATGATCCTTGTGGTATACAACTCTGCATACTTGGGGGCACGATAGTTGGTGTTGACAGGGATAAAATGAGCTGACTTGGTCAACGGATCAACTATCACCCAAATCAAATCATGCTTACGGAAAGTGAAAGGTAACCCTACAATGAAATCAATGCTGATGTTTCCCACTTCCATGCCGCTATGTTCAAGGATTACAACTGTCCGGCTTGCCTTAAATGGTCGACTGTCACTTGCCGACATGTATCACATTCGGATACATACTTCGCTATATCTTGCTTCATCCGGGACCACCAGAATTTCTTCTTCGGATCTTGGTACATCTTGTTGCTACCCGGATGAATAGAGTACTTGGATAAGTGAGCTTCATCTAAGATATTGTTTCGAAGTTCCATGTCACGGGGTATGACTATATGGTCTTTAAACCAAATAGTACCATGATTATCAAATCGAAAGCATTTCATCTCACCATCCTTCATTCTCCCTTGGATGTGCGACATCCCTATGTCTTTCTTCCGAGCCTCTACAATATCTTCTCGGATGATAGGAATGAGGGCAAGATTATAGAGTGCTCCATAAGGAACCAAGTATAAACTCGGCTTGTTCTCTTCCTTTGAAGTGATGGATAAATGATTTAAATGGGACTTGCGGCTTAGCGCATCTGCAACCACATTCGCCTTGCCAGGATGGTAGTGAATCTCAAGCTCATAATCTTTGATCAACTCTAACCATCTTCGTTGTCGCATATTCAAGTCTTTCTAGGTGAAGATGTACTTCAAAATCTTATGATCTATGTATAGATGCACTATATTGCTCAATAGATAGTGCCTCCACATCTTCAATTTGAGCACCACGGTAGCGAGCTCAAGATCATGAGTCGGATAATGTTGTTCATGATTCCGAAGCTGTCGGGACCCATATGCGATCACTCTTCTATCTTGCATGAGTACACAACCAAGACCAATGCCAGATGCATCACAATAGACATCAAATAGTTTGGTTGTGTTTGGTTGAGCCAACACCGGTGCTGTAGTGAGGTGTTTCACCGAGGCTTGAATTGCTTCTTTAAATTCTTTAGTCCATATATACTTCATTCCCTTCTTCATCAGTTCCGTCATTGGTTTAGCTATCTTTGAGAAACTTGGAATGAACCTCCGATAATAGCCAGCCAAGCCAAGGAAACTGCGAACTTCATGTACAGACATGGGAGATTTCCACTTCAGGACTTGTAAAATTTTGCTTGGATCAATAGCAATACCATCAGCCAAGATGATGTGCCCTAGAAATGGCACTTGGCTGATCCAAAACTCATACTTGCTGAACTTTGCATACAGTTGGTGATCCCTTAACCGTTGCAACACAATATGCAAGTGTTTAGCATGATCTTCTTCGGATTTAGAATAAACCAAGATGCAGTCAATGAATACTACGACAAACTTGTCCAACTCCGGCATGAACACGGAATTCATGAGATACATGAAGTGATCTGGTGCATTGGTCAACCCAAAGGACATGACGAGATACTCATACAACCCATATCTCGTCGATAATGCGGTTTTAGGAATCTCTCAGCTCAAATCTTAATCTGATGATAACCTGAATGAAGGTCCATCTTCGAGAATACCTTAGCACCCACTAGTTGATCGAATAAGATATCAATGTGTGGTAGTGGATACTTGTTCTTGATGGTGACAGCATTTAGTGGATGATATTCCGCACACAACCTCAAAGTCTCATCCTTCTTTTTAACAAACAACGCGGAGCAGCCCTAAGGTGATGAACATGGGCGAATAAAACCCTTGCTCAATAAGTCATTCAGTTGGTCCTTCAATTCAGCAAGTTCCTTTGGTGCCATCCTATATGGCTTCCTCGAGATTGGCATGGTTCCTGGCACAAGTTCAATCTTGAACTTTACATCACGTTCTAGTGGCATGCCCGGAAGATTGTCAGGAAACATGTCTTGATATTCACACACCACTGGGATATCCTCAAGTTTCATGGCACTTGTGTGATGCACCGCTGAGACTCTTGGTGCGGTATCCAAAAGATTCAAAATGTTGCAACCATGGGATTGAGAATTTAGTTGGGCAGTCCCCAAGCTGATATCAAAGATAGCTACATGATGTGTCAACCATGACATCCCCAAGATGAGGTCAATCTCCTGACCTTCCAAAATTATGAGGTCAATCTCCTGACCTTCCAAAATGATGAGGTTCACCGGATAGATACTTCCACCCATGCACATAGGTGCTCGAGAAACAACCTCATTAGCTGATATATTGCCTCCAGGTGAACTGATACGGAATGGATGTGAGATAGTCCCAATGGGCACTTGATGTTTTAGAACAAAAGACTTGCTCACAAAGTTATGATTAGCTCCAGAGTCAAACAGAACGACTACTGGCTGATCATGTAAAGTAAACATGCGTGCTAAAACAGGTTCTCCTTCTGGAATGTCCTCAATCGCAGCATAATTAACACTGGCAGACTTCAATGAAGCTTTCTTTTTAAGTTTATGATGCTGATCAGAATTCTTGGAAAAGGACAATTGGAAAAGTCATGTTTCGCCTTGCGACGTTCCTGTGCTAAATGCAGCCATTGCTTTCCACTGAATTGGGGTGGACTAATAACCTGCACATCTTGCAGAGATGGGCCTGCAAGAGTGAGATCATATTGCCGCGGTGGAGGACGAGGACACACTTGCACACTTTGTTGAGGTGCAGGTAAAGTCTCCACTGGATAGGAATGATACCGAATCTGCTGTGGTCGCTCACTCGACCACAGCTCTCGACTAGGCAGTAAGAAATACACCGCCCGATCCTCTTGAGGAACATCACTAATAATCTCCTGTGATGTCTTCCTCTTCCTCTTCTCTGCCTGATAGCGAATAATTGCATCCTCCTGAACAATATCAGCATCAACTAAATCATTGTAGTTGCCGTTATTGAATAACACCAGTTGAGCTCGAAGCTTGACGTTCAGCCCTCGAAAGAAGCAACCGCACTTCAATGCCTCGGTATTCACATACTCATGCGCATATTGAGCCAAACGATTGAATGCCTTGGAGTATTCATAAACACCCATTTCTCCTTGCTTCAACTCCACAAACTCCTCCAACATGGTTTTAATCATCCCATAAGATATGTGACGTGCACGGAAAGCATCATGGAACTCCGGCCAGGTCACACGATGACCATCAGGGAGAGTGGTGAGATATTCAAACCACCAAGCTCCTGCGGATTTGTGAAGTTGTTGAGCAGCAAATAAAGCCTTCTGATATTCGTCACACTGGAGTAACTCAAACTTGGCTTTAATAACCCGGAGCCAATGACCCGACTCTAATGGTTCCAAGGCTTCTGGGAAAACTGGTGGTTGAGTCGCCAAGAAATCCAGATATGTGACTTGAGGTTGATACTGTGGTTGAGCATCAGGTTGTACACTCCGCTGTACCAACGTATGCAGAGACTCGGCTATCCTTGCTAAGACTTCTGCCAATCCGGTTGATGATGGCACTTGTGGTAGAGTTGAGTCATCTCCCCCATGAGCAGAAATACCCGGTTCACCCTCAGAATGAGTGGGATCCATGCTGCAAGAGTGAGCATTACGGTTAAGATCCAAAGTTGCAATATCAACTGGAATCATGATAAAGACCGTAATATGCATCACTTAACAATGCAGTAGGCAAGGTGTAAATAAAGATTAGAACATTGAACTAGACTCAACTAAGTGATACTGCTCACCAATTACTTAACATGGTGTTTCAACTTTATGTGAATCTATCATGTTGAGTAATCACCTCTAGACTTGATGCGTGACAAAAGAAGGTGAAACTAAAATGATTTGAGTCGATAACATCGCATACTGACATGCTGTCCCGTTTCTAGTCCATCAGACCAGTCTGTACAAATGTGATTATTTCTCACAGTTAAATGCAAAATTTGGTCTGGAGTTCAAGTACAAATTTGTAGTAAACTCAAAAACCTTTCCAGAATGTACTCATTTGTCCCTATAGCATTTCTATAGTGGAGGATATAGAAGTTTGATTAAAGGTTACAAGACAGTTCAAATCTGAAATATGAACATCAGTTCTGTTCCAGCTGACCATCCTGTATAAACACGAAATTTGCTTCCAGTAAATGGCAGGAATAGGATTTGGGTTTAATACAAAAGTTTTATAGCACTTCATAATATTTCCATATTGTACTTGAACACCTCCAGGTGAGCTCTGGATTAAAAGTTATACAGGTTTGAAATTGACTAAAATTTCCTGGAAATTTTGACAGAACCTCCCCTGTATATGTGGTTATAACCCACAATTTATACAGGTATATCAAAACAATCTTGAGGTAATGACAAAATAAACATGGTACTACATCATGTAAAAATTCCAGAAATAAATTAATTCATACTTATGAAGTTGTTATACAGGTCAAAGCGCACAAATTCCAAACTATGCACAAATGGTTTCTGGTTCTGGATTACTGGAACAGCGTTTGCGACAAATGGAATTAGGCACTGCCAATGAAAGATCCAGTCCAGGAGTTGAATAGAAAGTTGATAGAGGACTTCCTTCGATTTCCGGAAATGTATATATATGACTATGTCAAGTTTTAAGATTAGGAGATATGACTGTCTAAAGTTGACAGATGAGCTGACTGGTTTTCTGCCAGAAGCTCTGCAGTGTACCAGTTTCAACCTGGAATTTGGATTGGTTCAATGTCGAATTAGAACACACTTAAATTTACAAAGTTGTAGTGATGCTCCTACCCTCTCCATATATGTATCACAATAGGGCAGAAGATTTTTCTACAAGAAGTTATGGTGAAAATACGGAGACTGTATAGTTGGGTAAGACATTTGTAGTAGTTTTTGTGGAGTTCAGTTTACACCAAGGTAGGATCATTTTCAGTCCTAATGACCAAAATAAACTTTCTAGTGCCCTGGATGATATTTTCATCCATGTAGCATAATCCTATGTTTTCTGTAAACTAATTAAGGTTTCAACCTGGCAAAGTTGAGCAAACTTCTGTCAGAAATAAAGAACCTTGTTTCTTCACTAGTTATGCTTGAAATTCACTCTGCGATGTCCAAAACCTAACAGCAACGGGTAGTCGGACTTTAAAACACAATGCATCCATTCTGTCATGGGGGATGGTCAATGTATCAAACGTGATACGACGGTACTACGTGCCTCACCAATGAAAATTTAACCGGTATACCGGATACGTCTATAGGTGGCCCTAATATCATTCACTCACAAAAGTGTTCTACACGGGTCGCTACCGTAGTTAGTGTACTGCAGAAGACAAACAATCCCCTTTCACTCCTTCACACCTCAAGGGCGGCACGGGGAAACACGACAGGCAGTCACAATAATATACATGGAAGTAAATGCATACGACTCTGGTGTAAGTCGCCCTCGAGCGATGTCATGTCTCGAGGTACATGGTTGTACTACGTCTGTACAGCAGACTCCCGTATGAACCGGCTTATACACGCTCAGGCATACGTGCTTTGCAAGCTCCCATAGAACATGAATAGTTCTAGAGATGCATACTATCGGGTTATCCACCACCCGACGGGGGCTCCCACTAATTTTGAAGCACGCTGGGGTACCGCTGTCATATGTTCTCAGAAACATGGAGAGTTTCAGAGACTCATATTGACGTTACGTGCCAAGCCACGAAAACAATCACATACCACATCTCGTATGGAAGAGCTTACCAAGATTGATCCGCTCTCGGTGGCATACCTGACCTCTTACCTGATGTTGGAGTGTCGTTACATAATATAATAACAAGTAGGTTAGTATTGCCACCTTTATATCTTATACTATTAATACTCATTAGTGGGCATATAACTATTTCCTCACTCATATACTCCTAAGTTTCTAAAAATATGCTCTTTCCAGGCACACTATTCCCAACAATGCTCTGATACCAGTCTGTGGGGCCTTGGGTCTCGACATCCAAGGATCTCATCGGGTGGTGTCGTGCGATGCGACATCTAACAACATACATGAAAAGAACGATAATAAAACCCAACACAAGTCTTTTATTTATAAACACAGCGGAAATTTTACAATATATAACGTAGGAAAGAAGTCTATACATTATACTACACTCTCAGCACTAGCTATGCATGAGTAAAGCTGTCCATGCCCTCGGACGCTTTACACTAGCAGCACTCACAGATATCGGCGGCGTGCAGGGCTTCCACTCAGCCGTGAACCCTAAAGGGTACGACATTGTCGTCAAGCTTGTCATTCTTATATCCTGCAAAATTTTGTTAACTGCAAACGTGAGCATAAATCTTAGCAAGACTAACCCGTCTCACCTAAACATGCGACTCCATATGCAAGATAACCAATTTAGCATAGGTAGGATAATGCGTAAACAAGCTCGCCTACAAGTGGATCCTTAGCTTTCAAGTTATTAACAACAAGTTAACGGTTCAAAAAGATAACTTTAATGAGCATATACTACAGCACATAAGATTTCCAAGCAATCAATCATTAAGATCATATAGCATATTCTCGTGGCATTCCAGTTATTTACTACGTCCTGACATCGACGAACAAGTGGTACTCAAATAACTGCGATGGATGGTGATTGCAATAAGTAGACACCCGGTTACACGACACGCACACCCGCGTGGGAGACACATACATGCTCTCCTCCCCATGTCATATGTGTCCACCTTTCGCCCAAGACCCCAATGCCGACAAACCTCTTCATCCCGAGCAAAATGTCCCCTACACGGACACATCGAAGTTGCCCGCTAGGAGATTTACACCTTTTTGTCTTCACATCTCCATTCAAGGACAACAGAGGAGATTCCACACTACAGTCTCGAGTTAGATCAGTTTATTGGGCCCATATCGTATTATGCAACCGGTACAGTTCAAGCTTGCCCAACGGTGCCGCATACGGCACGATCCTCAAGTGACATGGGCAGGGCTATGTGCCTGAGACTCCATCTCGTCGACTCCTACCCCCTGCCCGGTATCATATTCATCTCATAAGCCATTCTTTAATATTTCATCCTCATATGAACTATCATTCCTATCTCGCGAGTAGATTCCAACTACTCGACTTCTATCGGTATATCTACAACATTAGCATGGCAGTTCTACACGTCAAGCTGTAAACCTTTTCAACCCTCCCATAGGATTTGTGGATATGCAAGTGGAGTATCAAACACCTTAGACATAATGCACATATCATATACAACTTATAGACGTAAGTGAATAAAAATGAAAAACTTTGAAAAGATCTTAAATGCAAACCGAAGCTTGCCTTAGTTTGTGACTCAATTAAATGTCAATGGACAGTGGTCTTCCTCCGGATATTCCGCCAAGGACTTCAAGTGGACACCCTGACCATCTCCTCCAAGGAATGCTCCTAATCGAGTTTCGACGTCACGTGAACTATCGAAATGCAAGTGCATATATAGGCATGAGATAGCACAACATTTAATTCTGTTGTAACACATTTAGTACAGAAACTAAGTGATTGATAAAGGAGTTCCTGTTGTTTTTATCTACAGGAATAATGGAATATTGATGTAAAAAGGAAAAAGATTAACTCCACATTTGATGTAGAGTTTATAGGCACATAGACATATCTAAAAGATTACTGATGCTACAGAGGTCTAATGAAGCTGAAAATTTGACAGGGGCTTCAATGGATGATGTGTAGACAGTGTGCAAAATTTGAGTTCTAGCAAAGGTTGTATATGGTCACAACAATACAATATATGTTTCCAATTCTATGAATTTTCATTCAAATTCGGGAGTGGTATCCTGGCTACCAGTGGTTGTGCAATACAAAGGGGGTTGTGCTGGTTATAACAAAATTTATTTAACATTTTTCTATGTTTTCTAGAGGGATATATATAATTTAGAAGTTTTATTCAATTTCTGATAATAGTTTCTGTTTATTAATGAACAGCAGATATAAATTTGAATTCTGAGGAAGTTATACAGGTCAAATGGTCATAAAACTTTTCCTGGAAGCCAAGAACATGAAAAAGATTTTCTGGAAATTTTGGGGATTTTTCCAGTAAAAGGATTTGCTGTAAAAAATCTAGGAAATTTTGGAGAAAAATAATTATCCATAAATGAAAAATGATTTTCATGGACATTAATTAGTACTAGCAGAAACTAGAGCTCAAGGGATTTCCAAAAAATTTGTTTTAAGATTTTTGGATAAATCTACAGAGAGTTATGGATTTTCTAAGTTTGAACTAAATCTAGAATTGTTTGAATTAATTTGAATTCAAATCAATGGCGCCTGGGCCCCACTGGCTGATGCGGCCTGTTCTGGTCGAAGCAACACACGGGTGCACACAGTTTTTCCCATGTAGCCACACAGAATCCCGCAGCCACAGCAGATCCATGAATACTGAAAACACTCACTGACATGTGGACTCCGCCTGGCCTTTGTCTTCCTCGGGCCGGCGGCGCGTGGGCGGCGCTCGTGGTTCCCGCGGCGGTGCGCTCTGGCGAGCCTTGCCAGAATCGAGTTCCCGGCCACCGCAGCGCCTAGTTTTCGGCGCCTAACCTTAAAATCATGCGCTGAACACGATGGTACCCTCGGTGTAGCTTGCTGCCGGCCAGAAATGGCGGCGCATCGGCGGCGGCGGCGGCTAGGGTTCCGGCCATGTCGGAACCACCGCCCTCTGGCTTAAACTCTTCGGAAAAGGCTTGGGAAGTCTCCTGGGAGCATGAGGGAGGTGATAGGGAGGTGCAATCATCGTCTAAAGGCCGGCAAACATTCGTCGACGGCAACAGAGGCGGTTTTTCAATGGCGGAGGGAAGAACTCGTGATTCTCGAGCTCTGGTTGATTTTTGTGGAAATTCCAGTTCGAGAGGGTGCGCAAGGCGGTGACGATACTATTTGCTAGCAATTGTGATGAATAATTAAGTGTGGAAACCGAATTGAATAAAAAACCTAGCTAGTTCATAAGCTTCGGCCGAGAGTAAAACTTGAATAGTTTGCTCGATACTCACGTAAATGAGGAACGGCTTTCACCATCGTGCAGAGCATGTCCCGGGGCACCACTTTGCTGTTTTTGTCAAAGAATAAAACTGCTCGCAGCAGCTTGGCACCGTGGAACAGAGACGGCGCACGGCGACCTCGACGGCGAGCTCCGATTTGGCTTCAAAATACTGGCCAAAATAGTAACAAAATGAAGAACAGATTGAACCAGAATATAGAGGAGGGAGTGGTGAAAAACTTCAGTGTTGAGGCCACGGCAAGAAACCACTTTGTTTGGCCGGCAAACGGCGAGCAGCGCCGGCGGCCGGAAAAACGCGCGCTGGGGCGAAACTGGTAATAGAAGCGCCGGTGAGAGAGGGAGAATGGTAGAGAGCAGAGTGGAGGCCTAGATATTGGTTGCAAGTGATATGGACGCCAGCCTGGGATCCATTCACGGTAAAGATCGCGCCGTATACGTCAAGAATGAAGGTGGGCCCCACATGGCAGTCACACATGACACCACCAAGTTCAATATTAAATTTAAAATAGTAAACGATGCCAAAAATTCATGAAAGCTAATATTGAGGTGAGGAACAACCTGGTGCTCTCAGATTTCAAATTAGAGAAAGTTCTTTTCAGATTCAAATCCAAATTTGAATTCAGATCCTTTTTCAATGATTTCATTGAAATAAATATTAAACCAGCTCCAAAAATTTTCCAATTTAAAATGTAAGTTATTTTGAATATTTGAATCCAATTGGGCTAGTAAAATACACCATAATGTGTAGTTTGAACATGGTCATTTGAATGTGATTAAAATTTAATGTTATGGTACATTGGAAATTAAATAGTGAAAATTGTTTTAATCTCAAACATAATTTTCACTATTGTCAACCACCTAGGTTAAAATCATTTGATGCAGTATACTCTCATGTTACAATTTGAACATAAGTTTAAAGAAAAAAAATGTGAACCCCTCTTATTTCACATGTAGGCATAAATTCATGTGAGAAATTATTTCTTATGTTTAAAACGGATTCGTATAACTGATGAGAAAAATGTTTACAAAGTTAGGGCTTTTACAAAAGAAATACTTTGATGGTCAGACTGAAGAACGTGCGCAACCTGAGGAATTTACTCAGGATGAGTTGATGCAACAATTGGCGAGAGTGGAACATGTATGACTTGGGGACCATCCTAATAACAAAAAGAGAAAGAGGGTTGAAGAAGGTCAATGCTGGAAGCGCATGTCAACTATGTGGGATTTGCCATATTGGTCTACTTTGAAGCTACATCATAATCTTGATGTTATGCATATCAAGAAAAATATATGTGACACCCTTCTTGGTACATTTCTCAACATCGCACTCTATTACTGCAAGGCTCAACTTGGAAGATATGGGCATAAGGCAAAATTTACACTTGAAGGAAGATGGGAATTCGTCATGCTCTGTTCCACATGCTCCATATGTGATTACTAAGGCCCAGATAAGTGATTTCTGTGCTTTCATAAGGAATGTCAAATTCTCAGATGGATATGCCTCCAACATAGCATGGTGTGTTAGTGTTTATGAATGCAAATTACAAGCATTGAAAACTCATGATTGTCATATCCTTCTACAACGGATATTGCCAGTCGGTCGCCGAGGAATCATCCACAAGGAAATATATGCAGCAATTACTGAATTAGGTATATTTTTTTAGCATATTTGTGCTAAGAAATTGAAGTTAGATGCATTGAACAGGATGAAAGGTGAAATCCCAATAATATTGTGCAATCTTGAGGAAATTTTCCCGCCTGCCTTTTTGATGTCATGGTGCACTTGTCGATTCATGTAATCGATGATACAATCCTAAGAGGTCCAATTCAATATGGATGGATGTACCCTGTAGAACGTAGATTGTTGACCTTGAAACGTTTTGCAAGGATCATGGCAAGGCGTGAGGGCTCCATTGCAGAGGCATATGTCGCAAATGAGTGCTTGAATGCTTGCTCAAGGTATTTTGATGATGTTGACACTAGGAAGAATCATGAGGGCAGGAACAGAGAGCGTGTTCCTATGAGTACATGGGGTTTATCTATTTTCTAGTATGGAGCAAATCTATTGGGGGCACCGAGGCTTACATTTTATGAGAAGGATCATGACAGGATGGCTTGGCATGTCCTCAACAATACTAAGGAGGTCGAGTCATTTATAGAGTATGTCCTTCAATGCAAGTAATATAATGTTTTTATCTGTCTATCATTTAATATTTTAGCTCTCACATGGGGATTGTGCACCTGTTTGCAGGATTTACAGGAATGAGTTAGAGACTGCTGGCATTTGTGATGTTGAAGGGAACCTTGCTAAGGAATTTCCAGGATGGTTTAAGAAACATGTGAGTCATTATTTAACTAATTTAAGTTTTGGTTGTGAGATGATAACATTATGTATTTTCAGTTTAGGAAACCTTGGTAATATATTTTATATGCATTAGCAAGTCTACCACTCCTCAGACTTCGTATATTTTTAGGATGTATTGTTGATGGTGTCTGATATCACACCGTGACAGTGAGAGCAGCAGAAGAACACAAAATAGTGGAGTCGTGGTTGAGGGGTCGCATAATGGAGAAGATATAGACTTTTATGGTCAGCTGAAAGAAGTCATACAGTTGATGTACAACTCTGACGCCAACAGTCAAAGGACAATGGTGTTATTCAAATGTTATTGGTTTGATACCTGTTAAAAGAGGTCTATGTTGAAGAACCATGGATATTGCAAAAGCATACCCATGGCCATTGTTGGTACAAGGATGATGGTTTCATTCTTGCCACATAGGCAACAAAGGTTTTCTACCTGGATGATATCAAGCATGGTGAACCCTGGAAGGTTGTTCAAAAAATTTCGCATCGGCACTTGAGGAATGTGAATGAAGAGGAAAATGATGACACACAAAAGGGAGAAGTTGATCTGACATACCAAGACGATGAGCAAGAAATATCTCGAGTTAGAACCGTGGAAGGATCATCGGTCAAAGAACAACCAGTCAATGGAGAAGACATTATCCATGTAGAGGCATCCCTAGTTGATCAGATTTGTATTCAACGGGATCTGGATGTTGATGAACATGATCCCTACAATGATGATGATGATGGTGGTGATGATGATGATGATGATGATGATGATGATGATGATGATACGTTAGTGCACTATGATAGTGAAAATGAATGTACAATTATGATCCCTAATGATGATGGTGAGTTTAGTGATGTCGAGTAATTTGAGTTGTAAGCCAGAACTTCTCCTTTTTTTGTAAGCTATTAACATTACATTATCGTACTTAAATTTGTGTTCAAGTATTGTTGCCTGCAATGGAAACACATTTTCTAAGTACTATGAACTGAATACATTTCTGCTGCATTTTTTCACATCATTTTGGGAAAGTGATAGTGCACTTGTTCCTGTGCTTAAAATGAGAAGGAACAATTTTTTAAAAAAAGAGGCAAAAATGTGCTATAAGTTCGGAACAATGGGGAATCAAACTCAACACACTGGCTTTATAGAAGTAGTAGATAACCACTGAGACAAGTTAGTGATTTTGTATTGTGTATGTAAAACAACTTTCTTTACTATACTTGTGATTGTGCATGGCAAAAATAAATAGAGGATTTTGCATAAGTTGATGTCAAATTCTTCACAAATGAACACATCTCAATAAGTTTCATAACAGTGAACTAGAACTTTCTCCATCTACTGTATAAAAATTTATTTTTATTATTTTCACTTCTAATTCGGTGTAAACATTCATTTAGGGTACTCATTTACTTAAGCCATACAAATTTACTTTACTCAACGCTTTTATTTTTATAAAAAAACATCAACGTCGATGTTTTGGTTGTATCGTGTTCTATAAAATTCAAAATTGAGTAATTCCAGTTGAATCATATTCTTTACCTAAGCAACTACATCTCCACAAAATTTCATGTCATTTGCGTCTTGTATCGCATCGTCGCATCCATTTGTATTTGCAAGTCATTTTCAATAAAATATATAAAGAAATTTGCAAATGTGGTCCAAAAAATTTGAAACCTGGTATGGACTCCTAATATTGTCCCAAAAGATTGACATAAAAATTCCGCATCATTTCGGGAAAATGATAGTGCACTTGTTCCCTAGCTAGAAATGAGAAGGAAAAAAGAGAGGAAAAATGTGCTATACGAGGCAACGGGGAATCAAACTCAACACACTAGCTTTATAGAAGTATTAGTTAACCACCGAGACACGTGAGTGATTTTGTATTGTGTATGCAAAACAACTTACTTTACTATAGCTGTGAATAATTATATTCATTTTAAATCTTTTTGGACAAGACATCGATGTTTTGGTTCTATAGTGTTCTATAAAACTTCAAGTTCGGTAATTCCAGTTGTATCATATTTTTTTACCTAAGCAGCAACATCTCCACAAGTTCTCATGTCATTTTCATCTTTCATCGCATCGTGGCATCCATTTGTATTTGCAAGTCATATTCAACAAAAAAAATAATTTGCAAATGTGGTCTAAAAAATTTGAAACTTGGTATGTAGTCATATTATGGCAAAAAAAAGCATGGCAAAAAAAAAATAGAAGATTTTGCATAATTTAGTGTCAAGTTCTTCACAAATGAACACGTCTCAAACTAAGTTTCACAACCTCGAACTAGAACTTTCTAACTTCTACTGTATAAGAATTTATTTTCACTATTTTCACTTTTAATTTTGTGTAAACATTCATTTAGGGTACTCATTTACTTAAGCCTTACAAATATACTTTACTCAACGCTTTTCTTTTAGAAAAACATCAATGTCGATGTTTTGGTTGTATCGTGTTCTATAAAACTCCAAATTTGGTAATTCTAGTTATATCATATTATTTATCTAAGCAGCAACATCTCCGCAAGTTCTCATGTCATTTTCATCTTGCATTGCATCGTGGCATCCATTTGTATTTGCAAGTCATTTTTAAAAATATAATAATTTGCAAATGTGGTCTAAAAAATTTGTAACTTGGTATGTAGTCATATTATGGCAAAAAAAACATTCAAAAAAAATTTAAATGATTTTGCATAAGTTGGTGTCAAGTACTTCACAAATGAATGCATCTCAAACTAAGTTTCATAACCTTGAAATAGAACTTTCTACCTTGTACTATATAAGAATTTACACTGCAAGGATTCCGGTTTATCGCAACGAAAAAATTCATCGCAATAGGTTGTTTTTCATCGCAATAGGTCGTTGTTGCAACGAAAAAGAGCATGGTGATAGTTTTTACGAATCATCGTAATAATTCCCGCGGTGATAGGTTATTTGCGACACCTTGGCATCCATGGCGAATAGTATGGTATTGCAACGATTTTACATCAGTGGAAAATAGGTTGCTATTGCAGTGGTTTCATGTATTGCAATGACTTAACGTGTCGCAACGAATTATACGGTATTGCAACGGGCTCACGATCGTGGAAAATAGTTTGGTATTGAAATGATTTCATATTCGTGGCAAATAGTATGTTGTTACAACGATTTAGCGTATTGCAACTAACAACATGGTATTGCAACAATTTCACATTCGTGGCAATTGTATGTGGTTGCAATGATTTCACAAGTGTGGCAATAGTATGGTATTGTAACGATTTCACATTCGTGGCAAATAGTATGTTATTGTAACGGTTAACATATTGCGGCGATTTAACATATTGCAACGAATAACATTGTATTGCAACGATTTTGCAGGCGTGTCAATAGTATGGTATTGTAAAGACTTCACATTCGTGGCAAATAGTATGTTATTGCAACGGTTTACCGTATTGCGACAATTTAATGTATTGCAAGAAATAGCATTGTATTGAAACGATTTCGCGTTCGTGGTAATAGTACATGATTTCTACGATTTTCACATTTGTGGCAAATACTACAATATTGCAATGATTTTCACAGTCGTGGCAAATAGTAACATATTGCAACGAGTTATGGTGTAGCGACGATTCACCATATTGCAACGAATATCATGGTATTGCAACGATTTCACATCCGTGGCAAATAGTATGATACTGCGATGGTTTAATGTCCGTGGCAAATAGTAGGTTAGTGCAACAAGTCAACAAACATGGCGAATAGTACCGTATTGCAACGATTTCAGATCCGTGGGAACTAGTCTGGTACTACAACGATTTCGTATCAGTGGCGAATAGTACTGTATTGCAATGATTTCAGATCCGTTGGAACTAGTATGGTACCACAACGATTTCGCATCCATGGCGAATAGTTTGGTATTGCAACGATTCCTTATTTGTGGCAATAGTGTTTTAATGCAACGTTTTTTGAGTGGTTGCAAAATGCTTATACTTCAATGTTTTGTCATTCTATTGCCGTGTTTTATCATCTGTATTGGCAATAGCTTCCTATTGCAACAATTTATCATTCGTGACAAGAAATTCGTAATACCATGATTTATAATTAGCGACAGTAGAACCCGAATGCACCAGGTTCAAAAATTAGTGGCAACAGAATCACGAGTTTAACAATAAACATCCATCAATTTTACAACATGCATAACAACACTCAAGGATTACTTAAGCGACATGTTTGCATGCTAAGAGTTTTCCTAAGCTGACCGGGACTAATTGCTGGAGCAGGTGGCTTTTGGTGGTTCCTTATTTATTGGACCTTCTGTGGAGTGCTCGCCATCATCATTTTGTACATTTCAGCCAATGAGGCACGCATGTCCTGCATTTCCTTAGCTGTCTGTTCACGATCAGCTGCTATCTGACCTTGTAAGTTCTAGACTTCAACGATTAACTCTTCATTCTTCTGGTTTATGCAGTCCATCTGGGTGTTTAAGCTATCATTTCTTCTTTCCAAGTCCTGCACTATTTCATTGAGACCCGCATTTCTAACTTCTAAGTTTCGAACTTGGTCATTGAGTTGTTCAGACATCCGGATACGCATACGTTCACGTTCAGGACCAGTTGGGTTAGCCATATAACCACGCCCCGAACCTGTGATCCTGCACAACCGATTGAGGATCTATAACAATGCTGGAAGATGTGGTTTCTCTCCTCATTTGGAATTGGGCCTCCCTGCTCAGCTTCCATGTCGTCCACTTGGGCACGTGCCTGGATCTATATACAAAAAGAAAAGTCACAGGTAATTTGCAAATATTTATTTAATTGGGGATTGTTTGAAGTGTTACTCACATGTACAGCTCCTGCCATCTTGTTTGTCCAGTTACCGTTCCACAAATGGCTTGCCTCCCACAGTTTTATGTCATCGGGTTCTTCTCCGGTCTCGGGGTCTCTCTACATAAAATACAAGTAAACTTCAACATGTTAGTATACATATTGTTTGCAGTGCAAAGTAAAAGCGTGATTTATTTTTCATACCTTCTCGTAACTAAGTTGGGCATAGGATTTGGAGCGAAGCAAGTGACACGCCTTTTGTCTTCTTCGGTTTTGAGAATTGGTCCTACTTATTGACTGCAATAATTTTAATAATTAATTCCACAAATGAAAGTAAACGAAATATTTTTTGTATGATGCGAAGCTATTAAAAAGTTTGCCGACCTTGAATCGCTCAAACACAAAATATTGTATTAGGTGCAACCACTCGGGCATCGTTACGTCAGCAGGCTGGTTTCGTATACATTCTTCATCGGTAGAATAACTCTTATAGGTGGCATGCAAAGTCGAGCACCACCCCTTGGAGCGCTGACCAGCAATTTTCAAAATGTTTCTTGCGCTCTCCACTGTGTCCTCCATGTCCCAGGAATCCTGTAGATTGTATAACAAGTTGCTGTAAACGTACAGGATGGAGATTGCAAGAAAACAATACTTGTGTGGGGGTGTGACAACACTAACCAGAATGGCTCATACTATATCTCTCTTGTTACTATGCCCAACCTCTGCCCACTTCGTTCTACCGGTGAGGGATGCATGTCTTTTTGTAAACATAACCACATCATCAACAAAGTGCCGCTGATTAATATCAACCGCAACACCCAACCTAGCGGAGAACTGAATTGGTAGCTTCACATGTTGCGTTCTACTAACTTGGGATGCATAGCGTATTCTGGCAACCTTAAGTCCTTTAGCCACACTTCTTCCTAGCTTCCTTCCTTCTGTTACATTGATTCAAACGGTAAACGATTAAAGCAAATTACCATCGGAACAAGTTTATTATCATGTACAAATAGTGTGAAAAGAAGAAAAGACTGATGTTCGTACCATCTTCAGGACGAGTGCGGCAAATACGAGCATGAGAGGACCGCATTGTGCCAGCACCATTTTGTTCTGTAGTACTCCCTCCTGGTTTATATTAATTTTCACCCACAAATGAATTAAAAGTGAACTACTACAGTAGTTAGGACTGTCCTAACGACACCTATTTTGATGGGGGGGGGGGGTTACATTATTAACTTCTTTGTTGCTGTTCATACCCTAAAATGAGCCATCATGTACACATGTCAGTGGCGGTACGCACTCATAGTACTACAGAGGATTTTCAGTCCATGAGCGAAGCAGGCAAGACTGTGAGGGGGCATGCTGGCAATGCTAGACTAGACAAATATAGGGTTCGCCGGTTCGGTCCGACTGACATTAGCCGAAGCGCGTCTCGAAGAGAATTATTAGTTGCAGGGCAAGTAATGAACGCCAGTGGTAGTAGGTGGCGAATGCAAGATAGATAAGGCAGGCAACTTGCGGAATTGAAATCCTCCGCAGTACTGCACCTTCATTAGCTGCCACTGACATGTGGGCCCATGAGACATCGGGTCTACTTGTCAGTGGGGCTACTGCAGGTGCAGTACTGCATAGTGCCAGCTTGCGACACTCAACAAAAGAGAGGGTTCGGTCTCACCAAAACTCTCGAGGAGGATTGGTGGCAGGGCGAGTAATGGCCAGGGATTTGCGGGCGGCGGGGTAATCATGGCACGCGAAGGATGGGACGTGGCGATGGGCGAGGGAGACGCATCGGGGAGGACACTGAAGTGACCAGCAGCAGGGCGTGGGCGTGGGCGCCGGTGCCGGCCGGAGTGGCCGGCGGCGAGAGAGCACAATGTGGAGGCATAAAAAAATCACGCCATCACACAGGCTGATGAACTGTTAACTATAAAGACTAAGTACTAATAAGAAAGTAGAATCACAAGGCATGCTAAAACAATTATAGAGCCTAGGAAAGAATGCAAATGACCATGATACACCCATCATCAATACATCTAAAGGACACACCATAGTCTCTCAAAATGCTCCAAATTCAATACCAAAGGAGTACAATAAAAAACTAACACGCTCTGCCAAAACAAATGGCAACGTAGAGAGGTAGGTAGTAATGTGATGTGATATGGGTAGTTGGGAGCTACTACCGAGGATAGAGTTGGAGTGGGACATTTTTTAAGCTCCAAAAGTAAAATTACGCTGGGGCGGAAGGAGTATTTCTGGTTTTTATATCTATACCTGCTGTTGGTTCATGCATCGTAGTAGTACCAGGCAGTGAAGAACCTCGGGGTTCCTGAACATCATGTGCTGCAATATTCTCTGCATACCATGCTAACGATTTATGTTGTCTAAATTTGTTTAATTTTGATAGTAAACACATTTATAGTTATACCAGGTGCTTGTTGGCCACCATGAATGCTTGTAGACGACATCACGGTTTGATGTCTTGTTCCTAATGTAAAGAGCATTGTAAGTAGTCATTCCAAATAACAGTGATAACATCAGATTACATGACCGACGTAGATTTTGGATCGGACGGTGTGCTTTCTACAAACGGCAGTGTTTGTTACTAACGGAGGAATTAGAAAAGAAAGAATAAAAAAATGTACGATCCGAGAAAGCCACAAGAAAGAAAAAGTGAAAACCATGGGAACTAAAAATCTTAGGAATACAAATTTGTAAAACAGGAATGAGAGTACAACATTTGGAGTGGTTGATCAGATAAGCCATGCGTTATTTACTTCTAAATCCAGAAATTACATACTACTACCTCTGGTTTTTAGTATTTGTCGTTCCGGCCAGGAATTGAACTAGAAATACACTACCGTAATAAGCTATCGGAGTGTGTGTGTGTATATATATGTATATATATATATATACATAACTAAATTCGTGAAACAAAAGACCATATTTCTTCTATGTTAATTTATTTAATCTTCATATATCAGGATGGATCGTGTATAACTTAACTAGGCCAAAACTGCATGGATCGTGTAGAACCAAGCCAATATAGCTCTATAAAAAGATGGCATGGATCGTGTAGTTTACCTAGCACAAAACTAGAGTCCGGGATGCAATGTCGCAGGGAGGTGTCGGTGACGAAGAGGTTCGGTAGGGCCTGTCAAACTTGGTCGCCCGGCGTTGTACGCAGGAGTCAACACCACCAAGAGCTTCGATGCGTCGCTGCAAGATCCATGGAGGAAAAATTGTAAAAACCGTGGGAAATGAAAACACTGGAATTTCTTAGGAATACAAGTATGGAACACAGGACAGAGAGACAACACATTTGGAGTACTGCGAGATCACCGGAAGGGCGGGGCAGCGGTGTGTCAGGAACGAAGGCCAGTGTTTCCATTTATACTCATCGTGGCTGAAATAGGGTTACAATAATAGACGAGACTGAAATTGGAGGCGCAGGTAGTGAAAATTGAATTGTCAAAATCTCAAATGTGGCACACCAAGTAGAACGATAAATTTTTCGCGGGAGTGGAGAATTTGACACAAGCCGTGCCCTTGTGCACGCATCCAATCGTGATTAATTACATCTCATGTCGCGTCGATTCCTGCACATGGCTGGTGCGTGTAGCTAGAGGGGTAGACTTCATCTTATGACAACATGCTCGCTTCTTAATTCATCTTTGTTGCCATGCATAGAGATCAAAATCTAAAAGCAGTCATCTACTAGCTAGTGGGACATTCCAAAAAAATACAAAAAAAAAATGAATCGCCAAATGTATACGTATGTGCTAATGCAAACGATATGCAAATACAGCCAAGTGCACAAAACGATGGTAAACAGTCAGCATTTTGTAACATTAATCACAATGAAATGATAACATGTAGTATATACTACTACATACTAAAAATACATTTTCCCATGCGCCGACTACAAATGAAAAAATTGAGTGAAAGAACACAAAAGAGGAGAAACGCAGCCTCAACCACGATCTCAATGGAGTTTCAACCAAGAGTCGTTGATTGTCGCAACACAATGAATTCTTGGCTAGACATTGAATAACAGTTATCTCGCCCCTTTTTCAGAAAGGAGTTGTTTTTCGATACTGCATAGGACGCATTGTCCATGAACAGAAAAGACATTTATCATTAAAATAGAAACAACACATATATTACAAAAAAGAACTACGAAAGCACAAAGAAGACAAGAAAAAGAAAAACTACAAATACTACTCTACTTGGAGTCGGAGGAGATCTCCTCCACCTCCTCCTCCGCCACTGCTGCCGCCGCCGCCTCCTCCGCCATTGCCACTGTCGCCTCCTCCGCTGCCGCCACTGCTGCCGCCTCCTCCGGCAATAGAGTCTGAAGCATCCGGGCAACGGTCCACAGAAGATGCTTGCAGCCCTCCACCCCAGCCACCTCCCCGATCGTCTCATAGAGGACGTTGAGACGACTGGCCACAAACCCTAACACGAAGGAGTAGTGGCCGGCGGTGTCCATGCTGGTGCAGACGGGAAGTTTCCCAAGACCCAGATGCTCACACAAGCGAGATGTATCGGAAAATACATCCCGCGCCAATATGTTGAGCTTTTTTGCTCGCCCGGCGGTGGCGGAAAGGTGCTCGATGGCCTCCTTCAGGCGCCGATTGAGTTCATCGAAGCGGTGTTCGACGAGGCGGATAGTCTATTAACCCAAATGGGATGAGGAGGTGCGGGCGCCGCGGGCAGAGAGGGGGACAGAGGAGGTGCAGGCACCACCTCCAGTTCCATCGGCATTGTCTGCGACGGAAACGGAGAAGAAGGAGGTTCAGAGGACGTTGACGGCCTGGAGCGCTTTGGTGCGGGGCTACCCATTTGTTCGGCAACGGAGTTGCGGAGAAAGAGCGAGAGGTGGTCGGTGATGGTGCGGTGGTGAAGGAAGAGAAGTTTGGAGGCTACGATCGATGGAGATGGAGTGGTGCGGC
Source organism: Tuctoria greenei (assembly GCA_036927565.1). Lineage (NCBI taxonomy): Eukaryota > Viridiplantae > Streptophyta > Magnoliopsida > Poales > Poaceae > Tuctoria > Tuctoria greenei. The sequence continues at coordinate 158,412,030 of JAYESD010000004.1, read as the reverse complement.
GGAGACGCAAGAGGACGGGTGTGCCTTTATAGCATGTCCTCATCCCGTGCGAGTGGAGATGATCGGACGCTTCAAAAACTGTGCTTTCAAATTAATCCAAACTGTGGTTGGCTTCTATCTCCGCTTCACACGCAGTTTTTTAATTTGACATGCAAAGGGTCCAGGGTATGCAATGGCCCACCTGGCATACTTTGTGGGTCTGTCCGGTGGTGTTTCAGTTTTTCAGTTCCAGTTTTTAATTTTGACACGCAAAGGGCCCACTGGCCCAAGGTATATGCAATGTTCCAGTTTTTTCAAGTTTGTCACGCAAAATACCTCGATCATGTTTCATGACGTTACGCGTTTTCTCTTATTTTTTGAAAGATCGTCATATATATATATATATTATATATATATTATATATATATATTATATATATATATTATATATATATATATAGTTGAAAGATCGTTAGAAAACACAAGAAAAAAGTACAAGACGATGAACACACCACACATTCATGCATTCATTAACACACACACACACACACACACACACACACACACACACACACATATATATATATATATATATATATATATATATATATATATATATATATATATATATATATATGAGAACGACTGCTGTGCAATCTGCGGTTTCGTGCAAGCGTGCAATCTACAAATCTCAATTGTTCCCTATCTATCCAAGGGTGCTGCACTTTTAACACTTAAACCCTCCCACCTGGTGCTGCTGACAATATGCAAAAAGAACCCTAAGTGCACCATCCTTAGATTGGTAAGGAACGGTTGAGATACGGAGATTGCACGCTTGCACGAAACAGCAGATTGCACAACAGTTGTTCCCTATATATATATATATATATATATATATATATATATATATATATATATATATATATATATATAACACAAACCCTCGTTCATGTTTTCTTAGTTTGACATGCAAAAGACCTCGATCATGCATCTTTGATGACGTTAGGTGTTTTCTAATTTTATTGAAAGATCGTCATATTTGAGACTCGTTGATCATGTTTGGGGTGTAGCAAGCATGCATGGACAAGTAACATATGCACTTGAAAACCTCGCGACGATCATGTTTGATGACAACATTATTACGTGTTTTCTCTGTTTTTGGTTGAAACATCATCATATATAGTTTGAGGCTCGTTGATCATGTTTGGGGCGTATATATATAACATGTTATATATATATATATATATATATATATATATATATATATATATATATATATATATATATATGTATATATATATATATATAGTTTGTCTCGTTGATCCTATGTTTGGGGCGTAGGGTAGCATGCATGGACAACTATAACATGCATGTGAGAGAGACTTCGATGATCATATTTACTCCCCCCGTCTCCATGAACTTGTCGCTTTGTCATAGTTCATTTTTTAACTACAAAAGCCACATCAGAAGAGCTTGTTTATTGGCTCATGGGCAAGGAAAATTATTTGTACCCAGTCCAAAAATTATAAGTTGGTCGGCGTTGCCGTTCGTACGCGAAGGATGCGGCCAGGTAGTTGCTCTTGCAGGTGTATGGTAATTACGTTAGTTTTGGTCGGGTCATGTGGTTAGTCCACGATGCACCTTAAACCAGGTGTTGAGGCCGTGTATTTGTCATTTGTGCGTACACTCTAGTGACATGTGACAAAGTGCTCAATCATCAATTGCGTTTGGTTTGACGTCGAAGTTCGATTGGAGATAGATCATCCATTTCTTTATGTCTTGGATCATCCAAATTAACGTTTGGTTGGATGGACTGGACGATCCAATTTTTTGTTGGTAGGTTGGATGAAACTTGATTGGATTATTGAATCATCAAAGTTGATAATTTCATAATATTATCCGTGCGCATGATGATGGATTGTGCACGTCGAGCGTCGAGTTATTCGGATCGCTGAGCAAAGTTCGGACGTGGAGTTCGTGTGTGCCCGTGCGCGCTGTAAGATTCGATGCGCTCGCGTACGTGGCAATCATAAGGGCAGCGTGGTATAGTCGCGGGAACTGTGTAGTGCACCCTTGGCTATAAGATTTAGAGCGTGAACGTATGTGGCAACTATCTGGGCAGGGTCGCACACAGACGGGTGTGCAGAAGGGCCACAGAGAATTCGATTTTGGTGTTTGGAAACACATTATTTTTGGAGTTTTAGGTCATCTGCAGCGGTTTCCTCTAAAACTTACTCTATATCCCTCTATACTTCAAGTATATTCTTATACTTCCAGCATTTCACTTTGGACACTAACTCTATACTTCCAGTAATCTACTCTATATTTCCAGCCCAGTAAGCTTTACAGTGAACCACTGCGGATGGTCTTAGAGCAATTAGCAATACCGTGGTATTTGAGATTACTATTGTATATTTACAGAATGGTGTTTGTCAACCAAACAGTCCTATGTATTGCAAAATCGTGGTATTACAAAACTGTGTTATTGAAATACGTAGTTTGGTATTGCCATGTCATTTTAAAAATTGTGGTTTCCAAAACTTTAGTATTGAAAAATTGTGCTCCTAAACACAGCCTAAAGCTTTACCGTGAACCACTGCGGATGTTCTTAAAGGCAGGCCCGACTCTGGGCCTAGGCGGGTGGAAATAAATTTTATGCGGCCCTGCCGCACAACGTCGCCTTCCGTGCCCCCGCCGTCGCGCCCCTGGCTCCGCCGCCGGCCCGCTGCCCCTGCGCCCCCACCGCCGGCCCACCCCCGACTTGAGAACGGATCGAGGGGAAGGCTCATCACCCATAGCGGTCGTGTAGCTTCTGTTCCCTCAATCCATTGGCGATGAGCCTTCTCCTCATCAGTTCTCGAGTTCACGGCGGCCACGACGCCGCTTCGACCCTACTTCTGGACTAATGACGCTGATGATCCGCAACATACTTTTAAATATGCGCATTTGTATTCTCCCCCTCATTTTGTTGATGCGTTAATACCTGATGTTTTACATCGTTTTCCACATGAGGCAAAAAGTAATGAACATCATTGATCAACACTGTGCCGAGGAGAACGCGAAAATTGCAGTGGGCTGCGTCAAGTCGGTTTTACGATTTTATTCATGTTCCATTTGACTTCAAGTACCACACCTATGCTTTGAAATATATGATTATACTAATCAAGCTCCGGTCTTTTACTGATTGATATTAACCTCGTTTGTTGCATTTGCCAAGGTCCGAGACCAACAAGGGCTACTGCTTTGTCAATGTCACACCGCCAGATGCTGCATTCTGGCTGTGGGCGAAGCACCTGCATGGCTTCCGATGGAAGGTTAACGACTCGCGGAAGATGTGCGAGGTCGACTACGCCAACATCCAGTTACTTCGCCGTCCGCTGCCACCGTTTTCCATTGCGCTGCCGCTACATGGTGTTCACCTGCCGCTGCTCGTCATCCTTTTGTAGGGTTGGGATGCGTTGGTGGCCCATTTCTCCAAGTCATGCTTCGACTGCAAAACCGAGGAGTTCCTGCCAGTGTGGTTCAGCTAGCCACGGAAGGTGAATGACTTGCAGAAGATGTGCGAGCTCGACTACGCCAACATCCAGGTACGTCGCCATCCGCTGCCACTGTTTTCCATTGCGCCGCTGCTACAACATGTTCACCTGCCGCTGCTCGTCATCCTTTCGCAGGATCGGGATGCATTGGTGGATGTGGCCAGATGGTTGCTCTTGCAGGTGTATGGTAATTACATGAGTGTTTGGTCGGGTCATGTGGTTAGTCCACGATGCACCCTAAACCCAGTGTTGAGGCCGTGTATTTGTCATTTGTGCGTACACTCTAGTGACATGTGACAAAGTGCTCAGTCATCAATTGCGTTTGGTTTGATGTCAAAGTTCGATTGGAGATAGATCATCCATTTCTTTATGTCTTGGATCATCCAAATTAATGTTTGGTTGGATGGACTGGACGATCCAATTTTTTGTTGGTAGGTTGGATGAAACTTGATTGGATTATTGAATCATCAAAGTTGATAATTTCATAATATTATTCGTGCGCATGATGATGGATCGTGCACGCTGAGCGCTGAGTTATTCGGATCACTGAGCGAAGTTCGGATGTGGAGTTTGTGTGCCCATGCGCGCTACAAAATTCGGTGCGCTCGCGTACGTGGCAATCATCAGGGCAGGGTGGTACAGTCGCGGGAACCGTGCAGTGCGCCCTTGGCTGTAAGATTTGGAGCGTGAACGTACATGACAACCATCTGGGCAGGGTCGCACAGAGACGGCTATGCAGAAGGGCCGCAAAGAATTTGATTTTGGTGTTTGGGAACACGATATTTTTGGAGTTTTAGAGCAATTAGCAATACCATGGTATTTGAGATTACTATGGTATTTTTTACAGAATGGTGTTTATCAACCAAACAGTCCTATGTATTGCAAAATTGTGGCATTACAAAACTGTGTTACTGAAATATGTACTTTGGCATTGCCATGTTATTTTAAAAACAGTGGTTTCCAAAACTTTAGCATTGAAAAATTGTGCTCCCAAACACAGCCTAAAGCTTTATAGTGAACCACTGCGGATGGTCTTAAAGGCAGACCGGGCTCTGGGCCTAGGTGGGCGGAAATAAATTTTCTGCGGCCCTGCCGCACAACGTCACACGTGCACCCCCGCCCCGCACGCCGTCCCATGGAAATCCCGCTTAGATCCTTTGCTTCGCGCTGGGTTTGTTGTCTGGACACCGAAGGATGGAAATCTTGCGTGTCCCGCTCCCACGATTATGCAATTTTTATCGGACGGCGTGTGAGGCGGGGGTGCACGCGCGATGTTGTGCGGCAGGGTCGCAAAAATTTGTGGGCTACTGCCTAGGGCCAGGCCAGTGGGTGGGGGTGGTCACGTCCTACTAATGTTAGTTTAGTGCTTTGTCCAAAACGTCAAATAAAAGAATAAGGAGGGAGTATTTGTTAGATACAATATAATATTACTAATGTGTTAATTTTCTATATGCGATGTTTTTCAATAAAAGGAAGAGTTTTTCGTTAGTGCATGTACTGGAGTAGGACACATTGTTCATGAACATAAAATAAAAGACATTTTTCAACATAAAAACAACACATATATTACAAACAAGAAAAAAAACACAGAGAAAACAAAAGAAAAAACTACAATCATCCTGCTCTACTCGGGGGAGGACTTGTCCACCTCCGCCGCTGCCTCTGCCTCCGCTGGTGGCGCCTCCACCTCCGCATCTGCCGCCAGCGCCTTCGCCCCCGCCACGAACGCTAGCGGAGCATCCTCCAACACCAGATCGAACTTCTTCCGGCTGACGGCCTTCATGAGTTGCTCGCGAAACCCCTCCTCGGCCTCCTCACCGATCGTCTCGTAGAGGCAGTCGAGACGAGCGGCAACAAATCCTAACCCGAAGATGTAGTAGCCGGCGGAGTCCATGCTGGCGTGGTGGGGAAGGACACCAAGTCCCAGTCAGCGACAGGAGTGAGATGTATTATGAAATACATCCTGCACGTCGGCGGTGAACAGGCTGTCGGTGACCTCTTTAAGCTTGCCGTGGAGTTTGTCGATGCTTTCCTCCGTGTGGCGGACAGTCTCATCATAGTTGGACGGAAGAGGTGCGGACGCCGCTGGCGGAGATGGGAGCGGAGGAGGTGCGGGCGCCGCCTCCAGTTCTACCAGCCTTGGCGGCGACGGAAACGGAGAAGGAGGTTCGGAGGACGTCGATGACCTAGAGTGCTTCGGTGTGGGGCTACCCATTTGTGCGGCGATGGATATGCGAACAAAGAGAGAGAGGTGGTCGACGGTGGTGCGGTGGAGAAGGAAGAGGAGAAGTTTGGAGGCTAAAATCGATCGAGGGGTGCGGCGGAGAAGAAGGGGAAGGTGTGCATTTATAGTGGGTCGTCGTCTAAGAGTGTGAGTGGAGATGATCGGACGCTTCAAAAATTGTGCTTTTGAATCATCGGTCAGAGTTACTCCAAACTGCGATTGGCCTCCTCTCAGTTATTGCAACGGCTCAACACGTCCCATCGGCTAGTTTTTTAATTTGACACACAAAGGTGCGGAGATTGACGTGAACGTGTGTGGCAATCGACCGAGAGTACATATCTTTTTTTTTAAGGATCCAACCATTGCCGACCGAGAGTCCATATTGAACTAATAATTGTCGTAATCATGGATGATGGTGGACATGAATGTAATGCATGTGAAAGAGACTCGCGATCAAGCATGTTTGGTCACACGTTGAGGATTTTTTTGCCCCTTTGTTGAGGAACATGTTAATTGGATGACGTTGAGGATCGGATGTGGCGTACGTGTTTTCACAAGTGTGTTCATTTGTTCCTAAAATCGGAACACGTAGCGGCTAGCGCCTACGCCTGTTGTTTCTTCAAAAGACGAGTACTGCGATACATAATGGCAGCATGCGATCGATTAATTTGATGAACCACGTACGTACGTAGTGAGAGCTGTTATTAGACGATGGTAGTCCACATTCTATCCTCGTACCGTCGAGGGAACATCCTTGTGTCAAATTTGTTATCTCTATTGATGACAGGATAATATTCTTCATTAGTGTGGTAGTTAAACTGCCATATACTGTAGGTTGAGAGCATACACCCATGGATGGTAGAGAATATATCAATATATAAATATATATACATGGTAGGAAATATTATTCTGTTCTTGGAATTCATGTTTGGGACGTAGCATATGTACATCTAACATACATGTGAAAGACCTCGATCATGTTTGCTGACGTTACGTGTTCTCTTTCTTGTTGAGAGATCGTCATGTTTGAGGCTCGTTGGTCATGTTTGGGGCGTAGCATGCATGGACAACTAACATGCATGTGAAAGACCTCGATGCATGTGAAATAACATGCATGTTTTTAAAGCAAGATATAGTGTTTCCTCAAGAAAAAATAATTTTATGAGATATTGGATGTAGAAGCACAAAAGCTAGAACTTGAGCGATGCACCAACAAATTCCATATGTCGGGATGATCGACGGCAGCCGATCCGCAAACTCAGTGGTAAGATCAGTAGTCGTCAGAGAGCAGCTTGCGGCCGACCTCGAAGGAGATGAAGGCATCGATGCACGCATAGCTGATCTGCTCGCCGGAGAGATTGTACGCATCCCAGTTGCTCGTTCTCACCCCGTAAGGCTTCTCCATGTTGGCGCCCATCACAGCGCTCGCGATGTCCTTCAGCCCCGCGCGGTGGAGGCTCGGGCGATCCATCTCCTCCGCCGCGAGCTCGGCTAGGTACACCATTTTAGCCACCTTCAGCTGCCAGTCCTTCCAAAGTCTGTCGGCGTCACCGGCCTCCACGCAGATGCTTACGAAGCGATAGTTGGAATCGCCGAGGAAATCTTCCAACTCGTCGGGGAAGTAGTCAGCATGGAGGACCTGGAAGATGAGGCAGCGGCGGCCGACGCAGAGCTGCAGAACGGCGACGGGGTTCTGGTCGGTGAAGTAGCTGGGGCGCCACTCGACGTCGAGCCCGACGACGAGCTTGTGAAGGCGCCGATGATGGACGGAGAGGACATCATCGAGCTAGTCCTCCATGGCATTGCCGGAGGACGTCACAGTGGTGTTGATCACGTCTTCCTCGAACGTCATGTGGTACACTTGAGTCCCCGCCATTGGTCTCTCTCCTTGTCGTCCCTACGGTTGCTGTCTGCGGCGGCACGGCGCAACTCTCTCTCTTGTGCAAAACCTTCGTCTACACCTTTAGTTTGGATTTTAATTGGAAACAGGCCTGGATATATAACTGATGCAGTTACGATATGAGCGGAGGAGTTTCCAAATTTGACGGGCCCGAGCCCAGAGTAAAGAGAGTAATGAAGATTTTTGAATCTTATATACTCTTTCTAAGTTTTAATTCTTATCATTATGACCACAAGTTGCATTGTCTCAACCTAACACCACGTACAACAACAACAACAACATTTCTCAGGAGCCCACTCACTGGATGCCAGGTGGGCCACGGGATACCCTGGGTCCAGTCACCAGAGAGTAGCTAGTGTGAATACATGCTGGAGAGATCAGTGGAATCGGGAACTGGCCAATGAAGATGGATGTCAGCAGTGTCACGGTTCATGTATTGAAATGCGCACCATCCTTTTTCTTCTTCTCCTTTTTCTTATAAGTTCGTATTATTTTCCACCAATCTTCTAAGAGCATCTCCAACCCGTTTGCTATTATTAGTTTGCTATTCTTTCAAATAGCAAATATGCTATCCACATTTAGCATCTCATTCTATGAACATCTCCAACCCGTTTGCTATATGATGTGCTATATTAAAAAATATCATATTTTATTAATATGTAATAATTATTTTAAAATTCAAATAACATTGTTGCAACGTCTATATTGTGACGTTTGTATTTCTAAACGCTATTTTTCAATGGTTATATTTCTAACGACTATTTTTCAATGGTTGTATTTCCAACAGTTAATTTTCAACAACTATTTTGCAATAGAAACGACAATAATGTAGCAAAAATTGGGGATAGCAAACCGGATAGCATTTGCTACTAGTAGCACAACGAGAGCTCCATATAGCAAAGACTAAAAGTAGCAATCCTAATAGCAAACCGGTTGAAGATGATTTTGATCTAAATTTGCTAAATAATAGGATATCACACATTATAGGTAATGGCTAAAAGAGCATCTCCAACCCATTAGCTATATGATGTGCTATCCTATTATTTAGCAAATCTAGAGCAAAAATCATCTCCAACCGGTTTGCTATTAGGATTGCTACTTTTATCCATTTGCTATATGGAGCTCTCAGTGTGCTACTAGTAGCAAATGCTATCCGGTTTCCTATTCCCGATTTCCGGTACATTATTGTCATTCTGTTGCAAAATAGTCATTGAAAATTAGCCGTTGGAAATACACCAGTTGAAAAATAGTCGTTAGAAATATAACCATTGAAAAATAGCCGTTATAAATACAACCGTTATAATATAGCCATTGCAACAATGTTATTTGAATTTTAAAATAATTATTATATACTAACAAAATATGAAAAAAATTAATATAGCACATCATATAGCAAATGGGTTGGAGATGCTAAATGTGGATAGCATATTTTTCATTTGAAAGAATAGCAAAACAAAAATAACAAAGGGGTTGGAGATGCTCTAACCCTCCTTTATTTGAAGTTGTACGGTTGGATCAGGATACATGGTCGGCGTACACTTTATGACACACTAGTGAAAGTAAAATACCCCATACATTTTATGACACACTTGTGAAAGTAAAATACCCGATACATTTCATTATTATGGAAGTCTATAACTAAGACTCAATCCAAATCGGACAAAAATTTCAATGACCCTGACTTCTAGTTGTTTTTGCAAGCCATCCAGAGTCAAGTCTTTTTTGTCTTCACCCTTTTGCAATGATGCCCACGAGCATCTAATCTGCTAAAGTTGATACATACTCTAGAAACTGTTGTTGTGTTTTTTGTGATTTACTACGTGCTTTGTTGTTCGATTGCTCATTATATTGGATCCGTGTTGGGTTTGAACAGAGAGTGGGCTTCTCCCTGCTGGTCCTGTCAGATAAACTAGTAGGTGATAGTCACTTTCTGGATCTCCAGCTCAGTAGAGTTGGAAGTGGAAATATATTCCATTCTAAAAGATAAAAGAGATAGAAAGTCCGCTAGTTGATCATTAGAACAGCAACATTAGAACTATTTTTGGGCACCAATGAACAGAAATATAAAGTTCATTACCTTAAGACGATACATTACAAACAGGAAAAAAGAAAAACACAAACTACAAACAAGAAAAGATAAACAACACAACTAAGAACAAGAAAAAAACTACTTCTCCACCTCGCTCCACCTACTTCTCCATCTCCTCCTCCTCCTTGGGCTCCTGGCTGGGCGGGGTCGCCTACCGCGGCGGATACGGGAAGCCCAGTTTCCTGGACATCGCCGCCACCAGGTTCTCGCGGCCGGCGACGCCGAGCTCATCCGCCAGCATCTCCCAGAGGACGTCGAGGCGACCGGCCAAGTGCGTCATGCCAAAGACGTAGTGGCTCGTGGTCCCCATGGCAGCATACTCTGGAAGGGGACCAAGCCCAAGGCAACACATGGAGCGCGATGTATTGTCAAATACATCGCGCGCCATCTTCTGGAGAGCCCACTCCATGTCCGGGGGGGAGTATGGTCGGGGATGCTTCCCCTTGGCATCCTTCGACGGGCTTGGCGGCGGCGTTGTCTTGTCAGCCATGGTGTCCTTGGCGCGGTTTTGGGAAGAGAGGAAGAGTGGTTGTGCGGAGAAGACCATGGTGTGCCCGGGTGATCTTATAGCATAGACGAAATCCCCTGCAGTAACTGCATTGCAGTTACTGCAACTGAGTGTTGGGGCCTCTACAGTACTGCAGGTGCAGTAGAGGTGGTTGTCATGTGGGTCCCACACCATGTGGGACCCTCATGTCAGCCATCTCTATTGCACCTGCAGTACTGCAGAGGATTTGAACCCGCCTGGCTGTTAGTCTCTCGACGCGTGCAGTAGTGGTGATTGGACTCAGAGCGGTTCCAATGAAATTCAAAGATGCGCATGCGCTGCGCGCGTTTAAGGCGCCTCGGTGACTGGCGTGCACGTAAGCTCGGTGCGCCCGGTCACTTCAGCCGCCAGTAGAAATGGCTATGGCTTGAACGAAGGACCAAACCTTCTGCGGCAAACAACAACGTTTAATACTTACTCCGCACGACCTCAACTCTATTTCTGTTTTGGTCGAACTAATTACTTTTGACCACTGATTTATATGGAATTTATGAACTTCAATAACATGTACTAGATTGTATATTATGGAAATATTTTCATGGTGAGTCTAAAAGGACAATTCTTGTATTGTTAAAACAGATCAAAATTGCGTAAATCTCAAAGATAGATTTGACAAAACCTAAGACTTCCTTTTGAAAAAGTTTTATACTTTACATTAGTTTTACATATGTAATATGCACATAGGATATATCACTAAATAGTTTTGCAAAAAACATGGAGGAGAAATATGTATATCACATATGCTACTACTGCGTAAATTAGGGGTGGGCAAATAAACCGAGACCGAAAACCCGGAACCGATAAAGCTGAGACCGGAACTGAAAAGACCGAAATATCGGGTATCGGGTACTTTTCGGGTAGCAAATATAAATAACTAAAAAATAAAATGTCGGGTTCGGGTACCACTCTCGGGTAACTGAAATAACCGAATAGTCGGTCCATCAAATAATAAGTTAAATTAAGCGTGCTAAACTATGAACAATTCAAATTTAGATATTTTATTTTCAAGCTGTGATGTGTGAAGTTGTTAGATCTAAACATTTATTTTTTATTTTTCATTTGTCAATTTGTAATAAATGACCTCATGGGATTAAATTTATCAATCATATTAAATTTGTGCAACCATGACATGGATATAATGTATAATTCGGATATATCGGGTAGGACCAAAGACCGAACCAAAATTTTGGTACCCAAAATGTTCCGGTACCTAATATTATCACAACAATTCGGGTAGTGATTTCAGGAAACCGAATTTTGAAAAAGACCGAAATACCCGAACCAAAATATCGGGTAGGCCGAATGCACACCCCTTAACATAAATCCATCTGAAATAATTAGCGAGTTTGAGGATGAATGAAGTTGAGCATGCGAGCTTGATGAGCACCGTCATTGTTTTGAGCAGCGATTAATTTATGGCATCATCAAATCTGGAGTAATTTTTATAGATCATTTGGGGACGAAAAATTAGTTAACACGCTATATATGAGGAGAAATATTAGGATATGCTACCTATTGCTTGTGTTGAATAACCCTGCGTCGTGGACAATATATATCCGATACTTCATTCTGGTCGCCAGGATCATTCTGCCCTAGGGATGAAAACAGTACGGTAAATTCCCGAACCGTCCGACGCCGTTTTTGAAAATTTCCGATGCGATTACCGTTTTCGACAATTTCCGAAAATTTCGATCCGATTACCGTTTTTATTGGACATTGAAATTTGGTAAATGGAATGGAAACGATTTAGACTGATTTCCGACTGAATTGTCAGAATACCATATTTTAATGGAAAATTTCTGAACAATAACCGAATACTTTCCAAATAGTAGGTTGGGTCTAATGGGCTGACATGTACTCTCTCTGTCCCTTGGAATAGAGGATTTTTAAAGGAAACGTCAAAGGAATTCATTCCTACATTGTGCTTATTTCACAGGTGTTTGGAACGCAGGAATCATATTTCGTTTCCTGTAGGAAGACTTCCTTTCCTATGTACAATGGAGGAATGAAATAATGCAGTCCAAGTTCTTTGTGGTCTGCTGGTTGGCTATGGAGGTAATATATAGGGTGCTAAAAGACAAATTAACGAACCTAATGATTCGCATGGAATAAATATTTCTTTTTTTGAAAAAATGAATAATTATTTCTGAGCTACTGCAATGCAATAGACGTTTTGATGTCAAAAATATAGGAATGAAGTTGTTTATGAAGCAAACTGGTAGTTCATTCTGGCAAGAATTTATGACTTTGATTTATGTATTACAAATAATGATAGTTAAGATTCTAAAGAATTTTGTTTATAGTTCCTCACTTTCTTCGTTCCTGCATTTTGTCTATTCCTATGTTTTTTCCAATTCCTGTGATTTGGATTCCTATGTTCCAAACGGGGCCGTAGTAAATATCGCTTTGTAGTTTATTTTTGAACTACAAAGCGACAAGTATTTAGAGACGGAGGGAGTAATAAGCTTAATTCTTTAAATTTTTAATTCAGACACCAGTTTGAATACGGAGTTGTCAAAGGTAATAAGCTCAATTCCGACCGTTTTCATCCCTATTCTGCCCCAAGTCATCTAGGGCAGCAGGCGGAGGACCTTGATGATCAGGATAAGGACCAGACAAGAAATCATTGGTCAAAGGTAAGTTTGACAAAAGCTAGAAACAGAGTTGAGTTGGGGCGGAGGGAGGAGTACTTTTTACAGACCGCTTTGCAGGCCCTGCTATGGGCGATCTCCTGCCTGCTGACAACTCCAGCAGCTAAAGTAGCGTACAGTTGCACTTTAGAAGCTATAACCATAGTTTTTCAAGTAGCATTCCAAACGGTGCACTTTAGAAGCCATAACCATCACTGCGTGCATCTCATCGTCTTCTCCGTGCGTCTCATCGTCTTCTCTGTGCGTACTAATAAAGACACACCATCCTCTTCTCTGCAACACACACAGGCCATCCTCTTCTCCGCGCGTACTCTTTCTCTTTGCCTCCGTCGCGCGCGTCCTCATTGGTTCCCGTCGAAGCCTATGGAGTTTCCCTTGCCGCATGATATTGCGGTCCTGATCGTGGGGTGGGTCGCCACAACCTCCCCGCAGCCCAAGGACGACCTCTCTAGTCTGCGTGCCACCTGCAAGGCCATGCACGCATTGTGCTAGGATCGCGCCATGGGCAGGCGCGTGGCGCTGGAGCGGGTGAGCATCTGGAAGTATAACCGGAGCTACAACTGCCTCGTGGAGTGCCTGGCAATCATCGGCAACCCTCATGCGTGCTACATCACCGGGTTCGACCTCGTCTTCTTGCACGGTTGCGCGCAGCTGGGCACCCTGTTCCTTGTCCGGGTGGCCGCGAATGGCCACATGGTGGCGGCCTACGTCCTCGCCATGCTCCGCTACGATGCCGACCGCGGGGCCTGCGACACCTTCGAGTATTTCCGACAGGTCGAATGTGAGGCCCACGTCGGCTACAACGCAGCCGGGTCCATCGCCATGAAGTGGACCAACAAGGTGTGCTGCCGGTGTCGGCATGAAGCCATGAATAGTATTGATCATGTCGCCTGGAGGTTCTTGGGCAGGGCTCGTCCAGAAGCGCCACCGATGGCGGTGCCCAACATTGATGATGACGCTTGGGGCTGCTCAATAGGGGGGAACCAGGGAACTGCCTGCTGCGGCAGGCCTACATGGGAGAAGTGGACAGTCTTCTGTACAGAGAACTGTAGGATTAAGCACGAGCATGACCTGTTTTGCCGTCTTGTGTTGTACTATATGGGTTATATTACATCCATTCCCGTTCGGATGCACCGCTAGTTCTCCCAACGCCAATTGAAAGAGAACAAAGGGAGTATATAAAATAGACTTGTACTAGTATATGTGTTTCACCTATGCCCGCTCGTCTCTGATGAATGTTGCACTTGGCTCGTCTTATGTTTAGCCCCGTTTGCATCAAAGGAAACTCACGAGACAGTTTAAAGAAATGGATTCTTCCGGAAATGAATACATTCAATCGTACAGTAGTTTGTAACGGAGGAAAGGCAACGACTGTTGTGCAATCTGGGCTCCTGTGCAAGAGTGCAATCCGCAAATCTCAGCCGTGTGACGGACATCCAAGGGTGTCGTACTTTTTGCACATAAATCCCTCCACCTGCTTGCGCACTTTTTACACATTTATATGTAAAAGATGCAACCACCCTTGGATGTCCATCAAACGGCTAAGATTCGCAGATTGCACGCTTACACAGAAGTAAGGATTTCACAGCAGTTAGTGCCCGAAGGAAATCAGTGTTCCCTTCTCCCTGTTCATTGTCTCCGTTTTTCATTTTAGTCGTCGCTAATTGACAGAACTAGCTGTTACATAATCCCCAATAAACACAAAATAAACTAATTGGCACATCTAGTCTGCAACACTTTTAAGCAGTGGTAATAACTTCTGGCCACGTATAGGAGTAGTGATTATGATTACACCGTTTATAGGGGCATAGGGAGTTCTACCTATCTTTTTCTAACATTTTTCTCATCCTTTCTTTTCTTTTCTCTCCGTTGATTGTCTCCACTTTTCTTTCCAGTCCTTGCTACCTATTAGTACTGTATACTACTTTACAGACCGCTTTGCAGGCCCCGCTACGGGCGATCTCCTGGCACCTCTAGCGGCTAAAGTATCGTACAGGAAACATTACAAATGAGATTACTCGAACTTTTCGAGCTTGAGCTCATCAGGCTGACAATACTCAACTTCATCCTAAAACTTTCAATCAAAACTAAGTTTGGTCCTTCAACTTTCAAATGGGTCAATTATTTAGTCCATCAACTTCAAAAAACCATTTCACTTTCATCCTTACTCTGAGTTGGACATCCACACATTGGCATGCCACATAAGATAGTTAATGTGTTTTTAATCCTTTGATTTGTGATAGAAGTTTGTTTTACTTAAATGTTTAAAGTATGCATCATTATATGCATGTAAACTCTTTCTCATGTTGAAGCAAGCAGGCAAGAGTTTAAGAAACAATTTGAATGGACCCCTTAGTTGGATAGCTGGGAAGTACAACCGTCGGATCAAAACAAACGGTGGATGCAGCCTTTACTGCACGCATGCAGCAAAATGTCGCTACGTCAGGCGATCCTGGTCCAGGCAGGTATGCTCCGATTCATGTCCTCCAACTCCATCTAGGCTTCCGATGACGCAGGCGGTTCACCACCAGACTGTAGAAAGGATAAGCACGCACACATGTAACAGTCATTGTTGACTGCGTTGGTCTAACGTTATTGTTTGCCTGCGTAGGCCTACGTTTAGTCATTAACTCTAGCTTTTGAATCTGTGTAGTGCGAAAGGGTTTTGTTTTGGTTTCACACTACACTAGCTAGACTATATAAAGTGTATATGTGTTCCCTGATCAATACACAACAAACATTCTCCATACAGAATGAAACTTGCATGCCGCTTTCTTCTGCCGGAGGTTCGAAGGAAACTACACGGCTGGCCGGGTACACGTACGGTACGGGTGTGCCGGTGTACCTTAACCCCCCGCACGTCGTCCGTCCCCAGTGGTTGTTGGGAAGAGCCTTACAGGTATGCTTTGATTCCAGACCTCTTACTCCATCTCTACGTTTTTGATGACGCGGGCGGTTCACCACCAGGCAAACCAAAAAAGGTTGAGCAGCATGCAAGTTTTTTGATGAAAAACTGACTGGGGCCCGCTGACTTCGGCCTGCTGACGCATCCATCTCTAGTTTTTTTTATGGCACTCTCGCTGATGTGTCATCATATTATTTGTTGTGAAGGTATGATAGTTAAACTAAGCATTAATAAAGGGACCAATAAAATTTTGACACATCAGCGGGATGACGCATGGGAGGACAGAACGGGAGGGACACGACTTGCAGCTAGTTTGTCATCAAGAAATTTGCATGCCGCTCTCATTACCGAGACTTTGTTGGTTTGTCTGGTGGTGAACCGCATGTGTCATCAGAAACCTAGATGTAGTTAGAGGATAGGAATCAGAACATACCTGCAGGGGTCTTCCAACCACCACCGGGGACGCACGACAGGGGTTAAGGTACACACTGGCACACCTAGACCATACATATGTGCCGGTGAAGATGATCGGTGTTCCGGCTGTGGAAGCGCCTGCATGGCTTCCGTTGGAATGTGATCGACTCGTGGAAGATGTGCGAGGTCGACTATGCCAACATTATTTGTTGTGAAGGTATGGTAGTTAAACTAAGCATTAATAAAGGGACCAATAACATTTTGACACATCAGCGGGATGATGCATGGGAGGACAGAAAGGGAGGGACACGGCTTGTATACTCCCCTTAAGTGCTTCCATGTGTGCTCCTACTTAAGTGTCATGATTTTATTGGCCCTTTCATTTACCTAACATAATGCCTGATTTAACTTCAACCAATTAGATGATGACACATAAGCAGGAGTACGCATGGAAGCACAAACAAGAGCACCGAAGTTGCATCCGAATGGGAGGACACGGCCTGTATACTCCCATTCAGTGCTTCCATGCGTGCTCCTACTTAAGTGTCATGATTTTATTGGCCCTTTAATTTACCTAACATAATGCCTGATTTAACTTCAACCAATTAGATGATGACACATAAGTGGGAGTACGCATGGAAGCACAAACGGGAGCACCGAAGTTGCATCCGAACAGGAGGCCCCCGCAGCCAGTTTGTCATCAAAAAATTTGCATGCCACTCATTACCGAGGCTTTGCTGGTTTGTCTTGTGGTGAACCACATGCATCATCGGAAACCTAGATGTAGTTAGAGGACAGGAATCAGAACATACCTGCAGGGGTCTTCCAACCACCACCGGGGATGCACGATGGGGGTTAAGGTACACACCGGCACACCCGGACCGTACATATGTGTCGGTGAAGATGGAACTCAACAATCTCATGGTTATGGATAGAAAAAAGGAAGAATAAAAAGGATGGTGCGTGTTTTGGTCTATGAACCGCGAGACTGCTAACTTCCATTTTAATTGGCCAGTTCCTAATTCCACTGAGTCATTGTTGTTGTACAGGGTGTTTGGTTGAGACAATGCAACTTGTGGTCATAACGATAAGAATTAAAAAGAGGAGTATATCAGATTAAAAAATCTTCATTACGCCAGGTCGTATGATGGTCGGACACTCTCCAATCCACTTAGATTGAAGTGGAACCACTCCTACCCAATCGAGGAAAAAAATTTATGGATACGGTATGCATATCCAAGGTTGTGCATACCGTTCCACATTTGTGACATGTGTCCACATCAAACGCGCGCAGTAGGGGTGATGGGACGCGGAGCGATTCCAATTGAATTCAAAGATGCACACACTGCGCGCGTTTAAGGCGCCTCGGTGACTGGCACGCACGTAAGCTCGGTGCGCCCGGTCACATCAGTCGCCTATACAAATGGCTACGGCTTGAACGAAGGACCAAACCTTCTGCTGCAAACCGTGACGTATAATACTTCCTCCGCACCAACTCAACACTATTTTTGTTTTGGTCGAACTAATTACCTTTGACCAATGATTTATATGGAATTATTTAACTTCAATAACATGTATTACTAGATTGTATATTATAGAAATATTTTTATGGTGAATCTAAAAGTACAATTCTTGTATTGTTAAAACAGATCAAAATTGCGTAAATATCAAAGATAGATTTGTCGAAACCTAAGACATCCCTTTGAAAAAGTTTTATACTTTACATTAGTTTTACATATGTAATATGCACATAGGATATATCACTAAATAGTTTTGCAAAAAACATGGAGGAGAAATATGTATATCCCATATGCTACTAATACGTAAATTAGGGGTGGGCAAATAAACCGAGACTAAAAAACCAAAACCGATAAAACCAGACCGGAACCGAAAAGACCGAAATATCGGGCATCGGGTACTTTTCGGGTAGCAAATATAAATAACTGAAAAATAAATGTCGGGTTCGGACGGATGAAGCAGTTCCACATTTGTGACATGTGTCCACATAAATGGACGGATGAAGCAGTTGTATGACTGTGACATGTGTGCACATGAACGAACGAGGTCGTACAATGGTCGGACATGACAAGGATAACGCCAAGGAATCATATCCTTTTAAAGCATAATTTTTCCCCGAATACGATGGGCCCTTCGCGTGTCAAATTAAAATTCTCCTTTTATCGAAAAACAGCTCCTTTAACAATGCCAAATTTCTGTACATGGGCTCACGCGTACATGAGGACGAACACCAAGCGTTCCAGCGCAGTTTCAACCCAGGAATACAAAGTGACTCAGCGCAGTTTCAGCCACGAATAACAAGCGGCCCAGCGCAGTGTTGGGCCTACTCTGATAGCTTCACGTACGCTTTGTCCTGGCTGCCTCCCCGCCAGACCCTTCGATCCACAACGGCCCCCTCTCCCGATTGCACGAAACGCGCTTGGAGGAGCATCCGCCGGCCGCCACGCTCTTGGAACAGCATCCGCCGTCCACTAGCGTGGAGGAGCATCCGCCAGCCACCGCACGTGGAGGAGCAAAAGTGCTAGCTACAATTGCTCTTATAATGTTATTGTAGTTCAATCCTCTTACGGATACACTGAAAGAATTGTAGGAAGCAATGTTAGAAGATAAGACATGGATGGGAAAATACAGGCGTACGAAGGAGTGGCAGGATGGAATGAAGTCATTTTTAAATTTAGCATTCCAGGGCACTCGTGAAGAAGAAACTAAGCCTTTTCCTTGCATGAAATGTCGTAATATTTGCCACGGGAGACGCAAGGAAGTTCATCTTCACTTTCTTCGTAATGGGATGTCATTTGATTATACTTGTTGGGTACACCATGGAGAAAAACAAGTTGAGAAAAAAATTGCTGAGCAATCAGCAAATAATGAGGAGATAATTTGGAAAATATGCTGTCCATCCTTCTTAGAGGCACTGGTGATCATGGTGGTACTTCAGCAGGTGTTGATGATCCAGAAAATGCTATAAACCAGTAGGAGCCAACTGGGTGTGCAAAGGCATTCTATGACTTATTAAATGATGCCAAAAAGGATTTGTATCGAGGTTGTGAGAAGGTGACCCAATTATCCTTCATTGTCAGGTTGTACTAGATAAAGTGTTTAACTGGTTTGAGCAAAAAAGCATGTGAGTTCATCCTTGAAATATTCTCATATGTGCTTCCAGAGGGCCATTGCATTCCTAATACACTTGATAAAGTTCAGAAGGTTGTTCGTGACCACGGGCTGAGCTACAAAAAGATTGATGCATGTGTCAATGACTGTGTGTTATTCCGGAAGGACTATTCTCTATTGGATCGATGCCCAAAATGTGGTGAATTAAGATGGAAAAATAGTACTGGTGGGGATGCAAGAGAGGCTTTACCTTGTGGAAAAGCCAAGAAGCTTGTAGCACGCAAGATTCTACGATACTTCCCTCTTATTCAACATCTTCAAAGGTTTTATATGGCAGAATCAACGGCATCAAACATGCGCTGGCACAAAGAAGAACGTATTGATGATGGAATATTACGCCATCCTGCAGATTCGAAAGCATGGAAGCATTTTGATA
This sequence comes from Tuctoria greenei, assembly GCA_036927565.1. Taxonomy (NCBI): domain Eukaryota; kingdom Viridiplantae; phylum Streptophyta; class Magnoliopsida; order Poales; family Poaceae; genus Tuctoria; species Tuctoria greenei. The sequence continues at coordinate 158,392,221 of JAYESD010000004.1, read as the reverse complement.
GCATTCACCCAAATTTCTCATATGATTCTCGCAACATAAGACTTGAGCTAGCATCTGACGATTTCAATCCTTTAGGAGTAATGAATGTTTCTTACAGTACATGGCCTGTGATTCTAATCCCTTATAATCTACCACCTTGGTTGTGTATGAAGCAGCCTTATTGGTTGATGTCAATGATAATTCCTGGGCCAAAGTCACCTGGAAACAACATTGATGTGTACCTGCAGCCTTTGATTGATGAGCTACTGAAATTATGGTCTGATGGTATTGAAACTTACGACAGTTCAAAGAAAGAGACATTTCTCATGCAAGCTTCTATATTGTGGACAATAAATGATTTTCCAGCATATGCAATGCTATGTGGATGGAGCACAAAAGGTAGGCTAGCATGTCCATACTGCCATGTAAACACTGACGCCTTGTGGTTGAAACATGGACGAAAGTATTGCTACATGGGTCATCGTCGTTTCCTACCTCAGGATCACCGGTGGCATCGGGACAAAGCTTTTTTCAACAACAAAATAGAGAATAGAGAGGCTCCAACATCACTCTCTCATCACGAAGTACTCCAACAATACGAGACTTTTGATCAAGTGAGTTTTGGAAAGACGAATAATAAGAGAAAGCGCAATGAGGAAGATAGGTGGCATAGTTGGAAGAAGAAAAGTATATTTTTTCAGCTCCCATATTTAAAGACATTGCTAATAAGGCATAACTTGGATGTCATGCACATTGAGAAAAACATTTATGATAGCATATTGGTACATTGCTTAATATGGATCGTAAAACAAAAGATAGTCTACAAGCTCGTTTTGATACGCAGGAAATGGGTATACGGCCAAAGCAACATCCGTTGGGTATGAAAGGGAAGTATCATTGTCCATCAGCATCATATACTTTGCAAAAAGATCAGAAGACCACCTTGTGCATGTTTTTGGCGGATGTGAAGATGCCTGATGGTTATTCCTCAAACATCAAGAGAAGTGTGGACATAACAGCATGTAAGGTATCAAGTCTAAAAACTCATGACTGCCATATTATATTTCAGAAGCTCCTTCCTATTGCAATACGTGACATATTTCCTAAAAAGGTTGTTGAACCTTTAATTGAGTTTAGTAGATTCTTTTCTGGAATTTGTTCTAAAGAATTGGCGAAACCATATTTGGATAAGATGATTGAACAATTTCCTGAAACAATTTGTAAGCTTGAGATGTTGCTTCCTCCTGCTTTCTTTGATATCATGGTACATCTTCCAATCCATCTTGGCGAAGAAACTCGCTTGGGTGGACCCATTTCTTACAGATGGATGTATCCAATTGAGAGGTACCTTGGTACATTGAAGAGGTATGTACGTAACAAAGCTCACCTGGAGGGTTCTATAGATGAGGGATATATTATGGAAGAGTGTATGACTTTTTGTAGCCAGTTTTTGGATAACATCACCACCAAGCTTAATAGGCCAGAATGTCATGAAGCTGCAGCTAGGAATGAACCTTCTCTTGAATCTAATATATTTACAAAAGTTGATAATTCCGAAAAAGGGTTTAAATGGGGCGAACTTACTATGGTGGAACTACATAACATCAGGCATTATATTATTTCTAATGTTGAAGAGGCCACTCCATGGATCAAGTACGTATAACACTCAGATGTTCTATACTATATTAATGGATCATGCTTATTGTAGACGGCTAATTATTTTTGTACCCTTTTCAGTGAGCATTTTGAAGAGCTAAAAAGGATTCATTCTTGTGATGTTGAAAAATGCCAGAGAGATGAGTTTGTTTATTGGTTTCAGAAAAGAGTAAGTACATGCAAGTTTTTACTTTGATGAAATATTGAAGAAATATTTGTTCTGAAGTTGGTTTATCGATGTCCCCTTTTATACTAATTAGTGTGTATAGATTACGACATTACACAAAGATGGCGAAGTAACCGATTATTTGTATGCATTATCTAGAGGACCTGATCGTCGGGCACGTTTTTTTAGTCGATCATTCATAAATGGCGTCTTCTTTCGAACATCAGAGGTGGAAAAAGATTTATGGACGCAAAACAGTGGTGTTGTTGTCTGGGATGGTGATCATGAGTGGTATGGAGAAATCAAGAAAATGATTTCTGTTGATTTCAAAAAAAAAATCAAGAGGTTCTGTTATTTGAATATGAATGGTTTGATCGGTCTCGTTCCGGTCAGAGCCAAAGCAGAGGCTACAAAATGGATCGATACGGAATGATAGATGTAGACACTACTATTTCTCAATTTAAGTATGAGCCTTACATTCTAGCCACCCAAGCAGAACAAGTTTTTTACGTTAGAAGTGTGAAGCAACCTAAATGGGCTACAGTTGTTAAAACGATGCCAAGAAACCTTTTTTCCATGCCCCCTGGAGACAGTGAAAATAATGTCACTGAGACGATGGATGCTGAGACATTATTTGATGATCGATGACTTACTCATATAAATGAGGATATGACCATATGGGATAGGAATGACATTGACGGAGCAACCGGTGATGCTTCCGCTCTTTCAAGTGAAGATGACGATGACGACGACCACGACGATGATGATACATATATCAATGATGGTATTGTACCTCCAATATTGAGGGAGGACAGCGAAGATGATGATTTTTCATATAGGTATTGTGTGAGCTAGCTGTACGTGAACACTATATGTAATGCAGTTTGCGTTCTGTGGCGATAGATCTTAACGCCACCAACCGGTATTTCGTTGCAATTGATCCTAATACAACGATTGTGTTTTGTGGCGATAGATACTATCACCACGAACTTGTGAATTGCGGCATAAGTTCCTAATGCAACGTCTGTGTTTCATGGCGATAGATCCTAACGCCACGAACTGGTGAATCGTGGCAAAAGTTCCTAATGCAATGATTGTGTTCTGCGACGATAGATGCTAACGCCAGAAACTATTGAATTGTGGCAACAGATCCTCATGCAATGATCGCGTTCCGTGGTGATAGATGCTAATGCCACAAACTAGTGAATCGTGGCAACAGATTCTAATGCAATGATTGTGTTCCGCAGCGATAGATGCTAATGCCACGAACTATTGAATCGTGGCAACATATCCTAATGCAATGACCGCGTTCCATGGCGATAGATGCTAATGCCACGAACTAGTAAATCGTGCGAACAGATTCTAATGCAATGATCGGGTTCCATGGCGATAGATGCTAACGCCACGAAGTATTGAATCGTAGCAACTGATCCTAATGCAACGATCGGGTTCCATGGCGATAGATGCTAACGCCACGAACTATTGAATCATAGCAACAAATCCTATGCCACGATCGGGTTCCGTGGCGATAGATGCTAATGCCAAGAACTAGTGAATAGTGGCAACAGATTCGTGGTGATAGATCCTAAGGACACGAACTAGGGAATTGTGGCAACAGATCCTAGTGCAACGATCGTGCAACGTGGCGATAGATGCTAATGCCACGAACTAGTGAATCGTGGCAACAGATTCGTGGCGATAGATGCTAACGCCACGAACAAGTGAATCGTGGCAACAGATTCTAATGCAACGATCGGGTTCCGTGGTAATAGATGCTAATGCCACAAACTAGTGAATCGTGGCAACAGATTCGTGGCGATAGATGCTAAGGTCACGAACTAGTGAATCGTGGCAACAGATCCTAGTGCAATGATCGGGTTCCGTGGCGATAGATGCTAATGCTATGAACTAGTGAATCGTGGCAACAGATTCGTGGCGATAGATCCTAATGCCACGAACTAGTGAATCGTGGCAATAGATCCTAATGCAACGATCGTGTTCCGTGACGATAGATGCTAATGCCACAACTAGTGAATCGTGGCAACAAATTTGTGGCGATAGATCCTAATGCCACGAACTAGTGAATCGTGGCAAAAGATCCTGATGCAACGTTCGTGTTCCGTGGCATAGATGCTAATGCAACGAACTAGTGAATCGTGGCAACAGATTCGTGGCGATAGATCCTAATGCCACGAACTAGTGAATCATGGCAACAGATCCTAATGCAATGATCGTGTTACGTGGCGATAGATGCTAATGCCACGAAATAGTGAATCGTGGCAAAAGACCTATCTTACTGCAACGATTTAGTATTCGTTGCAGTACAATCGTTGCAACAGGGTGGAATCCTTGTAGTGTTATTTTCACTATTTTCACTTCTAATTTGTTGTAAACATTCATTTAGGGTACATATTTAGTTAAGCCTTACAAATGTACTTTACTTAACGCTTTTATTTCAAGAAAAACATCAATGTCGATGTTTCTGTTGTATCGTGTTCTATAAAACCCCAAATTGGGTAAATCTAGTTGTATCATATTCCTTACCTAATCAGCAACATCTCCACAAATTTTCATGTCATTTTCATCTTGCATCACTTCGTAGCATCTATTTGTATTAGCAAGACATTTTAAAAAAAAATAATTTACAACTGTGGTCCAAGGAATTTATAACTTGGTATATATTCATATTATGACAAAAAAACATGGACAAAAAAATTTAGACAATGTTGCATAAGTTGGTGTCAAGTTCTTCACAAATGAACACATCTCAAACTAAGTTTCATAACCTTGGACTAAAACTTTCTACCTTGTACTGTATAAAAATTTATTTTCATTATTTTCACTTCTAATTTGGTGTAAACATTCCTTTAGGGTACTTATTTACTTAAGCCTTACAAATTTACATTACTTAAAGCTTTTATTTTCATACCGAAAAACATCGACGTCGATGTTTTGGTTGTATCGTGTTCTATAAAACTCTAAATTGCATCATTCAGTTGTATCATATTCTTTACCGAAGCAACAACATGTCTACATAATTTCATGTCATTTGCATCTTGCATCGCATTGTGGCATCTATTTGTATTTGCAAGTCATTTTCAATAAAATATATAAAAATTTAATTTGATAAAACATTGAATATCAAAGTTGTACATATTTTAATTTTGAAAATATTTGTCGATTGAACTACATCCAAAATCCTTGTAGGTCTTCAATTAGAGATTAGTCAATATGGATAGAATCACAGTCAAATTTCCTAGGAAGCTCTCACTAACATGTGTGTCCCAGCCCCATTCCCTCCAAATCTCTACGTACAGCTAATTCCCTCCATGTTCACATTAATTTCCCTCCATACTTTTGGATTTACCTCTGAATTATTTTGGAGGCACAAAACTGACCCCTCGTCTCCCTCTGTTTAAACTCTACCCCCACGTCTCCGTTGTCCAGATTATTTTGGGGGCTGAGGGCGATCGCCGGATCACATTCACGCCCCCCCCCCTTTCCAAATCACACCCGCATTCATGCCTTCCATATCCAGACGATCGACTCGCTCCCTCCTTCCAATTCCCGCTCCAACCACAAGGAAGATGCCTCAGGGGAGGATCATGCCAAAAGCGTCAATGAAGGTCCCAGGTACATCTCGATTATTTGCCCTCATTGTTACTTCTCGGTTATTCGCCAGGGCCCAGCGGTGGTATGCGGACGTGCGACCCTGCCCGAATACCGTACATAATTCACACCTTTGAAAACGAACGTTGTCTCGAAAAGGGTTGCACGCCCTCTTGCGTGTGGTTTCGTTCTTGTTTCAATTCCATGCCTTTGAATATCACTTTTGATTATTTTATTTTCATTTACCTATCACTAATTCCAATGTACTAATGTATCTTTAGAACCATCGTTAATTGACATTGAGAAAGAGAGAGCTAAGAATATAATGAGGATCGATGAGAGGATGCAACAGTCGGGTATGAAAAGACTATCAGAAAATCTTCATCAGTCCAATGCTAGGAAGGAACCCAGTAAAAACAGGAAGGAAAATGACCAGCTTTGTGAAATCACTGAACTTGAGGTACCAACTCCTCTACTATAAAACATGTTAGCCATTTTTAATGATATTTGTATATACCTTTGAAGTGGAAATCTCTTAGTATCTTATGGTGTCATGTATCTGTTTGCTTTGTAAGGCTGTGCCACCACTTGTTGTTGCAACACGAGCATCATCCAAGAGGGTTTTGGCACCTAACAAATTCAAACAAACAAGGTGCACTAGGCAAAGTGTCATGAGAGAAAAAGAAGCAGCTGCCCTAAGCCTAGTTGAAGCAGCAGAGGTACCGCCACCAGTACCAGATTCTACTTCTATCCAGGGTGATGAAGGGATGGACATTGCCGAAGAAAGTATGTGCCTTCAACTATTTATGTCAATGTCAATTTACTTGATTTGATTCATTCATCATAGTCGCATGAATCTTATTATTGACAATAAGGTTTTTGAAATGTATTATTTAGGCACCCTAACGTCAAGTACACAAGATGAGCATCAGGGATCGAGTATGGGCATATAACTTGATAGCATAACTAGAGATCTAGGAAATAGGACACCAGTTGTTATAAAGGAAAGGAAAAGAAGGCCGGAGGCACCTATGCCAGCTGCAAAGCTGGCTTCTAAGGGCGGGATCATACTCAGGCAACATGTACCCATACTTACAAGTTGGAAAGAATACAAGAAGGACAAAGGCCAATTCAAAGACCAAGTGGACAACTTCATTGGCGAACTATCTGTAAGACGTTGTTCGACTAGTATAATATATGCTAATAGTGTCCTTTGCATTTTTAAATACTAATTTTATGCTATTCAATGTATAGATTAATTTAAGCATGACTGGTGAAAAGGAGAATGTAACTTCTATGTGTGCTGACATGCTAAAGGGTGGAACACGCCAAATGAGGTATAGGCTCAAGAAGCAATATTTCGATGGGGTACCGACAAATCAAGTTAGGACTACATCACCATGTGCGTCTATAACTGATGAACAATGGAGAAAATTGATAGACCTGTGGTCTAACCCAAAACACAAGGTATGGTTTATTCCAATATGTGTTTTATGTGAGTCTGATTGCTCATATAATACCAGATTGTTGCAAATATTTGTTCTATTACTTATGCTATACAATTTTGTCATGTCTAGGAAAAATGTGCAAAGATCAAACAGAACCGTGAAAAAGTTAAGTTTCACCACTGTACTATATCTCGGTCTTACATTGCAGCAACCTATGTGGCGGCAAGAATATAAACCTATCATGTCATGTGGTTGTATGACAGCATGCATGTGTTGGAACATATTTTCCTCTTACATTTGTATTTTAACATGTGCATTGCTAATGTCATTTTTTGTTTGTAAACATTTTAGAAGCAAGAAAAATACAAAGATACAGAGCCCGCTGCAATTGATATATTCAATTTGACGCATTGCAGCGAAACTAAGGGTTTAGGTGAAGATGCCAAGAAAGCTGCAGTAAATATATCTCCTTTTTCTGTAGTACATTGCATAATGAATTGTATAAATAGAAAAAAAACCTGACAAATCATTGTATTGCTGGAATGAAATGGAAACCATTTTGAGAGAACCTGTACAAGAAGGGGAGCAGGAAAAGTCTTGTACAGAGATTGTTGCCCAAGTGTTGTCAAAGTCAAGCACATTCCTTCATATCATGGGACTTCATCAGCCTGTTGCCACTCAAAAATTTGTTTCACTGTAGATGCAAGAGCTACAAGCTCAATTGGAGGCTGAGAAGGAAGAATCTGTAGGACTTCGGCTAAAGGTCCAGAGGTTGGAAGCCCACGCAGAAGAATCTGAGGCAAAAGCGCAGAGACAAGCGGAGGAGATTGAGAACTTGAAAAAGGCAACAGCAGATACTCAGAAGGCAGCAACACAAACTCAGAACCTCATTTGGCAGATGATAGCATTTGGACAGAGTCATGCCACTCATCAGACCACTCCTCTTTGACTTGGCTATGCTTAGGTACACATCTTCAACTTCTGATATGCCTCTTCTGACATAATGCAGTTTCAGTTTCCTGTTCTTGGACCTCTCAATTTTTTTATAATACTAGGCTAATAATTGTTTTTGGTTGTTTGCAGGTTACGAGTTTTTGGCACTCATGGTTGCTTCATGCTGGAATTTTTCGTGTTAGTTGGTAGGAGGCTGAAATTTTTGGCATTGGCGGCTTGCTGGGATTGTTTGGTGCAGGAGCTTATCGCTAGCTGCTAGAACCGTTTTTTTTGTTGACTGGAACTTGTTTAGTTGGCTGCTATGAGCATATTGTCGTCCGTTGAAATATGCAAATGTATAAGCTATGATGGTATCTAATATGAATGTCAAATTTGAATATGTATGAAAATTGATCGATTGGACTAGTTAAATTATATTATATATGATCACTGTTTATTAAATGGGTTGTTTAATGATAATTCAGTCTAATTAAGGGCTAAGCCCAAATAATAAATAGTGCTCATAAAATAGCCCACAACGGCATATGGTCCAATACGGTCTGATTATGGGCTAAGCCCAACTAATAAATGCTGCCATAAAATAGCCCATTGTATATTGGTCAATTGGGATAAATTCATTGTGACAGTTATTTTTGCCATGAGGTTTGCGCCACGTCATCTGCCATGTCACCTACCACATCATCTGCCACGACAGATTCGCCATGTCAACAAACATGTAGCAGGACTTCAGCATATATGTTATGACAAATATAGTGACAAATACTATTGTCATAAGTTGGTGAGAAACGTGTCATAGAAGGGGTACAATGACAAACGCGTCATAGAAGGGGGATTATGACAGGACTTCTATTACAACAGTTATATTGTTACCAATGTGTCATAGAAGGGGTACAATGACAAGAAAATGGCTGCAATTGTCACAATCAGTTTGTCATAGAAGGTCTAAGCTCTAGTAATGCCGGTGGGCCCCAAATGTCTATGGCTATTACCCATTGGCCGGATCTACTCTGGCCCTTGGATCAAATGTGCCTGCATTGTTTAAACCCTGTAGCCAGCTTCTTGCCGCGTGCTGAGTGGCTGGGTCAGCCGTGGTCCCACTGCCAGGCATTTAAATTTTTTTCTTTTCCTTTTGAATTTCCAGATTTTGCTCAAACTGCAAAAATCATTTTCTCCTGGTAGAATTTTCCTAAAAATCCCAAATAAATTATGTTAGACTCCATTTAGTCTACACTTTGCAGTGGTGCAATTCGTTGGCCATGAAAGGCCCAGAATTGTCATAATCAATTCGTTTGAGTAAATTGCTTGGGAAATTAATTATGCCCTATCTGATGGTTGGAAACTTCCCAATTTTGTTCACAATACTCTTCTAAATGTAGTTGATATCCAATAAATGTTTCAAGTTCATTGGACTATATTTACTGGACCAAACAGTGTTCAAATCCACAAGGTCCATAGAAAATTCAAAAATGAACAGAAACTTTTTCAGAATTTACTCCCAACTTGTAAAATCAATACCCCCCTGTATAAAACTTATAAAATAGTGAAAAAAATTCTTTTACGACCAATGAGACTAACCCTAGCTAGAACACCCACTGTTGGCCATGTTAAAGCTCCAGATTTAGGATAGAAATTCATAGAACAAAAACCTTGTTGGAATTTTAGAGGCAAGAAGATTACTTGAACAATTCCGGTTCTTGGCCCAGATCCTCATCCCAGTACCTACTTGCCACTATAAACTTCTTAGAGTCATTAGAATCTCTTTGCTCCATAATTTGGTGATTTCATTCCAGATTCATGCATGTCCATTTGGAAGCATATATCACATTATGCTTATTCCATTCCACATTATTTTTCCTCTCTGTTGATGTTGACCCCAGAAACAGAGACTTCATATTAGTCAGTTATTGTTCATTCCTTAGTTATTTACAACATAAATGAGTCATTTACTAAATCACTTCTGATTAAATATGCATTTGCATTTCGATAGTGGACGTGACGTCGGAGCTCGACAAGGAGTCCAACTCAGAGGCTATGATTTCCATCTTGCTGCTGCCATTGTGGACTTTCCGGAGGAAGATTCACTGACTTGGGTCTACTAACTGAACCATTGAGCAAGGCAAGCCCTGATTTGCATTTAAGCAATTTTATAAAGTGTTGCTTTGTATTAACTGTCTTTGGGTTAGAAATGAAATGTCCATTATGTCTAAGGTGAATGGCACTACAAATGCATGACCCCCAACCTACCTTGGAGTATATGGGTATAATAGGATTTTCTCGTAGGACTATTGCTATGCTAATGAGGATTCATAGTTGATCCGGTAGAAGTCGAGTATTCGTCAGTCGCTTGCTTATAGCACATGGGAACACATGGGTAGGTTTAGAGAGTATTCAATGAAAATGAATATGAGACCGGGTAGCAATTAGGTAGAATGGGATGTGGTGGCTGTAGGTGTAGCACTGCCTATATGGATTAAGGACCATGTCGTATATGGCCCTGCTTGGCAAGTTTGAGCTGCACCGGATGCATATTGGTATATGGTGATGAAAAATATACATGGCATGCAATTAATTTGATATTCCGAAACAGCAAAATGACTAGAGCAGATCTACTAACAGTAAACATAAACAGTGCTAGTACTACACAAATCAGAACTGAAACAAATGCGAATAAATCGCTCATCAAGTAAATCGAACCAGCTATAGTTCGAGAGATCCACTTACAGATCGTCCTGCTATGAAGTAGATGATGAGAGTGTTGAGGAAGATGGAAGTGCAACGAGCGGCCGTGCGAACGCACTTCCCAGAAACCTGATCGCCAACACCCGTGCAGGTCTTCAGATCGCCGATGTCGGTTCGGAGACACCGCTCTCCCTCAATCCGCTGCACGGCGGACAAAGGGACAGCAAGGCAAAAACACAGCGGCGCAGAGCAGTTAGCGAGAGAGGCATTCTGTGTTGTGTGTATCTATGCCTCCAGTATACAGTACGCGTCCTTATATACTCGAGTCTCCAATTGCCTCAGATTCGATCTGCCATAATTTCAGGAAACCGCCCCCTGAAATCCCTCAACGTGCAACTAATGGGAGCAGTTATGGGCATTCGTGCACATTAAACGTGCACCTGCAGTTATGCCTCAAATTACTCCTTATGTTGACCTGGCAGTCTAGGTGTTGATGAAATATTCCGGATAATATATGTGGCAGAAAATAAAGGCAGTGGAACACAACTCATCACGATGCGAACATGCAACGTCACAAGTCACAAGTCACGCAATGAACATGTGTAAAATCGCGAAACGCACGCGCGTGCGTGCGTGTGACTTTGTGTCCATAGCAGCAACCTTCATCTCTCTCATTATTCCCATCCTGAGAACCACTCCAAGGGCCACTATATATATTGGGGAATATCCATCTAGGTGGGCAATGTGGGACTAAAGTCCCCAGCCACCTCTTCATACCATATTGGCTTTCCTCCAGGGGAGTTGGCCCAAATAAATGAGCCCATAAATGGGCTGCACCAAAGGGCCAAATCCCAACAATCTCCACCAAAAGCCAATGTCTACGAGTAACAATTATGCGCTTTAATATACTAGCTTTGCAGTGCAGAGCCGATACGGGTTGAGCTGCAGCTAGAATTCCATGATTCACATACTCACAACTTTGCAATGGACATAGCCTTGAATTGCTAGTTTTGTGTGAGCAAGTTTCACATGAAAGCATCGCTGATACTAGGCCGCTTAAAGCCGTGCCTCAGGTTGGAGCATTACGGTCTTCTCCCGTGTCTATTCATGCGTTTATTTAAGATCACCCACATCTCATAGAGTGCGACCTGACAGTCAAACTCATATAGGTGTGTTCTTACAAGTATAGCCTGCAGGACGGTACCTTGCCAATTTAGGCCTCAGAACACATTAAGACATTAAGTCAACCTTCCATCAGTACTCAGAGTACGCATCTGCTAGCGGAAATGAGTATATACTTTCCAGTTATCCATACAACTTGTTTTTCCCAAGATCTACTTCGAGGGATCTCCGATCACATAGTTTGGGTTACCATTGTATGATAACATCACGTGGGTCTCAAACCCGTTTTCTTTGATGCTTCTTCAATTACAGCACGTGCTAATCCCTTGGTAAAAGGGTCTGCAAGATTTCTTTGAGTATTAATATACTCAACGGCAATCTCTCCCGTATTTTTCAAATGTCTCACGGATTTGATTTGCCGTTTCACATGTCTTGAGGACTTCAAATTTTCTTTTGCATTGCCTACAGTTGTGATCACACTTTGATTATCACAATGCAAAAGAATGGTCGGCACAGGTTTAACGACCAATGGCAAGTCCATCAAGAGCTATTTCAGCAACTCTGCCTTAGTAGTGGCTGTCTCAAGTGCTACAAGTTCCGCCTCCATAGTTGACTTTGTCAATAAGTCTGCTTATGAGACCTCCACGAAACTGCAGCTCCACCAATAGTGAAAACGTATCCACTAGTGGCTTTGATCGCATCAGCATCTGAGATCCAATTTGAATCACTATACCCTTCTAGTACAGCTGGGTAACCCGTATAGTGAAGTCCATATGTTGATGTACCTCTCAAGTAGATCATTACACATTCTAGCGCACACAGTGATCTCTTCCAGGATTGGAAGTAAATCTGCTCAATTTGCTTACTGCAAATGAGATGTCAGGTCTGGTTGCACTAGCAAGATACATGAGAGAACCAATATTCTGGGAATATCTCAACTGATTAATTCTTGTCCTCTGTTCTTACGAAGTTTTATACTAGGATCATATGGCGTTGGAGAAGATTTAGAATCTGAGTACCCAAATCGACTCAGAATATTCTCCACATAATGAGATTGTTTTAAAGTAATCTCATTCTCACCGTTAATCAGTTTGATGTTTAGAATAACATCAGCCACTCCCAAATCCTTCATATCAAAATTTCGGGACAAGAATGATTTTGCATCATTTATCACATCGATACCAGTCCCAATAATTAATATAGCATCATTTATCACATCGATACCAGTCCCAATAATTAATATATCATCAACATATAAGCTCAATATTACTCCCTTACCCCCACCAAACCGATAGTACACACATGTGTCAACGTCATTTACCACAAAGCCTGCTGAAGTCATAGTTCTATCGAACTTCTCATGCCACAGCTTTGGAGCCTACTTGAGGCCATACAAGGATTTTTGTAACCTACACACTTTGTCCTCTTGCCCGGACACCACAAAACAATCAGGTTGCTTCATATAGATCTCCTCATCGAGCTTGCCATTTAGGAAAGCTGTCTTCACATCCATTTGATGGATAAGGAGATCATGACATGCAGCAAGTGCAACAAGCACACAAATTGTGGTTAGCCAAGCAACAGGTGAATAAGTATCGAAAAAAATCCTCGCCTTCCTTTTGGGTAAGTCCCTTACCACAAGTCTAGCCTTATATTTATCGACTGTACCATCTGGTTTGGTCTTATTCTTAAATATCCACTTACACCCAACAGGTTTACACCCAACAGGACAGTCACATATTTCCCAAGTTTCATTATTCAAAATGGACTCCATTTCATTATGGATTGCCTCCTTTCAGTACTCTGCATCTGGTGATGCATATGCCTCTGAAAGTGTTTTGAGTGTATCATCAATGAGGTAGACAGTAAAATCATCACCAAAGGAATTTTCAATCCTTTGTCTCTTGCTCCTACGAGGAACAATATTTGTACTATCATCCTCAATGAGTTTTCCAGTGTAAGAACAAGGTACATATATTAGAGAAGGATCAGGAGTAAAACTAGTAGATGACTCGGTATGACCTGTCACTCTATCCTTCATTGGAAATATATCCTCAAAAAATGTGCCATCATGAGATTCAGTCACAGTGTTAACGTGCACGTCAAGAATCTCGGATCTAATCACTAAAAATCTATAGGTTGCACTATGTTGTGCATATCCTAGAAAGACACAGCCAACAGTCTTTGGTCCCAATTTTCGTTTCTTACATGCAGGCACATTAACCTTGGCTAAACAGCCCCATGCACGTAAGGAACCAAGAGCGGGCTTTCTTCCTTTCCATCCTTCATATGGGGTTATTTCACCCTTGGATGATGGAACTCGATTCAGCACAAAACATGCGGTCAAAATGGCTTCCCCCCACCATGAGTTGGATAAACCCGAACTGTCCAACTTGGCATTAACCAGGTCCGTCAATGTTCGGTTTTTCCGCTCAGCCACCCCATTAGATTGGGGTGAATAGGGAGCCGTTGTCTCATGGATAATTCCATGCTCCGCACAATATTAGCCGAGATCATTAGAAAGATACTCTCCTCCTCTATCGTACCTAACACGTTTGATTTTTCTTTATAGTTGGTTTTCCACCTCCGCCTTATAGATTTTAAAATGATCCAATGCCTTGTCTTTCGATTTAATAATATAGAGATAACAGTATCTAGTAGCATCGTCAATAAAAGATATAAAATACTGCTTCCCTACTCTAGTCAAAATTCCATTCAATTCACACAAATCTGATTGAATAAGATCTAGTGGTGACAAGCTCTTCTCTTCCACGCTTTTAGAAGGCTTACGTGGTTGTTTAGCTTGCACGCATGCATGACACTTAGATCTTCTTTCAACAGGAATTTTTGGAATCAAAATAAGTTTGGACAATTTAATGATGTGATCATAATTAATGTGACAAAGCCGAGAGTGCCAAACAGTAGCCTCTCATCCATTGCATTCGGAACTAGAACAAGCAACTGAGTTCACAAGATTATTATAATCTTCTGCAATTGAAAGGCGGAACAGGCCTCCGCTATCATGGCCTTTCCGATAAATAAACAAAACTTCAAAACAATAAATTTGTTCGACTCAAACACTAGCTTATAGCCATCATGACAAAATAGAGAACCACTAATCAGGTTCCTATTTATTCCAGGAACGTGCTGCACATTCTTCAAAGAGAGAGTCTTTCCGGAGGTCAACTTCAGATCGACTCTTCCAATTCCATGTACAGCAGTCCTAGACCCATTGCCCATCAAGATGGAGCAATTGTCGGTAGCCTGATAAGAAGAAAATAAATTGTAGTCAGAACAAACATGCACATTAGCTCCCGTGTCTAACCACCAATCAGTGGATTGACATGCTAGAAAAACTTCTGGAACATACCCTGATCCAGATGTTCCTCCAGCCTCGCTAATTGTAACTTTCATAGAGTTATGAACACCGCCTTTCTTGCCTTTTCTATTGTGGCATTTCCTGGCTATATGGCCAGGCTCGCCGCACACAAAGCAAGTCATGTCTTCCTTATTCTTCTTCTTCTTAAAGCTAGTATTTTGTTTGGCTTTTCCTTTCTAGTTCTTGTTGTTCTTATTGCTACCACCAGATTTACCTTCAACCACATTGGCATTACATGGAGTCCCTTCCTGCGGAACAGAACGAGGCACATCCTTTGATCTTGCCTTCTCCTCAACATCAAGAGTTGAGATCAGATTCTCAACAGTCATAACCTCTTTCTTGTGTTTCAAGCTCGTGGCAAAACTCCTCCAAGATGAAGGCAGTTTGGAAATAATTCCACCAACGACAAACTTGTCAGGCAAGATCGTATCAAAATGCGCAGGTTCCCTCACTAGAAGCTGGATCTCATGAGCCTGTTCCACAATAGATTGGTCATCAACCATCTTATATTCGTGGTACTGGTCATTAACATAGAGTTAACATCCAGCATCTGACTCTGCATATTTGTGGTCTAGGGCCTCTCACAATTCCTTAGCCGAAGTGCGGTTCATGTAAATGTCACATAGCTGATCTGACAAGAGTGACAATAGGCAGCCAAGACAAGTGGAATTGTCCAGATCATAATCACAGTGCTGCTCCTTAGTGAGAGGAAAAACTGGGGAAATCACCCACCAGATCTTCATCGACATGAGCGAGAACTTGACCCATGTCTGCCATCTCTTAAAATTGTCACCCCCAGAAAATCACTCAGGTTTTAGTGCATCAGTAAGTCCAGCCATGTTAAATCTATCAGGTTTCTGGATTGATGGAAAATATACTTGGCATGCAATTAATTTGACGATCCGAAACAGCAAAACGACAAGAGCAGATCTACTAACAGTCAACATAAACAGTGCTAGTACTACACAAATCAGAACTGAAACAAATGCGAATAAATCGCTCATCAAGTAAATCGAACCAGCCATAGTTCGAGAGATCCACTTACAGATGGTCCTGCTATGAAGTAGACGATGAGAGTGTTGAGGAAGATGGAAGTGCAACGACCAGCCGTGCGAACGCACATCCTAGAAACCTAATCACCGGCACCCGTGCAGGCCTTCAGATCACCGACGTAGGTTCAAAGACGCCGCTCTCCCTCAATCCGCAACACGGCGGACAAAGGGACGGCAAGGCAAAAACACGACAGCGCAGATCAGTTAGCGAGAGAGGCGTTTTGTGTTGTGTGAAACTATGCCTCCAGTATACAGGACGTCTCCTTATATACTCGAGTCTCCAATCGCCTCAGATTCGATCTGCTATAATTTCAGGAAACCGCCCTCTGAAATCCCTCAATGTGCAACTAATGGGAGCAGTTATGGGCATTCGTGCACATTAAACCTGCACCTACAGTTATGCCTCAAATTACTCCTCATGTTGACCTAACAGTCTGGGTGTTGACGAAATATTCCAGATAATATATGTGGCATAAAATAAAGGCAGTGGAACACAACTCGTCACGACGCGAACGTGCAACGTCGCAAGTCACAAGTCACGCGATGAACACGCGTAAAATCGCAAAACACGCGCGCGTGCGTGTGTGTGACTTTGTGTCCATAGAAGCAGCCTTCATCTCCCTCATTATTCACATTCTGAGAACCACTCCAAGGGATACTATATATATTGGGGAATATCCATCTAGGTTGGCAATGTGAGACTAAAGTCTCCAGCCACCTCTTCACACCACATTGGCTTTCCTCTAGGGGAGTTGGCCCAAATAAATGAGCCCATAAATGGGCTGCACCAAAGGGCCAAATCGCAACATATGGGATCTAGAAAATTAATGTAACTCGATGACTTTGGTGTGGAAACTTCTCCGCTGTTCTTGAATGGAGATGTGAAGGCATACAGGTGTAAATCTTCTTGCGGGCAACTTCGACATGGCCGTGTAGAGGACCTTTTGCTCAGGATGGAGAGTTGATTCCATATTAGAACCTCTTGTGAAAAGTTGCTGCATAAGACGTAGAGTGAAGCGCACTGACGTGGCTTCCTTGCGGGCGTATGTGTCATGCATTCCGGGTTGTTATTTATTTGAATCACCATCGCTTGCGGTTATGGATTGAGCATACTTGTTCACTGCGCTGTGATGTAGTAAGAAGTGAATGGATATATTTAATCTTCTATTGCTTTTGAATTATTAATTGCAATGCTTAGTGATTGTATTAAGGAAGAGCTCACTAAGTTTACATTTGATTGAACTACAAATATGCTACTAAAACTGAAAGTAAGGATCTACCTTATACGAGTCATTTATTCAAATTTCGGCTTCCTACAGTATTAGAATTCCCCTCGTGTAGAGTTGCATCTTTTGGTGAGATGGTTAAGTCTTGCTGAGCGTTAAGCTCACGGTTCGTGGATTAATGTTTTGCAGGTAATATCGCATATGAAGGGTTTCTCTTTGTGGCATCACCCCTCTCGGGTTGTATTGCCAAGTGGGAACCCAATGAGCCGCTATTTTGCTTCGTGTTGCTAGCGTGAGGTATTCCAGGCTGGATACTCTCACTTGTGCAGTAGATAGGTTGAGTGATGTATTATGTAACTTCCGCTGTTGTAAAAATGTCTTTGTTAAACAAAGAGAAAAGAACGTGAAACGCTCATTCGGGTTATGTATTTTGTATATCTTCTCGTGTGTGCTGTTGGGTGCCACATCGCACAGCACCACCCAATGCGATTCCTGGAATGTTGGGACCCTGGTCCTCACATTTCAGCACTTGAAGTAAACAGAGAACTTGTAGAACACTTCTCCATCAATCCAAATATGAGCCCCACACCAAGGATTGTCGAAAACTTAGGGAGTTACGCGCTGAGAAAATGTCAGTAGCGCAGTTGCCAAAACAGAGCACTCCACTTTTCCTCGCTTAAGTTGATTTGAATTTATAATTTTTTGGATCAATTTAAGACACTAATTTTCATACCCAAGTGATTATTCCGGTCAGTGTTGATGTTGATGCATCATAGAATTCATGACGGTACTACATTCTTTACAAAATAGAAAATCCTAACCGGATTACCTCCGACATATACATCTTATAGGTGGATCTAAAATCGAGCACTCGCAAACATTTTCTACTCGCAAATCGTTTAATGTGGTTAGTGTACCTGCATAGGACACGCAATTTACAAAGCACTCATTGTGGTGTCGTACGGCACGGCCCGCACGGGCGATCATCATTTCAGGCAGTCACAATACTATATCTGTTCAAATCTAACACCTTGCATCATTCCATACAGGCCGTCCTCGAGGAGAACACGTCTCGACAAGCGGTCGCATTTCAACACCACACGATGGGGAACTCGAGTAGAGCGCGAACGGGTTGTCACGGTTGGGAATTCTATCAACCCAATAGATACCACCTACTGCCTTATAAGAGCTGAGGCACGCTGATGGCGAGTGCTATATGGCCCTTTGAACATTGAACGTTCAAGAGTGCATACTATCGCGTTTTTGACCACACGATGGTGTATACAAGCTTTTGTTCAAAGCACGCCGGGGAGCAGCGTTTTGATATGTTCCAAAAACCATAAGAAGGTTCAAAGGCTCATATTAACTCCTGTACCAAGCCACGAGGGACAATAATTGTGCTACCTCTCGGACGGGGGAGCTTACCACAATTGATATGCTTGCAGTGGTATACCTTACCTCTTACCGGACGTCGGAGCGTAGTCATAGAATATAATAACAAATATATTAGCTTTGCCACCTTAAGTAACTATACTAATATCAGTCCTTATGTGGGCCTAATAACGAATCCTCACTTGTGTGTTTGTAGTTTTCAAAATAGGTCCCTTTTCAGGTGCGCTACTCCCAATGTAGCAATGATACCATGCTGTGAGGACCAGGGTCCTGACAAACTAGGAATCACATTGGGCGGTGTCGTGTGATGCGACACCCAATAGCACAACATTGAAAAGAACAAAGAACTTAAGTGAGAACCTTTGTAGGATCGAAGAGCACATGAAAAGCTACCATAGGGGGGGGGGGGGGTTGTCGGTGGTTTTGATCCGGCAGATCTCCCGACACTACTAAAAGTGTTTGCGGAGTTTGAAGTTCGGTGTGGGTGCGCGGAGATTCAAGAAGGTGAAATGTAAAATGACACAGGAGACACAAAGATTTACGTGGTTCGGGCCGCCTGAGCATAATACCCTACTCCACGGGGTGTGTTGGTGTTGTATTGGATGTATGAACTCAACTCAGGTGACGTGAGTTGAGAGCGCGTGTGAGCCGATCAGACCCGATCAGATCTTCTTTATGTATCGTCGGCCTGTCCTTTTATAGTACAAGGACAGGCCGTTACAAGTTGGCCTGGCCCGATATGTGGCCCCGGCGGCTACTAATATTGATACACATTTGATGCGCCTAATTACCCTTAATGACCGAGTTACGGGCTTTGACAGCGCTGTTACTGGTAATCAGGGTCGTCCGATCGTGTGTCATTAACATAGTATTAATGACACTTAATCGGGTCTTGATGTCCTTGATTCCCCTTTGAAGATCTGGAGCCGTTGTGGAGTCTACCGGAGGTTTGAGGCTGAAGATCCGATGGTTGGACACATGGCAGCTCCGGAGCATACTATCGGGAACAAATAGGTCCGGTGCCACCAGACACGTGTCAGTTCTGGAGCTTCCCTCGGTCTGGGGTTAGGTCCGGGGGTGCCGTTATGGTACATAGCCCGGAGCTTCCCCCTTGTGGGCGGTAGCTCCGGTATGATGGTACACGTGGCAACCCTGGGACTAACCATGTTGGGGAAGCTGGTCCGGTTATGTATGACATGTGGGCCTCCGAAGGTCTTCAAATCAAGTAGATGAAATTTCCTTGAGATCTTTGCAATATCAAGGGGTATACGGTACTCAGGGTACCGACAGTGGCCCCCTGGGCCCACCTCTGGTGAAGACCCCTTGGGTGAAGTCATTCCGTCGGAGGTGGGTCCATCCTTCGACTTTTGGGCTGAGTCTTCAAAGGTCTCCAGATGTGCCGTTGGCGATAGTTTTGGAGTTAAATCCTCGCCGTGTGGCATATCCGGGTGTGGCAAATGAGATCTTTGGCGTGCGGATCTCACGCAATTGAAGGTCGCCGATTCCCGATACAAAAATCGTATCGGTTCTGCGCACCTTGTCAGGCCGCCGCCTTCGGGCTTCCCGCCTTTCATGATGACAACCGTTCGCCTGGGTAAGAACCTCGACTTGATCGTCGGGGTGGTCTCGGGCCCTCTTGTCATCAGCAGGGTGAAATTTTTGAATAGTATCTTCAGCTTCCCTGCGGTTTCCATCCAAGCGTTGCGGGGGCTTACTTAAGAAGGAAAGCGCGCACCGTCTGGGGTTCTTTACGCCTCTCATCTGAACTTGCGCTCGAACTCCCAAACTTGTGCTTGCTTTTCCTCCCTTGCCTCGCTGTGCTGCGATGTAGTTGGGTCTCCGCGAGAGCCCTGAAGAAGGTTTGGGCCCTCATGGGGTGGTCCCCGGACTTCTTCAACCACCTGGTCCACGCCGGCGGAAAGCTCCCATTCGAGAAGGAGCACGCCGGCGAGATGGTGTACTTTTCTGCGTACGCCATGGTGGGGTTGATCCCACCTTTTTCCTCCTTTTTATTGATGCTGCTAGACTTCTATGGTCTGCAGCTGTACCACCTTGGCCCCCACTCCATTCTTCTAGTGTCTGTCTTCGTCCACTTCTGTGAAATGTGGGTGGGCATCCCCCCTGCATTTAGCTTTCTCGGACCTTCTTCACGGTCCACACCACCGGAAGGAGTGATGAGTACCTTGGCTTCTACTACTTTGTGAAGCGCAAGAAGTGCCCATTCAAGTACCTCCGGTCGTTTCCCTCTGGAAAGTGGGACGATTGGAAGAAAGACTGGATAGTCATCCGGGTGGAGGAGCACAAGAAGCTGGAGCTGCCCGAAGGCCTCCCCAACATCGACACTGCAGTCTGGAGTGAAGCTCCGGTGCTGTCAGATGCCTTCAACCCTGCTCTGACAAGGATCCGCCAATGTGTGGAGGGAGGATTAACTCCTCAGGCGGTATTTTGCAATTTCCTGGTCAACAGGTGGGCACCGCTGAAGAGGAGAGAAAAACTCGCTTGGACCCTCAACAATGTGATGGACGACGACCGGGTCGAGACCGGGCTGAAGTCCAACATGGAGAGGGCGACCTTGGAGTTTCATCTCAAGAAGTTCCAGCACGGCATCGACGTCGCAGGTGATGACTTGACCCTGCCACCAGCTTTCCTCCCTCTGAACGTGGAAGTACAGTTCAGTAGGGAGCTCCGGCGGACGATGCCGGTGCTTGACGACCTTGGTGTTGTCGAGAGACGATCGACTTCCAGGGTGGTGATCTCTGGGGCTTCTGAAGGTGGCTCCGCCCCTGCCCCGAAGCCAAGGACCGAAGTCGTCAGCAAGGGCAAGGAGCCGACGGCCGAACCCTCGAGCCAGAAGAGGAAGCTAAAGCATGCCGACGGAAGGTCCGTCAGGCCTGCACCCTCTGCAGCAGCTCCTTCTCCCCAGAGGGGGAGGTCTTCTACAACTGCGGTGACTGTACTTGCAGCAGTGTCTTCTCGGGGTGCTAGCCCCGGGCATGTGACTCCAGTACCAGGGCCAGCTGAGGTCTCTGGGTCGGGAGGTCCATCCCGATCGAGGGGGGCCTCGACTAAGGAAATGCCCGCGGCTGCAACAAGTTTCGGGGGGCCTTCCGGAGCTACCACGCCGGCGGCGGCCATGGTCAGTCCAGAACACCCGGGAAAGAGATTCCGTGCAAGCTGGTGCGGAAGCCTTCCGAGGTAATTTTTAAGCTTTACCTCAGACAGTTGTTTTGTTGTAGTAACTGTTTTTTAAGTTTCTTCATCCATCATCTGCATCGTCCCCAAGAAGAGGAGTGAGGCTCCGCCGTCAGCCACAGCAGCTGAAGCTGTGAGGGCGAAGGCTTCTGCTCCTGTCCCGGTGCCACCCCAAGTGGTGGCTGAAGCTGCGGCAGCTCCGGCACCAGCTGTCGTGGTTATGGATCTCGACTCATCCCCCGAGACTCCCGTGGTAGCGCCAGACAACGGGAGAGAAGATGGCCAGTGGCACCTGCCCCAGAGGTTGAAGCCCCGGGTCTTGATGCTGAGAAGTTGGAAGCTTCGGCCGCTGAGCCGGAGGAGGCAGTGATTCCGGCCCCAAAGCTGGAAATTGTCGAAGCCTCGGCGGTTGAGCCGGAGGTTATTAAAGTCCCGACGAGCGAGTCGGATGTTGATAAAGTCCCGGCGGTTGAGCCGGCTACCTCTGAAGCTCCGACCTCAGTGCCGGTTGCCGCTGAAGCTCCGACTGCAGAGCCGGTTGCAGTTGAAGACCTTCCGACGCTTGAGCCGGTTAAGGTTGAAGCTCCGGCCTCAGGGCCGGTTGTTGTTGACCTTTCAGCGCCCGAGCCGGTCGTTGCGGAGGCATCAGCACTCGAACCCATGATGGTCGAGGCGCCAACACCTGAGCCACCAGCGGAGGAGGAGCCCAGGCCGGAGCCGGAAGTAGCCCCTGCTCCGGAAGTGATGACGGTGGAGGTGCCTGTTGCTGAGCCAGGGTGCCCTGATGAAGTCGCTGGCCCCCTACCTGAGGGGGCAAATGAAGACCTGGCGGCAGGGCCTTTGGAACCACTTCCGGAGGTCAGAACTTCTTCTGCGGGACCCTCCTCGGTGGCAACTGAGGCTATCCCAGAGGACGGCCCTAGTGCCGTGAAGGCTCAGGGGACCACTCTTGTGGAGTGGGACCCAATTTTTGTAAATGAGAACCCGCTGTAACCAGCGGAGGAGACCCCAGCAGGTCCGGACCCTATTCCCCTGTCGTTGTCCATTGACAACGCTTGCTCCAGTCTGCGTCATGTCCAGCTGGTGTTCTACCACGACGGCAAGGCTCTTGAAGCGTAGCGCCAAAACCTTAGGCGGTGGCGTAATCGGCTCTACTTCGAGACCAAGCTGGCACAGTCGAGGCTGGCAGACGACAAGGAGTGGATCAAAAAGGAGAAGGTCCGCCTGGAATACTGGGGAAAATTATTGGATGATAGGGAGAGCTTGACTCATGCCCTCGACACTCAATCCCGGGCCATTTATGAGCAGGCCAAGGCAACTAATAGTGCGGCTGATGATCGCCAAGAAAGGCTTGAAGCCATTAACACTAGCCTCATTAAGCGCCAGGAGGCACTTGAGGAGAGTGAGAAGAAGCTCGAAGACGAAGAGCAAAAACTCCTAGAGTTGCGGGATGATGTCGTGAAGAGGGAGGAGGAGCTCTCCGAAAAGTGGCTCTGGCTGACAAGGGCCTCGAGGAACGCACCAAGAAATTGGAGGAGCGTTGCGTTGAGGAGGAGGAGAAGGCCTGGGTGCGAGGGCAGGAACTCTACAAGCAAGAGTGTGCCATCGCTGCCAGGGAGAAGAAAGTTAGGGGCAAGGAGAAGGACCTGGTCGACCGCGAGAACAAGATCCACCTCTGGGAGGAGGAGCTCGGAAAACTCGAGAAGCAGGTTGCTGAAAAGATTCAGCAAAATGCCAAAGAGGTTGAGCGCCTTGCTCGTGAGAATTCTGAACTTGCGGCGGCCAAAAGATCCTTGGAGGAACTGAAGGGCTTGAGGACTGCGGACTCCCTACAGGTTTGGGAGTTCCTGAGCAAAGCCAACAACGCGCTGACACCAATGGGCTTCAGTCCCGTGTGTCCGGATGATTCGGAGTCGGAGCCGGACCTGGCGTTGCAAGCGTTGAGCTTGGTGGGTGACAAACTCTCCAAGGTGGGTGGCGCCATCGCGGACCAGTTGGAGGCTGAGGGGCAGTCCCTGGCGAAGAACGTCGCAGAGTATGTGCTGACGTGCTACACCAGCCGGGATCCCCAATTTCCTCTGGACCCGGTGCTTGAAGGTCCAGTCGAAGGAGAAGGTGAAGCCACCCGAGCCAACGTGTCGGAGCTTGCTCAGAAGGTCGCCCAGTTCTTCCATAGGGTCTAGGACCATCTCTGTAGCTCCCACTTGTATTCTCTCTTTTTCTTCCCCAATTTTGTGATCCCTTGTCTCTAGATGAAAGAAATCCACAATTTGTTAATGAATTCCATTTTTTGTCTTCAACACTTCTGTCTTCATTTGGCCCCCTGGTAGATGTACACAATTTGATTGTGAACATGTACCAAGAGGATATTGTATTTTGTTGAAAACTCGTTTGCTTCAAACTTGTAGAGTGTAGGTCCAAAGTCTTCGATAGAGAAGGCCCGCTGAGGTTGTCGGAGCTCAGAAGCTCCGACATTGACTACCGTCGGAGCTTAGTAGCTTCAGCAATAGTCCCTATTAACGCGTAGAGCATCGATAGTTAGCCCTCCGGGGTGTCAGAGCTTAGTAGCTCCGGCAGTGACCTTTGCCAACGCGTAGCTTGTCGGCAGCAGACTCCGCTTGTGGGGTCTTCTCACCATCTTTTATTCTGCATCGACGGCTGGCCCCCTAGCTTTGTCGGAGCTTGGTTGCTCCGGTAATGCTTGTTTTCAATGTATAACATCGATCACAAGCCACCTAGGGGGGATTCGGAGCTTTGTTATCTCCGGCTTTTCTCCATCAACGTGGATTCTTTATTTTTCCTGCACACTGAAGCCAAGAAAAATAGTAAAATTCACTCCTTGCCTATAACTTCGTCGCGGCATACGATTCCCAAGAAAGTTTTAGGTCAAACGCAATTATGAGTACAACCGAATGCGTTGCCTTCTTTCTTCCA
This sequence comes from Tuctoria greenei, assembly GCA_036927565.1. Taxonomy (NCBI): domain Eukaryota; kingdom Viridiplantae; phylum Streptophyta; class Magnoliopsida; order Poales; family Poaceae; genus Tuctoria; species Tuctoria greenei. Next base: position 158,367,433 of record JAYESD010000004.1, on the reverse strand, counting down.
GATCCAATTGTACTTGGACCCGCCTTACTTCAGCCTGTCGGGGTGTAGGTAGAGTGGCGTACTTAGGGTGCTTGACCAGGCTAAGTCGATAGCACACTCTGGCCCTAGATTGGCTTGGCGGCATTCAGGCGAGTGGGCCATGAACAATATTTGAATCCAAAAGAATTGACAATACCGCTCGAATTGTACATGAACTGGTCGAACTAAAATTTCTTAAGAATTGCACAACTTTGTTATAGACAAGAAAGAGAAAAATAAAAAATGTTGATCCTGTACAAAATAAATGCACGTGGAGTCTGTTTCACATGAAGAACTCTTTCATTATAGGTCCGGGGTACAGGGGAAACAAGTACACTCTTAGGGTACGGAACCAGGCTAAGCGTGTTTCATTTCTTGTTTGACCCAGGGTAGCTAGCCACACATTTAGTTCTGAGACTATGACAAGTGTTGCATGAACTTTGCGGACCTTACGGGAAAGGTCGGCTGTTCTCCCGGAGGAACTACCCGACTTTGTACAATGACTCTATAACATACACCTCAAGTTACTACAGACTCACCTCCGTGATATTAAGTGTAGAACTTACGGAGGTGCTCAATATTCCAAGGATTTGGGAGAGGTGTCCCATCCTCAGTAGCCAAGCGAACGCTTCCAGGACAGGATACTTTAATCACTCGGAAGGGTCCCTTCCAGTTGGGGGAGAGTTTGTTTAATCCTTCTCTGGATTGTATTCTCCGTAGCACCAGATTGCCTTCCTCGAGCTGTCGGTTGTGTACATGCCGCTGATGATAGCGCCGAAGGGCTTGGCGGTATCGGGCATTCCGAATAGCTGCTTGGCACCTTCCCTCCTCAAGGATGTCTAGGTCTTCACGCTGGAGCTGGTCCTGCGTGGCTTCGTCGAAGGTCCGGACCCGGAGTGACCCCAAGGTGATTTCCGGAGGAAGGATTGCTTCAGCTCCGTACACCAGGAAGAAGGGTGTCTCTCCAGTTGACCGGTTTGGAGTTGTCCTGTTGGCCCACAGAGTGGGCGGAAGCTCTTCAATCCAGTTGGCTCCATGTTTTTTCAAGCGCTCATAGGTGCGCATTTTGAGTCCTTTCAGGATTTCAGCATTTGCTCTCTCGGCCTGGCCATTGCTTGCCGGGTGAGCTACGGAGGCATAGCAAACTTGAATGCCGAGGTCTTCGCAATATCCTTGAAATGCAGAGCTTGTGAATTGGGTCCTATTATCAGTAATGATTTTGTTTGGGACTCCAAATCTGCATACAATGGACTGCAAAAAGTTGATAGCAGATTGCTTGTTTATTATCACAACTGGAGTTGCTTCCGGCCACTTGGTGAACTTGTCAATGGCGACATACAGGAACTTGTAACCTCTGACGGCTCTTGGGAAAGGTCCCAAGATGTCCATCCCCCACACAGCGAAGGGCCATGTAGGAGGTATCATTTGTAGAGGCTGAGTCGGTGTGTGAATTTGCTTTGCATGAAATTGGCATGCTTCGCATTTCTTCACCAGCTCAGTTGCATCCTGGAGTGTTGTAGGCCAGTAGAATCCATGTCGGAAGGCTTTACCGACCAGCGTGCAGGAAGACGCGTGGTTCCCACACTCGCCTCCATGGATTTCTGCGAGGAGCTCACAGCCTTCTTCCCTTGTGATGCACTGCATTAGGACGCCGTTGGCACCGCGTCGGTAGAGATCCCCTTCTACCAACGTGTATCTTTTAGCCAATCTGACTATCTGGTCAGCGGATACATCATCGTCAGGAAGGATGTTGTCTTTCAAGTAGCTTCGAATCTCCGAGATCCATGCATCAGAGCTAACTTGAGCATTTTAGTCTTGCGTGCTGGGTTGCTCAGAGCTTCCGGCAGCACCTACGACCCTTGATGGCTGCCATGGTAATAGGGCCATCGGGACCGTCAGCTTCGGGATGCTGATCCCGCCCCCTTCGCTCAGTTCGGCAGGCTGAGCTGTGGGTTTTGACAACCTCCGGACAAAAGTTCCGTCAGGAGCTGGAGCTTCGGTTGACGCTTTCATCGAGAGTTCATCGGCTTCAGCGTTGTGGACACGCTGGACGTGGTGGAGGTCTAGGACTTCGAAGTCCTTCTGAAGCCTCTGGACTTCAAGTAGGTAAGCAGCTAGCTGGAGATTGTTGCAGGAGCATTCACCCTTCACTTGTTTAATGATGAGCTGTGAATCTCCCTTGACAAGCAGCTACTTGACACCGGATGACAGTGCCACCTGTAGTCCGTAGATGATTGCTTCGTACTCCGTCATGTTGTTGGTCGCCTTGAAGTCAAGGTGTACCATGTATTTTACCTTCTCCCCGGTTGGTGCGAGGAGAAGGATTCCAGCTCCGGCCCCCTGCTTTTGCATGGAGCCGTCGATGTAGAGGTTCCAGTGAGGCTCAGTGAAGACTGGAGCCTCGTGTTCCAGCTTCTGATCACTAGGGCCCCCAGAGTTCGATGTAGAGGGAGTCCATTCCGCCACAAAATTTGCCAATGCTTGACTCTTGATTGCTTTTCTTGGAATGAATTCGAGATCGAATTCGGCCAATTCCGCTGCCCACTTTGCAATATTCCCAGTCGAATTGGGATTATGCAAGATTGATCGAAGTGGGTAAGAAGTCACCACTGAAATCTTGTGAGCTTGGAACTAATGGCAAAGCTTCCTGGAGGCGATAAGAACTGCATAGAGCAACTTATGCACCTCTAGGTATCGAGTCTTGGCGTCATGAAGTACTTCACTGATGAAGTACACTGGGCGTTGGATGGTCCGGACCCTCCCGGAGGGGCCCAGAGCTTCCTCTTCATTGACCTGGATCCTCCCGGAGGGATCCGGACCTTCTTCGGGGACCTCCGAGTCCTTGCTGGAGGGACCCGGAGCTTCTTCAGAAGGGACCTGGACCCTCCCGGAGGGGTCTGGGTCTTCTGAAGTAACTTCTTGTGGACTCAAGTCTAGGAATTGAGACCCAGACTTCCTTTCAAGAACATCCGGACCCTCTTGGAGGGGTCTGGATTCCTGAGCATGGGATAGTTCTGGTCTCTCCACAACCAGGACCATACTGACGACTTCGTCAGTTGCTGAAATGTAAAGCAGCAAAGGCTCACCAGGGTTCGGAGCTACCAGAATTGGTAGTGTGGTGAGGAGCTGTTTTAGCTCCTGGAACGCCTTTTCTGCTTCTTCAAACCATTGGAATGGTCCGGACTTCCTCAATAACTTGAAGAAGGGAAGTGCCCGTTCCACCAGTTTTGAAGTGAACCGGCTGAGTGCTGCTAGACATCCAGTCAACTTTTGGACATCCTTGATGCGGGCTGGTGGTCGCATGTCTTCAATGGCTTTGATCTTCGCTGGATTAGCCTCTATGCCCCGGTCATTTACCAGGAAACCAAGAAGCTTTCCGGAGCTAACCCCGAAGACATACTTGTCCGGGTTTATCTTTGTGCGGGTGACCCGCAGCTTGTTGAAGACAACCTGTAAGGTGTCAAGGAGTGACTCCTTGTTCTTGACCTTGACCACGATGTCATCGACGTACACTTCCACTATGTCTCTAATGAGTTCTTCAAAAGTTTTGTGCATAGCTCGTACAAAGGTTGAAGCTGCATTCTTGAGACCAAATGGCATGGTTGTATAACAGTACAATCCATCTACTGTGATGAAAGAGGTATGCTCTTCATCTTCCCTAGACATTCTGATTTGATGATACCCAGAATATGCGTCTAGGAAACACAGTAATTCACACCCGGAGGTGGAATCCACTATCTGATCTATTCTAGGTAGTGGGAATGGATCTTTTGGACACGCCTTATTTAGTGTTGTGTAGTCAATACACATCCGAAGCTTCCCGCCGGCCTTGGGCACAACGACTGGGTTTGCCAGCCATTTTGGATGGAAGACTTCTCGGATGAATCCAGCTTCGAGCAACTTCTTCACTTCTTGTCGAATGAAGTTATGTCGCTCCACAGATTGCTTCCGAGGCTTCTGATGCACGGGCCGGGCGTCAAGGTAGATCTTCAGGTTGTGCTCAATCACTTCCCTGGGGATCCCAGGCATTTGTGACGGTTGCCAGGCAAACACGTCGACATTAGCCCGGAGGAAAGCGATGAGCGCGAGTTCCTATTTGTCATTTAGTCCCCCCGATATACAGGTGGTCTGAGCGGCATCGGAACTGATTTGGATGACTTTGACGAGAATATCGGTGTCGCCACTTGGCTGCACACGAGGTGCAGAAGTCGAGCCTCGTTGACGAATGCTTGGGGGTTTTGGAGCTTGCTCCTGCCTGGAGTCCTCCTCTTGCGTCGTAGTAAGCGCATGAAGTTCTTCCAGAGCGGTTACTCCGGCAGTGCGATCTCCGTGGATCCGGAGAACGCCTACTGGTGTTGGCATCTTTAACACCAGGTAGCCATAATGAGCAGCTGCCATGAATTTGTACAAGGCAGGCCTACCCAAGATGGCGTTGAAAGGTAAGTTGATCTGAGCAACGTCAAAGACCAACTTCTCAGTGCGATACTTCTCTCGGGTCCCGAAGGTAATGGGGAGAGTAATAGCACCGAGTGGGGTAATGGCTCCCGGACCTACTCCGGAGAAAGGTCGGGAGGGGTGAAGATCCGAAGGTTGGAGCTGAAGCTTGGTAAAAGCTTTGAAGCTTATGTGGTTCGGCCCTGAACCTCCGTCTACCATAACATGGTGGAGCTGAATGTTATTGATGGTAGGAGATACCATAAAAGGTAACTGGCCTGCTCCAACCATGCTTCAAGGGCAGTCCGAAGAATCAAAAGTGATGGTTGTGTCCATCCACTTCCGATGAGGCTCCGCCCTGGCTGTAGGAGCTACAGCGGCCATGTCCCGACGCATTGTCTTGAGGACGCGGCGGGAGGTGATGTCCCATCATCCACCAAAAATGGTGTTCATGGTCTTCCTACACTCGTTGTTAGAGACGTCAGAATCGTCGTCGAAGGAGGTGTAGACGGCCTTCAGGACCTTTTTAGGATCCTGAAAACCTAACTCCTCTTCAGTCGGAGCTTCGTCAACTTTTTGTTTTTCTTCCCTCTGTCGGAAAGGAACTTCTTCTCGATGCTTGTTGTAGCGCTCGGCAAGGTTTTGGACCTCCCGGCAGTCTTCCAAACTGTGGCTGTTCGTCTTATGAATTGGACACCACACCTTGGGTTTGCCACCGTCTTCAGAAAACAGTCGAGGTCGCTTCCCGGAGCTGCAGCAGCTGCAGCATTAGATGCGTCGGCCAATGGCTTCTTCTTGCCGTTGGTCTTTTTCTTCTTTTTGCCGCTCCCAGAGGTAGTGGATTCGCCTTTGGGGGATTTCTTGTGATCCTCCGGAGGTGGTTTGGAGTGCATTTCACGGCCCTCCACAGCTCTGGCACATTTGTCGGCCAAGCTGAAGAGTTCTGTGACACTGGTGTGATCTCCTTGATTGCCAATTTCTCCAACATCTTCTTATCCCGTACGCCCTGTCTAAATGCCACAATGACAGAAACGCTAGAGATATAAGGGATAGTGTTTCGTACCTGAGAGAATCTCTGGATGAATGATCGCAGGGATTCTCCACCTTTTTGCACGACTGCATAAAGGTCCAGTTCGGTGCCTGGTCGGGTGTATGAACTCCCGAAGTTGGCGGTGAACTATCGGCACAACTCCTCCCAACTATTGATGGAGTTGGGTGGAAGGCTCATTAACCAGGACCGGGCGGTCCCAGTTAAAGCCACTGGAAAATAGTTGGCCATTACGGCCTCATTTCCTCCAGCTGCCTGGATAGCAGTGGAGTAAATCTGAACAAATTCGACGGGATTAACGGTCCCGTCAAACTTCTCTGGCAGGTGAGGCCGGAATTTCTGTGGCCACCTGACCATACGCAGATGCATGGCCAGGGCTGAACAGCCTCCTCCTACTCCTTCAGGAGCAGGAATGTCCTGAGCTTCTCGTCTTTCATGAGCACGGTCGATATGGACTCAGCCGTCTTGTTGACGGTATCGGCGTTCAAGCTCCGCCCGGAGGTCATGAGTTGAAATCCTTGATACCGTGTGAGTGCGTCGCGCCCCGGAGGGCAACGACGTCACTTGCTGTGATGCAGCACGTCTCCTGTTGTTGGAAACGTGCGGACCAAGTCTGCCAGACAAGGTCCGTCGCTGCGACGGGGCCCGTCCTAAAGGAGGAGGACCCTGGTTACTGATGCAGTTGGCTGCTGCTGCAACCAAGTGTTCCACATCAGCCCTCCACTACTCCATTGCATCCTGGGATGCATCCGGAGGTGGTGGGCGCTGAAGGAGAGCACGTGCTGCATGGAGCGCGTGTTCCGGGTTGTCATGATTCGCTGACGCATTGATTGACGCTGGTGCACCATCGCGCTGCCCAGCTTGATTTGCTGGTGGAGGCGGCGGTGGTGGAAGTGTGACTCCTACTGGAACTGAGGTTCTTGCTGGTGGCTGCATATTAGAGGGATTGCCCCCAGCAGCTTGAACAGCGGGATGACCATTGGATGATTCAGCAGCTGAGTTCACCATTCTTGAAATCTCAGGCGCCCCCTACCTGGCGCGCCAACTGTTGGTGCTTTTGATCCGGCAGATCTCCCGACACTACTAAAAGTGTTTCAGAGTTTGAAGTTCGGTGTGGGCGCGCGGAGATTCAAGAAGGTGAAATGTAAAATGACACAGGAGACACAAAGATTTACGTGGTTCGGGCCGCCTGAGCGTAATACCCTACTCCACGGGGTGTGTTGGTGTTGTATTGGATGTATGAACTCAACTCAGGTGACATGAGTTGAGAGCGCGTGTGAGCCGATCAGACCCGATCAGATCTTCTCTATGTATCGTCGGTCTGCCCTTTTATAGTACAAGGACAGGCCGTTACAAGTTGGCCTGGCCCGACATGTGGCCCCGGCGGCTACTAGTATTGATACACATTTGATGCGCTTAATTACCCTTAATGACCGAGTTATGGGCTTTGACAGCGCCATTACAAGTAATCAGGGTCGTCCGATCGTGTGTCATTAACATAGTATTAATGACACTTAATCGGGTCTTGAAGTCCTTGATTCCCCTTTGAAGATCCGGAGCCGTTGTAGAGTCTACCGGAGGTTTGAGGCTGAAGATCCGACGGTTGGACACGTGGTAGCTCCGGAGCATACTGTGGGGAACAGATAGGTCCGGTGCCACTAGACACGTGTCAGTTCTAGAGCTTCCCTCGGTCTGGGGTTAGGTCCGGGGGTGCCGTTATGGTACATAGCCCGGAGCTTCCCCTTGTGGGCGGTAGCTCCGGTTTAATGGTACACGTGGCGACCCTGGGACTAACCATGTTGGGGAAGAGGGTCCGATTATGTCTGACATGTGGGCCTCCAAAGGTCTTCAAATCAAGTAGATGACATTTCCTTGATATCTTTGCAATCTCAAGGGGTATACGGCACTCTGGGTACCGACAGGGGTGAATGGTAGATTTAAAAAATCTTACGCAGTGGAAATAATTAAATCCCAACCCCTTCGGCAGAAAAACGATCTGTTAAAGAAAATCGTGTGTGAGACTATTCTAAACGTGTTTCACAGGGACAAAAGTGATATATATCAGAGAGAATCAAGTCACGGAGAAAATACAAGAAGAATCACTCAAATATGTAGAGAGAAACTCAAGTTATGATCAAAAGATCGAACAAAGGTCAATATGTCCTACCCGAGAAAAACAGTTCTGGAACTCTGCAAGGAAACTCGTGTAGATCAGAAACCGCAAATCAACATACCGTGAAATTTTGACAGATGATAGATAATCAAGTTGTGAATACAACCCAAAAAGAATCACGTCAATTGGATCTGTAAAACTCGAGTTATGATAAAACCACCGACGAAAGATAGTGCTGTCCAGAAACTCGATGAGTAAAACTTGTTTGGAACAAGTCAGACGAACAAGGCACAAAAGTTCCTTCAAACTACGAACTTTATTCAATAGAACACAAGAGGAACCGCCCCAAAGTCGTGCACCACGAGCTCTGGCCTCTCTTGCTTATATAACCAGCTCGAAAGCCAACTCAACTCAAATCAGGACTAATCCTACTCCGTTCACGAATCGAAACTTTCCATAACTGCTTAGGACTCATCTATACACAGATAGAAGCAATCTTAAGGCTTCCAAACACCTTAGAAACATATCCCACATTCCTAAAACAACTCAAATTCGTGACCCACACAAAATCCTATCATAACCAACTCGATACTTTCCATATCGAGCCATAACCGACTCCGCCGCAGCCAAAGTCATCAACCGATACGATCCGATCCTTCCAACTAGATCTTCCCATCCATAAACCATCTTCAGAACCATGTTGCCACGTCATGCACCGCATGCATATGTGCAAACACCTTCCTTCGACGTACAATAACCTTCATAGGCACTGCCCTTGATTCAATCATCCTCTGCGACCTCTTGACCCGCTCAACCACAATTCCTCCTGAATTTGGTTGTTGGAACCTCATATTCTCCTTGAGACTAGTCCAAAGGATCCTGTCACTAGCCATGACTTGAACTCAAGCAACACCTGCACATGAATAAACAACCAATCCGTACGAGCCCAAGTCCGCGACTTGACTCAAGTCAGTTCCGAACACAACACCTTACGTGAGCACCTCACATAAGCATGTTGCAAAGCATATCAAAATGATATCAGCCATCTCAACCAAAACACACCAAAAACTTAGTAAAAGAATACTAAGCAACCTTTCCATAAGTGTAAATCAAGTTCGAAACATTTCACATGAAAATTTGGAACATTACGATCAAGCACCGATCCTTGCCAAAGCTAACCGGAGCTTGAGCCGGAGCTTACCAAAGCTAGTACAACCTAGCGCTAGAGCATACCAAAGCTAGCAGGACCTAGCACCGGAGCTAACCAAAACTAGTCGGAACTAGTCAACCCAAAAGCCAGAGCTAGAGAAACATGTCGGAGCTAACCAAACATAAGTCGGACCTAGCAGAACATATCGGAGCTTAACAAAGGCATGCCGGAGCTATCAAAGACATGCCGGAGCTAAAGATAAAGCTTCACCAGAGCTACCCAAAAACATGTCGGATCTAGACAAAGAAAGTCAGACCAATTGTCGAACCTCGCTGAATCTTGGAGCTAGAGTCGGACCTTGCTAAAAAGATGTTATGGCAACATTCAAAACTTTTATTGTCAAAGCCAATGTATTCAACACACATAGGTCTCACAATCTTCCCCTTGATGAATGCATTGGCAACACCATTTAATATCCAAACATTGGCATGAAAAGTTTTGAGAACAATTTTCCCCCTTTTTAAAAATCAAATGAGATAGAAATAAATTTCTCGATTTCTCTCTCCCCCTATACATATTTCTCCCCCTTGCATAATTCACCATATTATCTCTCCCCCTTTGACAATGTATTCAGCAAGGTTCAAAAGAGAAATTTTAATTTTTATGAGAATATTATAACATATACATATAAAACAAAGCTCATTCAAGTCATACTATCAAGTAACTTACACTATCACAACAATGAGATACATAAAGTAGTGTAAGCCATGCTAGAGATCAAATGTAATTTCCAATTTAGCAAGTCATGATCTCACAAACTTAACTATTTCAAAACCTGAAAGCATGATACTTCTTGCTGCATTTTATTATTTTTCAAAGCACAAATTTAGATCATATGATATTTGCAAGAGATTATATGCGCAGCTACCTTATTCTAACCAACCAAGCCAAGCCTATGTCATTTGACAATCAGAAGCTTAAGGACGTGGTTTTAGTCATACACAACTTCATCCAAGATCATATCTAAGTTCAATGATAAGCCATCTCAAAAGAAGAAGTGTGATGCATGCATATTCTCTTGATCTTTTCTCAACTTATATTTGTTCACAAAAACTCAACATGTGAGTTGATTGCTTAATTAATTCTTTATGATTAAAAGCACTTGTGAGCATGCAACAAGTTCAAAAGAGCAAGAAAGTTCGACCATGACCAGATTTAGTGTAAGTAATTATTCCAATTACTAGACAAGACAAAAACTACAAAACATATAACACGAGTAATGTAGTAAGAACTTTCAGCATGTAAAAGGAGTCACAAGTCATATATGTATGAAATACTATGCTCATATTATTTTAATTTAATATTCACACATAGACTTCTAGGGTTTGAAACTTCCCCTCAATTTAAGCCATGAGGATGCATAACCCCTATTTCACTACGAATGAAACAAAAACGAGTGAAATCCAAAGGTTTTGTAAAAATGTCAGCCAATTGTTATTCGGTATCGACATGGTGAAGCACAATGTTTCCTCTTTCAATATTATCACGAAGAAAGTGATACCTAATATCAATGTGCATAGTTCTAGAATGTTGCACAGGGTTTTTAGCAATGCAAATGGCACTAGTGTTATCACAAAACAGTGGAACACTATCTAGATCAACCCCATAGTCCTTAAGTGTTTGAACAATCCAAAGAATTTGTGAGCAAGCACTAGAAGCAGCTACATATTCAGATTTGGCTGTGGATTGTGCAGCTGAATTTTGTTTTCTAGAGGACCAAGCAACAAGTGAATTACCAAGAAAATGACAAGCACCGGAAGTACTTTTCCTATCAATCCTACAACCCCCAAAATCAGCATCCGGAAAAGCTTTCAAGGTAACGGCTCAGGAAGAAGGAGGAAAAATACTAAATTCATGAGTTCCATGTAAGTACCTGAGAATCCTTTTGACGGCTTGGCGATGTGAAGCACGTGGGGAAGCTTGAAACCGTGCACAAAGACATACGCTGAATTGTATGTCTGGTCTTGATGTCGTGAGGTACAAAAGTGATCCAATCGTGCTTCTATATTCTTTTTGATCCACGGGTTCACCATTTTCATCATGTTCAGGTGTTGTTGTTGTTCCCATTGGTGTCCGAAGAGACTTGCTTTTGTCCATGTTGAAGCGCCTTAGGAGGTCTTTTGTATACTTTGTTTGATGCACAATGGTACCCTCCTTGGTTTGCTTGATTTGAAGCACCAAAAAGTATGTGAGTTCTCCCATCATACTCATCTCAAACGCTGAACTCATCATAGCTGAAAACTTGGACGCAAGATCATGAGAAGCACAACTAAAGATAATATCATCCACATACACTTGAACGAATAATGAGTCATTGCTTTGCTTAAGCACAAAAAGAGTTTTATCAACCTTGCCCATGGTAAACCCCTTATCAACTAAGAATGTTTTTAACCTATCATACCATGCTCTAGGGGCTTGTTTGAGACCATACAAGGCTTTGGACAGTTTGTAAACATGATTAGGAAAATTTGGATTTTCAAAACCCGATGGTTGTTTGACATAAGCCTCCTCATCTATGTAGCCATTAAGAAAAGAACTTTTAACATCCATTTGATATAGCTTAAAACCTTTAGATGCAGCAAAAGCTAAGAAAATTCTTATGGCTTCTAATCTAGCAACAGGAGCAAAAGTATCATCAAAATCTAGACCTTCAACTTGAGTGAAACCTTGAGCAACCAACCTAGCCTTATTCCTAACCACAACCCCATCCTCGCTTTGTTTATTTTTAAACACCCATTTAGTTCCAATTAAAGTGTGACCTTGAGGTGGAGGTACAAGTTTCCAAACATTATTTCTTTCAAAATTTTCTAACTCTTCTTGCATGGCAATAATCTAAGATTCATTAGTGAGTGCGTGTGATATATCTTTGGGTTCAAAAGAAGCAACAAAAGCAGAATGAGCATGAGAGTTTGGATCGCAAAACCTGGACCGTGTGACTCGTTCATGCAAGCTTCCACTTATCTGTTGCGGGGGATGATCTTTGTAAAATCGTAGGGGAATAGATGTCTCACAAGCTTCTTCTTCTTCATGTTCATCACAAATCGATGAGCTTGTGACTTGAGGACGATTTGAATCAGCATTGATGATTGTCCGTTCTGGTTGAGAATTAACATCCGGAGCTGAACCAAAGTCTTTAGCTGCTAAATTTTCGGGCAACCGTTCCACCTCTTCCTCATCTTCAACAAAAATGCTCTCCCCGTGCGGATATGGATCTGGACCTGCAATGTTTGAGCTAGTATCTGGGCTAGATTCATCAAAAGACACTTCACAAGTCTCCACAGTTTTGTTAGTGTCAAGTAAAATCACACAGTAGCCTCTAGTATGAGATAGATAACCAAGAAACATGCCATCAATGGATTTAGGTTCAAATTTATCAAGATTACCATGTTTCTTAACAAAGCATTTGCAACCAAAGACCCGAAAGTGCGTAACACTAGGCCTATGTCCAAACCGGAGCTCATATGGTGTTTACCTAGCTTAGCGTGCAAGAAAACACGATTTGAGACATAACAAGCGGTTGCAATCGCATCAGCCCAAAATTTCCTAGGAGTTTGATATTCATACAACATAGTCCTAGCCATCTCAACTAAGGTTCCGTTCTTTCTTTCTACAACACCATTTCGTTGAGGTACATATGGTGAAGAAAATTGATGATCTATTCCATTTTCAGCACAAAAGTGATCAAAAGATTGATTTTTAAATTTTGTTCTGTTGTCACTTCTAATTGCTTTTAAAGATCCTGGGCGATCAATTGATAATCTAAGAAATAAAGTTCTAAAGTGACTAAAAGCTTCATTCTTAGATGCCATAAAGTAAACCCAAGAGTATCTAGAATAATCATCAACAATCACAAGAACATACCATTTACTTCCGAAGGATTGAACACGTGAAGGTCCTACGGTGTCAAGGTGCAAAAGTTGACCCGGTTCAGTTGTCATGATCATTGTGAGAGGAGTATGTGAACCGGTCATGTGGCGTGAGCAACCTGAATCCACAATCCAAATGTTCTCCTTCCTCAAGCGTGTAACCTACATAGAAGCACAATACGTCGATGACTCAATACTGGGGTTAGTCAAAAGGCATTTAGGTATCCAGTACTGAGTCACACGACGTGCAGCAGGAAAACACGCGAAAGCTGAGATAAAATAGCAGGTTTATGAGTCAAAGTTTGAGGTTTTTTACTCTTAACTACTAACCTATAAGGTGTTACTTGTGTAGCACAAAAATCAGTAGCTCCGGAGTCAAAACCAGAAGGTCCGGAGGTAAACTTTGAATGTTTTTGACTCATAACAGCAGGTTGCATGTTCCTGACATTCGACCTAATATGTGCAGCAAATTTTGCATGAAAGTTATGAGATCTAGCAATCATTCTTTCCCTTTTCTGTTGTTTGGCTAGTCTATAACAAAAATCTATGACATGACCATCTCTACCACAGTAGGTACAATGAAATTTAACTTTGTGTTCATGTCTGGATGAGCAAGCAATAATTTTATTTGAAACCAAATGAGAAAACACTCCTGCAGATTTGAAAACCACTTCTTTTTGTTTAGGAACTGTTTGAATCAAACCACTTCCTAATGACTTTACAATTTTAGGTGGATATGCCTTAGCATGAGCATGAGAATCAAAACCTAAACCAGTTTTATCGTTGCAAGACCTGGAAGAATTCAGCAGCAAGTTTAGGTTCTTATTCCCATTACAAAACCGATCTAATGTCCTATGCATGTCATCAAGTTTATTGGACAGATCAAGGCAATTTTCACATGAAGTTTTTCCTTTTAATTTGCAATTGGAACAAAATTTAACTTATGAGAACGTAAATCATTGTTCAATATAGCAATTTCAATCATAGCATCTTGTAGTTTCTTATCGAGATCATCACAAGTAGAACAATGCAAATCAATTGTAGAACAGCTAACATCTTTTAAGTTTTTATCATTAAGTGCAGCAAGCTCTTTGTTCTTTTCAATTTCTAACTCAAGTTTATCAAGTGTGGAGGTGTGCGCACTTCTTAATGAGGACAATTGTTCATATATTAAATCACATGATGGATATGCATCATCACAAGGAATCAAAGTTTTTAAACGGTTGATTTCAGATTCTAGTGATTCAATTTTAGCAGCACTATCCCTAAGCCTTTTGTCCTTTTTCTTAACATTAATAGTGGCACGAGAAATAGCATCACCCATTTCTTCGCAAGTAGGACATACCTCTTCATTATCGCTGTTGTGTTTTGCCTCCTCCATACTTGATCTTGACTTGCTCGCCATAAAGCACAAGTTTGCCAAATCATCTTCATCTTCGTCACTTCCAATGTCCACGTCGCTTGAGCCAAGTTCCTGGAGCGCGGAGATAAAACTGTTCACCAGCTAACAACCTGAAAAGCCCTTTTTCTTCTTCTTATAATTTGTTGAGGAGTGCTTCGTCCTTGATTGTTTTTCTTCTCGGGGAGTAGAACCTGAAAGGTTGGGAATCTGTACGAAAGTGTCCTGTCTTACCACATTCGAAGCATCGTTGAGGTCCGGAGCTTCCTCTCCTTCTAGTCCTCACATTTTGCAATGCTTTTGAGAACCTAGTAGAGAGAAGTGCTAGCTCCTCCTCTGGAAACTCCTCAATTTGTTCAAATGTTAGAGAGTACAACAAATCAATTGTACCACAAGATAAAGATTGACCGGGGCTAGGCATGTCACGTTGTGAAACAAAAGCAATAGACTTGTTTGGATTCTTACGTGATAAGATATCAATTTCATGAGTCTTTAGTTTAGAGTAAAGCACATCTAATGTAAGAGAACTCATGACAGTTGATTCACGAATAGATGTAACTTTCATCTCCCAAATTGACATGTCTAATGCACTAAGAAGTTGCCTAGAATTTTCAGCATCAGAAAAGATAACATTGACACTACGCAGATTGTTGAGAATTTTATTAAAGCGAGCGAAAAGGTCATCGATAGACTCACCGGATTGCATCTCGAAACGCATATATTCCTTTTTGAACATATCTTGTCTTACCTCTTTGATCGTGTTGGATCCTTCGTGATAGTCACAAAGCGCTCTCCACACATCATATGCCGATCTAAGGTGTGCAACACAGTCGAAGTCGCTTTGAGTGAGTCCTTGGATGATCAAGTTTTGGGCTTTGCTGTTGTTGTCGACGTCCTGTAGGTTCGTAGCCGTAACTTAATCGTTTGACGGCATATCATAAGGCTTGTACACCTTTTCCCATATGGCGAAGCCTTGGGCCCGGATGAAAGCCTCCATGCGTGCCTTCCAAACCTGAAAATCAATACCAGCAAACATACAAGATTTGGCAGAGTATTTCTCCATGATGATTAGTCAAAAACACATGCAAATCACAATGATTGGAGCACCGTGGCTCTGATACCAATTGTAGGATCGAAGAGCACGTGAAAAGCTATCAGAGGGGGGTGAATGGTAGATTTAAAAAATCATACGCAGCGGAAACAATTAAATTCCAATCCCTTCGGCAGAAAAATGATCTGTTAATGAAATCGTGTGTGAGACTAATCTAAACGTGTTTCACCGGTACAAAAGTGATATATATATCATAGAGAATCATGTCACGAAGAAAACACAAGAATAATCACTCAAATCCGTTGAGAGAAACTCAAGTTATGATCAAAAGATCGAACAAAGGTGAATCTGTCCTACCCGAGAAAAACAGTTCTGGAACGCTGCAAAGAAACTCGTGTAGAACAGAAACCACAAATTCAATGACCGTGAAATTTTTACAGATGATAGATAATCAAGTTGTGAAGACAAACCAAAAGAATCACTTCAATTGGATCTGTAAAACTCGAGTTATGATAAACCCACCGACGAAATGTAGTGCTGTCAAGAAACTCTACGAGTAAAACTTGTCTGGAACAAGTCGGACGAACAAGGCACAAAAGTTCCTTCAAACTACGAATTTTATTCAATAGAACACAAGAGGAACAGCACCAAAGTCGTGCATCATGAGCTCTCGCCTCCCTTGCTTATATAACCAGCTCGAAAGCCAACTCAACTAAAAGCAGGACTCTAATCCTACTCTATTCACAAATCAAAACTTTCCATAACTGCTTGGGACTCATCTATACACAGATAGAAGCAATATTAAGACTTCCAAACACCTTATGAACATATCCCACATTCCTAAAACAACTCAAATTTGTGACCCACACAAAATCCTATCATAACTGACTCGATACTTTCCATACCGAGCCATAACCGACTCTGCCACAGCCAAAGTCATCAACCGATACGATTCGATCCTTCCAACCAGATCTTCCCATCCATAAACCATCTTCGGAACCATGTTGCCACGTCATGCACCGCATGCATATGTGCAAACACCTTCCTTCGACATCTAGTAACCTTCATATGCACTGCCCTTGATTCAATCATCCTGCGCGACCTCCTGACCCGCTCAACCACAATTCCTCCTGAATTTGGTTATTGGAACCTCATCTCCTCCGTGAGACTAGTCCAAAGGATCCTGTCACCAGCCATGACTTGAACTCAAGCAACACCTGCACATGAGTAACAACCAATCCGTATGATCCCAAGTCCGCGACTTGACTCAAGTCAGTAACAAACACAACACATTACGTGAGCACCTCACACAATCATGTTGCAAAGCATATCAAAATGATATCAGCCATATGAACCAAAAAAGCACCAAAAACTTAGTAAAAGAATACTAAGCAACCTTTCCATAAGTGTAAAGCAAGTTTGAAACATTTCACATGAAAATTTGGAACATTACGATCAAGCACCGATCCTTGCCAAATCTAACCGGAGCTTGAGCTGGAGCTTACCAAAGCTAGTACAACCTAGCGTCGGAGCTTATCAAAGCTAGCAGAACCTAGCACTGGAGCTAACCAAAACTAGTCGAAACTAGTCAACCCAAAAGTCGGAGCTAGAGAAACATGTCAGAGCTAACCAACATAAGTCGAACCTAGCAGAACATATCGAAGCTTAACAAAGACATGCCGGAGCTATCAAAGACATGCCGGAGCTAAATACAAAGCTTCACCGGAGCTACCCAAAAACATGTCGGATCTAGACAAAGAAAGTCGGACCTATTGTCGGACCTTGCAGAAGCTCGGAGCTAGAGTCAGACCTTGCTAAAAAGATGTTATGGAAACATTCAAAACTTTTATTGTCATAGCCAATGTATTCAACACACATAGGTCTCACAAACTTACATTATTCTTAGAGTTTTATACAAAAAGCTTACATCAGCGAAAGTTTTTATACAACTCTCTTGAACCTACACTACAACAGTAGCAATCGTATCCAGCCCACGGATACTCCACTCTAGCATCATAGAAGAAAGGAGCAGCGTCAAGGGCTTCGATTAGGCTACCTACCAGCAGAGGGTACTGCCTAGAAACCCGTCATAACTATATACTTGCAAAACTCATATAAATGCAATAGTGAGCACAAGGCTTAGGAAGACCTACCTGTCCTACCTAAGAACATGAAACTCTACATGCTCAGAATGTAAGACTTCAAATTAAAATGCAGTAAGCAAATGTTCACTATTAGTAGATCCTTGTTTCAGATATATAATAGCACCTGACGTCCTTGGGCACGGCAACATCATGAACTCCACAATCAAACAAGAAATGCTTCATGCACGATGTTGTTGGGACCAAGGTTACACAGCCTTAGCAAGTTAATTGCTTAGAATCATAACCTTATTTCTCCTATCAGCAACCTCAACCAAGTTGTTCAACCATCCAGCAGGTTCCATCCAGTTCTAGTTGTTACTACGTCACAGCGCAGTGACAAGTAGGCTCTCTTCCACGAGAAACAATGATTCGAATCATGAAACACGCAACTTGCACGTCACATACACCCATCCAGAAGAGACTTGCGCTCCTCCCTCGTGATGCCATAAGTGACAACCTTTCAAAAGACACCCAAATGGCAAAGTGGTCCCACCATCTCGGAAGCATGCCCCACATACGGGATCGCCGCAGTGGTCACTGCTATCCGCTGTCAGCTACCGGCCTAGGAAAGTGGGGATCACCTCAACACCCAGGTTAAGAAGTCACATTGGTTTGTTGGGTCCACTAGAGCCAATATGCATCCGGTACAAATTCAAACTTGTCTAGCGGGGCCACACACGGTATGGTCCTCAATCGACACAGGTAGAAACCGTGCCCACAGAACCAAATTCCTTAGCATCCTAGTCTTCCTGCCTGATCTCCAGTTTGTCCACAAGAATCTATCTACTCGAGCTATTAGCATTATATAAACAGTTATTTAAGGTGTTGTACTACCCAAACTCCAGGGATTCTTGGGTCATGCATGTGGAGTATCATACATTCCTAGACTTAATGCAAAATTACCATCATATAGGTTATAAAAGCAAAACATATTAACAACTTAAATTCAAATCGGGTCTTGCCTTAGGTTGCGACTAGTGTAAATGTAAATAAGTTAGTGCTTGATCTTCTGGGTGAAGCTTCTCGTTGATTTCCTCCTTTTCTTGTATTTGATGCTGCTTGGGAGAATCTTGCTCTTGTGCGCTTGTAAGTGCATCTAGGATATCCCTTGTGGGTTTTGGCTAATTGATGACGAACATATGAGACCCTAATGAAACTATTGAGATGATTGCAGGACAAACAAAGTAAAACAGCTCAGTGCACACAAAAAGGTGAAAAATGAAGTGGTGTCCAAAGGGAAATACTTTGATGGAATTTAGAAGAACAAATTAGATTTTAAATGTATAGGGTGTGTATGAAAGACACACTCCAAGAGCTCACGACCTTGCGTAGGGGTAAGGGTTTTAAAATTAAACTAACATCTCACGGTGCACCAGACTAGTCCAATAATGGACCGGACTAGTCCACCAGACTTTCTGGAGTCTATCTTCACATAGGGCCGGACAAGTCAGTTTTCCAACCGGACTAGTCCGCTAGACTTTCTGGAGTCTATCCTCCCATAGGGCCGGACAAGTCCGTTTTACAACCGTACTAGTCCGCCACACTTTCTGGAGTCCATCTTCACCTAGGGTCGGACAAGTCCATTTTCCAACCGGACTTGTCCGCCAAACTTTCTGGACATCGAGTTCCACAGTGACCGGACAAGTCCGAACTTGCACCGGACTAGTCCGGTATTAGGTTTTACAACGGTAACTTTTTGGAAACCTATAAAAAGAGGATCCACGGCCTTCCTCAGTGAACACATGTCGAATCCTACTAAAAATACAAACCCTAGCTCCGCCACCTTGTCCCAAGAGCCCAAAACACATCTCCCTACACATCTAAAGTGCAAAAAGAGTAAAATCAATTGAACACTTGGATTCGGGATTGGGAGATCGTCGTTCTTTCGTTACGAGCTCTTGGGGTTTGATCTTTCTACACTCATATTCTGCATTGTAATACTTTCAAGTGTATTTGATCGCTTCTGTCGTTGTAATTCTCGTGGGAGCCCTCAACGTGTGAGGTTGCCCCACAAACTCGGTGATTTCGCGTGCTAGTGGAATCAAGTCGGCCTATGTGGTGACTTGAAGAGGGAAAGGGTTAGAGACCCGACTCTGTGTGAGCTTCCTCAACGAGGACGTAGATCTCGTGGGTAGATCGAACCTCGATAAAAATTCGTGTCTCTTGTGCCTTATTTCTTTTACATTTTGTTCATTAGATCACTTGATTGTTAAACATCAATTTAAATTTTCACATGCATTCTTACAATAATCTTAAATCAAAGTATCTGTTGTTCTCATTTACGCTGCTAAAAGAATCTAGTTTTCCAAATTACACTTAATCAAATTACATATTTCAGCACACCGGACTAGTCTGCCCACGCAACCGGACTAGTCCGATCAAACAAGTTTTTGACGACTCTATTAAGTGTGCAGGAAATTTTCAAGGCATATTCCCCCCTCTAGGCCACATTCAATTGGTATCAGAGCAAGGTTGTCTGTCAACGAGACTCACATCTCGGAGAGATCAATGGCCTCTGAGAAGAATAACGATATCCCAAAGATGAACATCAATGAGGAGGAACAAGAAGCTAAAGCCTTTGATGTGCTGAAAGAAAGCCCACATGATGATGAAGAAGTGCAACAGCTAAAGGCACTCCTGAGAAAGAAACTGCTGGCACAAAAAGGAAAAGAAGAAGAGAAGATGACTCGGAGTGGTCATCACGACTACTCCCTATATCCTTACAACTACAACCGTCTCAATTCAAACAATCACTATCTCTCTATTCCTATAGGAAAGCCTCCACTGTTTGACGGAAGTGACTACACCATGTGGAAGTACAACATGAAAATGCATCTAATATCTCTGAATCCTAGTATGTGGCACATTGTTTGCACAGGCATAGATATCCCAGACACGGATGAGGAACTCACTCTAGAACAAGAACAAGAGATTCACAGAAATGCACAAGCCATCGCGGTGATCAAATCATCACTAAGCAGAGAGGAATTCACCAAGATCGATGGATTAGAAAGTGCAAAAGAAATCTGGGATACACTCAAGATAGCTCACGAAGTAAATAGGTCAGTTCATGAAGCTAAAATTGATATGCTTGAAGGAGAGTTGGGGAGATTTGCTATTGAAGAAGGCGAATCACCTCAAGACATGTACAACCGGATGAAGGCACTCATCAACAAAATTCGTGCCTATGGAAGTAAGAAATGGACAGATCACGAGGTGGCCAAAAGAATGATTAGAGCCTTCATGCCAAGAAATGTCACACTTTGCTCAATGATTAGAGAAAGCCCCGGATTTCACAAAATGACTCCCGATGAGTTATTGGGGAAGATCATAAATCATGAAATGATGGAGAAAGAGGCTCAATACGTCAAAGACTTAGCCGAACTCACCTCTTCCAATAGGAAAGAAGTTGCTCTCAAAGCAACGTGTAGACCCAAACTCAAAGAAACTCGTGAAGACCAAGACGATGGAGATACAAGCGACGAGAGTACCGATCTTGATGATGAAGAAATGGTACTCTTTATCAAGAAGTTCAAGTGCATGATGAAAAGAAGACATGGCAACAATTCAAATGAAGGCAAAAGCAAGAATAAAGGGAAATCCAAGGCTCGACGCACTTGCTACAACTGCGGAGAGTATGGTCACTTCATGGTGGACTGCCCTTATGAAGAAAACAAAAAGAAGAAGGAAACAAGACCTCAAGAAAAGAAAAATTTCAGAAAAAGAAGACAAGCCCATCAAGCTCACATTGGCAAGGAGTGGGACTCAAACGACGAGTCCTCCTCCGATGAAGAAGAAGAAATGGCCACTATCGCAGTCAAGAAACCTACTATGAGAGCCACACTCTTCCCAAACATGGGAGGACGGGATATGAACAACCACACTTGCCTTATGGCTAAGGAAGGCAAGAAAAAGGTTCGACTTACTCCTCCTATGCTAAATTCCTCTATTGATGACTTTGATAGCTCTAGTCATAATGAAGAAATGTTTAGAGGATTAAGTAAAATTGTTTTAAAGAAAATGGAAATGTTGTCGAACAAAATCATTGAAAAGGAGGAACTTGTTAACCGACAAGAAGATATGCTCATCCGTGAAAGGAAGAGATATCAAGAAGTTGAAAAGCTTCTTGAGCTTGAAAGAGAGAAGAACGAGTCACTTGAGTTTGAGCTAGCCTTGAGTAAGGAAACTTATTCAAAGCTAGAGGACTCGCATATTGAAATCAAGGAAGAACTTGCTAACTTGTCAAAAGTTAACAAGATCCTTGAGGTGCAAGTTGAGTCGCTCAAGCAAAGTGACTCCTCTTCCTCCAAGAGCTCTTCCTCCAAAGATATGAGTTCGACAACAATCGGAACCTGCACTTGCTCTAGTAAGAAGAATGTTATTTCTAATACTTCAACTTCTCATAATATGCATCCTTCCACAAGCGGCATCTTTGATAAGGAGAAGATCAAATATGCACGCAGTGCATATATGGTCACTAGACCTCCTAATGTCAAAGATGGTCTTGGTTTTGACAGGAACAAACACATGTCTACTCCTAATCATGCTAAGAATAGAATCGCTTTTGTTAAGGAAAAATCCCATGAATCTGATTTACAAATACCGTTTCGTACATTTGATGCTTCCTATGTTCTCATGAAAAACAAATATGGAAAAGTCATTGCTAAATATACAGGGCCACGCCACAAGAACTTGAAAACTTGTGTGTGGGTGCCCAAGACTCTTGTGACTAACCTGAGAGGACCCAAGCAAGCTTGGGTACCTAAAAACAAGGAATAATTCTGTTTTGCAAACTTACTCCTCCGGTGGATCTAAATGCGTGCTAGATAGCGGATGCACAAATCACATGACCAGAGAGAGATGTATGTTTGTGGAGTACGAGTACAACAAGGATCCAAGTGAAGGCATATACTTTGGGGACAATAGCCAAGGAAAGGTCCTTGGTAGCAGTAACATTGAAATATCCTCTCAACACACCTTATATAATGTTTTACATGTAGACTCTCTAGATTATAATCTTTTGTCAATATCTCAACTATACGACAAAGGTTACAACTGTTTATTCACTAATGAGGGTGTGACCATTTTTAGAAGAAGCGATGGCTCGATTGCTTTCAAGGGAATGTTGAAGGGAAAGCTTTATTTTGTTGACTTCAACAAAGATAAAGCCAAACTCAACACTTGCTTGGTTGTTAAGACCAACATGGGATGGATGTGGCATAGACGGCTAGCCCATGTTGGGATGAGAAATCTGCAGAAACTTCTAAAAGGTGGTCACATCCGTGGTCTTAAGGATGTGGTTTTTGAAAAAGACAGGTCGTGTAGCACTTGTCAAGCAGGAAAACAAGTCGGAGCACCACACCCCGCCAAGAATGTGATGACTACCGCAAGACCGCTGGAACTTCTCCACATGGATCTCTTTGGTCCAATTGCGTACATCAGCATCGGCGGTAAAAAATACGGTTTAGTAATTGTTGATGATTTTTCAAGATTTACCAGGTTATTTTTCTTATATGATAAATCAGAAACTCAGGGAATCCTTGAGAAGTTCTTGAAAATAGCTCGTAACGAATTCTCATCAACTATAAAGAATATCAGAAGTGACAACGGGACAGAATTCAAGAACACCCAAGTTAAAGAGTATCTCGATGAAGAAGGGATAAAGCATGAGTTCTCGGCACCCTACTCCCCTCAACAAAACGGAGTGGCCGAAAGGAAGAACAGAAAATTGATCGAAATGGCAAGAAATATGTTGGATGAATACAATACATCAGATCGATTTTGGGTAGAAGCGGTGAGTACCGCTTGTCATGCCACAAATCGCCTGTACCTTCACCGACTACTGAAGAAAACCCCATATGAGCTTCTTACCGGTAAAAAGCCTAATGTTTCTTATTTCAAAGTCTTTGGTTGTAAATGTTTTATTCTGAACAATAAACTGAGGGCCTCGAAGTTTGCTTCGAAGTTCGATGAAGGATTCTTGCTCGGATATGAATCAAATGACTACGCATATCGTGTCTTCAACAAGGTGTCCGACCTTGTTGAAGTAGCATGTGACGTAGTGTTTGATGAATCTAACGGCTCACAAGTGGAGCAAGTCGATAAGTGTATGCTAGATAAAGAGGAAGCTCCATATGAAGCGCTGAAGAAAATGGCACTTGGTGATATCTTACCACAAGAGCGAACGTTAGACTCCAATGCACAAGATGAACTTCAACACGGGGGAAATGATCAAGGGGGAGCTCTTGCACAAGATCAAGATGAGGAAGATCAAGAAGATAAAGACAATCATGGAAGCAATGATCTAGGGGGAGACAAAGCACATGAAGATAATGAAGAACAAGCAACTACACAAGTTCCACACCCAAGAGTACATCAGAGCGTGCAAAGAGACCATCCTGTCAACATTATCATTGGAGATATTGCTAAGGGAGTAACTACTAGATCTCGAGTTGCAAATTTCTGTGAATACTATTCTTTTGTCCTTCTCTAGAACCATACAGGGTAGAAGAAGCCTTAAGGGATCCATACTGGGTGATTGCAATGCAAGAGGAGTTGAACAACTTCAAAAGAAATGAAGTGTGGGAGCTGGTGGAGAGACCAAGGGCGAACATCGTTGGAACCAAATGGGTCTTTCGGAGCAAGCAAGATGAACATGGAGTAGTAACAAGAAATAAAGCGAGATTGGTGGCCAAAGGTTATTATCAGGTCAAAGGTTTGGACTTTGATGAAACTTTCGCTCCTGTAGCTAGACTTGAGTCCATTCGTATTTTATTGGCATATGCTACTCACCATAATTTTAAGCTGTATCAAACGGACGTCAAAAGCGCCTTCCTAAATGGTCCGATAAAGGAGGAAGTTTATGTGGAGAAGCCACCAGGATTTCAAAGACCAAAGGTATCCCAACCATGTCTACAGACTGTGTAAGGCTCTCTATGGCCTCAAACAAGCTCCTCGAGCTTGGTATGAGTGCCGTAGAGATTTTCTGACTCAAAATGGATTCAAAATTGGTAAAGCTGACTATACACTCTTCACTAAACATTGTGATGATCATATATTTGTATGTCAAATTTATGTTGATGACATTATCTTTGGATCCACTAACAAGTCTTTCTGTGAAGAATTTAGCAAAATTATGACAGATAGGTTCGAGATGTCAATGATGAGCGAATTGAAGTTCTTCTTGGGATACCAAGTGAAGCAACTGAGAGAAGGTATATTTATAAGCCAAACCAAATATACACAGGACATTCTCAAGAAATTCAATATGGACAAAGCCAAGCCCATCAAGACACCCATGGCCATCAACGGACATCTTGACCTCAATAAAGACGGTCCAAATGTGGACCAAAAGCTATATCGGTCCATGATCAGCTCCTTACTTTATTTATGTGCATCTAGGCCAGATATTATGCTTAGTGTTTACTTGCGTGCAAGGTTTCAAACTGCACCTAAAGAGTGTCACTTAATTGCTATAAAAAGAATCCTAAGGTACCTTGTGCACACACCCAACTTGGGCCTTTGGTATCCCAAAGGATCCAAGTTTAACTTGATAGGCTATTCCGACGCCGACTATGCAGGATGCAAAGTCGATAGAAAGAGCACGTCAGGGACTTGTCAATTTCTTGGTAGGTCCCTAGTTTCTTGGTCATCTAAAAAGCAAAACTCCATTGCTCTTTCCACAGCAGAAGCAGAGTATGTTGCAGCCAGTAGTTGTTGCACACAACTAATTTGGATGCGACAGACTCTTAGGGACTACGGCTACAATCTAAGCCACATCCCGCTTCTATGTGATAATGAAAGTGCTATAAAAATTGCACACGACCCTGTAGAGCACTCAAGAACTAAGCACATAGATATCTGTCATCACTTTCTTAGAGATCATTCGTTAAAAGGTGACATTGCTATTTCACATGTTAGGACTGAAAAACAACTTGCGGATATTTGTACCAAACCACTAGATGAGAAAAGGTTTTGTGAGCTTAGGAATGAGCTTAACATTCTTGACTCTCGAAATGTGGCTTGAAACGTTGCACCTGGTTGAAACTTCAAATGTTACACTTTATTGTTAAAACTGCTCCTCATCTCTTTTTCTTCTAAGAAAACTATTTTAATGGAGAAATCTTGCAGTTTATGACCACTTTCATTGTTACTTGCCTACTGGTCATAATTACCAAGAATATTTGCAAAATTATTGTCCTTGGATCACTATTAATCATTTCTACATGTATCAGGCCTGTTGAAACCGGACTTGTCCGATTTTCCACCGGACTAGTCCGGACAGACAAAATACTTAGGTTTTTCCAGGGGCACCGGACTAGTCCGCCACCTTGACTGGACTAGTCCGGTCTGTCGCGTATATGAGCGGTTGGCCGGCCCAGACATCTCTCAAACCCTAGCCCCCAAAGCATAAGGACTTGGTCTCCCTCTCCTCTCGTAAACCCTAGCCCCCAAAGCAACTTTCGGGTTGAGCCCTCAAAATTGAAGTTTTCTCCGTGGGAAATCTTCTCCTCGACGAGTGGATTCTCCCCTCCGGACTCATTCGGACAGATTCTTGCCTCTTCAACGCGAATCTTCAAATCTCGGTAAATTTCACCCTAAAACCAAATTCTCAACTTTTCTCGTTCTAGCTCATTTCCCTTGATTCCAAGGTTGTACATTGGCTTCAGAGATGTATTCCTACCACTTTCCTGCTCTTTTGTATCTTTAGATAGAAGTGTTGATTCAAAGGAAATCGTTAGGGTTCTTATGCCAGGTTGGACTAGTTCAGTTCTCAGATGCGGACAAGTCCGGTACATCGGACAAGTCTGCACTCTGAAACCGGACAAGTCTGGTATCTGAAATCTGAATCCCTACATTACCTTCAATCCTTGGTTCATTCTTATCTAATCCGTGAACTCGTTATCAGGCACGATGTCTTCAAGCTCAGATGACAGCTCCTTCCACTTTGATGAAGAAGATCAACGAGAAAGAGTGAGTATAGCCAAGGAGAGAGCTATGAAGAAGACATGATGTCAATGCCCACTCTCCACCCTCCGACGACAATCTGCCTAAGAAGAGGAAGGTTATTATCAAAAAGGCTCAAGGAAAAGCTATTGTTGAGAGCTCATCAGGGCCAAAAAGGGTTCTCAATAAAGGGAAGGGACTTGCTAGTGGTCCTATTGGGCCCTTGAAGATGAAAAACCCCAGTCACCGCAACAGGTAGCCTTCTAGTGAGGATTTCACTGGGAAAGGGGGTGACTAGCTGATAACTTCAGGAAGATTGCAGTGTATAATCAACCTAAACAATGCTCTGACCCAATATTCTGGAGCAACTTCCATGTAGACTACTACGAGCACGTGTACATGAAGATGAAGAATCCCGTAGTGGAGAGTCAATGGTTGAATGTTGGATACCTGCAGTCGAAGAGGTATCCTTCTTTTCGTGAGGTGGTTGAGGCTTCGGAGAGGCACAGTCTGAAGGATTTGCTTTCCTTTGAGTGTGACTAGAACAATGAAGTCATTACCTAATTTTACTCCACCCTCTACTTTGCTCGTGATGATGGAGACAGTCTTACTTGGATGACTCATGGGTCCAAGTATAGTGTCACTTATGATGAATTTGCAAGGATTCTTCACCTTGAACACACTCTGGATCATGATCTTGTCATCCACAATCTGAAACCCTTGGAGAAGGATGAGCTTAAGTTCCTCTATGACACAAGGATGCCCTATGTTCCTCCCACCATCAAATATCTGAAGCCCTTCTTTGTGGTCCTTAACAGAGTCTTGAGGAAGACATAGCCCCAAAAGATGGAGATGCGGGGACTATCCAAGTAACCTTGAGGACCCTAATGAAGGTCATTAGTGGAAGGAGACCGTTCAATGTTTTTGAGTACATCTACAACAACATTGTGCACATCTCAATCACTCCCAATAGGTCTTGCGGGTATGCACTGTACATCATGTTCATGATTGAGAAAGTGACCGGACTCGATTTTATCAAGGATGTTTCTCATACGGGGTTGAAGCCACAAAAGCCCACCGAGCACACCCTTCCCTCAGCAACCAACTTCTCCTTCCTCCCCCGTAGCAGAGAGGAGGTCTAAACAATCTCAAGATGCCACAAGGTCTGCAGTTGCTCCTCCTGGCTCTTCTCCTATCCATGAACCCTCTGGTGGAATCTTCAAAATGCTCTCCTCCATTTTTGCCTGCTACCGCAAGATCGAAGACAGGCAGCGTAAATAAAAACTGGCAAGGAAGAAACATCAACAATATGTGAATGCCAATACCAAGTCTATCTGTGAAAAGCTGGAGATTGAGCCGGTTGGATCACCGCCCGCCTCCAAGGACTCAGAGGAAGATACTACTTTGGTGAATGACGATGATGGTGAAGATGAAGATCAGGCTAAATCTGAAGGAGGGAGCAGCGATGAGTGATTCCCCTCGATTTTTCCCTTTTTGGTGCCTTGATGCCAAAGGGGGAGAGATTGAGACTAGATTGAGACTCGAGCTATCATCTAGTATTAGTTATTAAGCTTTTGTGATCGAGGACATGTACCTATTTTTAAAACTTTGTAATGCAATATTGTACCTATGTGTGATGCTTATTTTTGCTTTAATGCTTACTTCTATGTTCATTATTGTTTATCTTTAGTTCGTCACATTTTGTTGATCACACACCTGTTAGGCACCCCACAATAAGGTGTGTGCATATGTGAGAAGCTTTTTGTTAATTAATCGTTATTCTCATATGTGCACACCTTATGAAAATCAAAATTTTATTCTCA
Organism: Tuctoria greenei; assembly: GCA_036927565.1. Taxonomy (NCBI): domain Eukaryota; kingdom Viridiplantae; phylum Streptophyta; class Magnoliopsida; order Poales; family Poaceae; genus Tuctoria; species Tuctoria greenei. Next base: position 158,339,381 of record JAYESD010000004.1, on the reverse strand, counting down.
ATTGTGATATCTCAAATGGTTGTCATCAGTCACCAAAAAGGGGGAGATTGTAAGTGCATCTAGGATATCCCTTGTGGGTTTTGGCTAATTGATGACGAACATATGAGATCCTAATGAAACTATTGAGATGATTGCAGGACAAACAAAGTGAAACAGCTGAGTGCACATAAAAAGGTGAAAAATGAAGTGGTGTCCAAAGAGGAATACTTTGATCGAATTTAGAAGAACAAATTAGATTTTAAATGTATAGGGTGTGTATGAAAGACACACTTCAAGAGCTCACGACCTTGCGCAGGGGTGAGGGTTTTAAAATTAACCTAACATCTCACAGTGCACCGGACTAGTCCGATAATGGACCGGACTAGTCCGCCAGACATTCTGGAGTCTATCTTCACATAGGGCCGGACAAGTCCGTTTTCCAATCGGACTAGGCCACCAGACTTTTTGCAGTCTATCTTCACATAGGGCCGGACAAGTCCGTTTTCCAACCGGACTAGTCCGCCAGACTTTCTGGAGTCCATCTTCACCTAGGGCCGGACAAGTTCGTTTTCCAACCGAACTTGTCTGCCAAACTTTCTGGACATCAAGTTCCACAGTGACTGGACAAGTTCGAACTTGCACCGGACTAGTCCGGTATTAGGTTATACAACGGTAACTTTTTGGAAACCCTATAAAAAGAGGATCCATGGCCTTCCTCAGTGAACACACGTCGAATCCTACTGAAAATACAAACCCTAGCGCTGCCACCTTGTCCCAAGAGCCCAAAACACATCTCCCCACAGATCTAAAGTGCAAAAAGAGTAAAATCAATTGAACACTTGGACTCGGGATTGGGAGATCATCGTTCTTTCGTTGCGAGCTCTAGGAGTTTGATCTTTTTACACTCATATTCTGCATTGTAATACTTTCAAGTGTATTTGATCGCTTTTGTCGTTGTAATTCTCGTGGGAGCCCTCAACGTGTGAGGTTGCCCCACAAACTCGGTGATTTCCCATGCTGGTGGAATCAAGTCGGCCTATGTGGTGACTTGAAGAGGGAAAGGGTTAGAGACCCGACTCTGTGTGAGCTTCCTCAACGAGGACGTAGATCTCGTGATGAGATTGAACCTCGGTAAAAATTTGTGTCTCTTGTGCCTTATTTCTTTTACATTGAAGATATGCCTTGAAGATATGCTACACGCTTGTGCCATCCACCACGGTAAAAATTAGGATGATCATTTACCATTGGCGGAGTTCTCATATAAGAATGGCTATCAAGCTAGCATCAAGATGGCGCCGTATGAAGCTCTCTACGGCCGGAAATGTCACACACCACTCAACTGGTGTGAGTCCGGTGAGCGAGTTATATACGGAATTGATCTTGTCAATGAAGCCGAAGAACGAGTGCGAGTGATCCAAGCCAATCTCAAGGCTGCTCAATCTCGGCAGAAAAGTTATGCCGATTAAAGACATCGACCTCTCCACTTCATAATCGGAGACCACATTTATCTCCGTGTCTCTCCGATGAAAGGGATTCACCGTTTCGGTGTCAAGGGAAAACTTGCTCCACGATTCATCGGTCCATTCGCCGTCTTTGAAAAATGCGGACCCGTGGCCTATCGTTTGGAGTTATCGGCGTCACTCTCTGGATTTCACAATGTATTCCACATTTCTCAGCTGCGGAAATGTCTTAAATCCTCAGCTGAAATCCGCACCGAAAACATTGAGGATCTCCAACCGGATCTCACTTATTGGGAGTATCCGATTCGGATTATCGAGGAAAATACTCGCACCACAAGAAACTGGACTTTGTACTTCTACAAAGTATTGTGGAGTAACCATATCGCTAAGGAAGCGACATGGGAAAGTGAGGATTATCTCCAATCAAACTATCCGGAATTATTATCATCTCATATCCTGTAATCTTTTTACCTTCGTCTCTTTTATTTGTAATCTTGGGACGAGATTCTTTTAAGGGGGAGGAATGTAAAAGTCCTAAATTTCAAGGTACAAAGTTCATATAGGAGAATTTAAATTTGGATGGGCAAAAGAAATCAAATGGCAATTGGGAAATTAAACCAATTCAAACTTCACTAGAAGGGATCCAAAAATTCAAAAATTTGCTCCTGTTCAAACTTTTTCAAAATAAAAAACTGAGCTCACCATTAAATCCCAAATATTCCAAATAGCCTCTTTGCAAAGTTTCATAATTTTTGAAGCTTTGCTATTTAATTCAGTGACTCCATTGAATTTCATTCAAATTCAAATTTGAATTTGAATTCCAGTTGAAACTTGTCTAAATTCGAAATCAAATTTCATAATCTGAACCTACACAATTGATTTGGCCTCTCCACAAAAATATAGAATTTTTGGACAATTCTAGGTAGGAGAATTGAAGTTACAGAGGTGGATTAGGATGAAAGGGGCAGTGGGGCCCACTGTTTTTAGAAATTGGGGTGATAGGATCCAATCAAAGTTAACTTCATTGATGGAGATAGGATTATTATGATTTTCAATTGGACATATGGATTCTAACAGATTTTCTAATTAACTCAAGATGAAATAAATGTGGAAATTTTTATTTGAGATACTGGGTATATGGAATATGTTTTGGCAAATTTTCATGAATTTCTAATGAAGGGACTCTCCAGAATTTATTGTTCAATATCAATTAAGGTTGAAAAAACATACAAGGATGATCAATTAATTTATAATGATAATTGATCAAATGGGAGTGAAACTTTTCCTGGAGGTACTACATTATACAAATAGGTTACTAGAATATTTTCAGATTTTAATAAGGTCCTGATTATGCCTAAGAATTGCTCCAAGTTTACATTTATCTGATTTTTAGAGAAATTTAGAGGACTGTTCATGTAAAATAATTTTGTTCACTGGAAAGTAGAGGTCATAAGGAGTCTACAGAATTCTGTCCCGCATTTTTAGGATTTTTCTATGAATTAATACGCTTTTTCGAAGTTGTATACCTTTTTCTGGCATTTTTATTAAACCAAAAAGCCAATGGCGGGCGGGCCCACCCGCCAGCATCGTCTTCAACCCCGAGCGTCGCCACTAGAGGCGACGGTGGCTGGTGGCGCCCCTCGCTGGCTCCCTTCCCTAGCTTCCAATCTTGCTAAAACCTGCCGCCATAGTGTAGCTTGGGGCATTCTACGCGGTGGTGTGGCCCGATTGACCTGAAGAAGGCTGGAAACAAACCCACAATGGCGACGGCCACAATATGAGCTCCGGCGAGCTCGATCTTCCGGAAAACTGTATGTAACACATCGTGACAAGGCTCAATAGATTCCTGGGGACATGAGAAACCTCAAAAGCTATCTTAATCGAGGATTAAATGGTTGGACAAAGGGGGACGACAACGGTTGCAGCAAGATGAAACGAAAAGGCGGCCACAAGATCTGGAATTCACGAGTTAATTCTTGATAATTTTTCGATTCGTTTTCTCCTGAAGGATTCATAGAGAATGTATCTTCTATGGTTCAAAGGGAAGGACGAATCATCAATTGTGGAAGGAGAATTTTAGTGTGGAATCACCACTGTTTCACTAATGGCCGTCCGCAAAAATTGGAAATCTGGCATACTGACCAAAAAGGGTTGGGGAGCACGAAGACACGATGTTTGCGAACCTTTGAGCGCTGTTGGTTAGTGTGTAGGAGCCTTTGAGCGCCGGGCGACGGTGGCGCGCCGTGGCTCAACCGTTTTGAACTGGGAGGGATTTCCTGTCTTGGGGTGGCTCGAGGAAGGTAGGGGTGTCGATTAGTCGCGTTGGGGAAGTAGAACAGCACCTCGCGCGTTGCTTCCCCGCCTTGGCCAGGCTGGAAACCAGTGGCAACGCGGCACGGCGCGAAGCAATGGTGTGGCGGTTATGGGTGCTTGCTCAGCTCGGCCTAGCTTCGAACAAAAGTTGCAGAGGAGCTCGACCAGTTCCATGGTCCGGCACTGGCCTCCTCCAGCGAGGAGCTTGGCTTGGGGCAGAGCTGCCGGCCATGGTGGAGCAGCGAGCAAGGGCGGCCGAGGTGCAGTGCGACGGCTCAGCGGACGAGCAAGCACTACGGACAAGCCTGAGAGTGAGCAGGGGAGCAAAGCATCGACCAAAAGAGGGCACAGCTTCTGATGCGATGATAAGAGCGATAGGAAGAATATATGGGCGATGGCATCGGGCTGTAGCGGTGCACAGGTGCATGGCGCGCGCACGTGAGGTGAGGGAGAAAAACAGAGGTAGTTGGGTTCTCTTCTCCCTGACAGGTGGGTCCTATTTTCTATTCATTCCCTCCCCTCTTCTTAATCAAATTAGCAAATTCTAAATTGCCACAAAATTCCAGTTTAGCTAACAAAATTATGAGGAGTTCCATTATGAACTCAGATTTAAGTTTGGAGCGAAATGATGTTGAGACTTTAAATTCGAATTTAAATATTCCATTTAAATCATGGCTTTTCCTTTTTTCCTATAATTCGCAAAAACCTTTGACAGGTCATTAAGTCAATTCTAACAATAAATGTAAGAATAGACCTTTTTTGCCCATATTGAGTTTGCCATTTGAATTTGAATCGAAATTCAAGTTTTTAAGCATTGATTTAGAATATTCAAACTAAAAGTTTTTTGTGAATTAATATATAATACATTTGCTCACTTAATTAATTATTAATAACACTTTGGCTATTTCAAATCTAACAATTGAATAAATTTGATTTATAATAAGATTTTGGCCTGAACTTGGCATTTGGCCTTTGAATCAAGTTTAAGGTTAACTTAACATTGTTCTTTGGTATAAATTGAGAAATCCTTCTTTTGCACATCAGTTTTCTTGAAAATAACACTAAATTTCAAGTTTTAACAAGCTCATATTTTTAACATTGTTATTTATCTGATCTAATTCATGTGAGGGTGAATTTTCAGTTTAACTGAAAAATTTTCAAGTTTGTATTTTCACATTTTAGCTCTTCTCGAATGAGGGTTTTACAGAAGGTCTTCAGTTAACTTTAGCAATAGCAAACCTGTTGTCACAGATTCCACAATATGCGTAGACAGCCACCGAAGTACAAGATCAAGATCGACCATGTCCACTACAACTTGGGAAGAGCTTTGAAGGCAGTACATCGAAGAAATAGAGAGTACTAGAGTGATCTCAAGCTTTACAAAGATTAGGATTCCGTAGTATGTTTCCCAACAATTCTTACCAACACTCTTCTCATGGATTCATGAACTTGGTCAAGTCATAAAGGGGCATTCCTTGACAGCACCTCTTTATGACTAAGTTAACCGCACCTTGCAAAGTTTGAGATATTCCTTAATCGTGTTTAATTGCCTTACTCATTCTTGCTCACAACTTAAAAGATGATGCATCATACATATTGCAATTCTTAGAGACACGCCCAACCAATCATGTGCAACGCCTTGCATGCACCATACATAAGCATCATTGTGCACCATACATATGCACCATTTACATCATACCATGTGCATATACATTGCACCATACAACATGTGATGCATCATATATAATCATTACTAATGAAATGAGAAAAACATGATGCATGATTAATACTAAAAATCTAAGCAATATTTTGTATCTCCATTTGAACCTTTATGTAGTGTCTAATGACCTTGATCTTCTCACAACTCTTGTGTTATATCATTCGTTGCCTAGATCTTTTTCATTGAGTAATACCAAGGAAACCAATTACTCAGTGTCCTTTCTAGCTAAGCAAAAGCTTGAACCATCATCCTTTACTTGTTTAGGTTCGAATTTCTAGACATTTGAAACTGTAACATCCTTCCTTGTGAGATCATCGGGTTAGTTGATCGACCTCGTGAAACATCTTGATTTTCTCTATTCGCAAGACTTATCGAGTTATTGCTTAACCTCACGAAATCCTTGACTTTATTTATTCGTAAATGTACCAGGTGATTATCAACCTCCCGAAACTCCTTGAGCTCCATTGGAATTCTCGACTAATATATGGTGACATTGATATAGCGGCAACCTTGTGTTTACCACATATTTGAGTTCTTTGCTATTTGAGAAACATATGGGGAACTGAATATTCAATCTCCGTATACCACCACAAAGAGTTTTAATCCTTGGATCACGTATTGAGATACCGTTCATTACGAGTTTAGTGATCCATGGTTATCCTCGCAAAACACCTTGATTCATCTTTGGGAAATACTACATTAATGTTATAAGGACTTGTACAAAACAAAGTGTAAAAGCCCTAAATTTCAAGGTACAAAGTTCATATAGGAGAATTTCAATTTGGATGGGCAAAAGAAATCAAATGGCAATTGGGAAATTAAACCAATTCAAACTTCAATAGAAGGGATCCAAAAATTAAAAAATTTGCTCCAGTTCAAAATTTGTCAAAATGAAAATTTGAGCTCACAATGAAATCCAAAATATTCCAAATAGCCTCTTTGCAAAGTTTCATAATTTTTGAAGCTCATTTGCTATTTAATTCAGTGACTCCATTGAATTTCATTCAAATTCAAATTTGAATTTGAATTCCAGTTGAAACTTGTCCAAATTCAAAATCCAATTTCAGAATCTGAACCTAAACAATTTATTTGGCCTCTCAACAAAAATCTAGAATTTTTGGACAATTCTAGGTAGGAGAATTGAAGTTACAGAGGAGGATTAGGATGAAAGGGGCCATGGGGCCCACTGGCCAGTGAAACACAGCCGTGAGTGCTCTATTTCACGGCTGTCCCCACCGATCGACGCTGGGAGGGCACACCACCACAAAAGGGACATGCAGTGGCAAGCAGTTGCGTGGCTATATGACTCCTCCACCTTCTTAAGGCCCTGCGGCGCCTCACCGACGAGGACACCACTCTCTGTTTCGTCAAAACCAATTCCCGTCGCCATTTCTGCCGCCTTCTCTTCCTCCCTGCTGAGAACCTTGATCTTACCTCTTCTCTCTTTGGTGCGAACAGCAAAGATGGTGCTAAGACCCCGCTCTAGCATCTACGCCTTTTATCTCATTGTGTTGCTCATTGTTTGGTTCGCATTTTGAAGTTCCACCGTCGCCATCGTTGGGCCATCAAGGACGTCGCCCTCTGTCCACCGTGGTGCTGACAACCTAGGCCGTTTCAAACTTTGACTTCAACAGACAAACTGAGCGCCAGGACACCACCTTGTTCACCGTGAAAACCTTTCTTAGGTTCATCCCTTATCGAGCGCAAAATCTTATCTTCCTTTTCGGCATGCTTTTAGCGTTCTTGCTAGGTTTACCTTTCGATTCATTTTCTAGATGTAACTATCATCTAGTACATTTACATAATAGTTTCCTGGCCTCATTAAGCATCTACACGAGCAAGAACTAGAAAGAATAATCGAGGGACGGCTATTATATGCCGATTTTTGTAGCCGCCGTGGAGAAACCATCGGCACGCCATCGAACTCGGCGTTGTCGACCGTTCCACGATGTTTGTGCCTCTGTTTCATCTTTCCCTTGATCCCAAGAACGTCCCCGATCGATTTATGAGGTGTTTGAGCTAAAGATACGTAGTTCCAACATGGCCGGAACCCTAGACGCCACCGTCATTGTCGCACTGCCATTTCCGGCCGTCAACACGTCGATTCGACCTCACCGCAGTGTTCCTCGTCCCATAAAATGGTTGGAGGGAGACTTCCAGCAAGGGAGATGGCCGGGAGTGCCGAGCCGGCGAGCTCGTCGGCGCAGCGCCGCCGTGGCCGCATTGCGCGTCGAGAGGAAGAAGAAGACTGCGGGCCCTGCATGTCAGCCTCAGTGGTACTTGCTCGGGATCGGCTGTGGTTCGGATCTGTAAGACCTATGTGTGCTGAATACATTGGCTTGTTGTGAATACACTTGCTTTAATGATAAAAGTTTTGAATATCACTAAAACACTTTTTTTTATCAAGGTCCGACTCTAGCTCTGAGCTACAGCAAGGTCCGACGGTAGGTCCGGCTTGGTTTGGGTAGCTCCGGTTACGTTCGATGCTAGGTCCGACTAGCTTTGGTCAGCTCCGGTGAAGTTTTGTCTTTAGCTCCGACATGTCTTTGATAGCTCCGACATGTTTTTGATAGCTCCGCCGTGTTTTTGCTAAGCTCCGAGTTGATTTTTCTAGCTCCGGCTTTTGGGATTACTAGTTTAGACTAGTTCTGGTTAGCTCCGGCGCTAGGTCCTGCTAGTTTTGTAAGCTCCGGCGGGAGCTTGGTTATACTAGTTCTGGTAAGCTCCGGCGCTAGATTCTACAGGCTTTTGTTAGCTCCGGCTCAAGGTCCGGGTTGCTCTGGCAAGGTCCGGAACTTGACCGTAGTGCTTCTGTTTTTCATTTGCAATGTTTCGTACTTGCTTTACATTGTTGGAAAGATTGCTTAGTATTCTTTTACTAATTTTTTGGTGCATTTTGGATGATATGGTTGATATCGTGTTACTGTGGTTTTGCAACATGCTTATGTGAGGTTCTCACGTAGGGTGTTGTGTTCGGAACTAACTTGAGTCAAGTCGAGGACTTGGGCTCGTATGGATTGGTTGTTTATTCATGTGCAGTTGTTGCTTGAGTTCAATACATGGCTGGTAACGGGATCCATTGGACTAGTCTCAGGGAGGAGATGAGGTTCCAACAACCAAATTCAAGATGAATTGTGGTTGAGCTGATCAGGAGGTTGCGCAACATTATTGAATCAAGAACAATGCATATGAAGGTATCGTGGACGTCGTTGGAAGATGTTTGCACGTATGCAAGGAGTGCATGGACGTGGCTACATGGTTCCAAGACGTGATGAAGAGATGCGGACATAAAGAGTTGGTCGAAAAGGTCCAACCGACTAGGTTATGGACTCAGGCTGCGGCTGAGTCGGGTTTGACTCAAATATGGAAAGATTTGAGTTGGTTATGATAGGATTTTGTGTGGGTCACGAATTTGAGTTGTTTAGGAATGTGGAATACATTCCTAAGGTGTTTGGAAGTCTTAAGATTGCTTCTATCTGCGTATAGAAGAATCTTGAGCAGTTATGGAAAGTTACGATTCGTGATCTGAGTAGGATTGGAGTCCTAGTTGATATTGGGTTGGCTTTCGAGCTGGTTATATAAGCAAGGGAGCCCAGAGCTCGTGGCGCACGACTTTGGGGCTGTTCCTCTTGTGTTCTATTGAATAAAATTCGTAGTTTGAAGGAACTTTTGTGCCTTGTTCGTCCGACTTGTTCCAGACAAGTTTTACTCATCGAGTTTCTGGACAGCACTACCTTTCGTCGGTGGTTTTATCATAACTCGAGTTTTACAGATCCAATTGACGTGATTCTTTTTGGTTTGTCTTCACAACTTGATTGTCTATCATCTGTCAAAATTTCACGGTCATTGAATTTGTGGTCTATGATCTACACGAGTTTCTTTGCGGCGTTCCAGAACTGCTTTTTTCTTGGGTAGGGCAGATTGACCATTGTTTGATCTTCTGATCATAACTTGATTTTTTCTCGACAGATTTGAGTGATTCTTTTTGTGTTGTCTTCATGACTTTATTCTCTCTGATATCTATCACTTTTGTCACGGTGAAACACATTTATATTAGTCTCACACACGATTTCTTTAACAGATCATTTTTTTGCCGAAAGAGTTTGGGGTTTAATTGTTTCCGCTGCGTAAGATTTTTAAATCTACCATTCACCCCCCCTCTGGTAGCTTTTCATGTGCTTTTCGATCCTACAATTGGTATCAGAGCCACGGTGCTCTAATCTTTGAGATTTGTGCGTGTTTTTGACTAATCATCATGGAGAAGTACTCTGCCAAACCTTGTGTGTTCGTTGGTATTGATTTTCAGGTTTGGAAGGCACGCATGGAGGCTTTCATCCAGGCACAAGGCTATGTAATATGGGAGAAGGTATACAAGCCTTACGAAGTGCCATCAATCGGTCAAGTTACAGCTACAAATCTGAGAGATGTTGACAATAACAACAAGGCTCGGAACTTGATCATACAAGGATTAACACAAAGCGACTTCGACCGTGTTGCACACCTCCGATCTGCATACGATGTGTGGAAAGCACTTTGTGACTACCACGAAGGATCTAACACGATCAAAGAGGTAAGGCAAGACATGTTAAAGAAAGAATACATGCGCTTCGAGATGCAACCCGGTGAGTCTATTGATGACCTTTTTGCTCGCTTTAATAAAATTCTCAGCAACTTGCGTAGTGTCAATGTTGCATTTTCAGATGCTGAAAATGCTAGGCAATTGCTAAGTGCATTAGATATGTCAATTTGGGAGATGAAATTCACATCTATTCGTGAATCTACTGTCATGAGTTCACTTACTTTAGATGTGCTATATTCCAAGTTAAAAACTCATGAAATTGAGATAATCTCACGTAAGAACCCCAATAAGTCTATTGCATTTGTTTCACAACGTGATATGTCTAGCTCCGGCCAATCATCATCTTGCAATACTCTTGCTTTGTTGTCCTCACTAACCCTTGAGCAGATCGAAGAATTTCCAGAAGAGGAGTTGGCACTCATCTCTACTAGATTCTCAAAAGCGTTGCAAAATGTGAGAACTAGAAGGAGAGGAAGCTCCGGACCTCAATGCTGTTTTGAATGTGGTAAAACAGGACACTTTCGTACAGAATGCCCTAACCTTTCAGGTCCGACCACCCGGGAAGAAAAACAAAGCAAGGTTCGGACCTCCTATGGAAATTCCAACAAGAAGAAGAAAAGTACCATAGGACGCAAGATGATCAACAGTTTCATCACCGCGCTTCAAGAGTTCAGTTCAAGCGACGTGGACATTGGAAGTGATGAAGATGAAGATGATTTGGCGAACTTGTGCTTTATGGAGGGCAAGTCAAGATCAAGTATGGAGGAGGCATAACACAATAGCGACAATGAAGAGGTATGTCCTACTTGCGAAGAAATATGTGATGCTATTTCTCGTGCCACTATTATTATTAAGAAAAAGGACAAAAAGCTTAGGGATAGTACTGCTAAAATTGAATCACTAGAATCTGAAATCAACCGTTTAAAAACTTTGATTCCTAGTGATGATGCATGTCCCTCATGTGATTTAATATATGAACAATTGTCCTTATTAAGAAGTGCGCACACCTCCACACTTGATTAACTTGAGTTAGAAATTGAAAAGAACAAAGAGCTTGCTGCACTTAATGATAAAAACTTGAAAGATGCTTCTTGTTCTACAATTGATTTGCATTGTTCTACTTGTGATGATCTTGGTAAGAAACTATAGGATGCCATGACTGAAATTTCTATATTGAACAATGCTTTATGTTCTCATGAAGTTAAATTTTGTTCAAATTGCAAACTAAAAGGAAAAACTTCATGTGAAAATTGCCTTGATCTGTCCAATAAACTTGATCACATGCATAGGACATTAGATCGGTTTTGTAATGGGAATAAGAACCTAAACTTACTGCTGAATTCTTCCAAGTCTTGCAATGATAAAACTGGTTTAGGTTTTGATTCTCATGCTCATGCTAAGACACATCCACCTAAAATTATAAAGTCATTAGGAAGTGGTTTGATTCAAACAGTTCCTAAACAAAAAGGAGTGGTTTTCAAATCTGCAGGAGTGTTGCCTCATTCGGTTTCAAATAAAAATATTGCTTGCTCATCTAGACATGAACACAAAGTTAAATTTTATTGTACCTTCTGTGGTAGAGATGGTCATGTCATAGATTTTTGTTATAGACTAGCTAAACAACAGAAAAGGGAAAGAATGGTTGCTAGATCTCATAACTTTCATGCAAATTTGCTGCACACATTAAACCGAATGTACAACCTGCTGTTTTGAGTCAAAAACATTCAAAGTTTACCTCCGGACCTTCTATTTTTGCCTCTGGATCTACTGATTTTTGTGCTACACAAGTAACACCTTATAGGTCAGTAGTCAAGAATAAAAAATCTCAAACTTTGACTCATAAACCTGCTGTTTTGTCTCAGCTTTCGCGTGTTTTTCCTGCTGCACGTCGCGTGACTCAGTACTGGATTCCTAAATGCCTTTTGACTAACCCCAGTATTGAGTCAACGACGTATTGTGCTTTTATGTAGGTTACACGTTTGAGGAAGGAGAACATTTGGATTGTGGATTCAGGTTGCTCACGCCACATGACCGGTAACAAAGATTGGTTCTCCTCCCTCTCTTTTGTGTCACGTGTAGAAAATGTTACTTTTGCCGATAATTCCTCAACTCCTATAATTGCTAAGGGTTCGGTTAGAGTAAATGATCACTACACTTTGAAGGATGTGACACTTGTCAAAAATTTGAAATACAAACTTCTTTCTGTTGCACAATTGCTAGATGAAAATCTAGAAATTATTTTCAATAAAAACTGCTGCAAAGTTGTAGGTTCAAATAGTGAGCTTATTTTTAACATGTCTCGGTTTGGAATAGTTTTTAAAGCTGATTATGATATGTCTTCCTCTAAGCATAGGTGTCTAGTTTCTAATGATTCAAAGGACTTATATTTTTGGCATCGTAGACTTGGTCATGTAGGCTTTGATCACCTAACGCGTGTTAGTGCTCTTGATCGCATACGTGGGCTGTCTAAGCTTAAAGGGGACAAAGAAATTGTGTGCTCTTCTTGTAGACATGCTAAGATGGTTGCAGGTTCACATACTCCTATCACAATGATCATGACAACTGAACCATGTCAACTTTTGCATCTTGACACCGTAGGACCTTCACATGTTCAATCCTTCGGAGGTAAATGGTATGTTCTTGTTATCGTTGATGATTATTCTAGATACTCTTGGGTTTACTTTATGGCGTCTAAGAATGAAGTTTTTAGTCACTTTAGAACTTTATTTCTTAAATTATCAATTGATCACCCAGGATCATTAAAAGCAATTAGAAGTGATAATGGAACTGAATTTAAAAATCAATTTTTGATCACTTTTGTGCTGAAAATAGAATAGATCATCAACTTTCTTCACCATATGTACCTCAACAAAACGGTGTTGTAGAAAGAAAGAACATAACTTTAGTTGAGATGGCTAGGACTATGCTTGATGAATATCAAACTCCTAGGAAATTTTGGGCTGATGCGTTAGCAACCGCTTGTTATGTCTCAAATCGTGTTTTCCTGCGTGCTAAGCTAGGTAAAACACCATATGAGCTTCGGTTTGGACATAGGCCTAGTGTTACACACTTTCGGGTCTTTGGTTGCAAATTCTTTGTTAAGAAACATGGTAATCTTGATAAATTTGAACCTAGATCCATTGATGGCATGTTTCTTGGTTATCCATCTCATACTAGAGGCTACCGTGTGCTTTTACTTAATACTAACAAAATTGTGGAGACTCGTGAAGTGTCTTTTGATGAATCTAGCCCAGGTACTAGCTCAAACATTGCAGGACCAGATCCGTATCCTTAGGGGGAGGGTATTTTCGAAGAGGAAGAAGAGCCGGTGATACTACCTGGTAGTTCTGAAGTTGACACGTGTCCAGCTCCGGACATTGAACAAGCTCCGGCTATTACCTATGCTAGTCCTGTTCATCCTCAAGCCACAAGTTCATCGATTTGTGATGAACATGAAGAAGAAGAAGAAGCTTGTGAGACATCTGTTCCCCTACGGTTTTACAAAGATCATCCCCCACAACAGATGATTGGAAGCTTGCACGAACGAGTCACACATTCCAGGTTTTACGATCCAAACTCTCATGCTCATTCTGCTTTTGTTGCTTCTTTTGAACCCAAAGATATATCACACGCACTCACTAATGAATCTTGGATTATTGCCATGCAAGAAGAGTTAGAATATGTTGAAATGGGAAACATTGTGCTTCACCATGTAGATACCGAACAACAATTGGCTGACATTTTTACAAAACCTTTGGATTTCACTCGTTTTTGTTACATTCGTAGTGAAATAGGGGTTATGCATCCTCATGGCTTAAATTGAGGGGGAGTTTTTTTTGAAACTTGGGAAGTCTATGTGTGAATCTGAAATTAAAATAATATGAGCATAGTATTTCATACATATATGACTTTGTGATTCCTTTTACATGCTGAAAGTTCTTACTACATTACTCATGTTATACATTTTTTAGTTTTTGCCATGACTAGTAATTGGAATAATTACTTACACTAAGATTGGTCATGATCGAACTTTCTTGATATTTTGAACTTGTTACATGTTCACAAGTGCTTTTAATCATTAAGAATTCATCAAGTAATCAACTCACATGTTGAGTTTTTATGAACAAATATAAATTGAGAAAAGATCAAGAGAATATGCATGCATCACACTTCTTCTTTTGAGATAGCTTATCATTGCACTTAGATATGAACTTGGAAGAAGTTGTGTATGACTAAAACCATGTCCTTAAGCTTCTGATTATCAAATGACATAGGCTTGGCTTGGTTGATTAGAATAAGGCAGATGCACATATAATCTCTTGCAAATATCATATGATCTGAATTTATGCTTTGAAAAATAATAAAATGTAGCAACTAGTGTCATGCTTTCAGGTTTTGAAATAGTTAAGTTTGTGAGATCATGACTTGCTTAAATTGAAAATTACATATGATCTCTAGCATGGCTTACACTACTTTATGTATCTCATTGATGTGATAGTGTAAGTTACTTGATAGAATGACTGGGATGAGCTTTGTTTTATATGTATATGTTATAATATGCTCATAACAATTAAAATTTCTCTTTTACCTTGTTGAATACATTGTCAAAGGGGGAGAGATAAGCATGAAGAGAAAGATAATATGTGCATAAGGAGAGATAATAAAGGGGGAGAGATAATTTTTTTTTGGATTTTCTTCTCATTTTACTTTTGATTTACAAAGGGGGAGAAATTGTTTTCAAAACATTTAATTGAATAAGCCAATGTTCGGATTTTAAATGGTGTTGCCAATGAAATGGTGTTGTCAATGCATTCATCAAGGAGGGAGATTGTAAGACCTATGTGTGCTGAATATATTGGCTTGTCGTGAATACACTTGCTTTAACGATAAAAGTTTTGAATATCACTAAAATACTTTTTTATCAAGGTCCGACTCTAGCTCTGAGCTACAGCAAGGTCCGACGGTAGGTCCGGCTTGGTTTGGGTAGCTCCGGTTACGTTCGATGCTAGGTCCGACTAGCTTTGGTCAGCTCCGGTGAAGTTTTGTCTTTAGCTCCGACATGTCTTTGATAGCTCCGACATATTTTTGATAGCTCCGCCGTGTTTTTGCTAAGCTCCGAGTTGATTTTTCTAGCTCCGTCTTTTGGGATTACTAGTTCCGACTAGTTCTGGTTAGCTCTGGCGCTAGGTCTTGCTAATTTTTAAGCTCCGACGGGAGCTTGGTTATACTAGTTCTGGTAAGCTCCGGCGCTAGGTTCTACTAGCTTTTGTTAGCTCCGGCTCAAGTCCGGGTTGCTCTGGCAAGGTCCAAAACTTGACCGTAGTGCTTCTGTTTTTCATTTGCAATGTTTCATACTTGCTTTACATTGTTGGAAAGTTTGCTTAGTATTCTTTTACTAAGTTTTTGGTGCATTTTGGATGATATGGTTGATATCATGTTACTGTGGTTTTGCAACATGCTTATGTGAGGTTCACACGTAGGGTGTTGTGTTCGGAACTAACTTGAGTCAAGTCGAGGACTTGGGCTCGTATGGATTGGTTGTTTATTCATGTGCAGGTGTTGCTTGAGTTCAAGACATGGCTGGTAACGGGATCCATTGGACTAGTCTCAGGGAGGAGATGAGGTTCCAACAACCAAATTCAGGAGGAATTGTGGTTGAGCTGATCAGGAGGTTGCGCAGCATGATTGAATCAAGAACAATGCATATGAAGGTATCGTGGACGTCGTTGGAAGATGTTTGCACGTATGTAAGGAGTGAATGGACGTGGCTACATGATTCCAAGACGTGATGAAGAGATGTGGACATAAAGAGTTGGTCGGAAAGGTCCAACCGACTAGGTTATGGACTCAGGCTGCGGCTGAGTCGGGTTTGACTCAAATATGGAAAGATTTGAGTTCGTTATGATAGGATTTCGTGTGGGTCACGAATTTGATTTGTTTAGGAATGTGGGATACATTCCTAAGGTGTTTTGAAGTCTTAAGATTGCTTCTATCTGCGTATAGAAGAACCTTGAGCAGTTATGGAAAGTTACAATTCGTGATCTGAGTAGGATTGGAGTCCTAGTTGATATTGGGTTGGCTTTCGAGCTGGTTATATAAGCAAGGGAGCCCAGAGCTCGTGGCGCACGACTTTGGGGCTGTTCCTCTTGTGTTCTATTGAATAAAATTCGTAGTTTGAAGGAACTTTTGTGCCTTGTTCGTCAGACTTGTTCCAGAAAAGTTTTACTCGTCGAGTTTCTGGACAGCACTACCTTTCGTCGGTGGTTTTATCATAACTCGAGTTTTACAGATCCAATTGACGTGATTATTTTTGGGTTGTCTTCACAACTTGATTGTATATCATCTGTCAAAATTTCACGGTTATTGAATTTGTGTTCTATGATCTACATGAGTTTCTTTGCAGCGTTCCAGAACTGTTTTTTTTCTCGGGTAGGGCAGATTGACCATTGTTTGATCTTCCGATCATAACTTGAGTTTTTCTCGACGGATTTCAGTGATTCTTTTTGTGTTGTCTTCGTGACTTGATTCTCTATGATATCTATCACTTTTGTCATGGTAAAACACGTTTAGATTAGTCTCACACACGATTTCTTTAACAGATCGTTTTTCTGCCGAAAGGGTTTGGGGTTTAATTGTTTCCGCTACGTAAGATTTTTAAATCTACCATTCACCCCCCCTCTGGTAGCTTTTCACACGCTTTTTGATCCTACAGGATCTAATACAGCTACGCGGGTTAATTCCGTGGCCTCTGGTGCGGCCCAGCGCTGATTGGCCCAATTCAAATAAGTGGGGCCGGCTGCTTTGTTTAAATTTTCCCATTGGAAAATAATTCCAGGATTCAAGCAAACTTTTAAAAATCATTACTCCTAGTAGAATTGCTCAACAATTTCCAAATAAATTATAGTAGACTCATCTCAATCTTAACTTTGCAGTTGTGCAATTTGTTCGACATGAAACGCCCAGAATTTTCTTAGTTAATTCCTTTGAACTAACTGCTTGGGAAATTAATTACTCCAGTTCTGCTAATTGGAAAATTCCAAATTTTGTTCAGGACACTCTCCAAATTTCATTTGATCTGCAGTAAAAATTTCAAGTTCATTGTACTTCAGTTACTGGGTTGATCAGTGTTCCCAATCTCTATGTAATTGAAAAAAATGAGAAAAGTACCGCAAGCAATTCAGAATTTCTTCCAAACTTGTAAAATCAGTTACTCCCTGTAGGAAGATTAGAAAATTGTGAAACAAAATTTCCTAGAACCAATGATACACCCTCTGTATGGTACAACCACTGGTATCCAAGATAGACCTCCAGAATTACAACCAAAATTCAGAGAATCCTTTTAATTGTTTGAATTTTAGAGACAACAAGCTTCCTTGAACATATCCAATTTTTGGTCCAGATCTTCCTCATAGATCCTATTGTCCACTGTAAAAATCCCAAAACCAATTAAAATCTTTTGCATACCTGATCATTAGTTATAAGATCTTTTCTATAGTTTCTATATCACACATATACTTTATATATTGCATATCATATAGCGACCGAGGTCGAGGAGGACCCGGAGCCCTTGGAGACTCTTCTTCTAGAAGCTAACTTCCCCTCTGACACGCAGCCAGGTAAGCCCTGGTTTGCATTTAAGCACTATTTCAAATTTTCTAGTTGTATCACTTATGCCTAGGGTGAATTTTGTGCATTAGGGCTAAGGTGCTTGTTACTCCACTTGCATGACCCACAAATCCCATGGAGTATTGGGTAGGTCTAGAGCTTGACGAGTAGACAATGCCATGCTTACGTTTATAGGAATCCGATAGAAGTCGAGTAGTTGAAATCTACTCGCGAGATTGGATTTTATCACACGAGATGAATTGAATCAAAGAATGGTTTAGAAATGTGAAATTGAGATCGAGCAGCGGGTAGGATGCAGCGAGGCATGGTCTCACGTGCGTAGCCCTGCTTTTGTCGATTGAGGACCGATCTGTGTGCGGCCTTGTTGGACCAGTTTGAACAGTACCGGATGCATACTGGGCATATGAAACCCTAGAAACCGATGTAACTTGATAACTTGGATGTCGAGGCATATCCCATTATCGATAGGGGTGGGCTAAGGGTAGTAAGGTTTAAATTCGCCGGCGGGCACAGAAACGCTTCGTGCGAGAACCTTGCCCGCGATGGTGGGACCGGTTCGGTGTTTGAGTTCTCTTGTGAAAGGTGGCTGCGTATTACATGCTGAGGAGCACGTCATGCTCCTTAGGCACGGGTGTATGTGACGTGTTATTTGGGTGTGTTCTTTTTGCAATCACCGTCGCTCGCGGTAATAGAGTACCACTTGTTCACCGCACTGTGATGTAGTAAATACTGAAGAAGTCAGGAGAAATGTACTAAAATATAATTGTTTTGCCACTATGTTTGCTACAGATTAGGCTCATTAAAGTTACTGTTATTGAACATTTATGCTACTGCTATTAACCTGTAAAATGATGATCAATTTATATGCAAGTCATTTACTGCTATATCCATTCTTATGTTAAGTATCCCTGCTATAGAGTTCTATGTTTAGGTGAGACGGTTAAGTCTTGCTGAGCCTTCATGCTCACAGTTGCTATATTAAGTTGTTTGCAGGTGAGACATATGAGGAAGGGCCCGAGGATGAAGTGATGCCCCCGTTGGGGTATACCACCGAATGGGAGCCCTGCACGCCGCAGTAATTTGTGTGTGGCTAGTGTGTAGCGTCCGCGGGCTGGACGGCTGCACTTTTGCATAGCTAGGCTGAGATTTTAGCTATGAATATTATCTTTCGATGTATATTAAGTATTGTAAAAGACTTTTGCTTTTTATATAAATAAAACATTGTATTTTGTTGTATTCTTTTCGTGTGTGCTGTTGGGTGCCGCATCGCACGGCACCACCCTCTGCAATTCCTAGAATGTGTGGACCCGGTCCTCACAGCCTGGTATCAGAGCCACATTGGGAATAGCACGCTCGAAAAGAGCCTATTTTGAAAACTTAGGAGTAGTCGAGTGAGGATTACTACTATGCCCACATAAGTCCATTATAGTACTAGTTATTTAAGGTGGCAAGCTAACTTATGTGTTATTATATTCTGTAATGACGCTCCGACATCAGGTAAGAGGTAAGGTATGCCACCGCAAGCGGATCAATTGCGGTAAGCTCACCATGCGAGAGGTAGCATGTGGTTGTTTCCGTGGCTTGGCACGGAAATGTTAATATGAGTCTTTGAAACTTTCTATGTTTCTGAGAACATATGACACGCGGTACCCCAGCGTGCTACAAAATTAGTGGGAGCCCCCGTCGGGTGGGACATAGCCCGATGCGCCCCCTATTGGTGCAGCACTATGCAAAGTCGTGGGACCCCGTCGGATGGTAGAAAACTCGGTCATGTACCTCGAGACATGGCTTCGCTCGAGGCAGCCCGTATGGAATGATACGGGACGAATGTTTTTACTTTCATATATATTATTATGAACTAGTTGCCCGTGCGGGCTGTGCCGTACGGCACCATATGTTAGATCTATTGTTTGTGTGTAGATGCAGTACACTAACCACGTTTAAGTAATTCAAGTAGAAAAATGTTTGCGAGTGAACGTCATTGCTGCCACCGTTGAGACGTATGCCGGAATATCGGCTTAGGATTTTCTTTGGTGAGGGCGTAGTACCGGCATTGTATTCAAGTTTCAGCAGGCACGTCGACGACATTATCCATGCTGGTGTGACTCGACAACAAGTAAAAATTCCTAACGTAGGACTAAGGTTGAAATTTGTAACCTCTGTTTTGGAGCGTGCTGGTCAGATTAAAAATTAATCATGGTGTCGCTGCAGTATGCAGGCCTGTGATTTGAGAACTTGAGGAAGTCCTTCACAAGTTTCATTTTCAGCTCCAAGGCAGATTTCAAGGTTTAAAACTTGAAAACTCCATTTGAACTTAAAGTAACCAGTTCCTGGTTCCAACTGTGAAATGGAACGAAAATTGACTAAGTTTGGAACAGTATAACTTCCTGTATATTGCACCCCTATAGGTATAAGATACATGGTTGGAAAGTGTAGAGAGTCCTCTAAAACTTTTATGTTCAACTCCAGATCAGAATCCCCCTGTAACCTATTGAAAAATTCAAATTTCCAAACTCTTTCAAATCTGGACAGAGACTGGACAGTTTTTGTTTCTTGTCACTGTCTTGATCATATATCTTCATAGAATCAACGGATGACTTCATGTAATGCATTTCTGTAATCCTGAAGATGTATACAACAATTTTTTAATTTATGATTGTTGCATATATTGATGTTTTGTATCTGGAAAAATGTGGACAAAATCAGCCTTAAACAGAGGAGATGCTGTCAAAATTTTTTTCCAGAAAACTGTTAACTTGCAAAAATAATATCTACTTATACAGAAATGATATGGAGGCAAATAAATACATTACGGAAAGCTATATGAGTATGATACAACTTTGTAGTTGAACTCAAGTCCTGAAATTTCCTCTAACCGGATGAAAATTTCGAATTTCTCCAGACTGGTCAAAAGGAACAGAAACTGTGACAAATTCCAGTGATATGTTTCATTTGGCATTCGAATTTGGATTCACTTTCATAATTCAATTTTCATATCCCTAATCTGCTATTAAACAAAGTTTGTTGAATTTGAGTATTTGACTCATTCAAGTGCTCATTTTATAGATGACAGATGTAATGCTATTGCCAGACGGATGGGTGTTCTCCACGTGCGCCAACCATTCGGGCTTCCCGAGTATGCTACGGGAGGTGCTCTAACAGTTTGGCTTCATCGAGATGCCATGCTATTGGGGTCAGGAGACGGTTGACAGAGGCGTACCATCATGTACCGTCCTGGTCGACATCCCGGCAAGTCCGCGTTTCTATGGATGGGCTCCTTTTTCGGTCACTACCCCGGGAGCTCATTTGGAGGACACGTGAGCAATTGCAGTGGCCGAAGCGCTGATGAAGCTTTGCCAGATTCATCAAGGTTCCATGGCAGGGACACAATTTGCTCTTCTCCCGGTCCGTGGTGATTCTGGTTTTGAGTGGCAACGGCGTATGGTTGCGGCCTATCGACCATATGGCGACACAACCTCGACAACACTTGGGACCTTTGCCGCTGCATCCAGCATGGTGGTTCTTGCACAAGGTGCAATCCTGCAGGAGCAAGTCGAAGCCTTGAGACAAGCGACTGAACGGGGTGACACTCTTGATTATATCAATGAGAACCTACGTTTGTTTCTGGCTCTGACGAATCACCGATTAAATCAATGCGAGGATCAGTTGCATCACACTCGCACTAGACTGCGAAAAGCTCGCGGCGGACTGAGGCAAACTCACATGGAACTGCAGCAATCTCGTGAGGGGCTGCAGGCGAGTCAATTTGAGGTGCAACAACAGCAAAAGCAGCTGTTGGTAGTTACCGAGGAACGAGATGCAGCCATCGAAGAAGCCCATAATTGGGAGTACGAGGCAGAGCAACTTCAGGATAATGTGATTGAGGTCGAAGCACAATTGCAACCAGTTGTGTATCCAACGGCTCATGATATACCGCTGAATATGGGTGAACAAGTGCCTTCAGATCCTGAGGATGAAGAAGATCCAGAGATAGTAGAGTACGTCAATGACGATGCATCGGAGTAGGATGGGGCATCACTATTGCCATCACGGGACAATGTCTAGTTAGTAGTTGCCCGTGTTTATTTTGTGGCCATGTTTGTGTCATATTATAAATAGTAGTGGGTGTGTAGAAGATGACAAGGTGTGTATGACGACTCATGGAGACGAATGATAGTTGAGATGCACTTCCGTAGTGGGAGTCCGTCATTTTGGAGTTGACTATTATAAACTCGGTCATGAGATAATATATCTTGTATAGAGTTTGTACTTAATCAATATATGTGAATGTTATGCAATTATCACATTGTCAATACTCGCACTACTGTAATATGAAATGGATGAAGGAAAAACTAACATGTTGCTGATTTTAAATCATATGGATGCAGAATGGTGCGTACACACTCTACGCCTGAGATGGGAGGATCTAGCCGTGGTCGTGAGGACGAATCTCTGACCCGGGAGCAAACCGCGACACCACAGCAACAAGTCCCTCCACCACCACCACCTGAACCTCCGAGGACGCTTGCAGAGATTCTGGCCACAGTACTCGGCTCGCGCGACGAGCAAACCGAGTTACTGCGGATGTTGGTTCAAAATTGGTCCTGTCAAGGGGTACAACAAGATAATGGGCAATGCTAGCCCCAACAAAGCTCGTATTCAGATTTCTTGGCGACACATCCACCGGTCTTCACGGAGGCCGAGGAGCCTCTGGAGGCAGACAACTTCATTTGCACGCTCAAGGCAAAGTTCGGTTTGCTGCGATGCAGCAAAAAATAGAAGACGCTGTTCGCAGCACAACAACTCCAGGGAGCCGCCAGTGCTTGGTGGGCGAATTTCATCGCCTCAATGCCGGCTGGTCATGCGGTCATGTGGACTGAATTTCAGGAGGCGTTCCACGCATACCATATCCCTTCCGGAGTAATGAAAAGGAAGCTTCAAGAATTCTTGGAGCTAAAGCAAGGCAGGAGGAATGCCCACGAATACTCCCGCACGTTCAATCATTTGGTGCAGTACGCGTCCGAATATGTGGGGACAGAAGATAAGAACAGAGACATTCTTCTGGGGCCTGAATCCAAAGATGAAGGTCCAACTCGCACAGAGTAATCGCGGCACTTTCAACGACATAGTCAATGACGCGATTATACGGGAAGATGCTCAGCGCGAGCTCGTTTCTGATAAGAGGAAACGGAGGGCGCCGTCAAGCAGCAGCAGGGGTGGTCCGCAGAAGTACCGTGTGGTGTATCGCTCACCATCCGGTCAGCGATGGCAGTCACCGGCGCAACCGCAGCAATTTCGCGGTCGTTCTTTCAACGTGCCGTGTTTTCAACCACCATATCCACAACAGCAGCAGCAGCATAGGATGGTTCCTCGTGCATACCCACCTCCACCGCGTGCACCGGGATTCTGTCCGCAGATTGGAGGGAACCCGACACAGTGCACGTGCTATATGTGTGGCCGTGCCGGGCATTTTGCGAGAGACTGCCCCGAGCAGTGTCAAGGCAGCGGGCAAGCACCACATCGGGGTGCCATTCAACCCCACAACAAGCCCATGAAACCAGCACCAAAACCCGGCAACGTCCATCACTTAGATCTCGAAGACCTGCCGGAAGGCGAACCCATTCTCGCGGGTACATTTTCTCTACTCTAAATGCCCGTAGTTATATTATTTGACTCTGGTGCCACCCATAATTTCATTAGCCAATCATATGTTATCAAGCATCAATTACCTATCACTCCCACCGAAAGTCCATATTTGATTTGCTCTCCGGGTGGGAAAATAGCAGCGGACATGGAAGTCCATAAAGCACAACTTAGGATGGGTGGGCATATCTATCCGACTTCTCGAATTATATTAGAGGGTCAAAGGCTTGATGTCATCTTAGGGATGTCGTGGCTGCACCGTCATGGTGCTGTTCTCGACATTGTTCCACGTGTGGTCCATTTGAACTCTCCACTATATGAACCACACACTCTCATTCTAGACCGCCTTATCCAAGAAATTCCAGCCACCTACAACACGGAAGCCACAAAGCTTGAGGACATTCCTGTGGTCCGTGAGTATCCGGACGTGTTTCCCGACAACCTTCCGGGTATGCCACCAGATAGGGATATCGTGTTCAAGATTGAACTTATTCCGGGAACCACGCCTATTTCTCGAAGGTCGTACAAGATGGCACCAAATGAATTGGCTGAATTGAAGGATCATTTGAAGGACCTGCTGGACAAAGGTCTCATATGCCCATGTTCATCACCTTGGGGCTGCTCCGCATTATTTGTGAAGAAAAAGGACAAGACGTTACGTCTATGTGTGGATTATCGTCCGCTCAATGCCGTGACGTTCAAGAACAAGTATCCACTACCGTGCATCGATATCTTATTCGATCAATTAGTGGGTGCTAAAGTATTCTCAAAGATGGATCTTTGGTCCGGATATCATCAAAATAAATCCGACCGAAGGATATACTGAAGACGACATTGTCGACGAGATACGAGCTCTATGAATATCTCGTCATGTCGTTCGGGCTTACCAACGCGCCGTCTCACTTCATGTATTTAATGAATTCTGTGTTTATGCCGGAGTTGGACAAGTTTGTCGTGGTCTTCATCGACGACATTCTGGTGTATTAAAAATCAGAGGAAGAACACGCCAAACACTTGCATATCGTGCTCCAACGATTGCGAGATCACAAGCTTTATGCAAAAGTCAGCAAGTTTGAGTTTTGGATCAAACAAGTACCATTTCTTGGTCACATTATTTGAGCATAGGGCATCGCTTTAGATCCAAGCAAAATTGTACAAGTGCTGAAATAAAAGTCTCCAACGTCCGTCCACGAAGTTCGCAGTTTCCTCGGGTTAGCGGGATATTATCGGAGGTTCATTCCGAGCTTCTCAAAAATCGCTAAAGCAATGATGGAGCTGCTGAAAAAGGGGAATAAATATATTTGGAGCAAGGCATGTGAGGATGCATTTCAAGCATTGGTGAAACACCTTACAACGGCCCCAGTGTTAGCTCAGCCGGATACGACCAAATCTTTCGACATTTATTGTGATGCGTCCGGCATTGGTCTCGGCTGAGTGCTAATGCAAGAAGGCCGCGTGATCGCGTATGGATCACAGAAGCTCCAAAATCATGAGCAATATTATCCAACTCATGACCTTGAGCTTGCTGCCGTGGTACTCGCTTTGAAAATGTGGATGCATTATTTACTCGGAAATTTAGTGCACCTCTACACCGATCACAAGAGTCTGAAATATATATTCACTCAGAAGGAGCTGAATATGCGGCAGCGAAGATGGTTAGAATTGATCAAAGATTATGAGATTGAAATTCATTACCATACTGGCAAGGCAAATGTAGTTGCCGCTGCAATGAGCCGCAAGTCTCACATCAATAATTTGTCCATTACCTCGATGGAAGAGGACGAGCCGAGTTTATACTTGGTTCCATATGGAGCATTATATAATCTTGCTCTCATCCCTACTATACGAGAGGAGATTATGGAAGCTCAAAAGAAAGACGTGGGTATGTCGCACATTCGGAGGAGAATGAAGAATGGGGAAATGAAGTGCTTCCGAAGTGATGAACATAGTACCCTATGGTTCAAGGACCATATTGTGGTACCCCGTGACATGACACTTCGGAAGAAAATCTTGGATGAAGCTCACTTGTCCAAGTACTCTATTCATCCGGGCAGCGACAAGATGTACCATGATTTAAAAACCAGATTTTGGTGGACACGAATGAAAATAGAGATTGCAAAATATGTGTCCGAGTGTGATACGTGTCGGCGGGTGAAAGCCGACCACATGATAATGACCGGACAGCTGCAACCATTCAAAATTCCGGCGTGGAAATGGGAGGATATTAGTATGGATTTCATCATCGGGTTACCTCTCACATTCCACAAGCATGATTCGATTTGGGTGATTGAATGTTGGCCTAGAGGGGGGGTGAATAGGCCTTCTTGAATTTTATCGGTTCCTGTAACACTTCAACAACGAGATCAAAAACCAGATATAACGGACTAGTCCGGTAAAGTGCGGACTAGTCCGGATTTTACGGGCTAGGTTGATCAAGTTAGGTCAATTTGATTGTTTGTTGACTTTTGCAGCGGAAATATAAACTTTGTGATCAGTTCAATAGTTGTGTAACAGATTCTATTAAGAATATGACTTTATTTCAACTATCAACTTTGTATTCAACAAATCTAATCAAACCCTAGATTATGTTAATCAACTAGAATAAAGAACACAATTGAAAGACACAAGATTTATCCCGTGGTTCGGTTACCACGAAGGCAGCCTACGTCCACGTTGAGGAGCCCACAAAAGGGCCGGGTCTTCACTAACCCTTCCCTCGTTCGGATCGCCACGAAGGCCAATCCTCTTCAACTAATCACACAGGGGTAAATCACCGAGTTTAAGGGGCGATCTCACAAGTTGAGCGCTCCCTTGATTACAAGATTCAAGACCACCAATAACACACTTCAAAGTATACAAACTGAGATGCAAGAGTGTGTTAGAGATTCAAACCAAGAGCTCAATCGCGTATCAAGTGCCCTCTCCAATGATCTACAAGTGATCTTCAATGTAGTGATCAATTTAGCACTTGGTTTTGTGGAGAGAGTTAGTTTTTGAGGCTCTTGGGAGGTGTGACGGCGCTAGGGTTCGAGAGAGTTTCAAAGTGGGCCGTGCACCTCTATTTATAAGGGGTTTCTGGAAGTTACCGTTAGGGTTCAGAAAATTCGGACTAGTCCGTGGTGGTGTCCGGACTAGTCCGGTGTGCTGTGAGAAGCAAACCCTAAGTGTCCAGGAATATCGGACTAGTCCGTTTGAAAACGGACTTGTCCGATTTCACTGCTGGAAAACTTCGGACTAGTCCGATTGTCATCGGACTGGTCCGGACCTGTGAAACCTTTAGTGTTTAGGATGACAAGTCCGCACTTGGAGGACTTGTCCGGTTTAGATCAGCGTGTATATCGGACTAGTCCGTGTAAACACCGGACTTGTCCGAAGTGGATCAGAAAGGATATCGGACTAGTCCGGTGGAGACCGGACTTGTCCGATCTAGTGACCTGTGCATTGTGTTGAGGACTAGTCCGCACTGGGGAGGACTAGTCCGAAGTGGAACAGAAGAATTATCGGACTAGTCCGGTGATGACCGGACTTGTCCGATCTTGTGCAGAATGTGATATCGGACTAGTCCGGTGGACATCGGACTAGTCCGGTCCTGTATGGCTTTGTGCATGTGTGTGTATGATTAAATAAGATTGAGCTCTTGGGTGTGTTTCCTTAACACACTCCACACATACTAAACAACTAGTTTCTTCTCCTTGAGCTCAAATCCATTTTCCTTCTCAATTTCCTCTTTTTGGCACTTTGCTCATCTTTCATCAATTTTTCTGCATTCATCTCAACAAAAGAATTAGGATCCCAATTGCTTGTCATAAATCATCCAAAACCCACAAGGGAGTCCTAGATGCACTTTCAATCTCCCCCTTTTTGGTGATTGATGACAACCAATTGAGATTTCACAAAATGAGGTATAAAATGAGATTTTTCATAAAGTGTGCACATATGACTCAAAAATGCATCAAGCAACAAGAGAATCATTCATATGTGCATTCTTTATGGTGGGATGCATACTAAGAGCATGAATGCATCAAGAATGACAGAATTTGCATTGATCAACCAATATCAAGTGAATATAGCATTTCAGGAGCAAAAATTCAGATTTCATCACACACTTGCAAATTAACTGAGCAATTTAACATAGGACCAAACATGATATGAAAATAGCGTTAAACAATTACAATCACAAATAGAAGATACATGGAGACTCTCTCCTCGCATTCTACGCAGCTAAAGCTAAGTCTAGAAGCTCCCCCTCAATCTCTCCCCCTTTGGCATCAAGACACCAAAAAGAGAGAGAGGGAGGTCCTAGGGCTTCACTCTTCGCTGTCAGTCCTCTCATTGTCTTCATCATCTTCATCGCTTTCATCTTGGCGAGGTTGAGAGGGAGGAGGAGGAACGGAGCTGCTCGAGCCCCCAATGCCAAAATAGGCAAGCTCGGATGAAGTCAAGGGGCTGAGTTCAGTGACGTCCAGATCAGAGTCTTCAGAAATGACTGGAGACCCTATTGGGTTGATCTCCAGTTTCTCACTCAGCTGCTTCACATTTGCTTTTATGTACCTCATGTCTTCTTTCCTCTTCTGGTTGAGCTTATGAAGCTTCACTTCAGTTTTCTTGCAGGAGGAGAGAAGAGACACCAAGTACTTCAGGATCCCACTGGCGGATCCTTTCTTAGGGGCTTCCCTAGCAGCTTCTTCTTGTCTTGCCGGTGCCTCGGGGCTTGAGGCCGGCGATGGAGGAGCTTGGACAAGTACTGGCTGAGGCTTCTGAGGCCTCAGTGGAGTGTGCTCCACATCCTTCACGAACTCGATCCCTGTGACCTTCTCGATCATAAACATCAAGTAGGGGGCATAGCCACAGGATCGGTTGGGGGTGCTTGAGATATTGACCATATCATTCCAGATATAGTCAGCCACATCAAACTTTCTGTCCTTGCATATGACCCTCATCAGGGTCCGGAGGTAGCCTTGTACACTCCCTGCATCCCCATCCTTGGGGGCTATTGTCTTCCGGAGGACTCTATTGAGCACAACAAAGAAAGGCTTCAGATTCTTGGTAGAGGGAGGGACATACTTGGAGTTGGGCTCATACATGAACTTCATTCTGTCCCTCTCAATGACCCCTATGTTGTGGATAATGAGGTGGTCATGTCCTCCATACTCAAGGTGCAGCAAACTGGCAAACTCTTCTTGGGTAATTGAGTACTTGGATCCATGAGTCATCCAAGTCACACTTTCCTCGTCTTCACTGGAGAAGTGGCATGTTGCATAAAACTGTGCAATCACTTCATCATTCCAGTTATATCTGAAGGCAAACAAGTCCTTCAGTCCGTGTTTCTCAGCAGCTGCAATAACCTCATCAAAGGCTGCACACTTCTTCTTCTCCAGGTGGGCCCAGTCAATCCATTGACTGCGCACCACTGGGGTCTTCATAGGCAAATAGACCAATTTGTAGAAGTCCGAGTGAAAATTGGACCAAAATCTGCCATCTGCTGCTTGCTTGGATCTTGCATAGCAGTCTACCTCTCTCAGCTTAGCAGCCACCTCGCTGCCCTTGCCAGTGAACTTCTCTTCATTTGGGTCCCGGGCCCCTTCTCTGGGGGCATGCAGCTTGAGGGGCCCAACTGGCCCTGTGGCAACTCCTTTGCCCTTTCCTTTGGTTTGTCGAAGGCCACTTGAGGAGGTGCCGGCCTTCGATGCAGCTTTCTTCACACACACTTTCCTTCTGACTTGGGGAGGAGAGGGAGCTGGCTCGGAGGGTTTCTCTTGGCGTTTCTTGCCAAGACCCGCCGAGGGCCGAGGTGCCACCTCGGACTCAAAATCGGACATTTCGTAGTCAGAGCTCGACATGACCTGAGAATGAGTGATCAAGGTAAAATACAGGTTATACAAGGCATTGGTGAGATAATATGGCAATGGAAGGCATTAGGGAATGAAGGAATTAGGTTTTGGTTCAGAAACAACGGACTTGTCCGGTGCACAGGCACGGACTAGTCCGGTGGACCGGACTTGTCCGTACCTGGACCGGACTAGTCCGGTGTTCATCCGCAAAAACCTAACAGATTGAGTAAAATTTGATCCCTAAGCCAAAAATAGTCTAGCATACACGTAGTACATCTAATGGGCATGTAGCTAGTGAAGAATGCTAGGCCAAACGATAAGCAATGGAGAAATTTGCGATTTCTTAGGGTTTGAAGAAAATTTACCAAGGAATCGAAGGAGGCTTGAGATTTTGGGGGTTGGAGGCCGGACTTGTCCGCTAACTTCAATCCCCGAGTCTTCAAGCTTGATCTCCGCCCAAGTTTGAGGCTTTTCGACGGAGGAATCGAGTATTTGCCTTGGGAGCTCGAGCGCAAGAGAGAGAATGCTTGGGGCGAGTGTGAGAGTGAATGAATTAGGGTTTGGTGGCGGCTAGGGTTAAGGACACGAAAAATCGGACAAGTCCGGACATGACCGGACTAGTCCGAAGTCGTCCAGAGACTTATATCGGACTAGTCCGTGGTCTGTCGGACTAGTCCGGCCTAACCGGCACTCTGCGGACAAGTCTGCAATGGGCGGACTAGTCCGGGTAACCACGGACTTGTCCGTGGTCACCAGGAGAGAAAAACAAAGCCCATTCATATATATTTGAAGGTCCAATATTAGAGATTAGAGAGACAAAACAATTCAAATAATCTTGATGAATTTGACCAGTAAGCAAACAACAATTATACTATGATCAAAATTCATCAAGATCTAATAATTGACATAGTTTTCGAGAGAAAAGAGAAGAGGGATGATTTTCACAATTCAATCAAAATTTTGAAGAAACATACAGGTATGCAACTTTTCAAGCCACACTCCGAGAATCAAGAACATTTAGCTCATTTCGGAGTTCACAAAAGCGTTTTTCATCAAGTGGCTTGGTGAATATGTCGGCTAATTGTTTTTGGGTGTTGACATGAGAGATGGATATGTCTCCTTTCATGGAATGGTCTCTCAAGAAGTGGTGTCTTATGTCTATATGTTTTGTTCTAGAGTGCTCAACTGGATTGTGTGCTATTTTAATGGCACTCTCATTATCACAAAGGAGAGGAATATGGTTCATATTGTAACCATAATCCCTTAGAGTTTGTCGCATCCAAAGAAGTTGTGCACAACAACTCCCGGCTGCAACATACTCCGCTTCGGCTGTGGATAATGCAATGGAATTCTGTTTCTTGGATGACCAAGAAACTAAGGATCTTCCTAGAAATTGGCAAGTGCCGGAAGTACTTTTTCTATCTACTTTGCACCCGGCATAATCTGCATCGGAATACCCAATGAGATTGAATTTTGAGCCTTTTGGGTACCAAAGACCAAGGTTGGGTGTATGAACTAAATATCTTAAGATTCTCTTAACGGCTGTCAAATGACATTCCTTGGGGTTGGCTTGAAATCTTGCACACAAGCAAACACTCAACATGATGTCTGGCCTAGATGCACATAGATATAGTAAAGATCCAATCATGGAGCGATATACCTTTTGGTCGACGCTCGTTCCATCTTCATTGAGGTCCAAGTGCCCATTCGTTGCCATGGGAGTCTTTATTGGCTTTGCTTTGTCCATGCCAAACTTCTTGAGGATGTCCTGCGTGTACTTGGTTTGGCTTATAAAAGTTCCTTCCCTTTGTTGTCGCACTTGGAATCCCAAGAAGTACTTCAATTCTCCCATCATCGACATTTCGAATCTCTCTGTCATAATTTTGCTAAACTCTTCACAGAAGGATTGGTTAGTTGACCCAAAAATTATATCATCAACATATATTTGGCAAATAAAAAGATCATTATCCAGATTTTTTGTGAATAACGTATAGTCTACTTTGCCAATTTGAAAACCATTATCTATTAAAAAATCTCTAAGGCACTCATACCAAGCTCTAGGAGCTTGTTTGAGGCCATAGAGAGCCTTACGCAGTTTATACACGTGATCGGGGAACTCTTCGTCTTCAAACCCGGGTGGTTGCTCCACGTACACCTCCTCCTTGATCGGTCCGTTGAGGAAGGCGCTCTTCACGTCCATTTGATACAGCTTGAAATCATGGTGAGTAGCATATGCAAGTAATATTCTAATTGATTCAAGCCTAGCTACTGGAGCAAAAGTTTCATCGAAATCCAAACCTTCGACTTGTGAGTAACCTTTGGCCACAAGTCGTGCCTTGTTTCTTGTTACCACACCGTGTTCGTCTTGCTTGTTGCGGAAGACCCACTTGGTGCCTACAACATTTGCATTGGGTCTTGCCACAAGTTCCCAGACCTCGTTTCTCTTGAAATTATTCAACTCTTCTTGCATCGCCACTACCCAGTCCGGATCCTTCAATGCATCCTCAGTCCTGCGGGGTTCCAAAAAGGAGACAAACGAGTAATGTTCACAAAAATTTGCTATGCGAGATCTAGTGGTTACTCCCTTTTGGATGTCGCCGATGATGTTGTCGATCGGGTGATCCCTTTGAATGCATTGGTGTACTCTTGGGTGTGGTACTTGGGGAGTCGTGTGTTGGTGATCATCTTCTTCTCCCCCTGAGTTGTTGTCCTCGTTGATTTGTTCATTACGTTCGTACTCCTGTGGTTGATCTTGTATTGAGGCTCCCCCTTGATGGTTGATTTCATCTTGTGGTTCACTTTCATCTTGTATTTGTGACGTTGACTCTTGTGGTCGTACTTCGCCTAGAGCCATTTTCTTCAATGCTTGATAGGGGGCTTCTTCTTTACCTAACTCACATTGATCAACTTGCTCCTTTTGGGAGCCATTAGTTTCATCGAACACTACGTCACGTGCCACTTCAACAAGTCCGGAGGACTTGTTGAAGACACGATAGGCGTAAGTGTTCGAATCATAGCCAAGCAAGAAACCTTCATCGGACTTCGAAGCGAACTTTGAAGTCCTGGGCTTCTTGTTTAAAATATAGCAAGGAGAACCAAAAACTCGAAAATATGAAATGTTCGGTTTGTTACCGGTGAGTAGCTCATAGGGGGTCTTCTTTAGTAGTCGATGAAGATAGAGGCGATTTGTGGCGTGGCAAGCTGTGTTGATTGCTTCCGCCCAAAATCGGTCCGAAGTCTTGTATTCATCGAGCATAGTTCTTGCCATTTCTATGAGCGTGCGGTTCTTCCTTTCGGCAACTCCATTTTGTTGTGGGGAGTATGGTGCTGAAAATTCGTGCTTGATTCCTTCTTCATCAAGGTACTCCTCCACTTGTATGTTTTTGAACTCCGTGCCATTGTCACTCCGAATACTCTTGATTTGTAATGAAAATTCGTTTTGTGCTCGCTTGAAGAACTTCTTGAGTGTCCCTTGTGTTTCTGATTTTTCATGCAAAAAGAACACCCAAGTGAAGCGGGAAAAATCATCAACAACAACTAAACCATACTTGTTACCGCCGATGCTTATGTAAGCAATTGGACCAAACAAGTCCATATGAAGTAGTTCGAGCGGTCTTGTTGTGGTCATGATGTTCTTCGCAGGATGCTGTGCTCCAACTTGTTTCCCTGCTTGGCACGCGCTACATGGCCTGTTTTTCTCAAACACAACATCTTTCAAACCTCGGATGTGATCACCCTTGAGGAGTTTTTGAAGGTTCCTCATACCAACATGTGCCAGCCGTCTATGCCACAGCCAACCCATGTTGGTCTTTGCAATCAAGCATGTGTCGAGTTCGGCTTTATCCTTGTTGAAGTCAACAAGGTAAAGCTTTCCCTTCAACATACCCTTGAATGCACTAGAACCATCGCTCCTTCTTGAGACGATCACACCCTCGTTAGTAAACAGGCAATTATAACCCTTGTCGCACAATTGAGATATGGACAGCAGGTTATAATCTAAAGATTCAACGTGCAAAACATGTGAAAGAGTATGTTCAGAGGATATGGCTATTTTACCGGTACCGAGGACCCTCCCTTGACTGTTGTCTCCAAAGTAGATCCCTTCATTTGGGTCCTCGTTCACTTCATACTCCACAAACATCCTCCTTTCTCCGGTCATGTGGTTTGTGCATCCACTGTCTAGCACCCATTTGGATCCACCGGAGGAGTAGGCCTGCAGAAACAAGTTACGCCTTGGTTTTAGGTACCCAAGCTTGCTTGGGTCCTTGGAGGTTAGTGACAATACATTTGGGCACCCACACATGGGATTTTGTGTTCCCATGGCGTGGCCCAGCATAATAAGCATACACTTTACCAATATTGTTTCTCATTAATACATATGAAGCATCGAAGGTTTTAAACAGGAGTTGTTGCTGATTATTGGTCGGACTAGTCTGTGTGACCGGACTTGTCCGGATGACCGGACTTGTCCGGACCACAACCGGACTAGTCCGGTTTTCATGAGAGTTCAAATTTTTAGTTTTCGTGCTGCCGGGTTGTGAGGGTCCTCCTTTCACAAAGGTAATCTTTCCCTTGTTATTCTTATGATTTCCAGCTCTTTGCTTTCCATCATAGGAATAACCAATGCCATACTTGACATTTGGAGGTCTTTGGACCAAATATGCACTACGTGCATAGTTGATCCTTTCCTTGTCAAATATTACACATTGGGTAGGGTTTTTGTCCTTTGTGGAGGTGGACTTTTCTTTCAACCTGGGGTTTATCTTTTCACATTTGCAGATATGAGTATTATTACTTGAAGAGGATTGAGAAGGTAGGCTTGAAGAGGAGGAGGGTTCACTAAGCTTGAGTGACTCAATTTGCACTTCAAGGATCTTGTTGACCTCGATCAGGTCATCAAGTTGGTCCTTGATTGCTACATTTGAGTTGGTTAGCTCCAAGCAAGTTTTCTTGCTTGAAGCTAGCTCAAGCTCTAGTGAGTGGCTTCTTTCCTTTTCATGAACTAGAAGATTGTCAAGTTCCACATGCTTCTCCTTTTGGGAGATAATCATGTCTTCTTGACGATCGATTAGCTCTTCCTTCTCAACAAGTTGGTTAAGCAAGAATTTTATTTTTGCAGCAGTTTTTCTATCTAAGCCAGCTAGCATATCTTCATCACTATCTAAATCATCATCACTTGAATAAGAATGTAAGGAAGGAGTTTTGATATTTACCTTGCGTTTACCTTCCTTAGCCATGAGGCAAGTCCCATTTGCCTTCTTTGCACCGAGCGTGGGAAAGAGTGTGGGTTTCTTGGACACGCTCTCGATGGCTATGCTAGCCAATTCTTCTTCATCGGACGATGAAGACTCATCGTTTGAGTCCCATTCCTTTCCAATGTGTGCTTGTTCAGCTTGTTTCTTCTTCTTGAAGAACTTCTTTGCTTGAGGCTTGGACTCTTTGTTCTTCTTCTTATTGTCCTCATACGGGCAGTCGACTATAAAGTGGTTGTATTCACCACAGTTATAGCACGCCCGCCTCATCTTTGGCTTCGTCCTTTCTTTGTATTTTGCTTCATTTGATTTTGTTCCTTGTCTTTTCTTCATAATTCTCTTAAACTTCTTCATGAACAAAATCATATCTTCTTCATCTAGCTCGCTGCTTTCATCATCGCTGTCCTCCTCAAGCTGTGCTTCTCTTGCTTCTTTGGATAAAGGCTTGAGTGAGGACTTTAGGGCAACTCCCTTCTTCTTGGCCGATGTGAGGTCGGCTATTTCTTTTACGTGCTTGGCTTGCTTCTCCATCATCTCAAAGTTAATGATCTTGCCAAGCAGTTCATCAGGAGTCATTTTCTTGTACCCCGGACTCTCTCGGATCATAGAGCAAAGCGTAACATTGCGAGGCATGAAAGCTCTAAGGATGAGCTTTACAACCTCGTGATCATTCCACTTTCTGCTCCCATATGATCGAACCTTGTTCACGAGAGTCTTCAGTCTGTTGTACATGTCCTGGGGTGACTCATCTTCCTCAATCGCGAACCTTCCTAGTTCGCCCTCAATCATTTCAATCTTGGCTTCCCTCACATGTCTGTCACCTTCATGCGCTGTTTGTAAGGTATCCCAGATTTCTTTGGCAATCTCTAATCCGTCCACCTTTGTGAATTCATCTCGACTTAGAGATGAGGTGATGACGGCTGCGGCTTGTGCATTCCTGTGGATGGCTTGCTCTTGACTTGGCGTGAGCTCTTCGTCGTCATCTGGGATATTGATTCCTGTGCACACAATATGCCATAAACTTGGGTTAAGGGAAATCAAGTGCATCTTCATGTTTTGTCTCCACATAGAGTAGTCACTCCCATCGAAGTGTGGGGCTTTTCCAAGGGGAATGGATAGATAGTGATTGCTGTTAGAATTTAAACGGTCATAATTAAAAGGATATCGGGAGTAGTCGGTGTGACTACTCCCCTTCTTCTTTTCTTCAACTTTGGCTTTGCCTTTGGAAAGCGCTTTCTTTCTAAGGAGAGCTTTCAGCTCCAATGTCTCCTCATCATCATCGTCAAAGTCTTGAATGGCTTCGAGATACTTCTCAAGCTTTTGATGCTTGTCATTGTTCATCTCTTCCTGGTTGTTGATCTTTTGGACTTCCTTCATGTCCGACATGATCTCTTCGAGCGGTTGCACTCTTTCTTGAAGAACCTCGCTCTGATACCAATTGAATGTTGGCCTAGAGGGGGGGTGAATAGGCCTTCTTGAATTTTATCGGTTCCTGTAACACTTCAACAACGAGATCAAAAACCAGATATAACGGACTAGTCCGGTAAAGTGCGGACTAGTCCGGATTTTACGGGCTAGGTTGATCAAGTTAGGTCAATTTGATTGTTTGTTGACTTTTGCAGCGGAAATATAAACTTTGTGATCAGTTCAATAGTTGTGTAACAGATTCTATTAAGAATATGACTTTATTTCAACTATCAACTTTGTATTCAACAAATCTAATCAAACCCTAGATTATGTTAATCAACTAGAATAAAGAACACAATTGAAAGACACAAGATTTATCCCGTGGTTCGGTTACCACGAAGGCAGCCTACGTCCACGTTGAGGAGCCCACAAAAGGGCCGGGTCTTCACTAACCCTTCCCTCGTTCGGATCGCCACGAAGGCCAATCCTCTTCAACTAATCACACAGGGGTAAATCACCGAGTTTAAGGGGCGATCTCACAAGTTGAGCGCTCCCTTGATTACAAGATTCAAGACCACCAATAACACACTTCAAAGTATACAAACTGAGATGCAAGAGTGTGTTAGAGATTCAAACCAAGAGCTCAATCGCGTATCAAGTGCCCTCTCCAATGATCTACAAGTGATCTTCAATGTAGTGATCAATTTAGCACTTGGTTTTGTGGAGAGAGTTAGTTTTTGAGGCTCTTGGGAGGTGTGACGGCGCTAGGGTTCGAGAGAGTTTCAAAGTGGGCCGTGCACCTCTATTTATAAGGGGTTTCTGGAAGTTACCGTTAGGGTTCAGAAAATTCGGACTAGTCCGTGGTGGTGTCCGGACTAGTCCGGTGTGCTGTGAGAAGCAAACCCTAAGTGTCCAGGAATATCGGACTAGTCCGTTTGAAAACGGACTTGTCCGATTTCACTGCTGGAAAACTTCGGACTAGTCCGATTGTCATCGGACTGGTCCGGACCTGTGAAACCTTTAGTGTTTAGGATGACAAGTCCGCACTTGGAGGACTTGTCCGGTTTAGATCAGCGTGTATATCGGACTAGTCCGTGTAAACACCGGACTTGTCCGAAGTGGATCAGAAAGGATATCGGACTAGTCCGGTGGAGACCGGACTTGTCCGATCTAGTGACCTGTGCATTGTGTTGAGGACTAGTCCGCACTGGGGAGGACTAGTCCGAAGTGGAACAGAAGAATTATCGGACTAGTCCGGTGATGACCGGACTTGTCCGATCTTGTGCAGAATGTGATATCGGACTAGTCCGGTGGACATCGGACTAGTCCGGTCCTGTATGGCTTTGTGCATGTGTGTGTATGATTAAATAAGATTGAGCTCTTGGGTGTGTTTCCTTAACACACTCCACACATACTAAACAACTAGTTTCTTCTCCTTGAGCTCAAATCCATTTTCCTTCTCAATTTCCTCTTTTTGGCACTTTGCTCATCTTTCATCAATTTTTCTGCATTCATCTCAACAAAAGAATTAGGATCCCAATTGCTTGTCATAAATCATCCAAAACCCACAAGGGAGTCCTAGATGCACTTTCAGTGATACTCGATCGACTAACCAAATCAGCTCATTTCATCCCTGTACATACAAAGTACATCGCCAAGAAGTATGCAGAATTGTATATTGCAAGGGTCATGTGCTTGCACGGAGTTCCCCGGACGATTATTGCAGATCGTGGTGTACTGTTCATTGCTTGTTTTTTTGGAGCGGCTGCACGTGTCATTGGGGACGAAACTTATCCGAAGCTCCGCATATCACCCGCAGACCGATGGTCAAACTGAACGGGTGAATCAAATTCTTGAAGATATGCTACACGCTTGTGCCATCCACCACGGTAAAAATTAGGATGATCATTTACCATTGGCGGAGTTCTCATATAAGAATGGCTATCAAGCTAGCATCAAGATGGCGCCGTATGAAGCTCTCTACGGCCGGAAATGTCACACACCACTCAACTGGTGTGAGTCCGGTGAGCGAGTTATATACGGAATTGATCTTGTCAATGAAGCCGAAGAACGAGTGCGAGTGATCCAAGCCAATCTCAAGGCTGCTCAATCTCGGCAGAAAAGTTATGCCGATTAAAGACATCGACCTCTCCACTTCATAATCGGAGACCACATTTATCTCCGTGTCTCTCCGATGAAAGGGATTCACCGTTTCGGTGTCAAGGGAAAACTTGCTCCACGATTCATCGGTCCATTCGCCGTCTTTGAAAAATGCGGACCCGTGGCCTATCGTTTGGAGTTATCGGCGTCACTCTCTGGATTTCACAATGTATTCCACATTTCTCAGCTGCGGAAATGTCTTAAATCCTCAGCTGAAATCCGCAACGAAAACATTGAGGATCTCCAACCGGATCTCACTTATTGGGAGTATCCGATTCGGATTATCGAGGAAAATACTCGCACCACAAGAAACTGGACTTTGTACTTCTACAAAGTATTGTGGAGTAACCATATCGCTAAGGAAGCGACATGGGAAAGTGAGGATTATCTCCAATCAAACTATCCGGAATTATTATCATCTCATATCCTGTAATCTTTTTACCTTCGTCTCTTTTATTTGTAATCTTGGGACGAGATTCTTTTAAGGGGGAGGAATGTAAAAGTCCTAAATTTCAAGGTACAAAGTTCATATAGGAGAATTTAAATTTGGATGGGCAAAAGAAATCAAATGGCAATTGGGAAATTAAACCAATTCAAACTTCACTAGAAGGGATCCAAAAATTCAAAAATTTGCTCCTGTTCAAACTTTTTCAAAATAAAAAACTGAGCTCACCATTAAATCCCAAATATTCCAAATAGCCTCTTTGCAAAGTTTCATAATTTTTGAAGCTTTGCTATTTAATTCAGTGACTCCATTGAATTTCATTCAAATTCAAATTTGAATTTGAATTCCAGTTGAAACTTGTCTAAATTCGAAATCAAATTTCATAATCTGAACCTACACAATTGATTTGGCCTCTCCACAAAAATATAGAATTTTTGGACAATTCTAGGTAGGAGAATTGAAGTTACAGAGGTGGATTAGGATGAAAGGGGCAGTGGGGCCCACTGTTTTTAGAAATTGGGGTGATAGGATCCAATCAAAGTTAACTTCATTGATGGAGATAGGATTATTATGATTTTCAATTGGACATATGGATTCTAACAGATTTTCTAATTAACTCAAGATGAAATAAATGTGGAAATTTTTATTTGAGATACTGGGTATATGGAATATGTTTTGGCAAATTTTCATGAATTTCTAATGAAGGGACTCTCCAGAATTTATTGTTCAATATCAATTAAGGTTGAAAAAACATACAAGGATGATCAATTAATTTATAATGATAATTGATCAAATGGGAGTGAAACTTTTCCTGGAGGTACTACATTATACAAATAGGTTACTAGAATATTTTCAGATTTTAATAAGGTCCTGATTATGCCTAAGAATTGCTCCAAGTTTACATTTATCTGATTTTTAGAGAAATTTAGAGGACTGTTCATGTAAAATAATTTTGTTCACTGGAAAGTAGAGGTCATAAGGAGTCTACAGAATTCTGTCCCGCATTTTTAGGATTTTTCTATGAATTAATACGCTTTTTCGAAGTTGTATACCTTTTTCTGGCATTTTTATTAAACCAAAAAGCCAATGGCGGGCGGGCCCACCCGCCAGCATCGTCTTCAACCCCGAGCGTCGCCACTAGAGGCGACGGTGGCTGGTGGCGCCCCTCGCTGGCTCCCTTCCCTAGCTTCCAATCTTGCTAAAACCTGCCGCCATAGTGTAGCTTGGGGCATTCTACGCGGTGGTGTGGCCCGATTGACCTGAAGAAGGCTGGAAACAAACCCACAATGGCGACGGCCACAATATGAGCTCCGGCGAGCTCGATCTTCCGGAAAACTGTATGTAACACATCGTGACAAGGCTCAATAGATTCCTGGGGACATGAGAAACCTCAAAAGCTATCTTAATCGAGGATTAAATGGTTGGACAAAGGGGGACGACAACGGTTGCAGCAAGATGAAACGAAAAGGCGGCCACAAGATCTGGAATTCACGAGTTAATTCTTGATAATTTTTCGATTCGTTTTCTCCTGAAGGATTCATAGAGAATGTATCTTCTATGGTTCAAAGGGAAGGACGAATCATCAATTGTGGAAGGAGAATTTTAGTGTGGAATCACCACTGTTTCACTAATGGCCGTCCGCAAAAATTGGAAATCTGGCATACTGACCAAAAAGGGTTGGGGAGCACGAAGACACGATGTTTGCGAACCTTTGAGCGCTGTTGGTTAGTGTGTAGGAGCCTTTGAGCGCCGGGCGACGGTGGCGCGCCGTGGCTCAACCGTTTTGAACTGGGAGGGATTTCTTGTCTTGGGGTGGCTCGAGGAAGGTAGGGGTGTCGATTAGTCGCGTTGGGGAAGTAGAACAGCACCTCGCGCGTTGCTTCCCCGCCTTGGCCAGGCTGGAAACCAGTGGCAACGCGGCACGGCGCGAAGCAATGGTGTGGCGGTTGTGGGTGCTTGCTCAGCTCGGCCTAGCTTCGAACAAAAGTTGCAGAGGAGCTCGACCAGTTCCATGGTCCGGCACTGGCCTCCTCCAGCGAGGAGCTTGGCTTGGGGCAGAGCTGCCGGCCATGGTGGAGCAGCGAGCAAGGGCGGCCGAGGTGCAGTGCGACGGCTCAGCGGACGAGCAAGCACTACGGACAAGCCTGAGAGTGAGCAGGGGAGCAAAGCATCGACCAAAAGAGGGCACAACTTCGGATGCGATGATAAGAGCGATAGGAAGAATATATGGGCGATGGCATCGGGCTGTAGCGGTGCACAGGTGCATGGCGCGCGCACGTGAGGTGAGGGAGAAAAACAGAGGCAATTGGGTTCTCTTCTCCCTGACAGGTGGGTCCTATTTTCTATTCATTCCCTCCCCTCTTCTTAATCAAATTAGCAAATTCTAAATTGCCACAAGATTCCAGTTTAGCTAACAAAATTATGAGGAGTTCCATTATGAACTCAGATTTAAGTTTGGAGCGAAATGATGTTGAGACTTTAAATTCGAATTTAAATATTCCATTTAAATCATGGCTTTTCCTTTTTTCCTATAATTCGCAAAAACCTTTGACAGGTCATTAAGTCAATTCTAACAATAAATGTAAGAATAGACCTTTTTTGCCCATATTGAGTTTGCCATTTGAATTTGAATCGAAATTCAAGTTTTTAAGCATTGATTTAGAATATTCAAACTAAAAGTTTTTTGTGAATTAATATATAATACATTTGCTCACTTAATTAATTATTAATAACACTTTGGCTATTTCAAATCTAACAATTGAATAAATTTGATTTATAATAAGATTTTGGCCTGAACTTGGCATTTGGCCTTTGAATCAAGTTTAAGGTTAACTTAACATTGTTCTTTGGTATAAATTGAGAAATCCTTCTTTTGCACATCAGTTTTCTTGAAAATAACACTAAATTTCAAGTTTTAACAAGCTCATATTTTTAACATTGTTATTTATCTGATCTAATTCATGTGAGGGTGAATTTTCAGTTTAACTGAAAAATTTTCAAGTTTGTATTTTCACATTTTAGCTCTTCTCGAATGAGGGTTTTACAGAAGGTCTTCAGTTAACTTTAGCAATAGCAAACCTGTTGTCACAGATTCCACAATATGCGTAGACAGCCACCGAAGTACAAGATCAAGATCGACCATGTCCACTACAACTTGGGAAGAGCTTTGAAGGCAGTACATCGAAGAAATAGAGAGTACTAGAGTGATCTCAAGCTTTACAAAGATTAGGATTCCGTAGTATGTTTCCCAACAATTCTTACCAACACTCTTCTCATGGATTCATGAACTTGGTCAAGTCATAAAGGGGCATTCCTTGACAGCACCTCTTTATGACTAAGTTAACCGCACCTTGCAAAGTTTGAGATATTCCTTAATCGTGTTTAATTGCCTTACTCATTCTTGCTCACAACTTAAAAGATGATGCATCATACATATTGCAATTCTTAGAGACACGCCCAACCAATCATGTGCAACGCCTTGCATGCACCATACATAAGCATCATTGTGCACCATACATATGCACCATTTACATCATACCATGTGCATATACATTGCACCATACAACATGTGATGCATCATATATAATCATTACTAATGAAATGAGAAAAACATGATGCATGATTAATACTAAAAATCTAAGCAAGATTTTGTATCTCCATTTGAACCTTTATGTAGTGTCTAATGACCTTGATCTTCTCACAACTCTTGTGTTATATCATTCGTTGCCTAGATCTTTTTCATTGAGTAATACCAAGGAAACCAATTACTCAGTGTCCTTTCTAGCTAAGCAAAAGCTTGAACCATCATCCTTTACTTGTTTAGGTTCGAATTTCTAGACATTTGAAACTGTAACATCCTTCCTTGTGAGATCATCGGGTTAGTTGATCGACCTCGTGAAACATCTTGATTTTCTCTATTCGCAAGACTTATCGAGTTATTGCTTAACCTCACGAAATCCTTGAATTTATTTATTCGTAAATGTACCAGGTGATTATCAACCTCCCGAAACTCCTTGAGCTCCATTGGAATTCTCGACTAATATATGGTGACATTGATATAGCGGCAACCTTGTGTTTACCACATATTTGAGTTCTTTGCTATTTGAGAAACATATGGGGAACTGAATATTCAATCTCCGTATACCACCACAAAGAGTTTTAATCCTTGGATCACGTATTGAGATACCGTTC
Organism: Tuctoria greenei; assembly: GCA_036927565.1. Classification (NCBI taxonomy): domain Eukaryota; kingdom Viridiplantae; phylum Streptophyta; class Magnoliopsida; order Poales; family Poaceae; genus Tuctoria; species Tuctoria greenei. The sequence goes on along the minus strand of JAYESD010000004.1, from coordinate 158,296,775 downwards.
ATTACGAGTTTAGTGATCCATGGTTATCCTCGCAAAACACCTTGATTCATCTTTGGGAAATACTACATTAATGTTATAAGGACTTGTACAAAACAAAGTGTAAAAGCCCTAAATTTCAAGGTACAAAGTTCATATAGGAGAATTTCAATTTGGATGGGCAAAAGAAATCAAATGGCAATTGGGAAATTAAACCAATTCAAACTTCAATAGAAGGGATCCAAAAATTAAAAAATTTGCTCCAGTTCAAAATTTGTCAAAATGAAAATTTGAGCTCACAATGAAATCCAAAATATTCCAAATAGCCTCTTTGCAAAGTTTCATAATTTTTGAAGCTCATTTGCTATTTAATTCAGTGACTCCATTGAATTTCATTCAAATTCAAATTTGAATTTGAATTCCAGTTGAAACTTGTCCAAATTCAAAATCCAATTTCAGAATCTGAACCTAAACAATTTATTTGGCCTCTCAACAAAAATCTAGAATTTTTGGACAATTCTAGGTAGGAGAATTGAAGTTACAGAGGAGGATTAGGATGAAAGGGGCAGTGGGGCCCACTGGCCAGTGAAACACAGCCGTGAGTGCTCTATTTCACGGCTGTCCCCACCGATCGACGCCGGGAGGGCACACCACCACAAAAGGGACATGCAGTGGCAAGCAGTTGCGTGGCTATATGACTCCTCCACCTTCTTAAGGCCCTGCGGCGCCTCACCGACGAGGACACCACTCTCTGTTTCGTCAAAACCAATTCCCGTCGCCATTTCTGCCGCCTTCTCTTCCTCCCTGCTGAGAACCTTGATCTTACCTCTTCTCTCTTTGGTGCGAACAGCAAAGATGGTGCTAAGACCCCGCTCTAGCATCTACGCCTTTTATCTCATTGTGTTGCTCATTGTTTGGTTCGTATTTTGAAGTTCCACCGTCGCCATCGTTGGGCCATCAAGGACGTCGCCCTCTGTCCACCGTGGTGCTGACAACCTAGGCCGTTTCAAACTTCGACTTCAACAGACAAACTGAGCGCCAGGACACCACCTTGTTCACCGTGAAAACCTTTCTTAGGTTCATCCCTTATCGAGCGCAAAATCTTATCTTCCTTTTCGGCATGCTTTTAGCATTCTTGCTAGGTTTACCTTTTGATTCATTTTCTATATGTAACTATCATCTAGTACATTTACATAATAGTTTCCTGGCCTCATTAAGCATCTACACGAGCAAGAACTAGAAAGAATAATCGAGGGACGGCTATTATATGCCGATTTTTGTAGCCGCCGTGGAGAAACCATCGGCACACCATCGAACTCGGCGTTGTCGACCGTTCCACGATGTTTGTGCCTCTGTTTCATCTTTCCCTTGATCCCAAGAACGTCCCGGATCGATTTATGAGGTGTTTGAGCTAAAGATACGTAGTTCCAACATGGCCGGAACCCTAGACGCCACCGTCATCGTCGCACTGCCATTTCCGGCCGTCAACACGTCGATTCGACCTCACCGCAGTGTTCCTCGTCCCATAAAATGGTTGGAGGGAGACTTCCAGCAAGGGAGATGGCGGGGAGTGCCGAGCCGGCGAGCTCGTCGGCGCAGCGCCGCCGTGGCCGCATTGCGCGTCGAGAGGAAGAAGAAGACTGCGGGCCCTGCATGTCAGCCTCGGTGGTACTTGCTCGGGATCGGCTGTGGTTCGGATCTGTAAGACCTATGTGTGCTGAATACATTGGCTTGTTGTGAATACACTTGCTTTAATGATAAAAGTTTTGAATATCACTAAAACACTTTTTTTTTTATCAAGGTCCGACTCTAGCTCTGAGCTACAGCAAGGTCCGACGGTAGGTCCGGCTTGGTTTGGGTAGCTCCGGTTACGTTCGATGCTAGGTCCGACTAGCTTTGGTCAGCTCCGGTGAAGTTTTGTCTTTAGCTCCGACATGTCTTTGATAGCTCCAACATGTTTTTGATAGCTCCGCCGTGTTTTTGCTAAGCTCCGAGTTGATTTTTCTAGCTCCGGCTTTTGGGATTACTAGTTTAGACTAGTTCTGGTTAGCTCCGGCGCTAGGTCCTGCTAGTTTTGTAAGCTCCGGCGGGAGCTTGGTTATACTAGTTCTGGTAAGCTCCGGCGCTAGATTCTACAGGCTTTTGTTAGCTCCAGCTCAAGGTCCGGGTTGCTCTGGCAAGGTCCGGAACTTGACCGTAGTGCTTCTGTTTTTCATTTGCAATGTTTCGTACTTGCTTTACATTGTTGGAAAGTTTGCTTAGTATTCTTTTACTAAGTTTTTGGTGCATTTTGGATGATATGGTTGATATCGTGTTACTGTGGTTTTGCAACATGCTTATGTGAGGTTCTCACGTAGGGTGTTGTGTTCGGAACTAACTTGAGTCAAGTCGAGGACTTGGGCTCGTATGGATTGGTTGTTTATTCATGTGCAGTTGTTGCTTGAGTTCAATACATGGCTGGTAACGGGATCCATTGGACTAGTCTCAGGGAGGAGATGAGGTTCCAACAACCAAATTCAAGATGAATTGTGGTTGAGCTGATCAGGAGGTTGCGCAGCATTATTGAATCAAGAACAATGCATATGAAGGTATCGTGGACGTCGTTGGAAGATGTTTGCACGTATGCAAGGAGTGCATGGACGTGGCTACATGGTTCCAAGACGTGATGAAGAGATGCGGACATAAAGAGTTGGTCGAAAAGGTCCAACCGACTAGGTTATGGACTCAGGCTGCGGCTGAGTCGGGTTTGACTCAAATATGGAAAGATTTGAGTTGGTTATGATAGGATTTCGTGTGGGTCACGAATTTGAGTTGTTTAGGAATGTGGAATACATTCCTAAGGTGTTTGGAAGTCTTAAGATTGCTTCTATCTGCGTATAGAAGAATCTTGAGCAGTTATGGAAAGTTACGATTCGTGATCTGAGTAGGATTGGAGTCCTAGTTGATATTGGGTTGGCTTTTGAGCTGGTTATATAAGAAAGGGAGCCCAGAGCTCGTGGCGCACGACTTTGGGGCTGTTCCTCTTGTGTTATATTGAATAAAATTCGTAGTTTGAAGGAACTTTTGTGCCTTGTTCGTCCGACTTGTTCCAGACAAGTTTTACTCGTCGAGTTTCTGGACAGCACTACCTTTCGTCGGTGGTTTTATCATAACTCGAGTTTTACAGATCCAATTGACGTGATTCTTTTTGGTTTGTCTTCACAACTTGATTGTCTATCATCTGTCAAAATTTCACGGTCATTGAATTTGTGGTCTATGATCTACACGAGTTTCTTTGCGGCGTTCCAGAACTGCTTTTGTCTTGGGTATGGCAGATTGACCATTGTTTGATCTTCTGATCATAACTTGATTTTTTCTCGACAGATTTGAGTGATTCTTTTTGTTTTGTCTTCATGACTTTATTCTCTCTGATATCTATCACTTTTGTCACGGTGACACACATTTATATTAGTCTCACACACGATTTCTTTAACAGATCATTTTTTTGCCGAAAGAGTTTGGGGTTTAATTGTTTCCGCTGCGTAAGATTTTTAAATCTACCATTCACCCCCCCTCTGGTAGCTTTTCATGTGCTTTTCGATCCTACAATTGGTATCAGAGCAACGGTGTTCTAATCTTTGAGATTTGTGCGTGTTTTTGACTAATCATCATGGAGAAGTACTCTGCCAAACCTTGTGTGTTCGTTGGTATTGATTTTCAGGTTTGGAAGGCACGCATGGAGGCTTTCATCCTGGCACAAGGCTATGTAATATGGGAGAAGGTATACAAGCCTTACGAAGTGCCATCAATCGGTCAAGTTACAGCTACAAATCTGAGAGATGTTGACAATAACAACAAGGCTCGGAACTTGATCATACAAGGATTAACACAAAGCGACTTCGACCGTGTTGCACACCTCCGATCTGCATACGATGTGTGGAAAGCACTTTGTGACTACCACGAAGGATCTAACACGATCAAAGAGGTAAGGCAAGACATGTTAAAGAAAGAATACATGCGCTTCGAGATGCAACCCGGTGAGTCTATTGATGACCTTTTTGCTCGCTTTAATAAAATTCTCAGCAACTTGCGTAGGGTCAATGTTGCATTTTCAGATGCTGAAAATGCTAGGCAATTGCTAAGTGCATTAGATATGTCAATTTGGGAGATGAAAGTCACATCTATTCGTGAATCTACTGTCATGAGTTCACTTACTTTAGATGTGCTATATTCCAAGTTAAAAACTCATGAAATTGAGATAATCTCACGTAAGAACCCCAATAAGTCTATTGCATTTGTTTCACAACGTGATATGTCTAGCTCCGGCCAATCATCATCTTGCAATACTCTTGCTTTGTTGTCCTCACTAACCCTTGAGCAGATCAAAGAATTTCCAGAAGAGGAGTTAGCACTCATCTCTACTAGATTCTCAAAAGCGTTGCAAAATGTGAGAACTAGAAGGAGAGGAAGCTCCGGACCTCAATGCTGTTTTGAATGTGGTAAAACAGGACACTTTCGTACAGAATGCCCTAACCTTTCAGGTCCGACCACCCGGGAAGAAAAACAAAGCAAGGTTCGGACCTCCTCTGGAAATTCCAACAAGAAGAAGAAAAGTACCATAGGACGCAAGATGATCAACAGTTTCATCACCGCGCTTCAAGAGTTCAGTTCAAGCGACGTGGACATTGGAAGTGATGAAGATGAAGATGATTTGGCAAACTTGTGCTTTATGGCGGGCAAGTCAAGATCAAGTATGGAGGAGGCATAACACAATAGCGACAATGAAGAGGTATGTCCTACTTGCGAAGAAATATGTGATGCTATTTCTCGTGCCACTATTATTATTAAGAAAAAGGACAAAAAGCTTAGGGATAGTACTGCTAAAATTGAATCACTAGAATATGAAATCAACCGTTTAAAAACTTTGATTCCTAGTGATGATGCATGTCCCTCATGTGATTTAATATATGAACAATTGTCCTCATTAAGAAGTGCGCACACCTCCACACTTGATTAACTTGAGTTAGAAATTGAAAAGAACAAAGAGCTTGCTGCACTTAATGATAAAAACTTGAAAGATGCTTCTTGTTCTACAATTGATTTGCATTGTTCTACTTGTGATGATCTTGATAAGAAACTACAGGATGCCATGACTGAAATTTCTATATTGAACAATGCTTTATGTTCTCATGAAGTTAAATTTTGTTCAAATTGCAAACTAAAAGGAAAAACTTCATGTGAAAATTGCCTTGATCTGTCCAATAAACTTGATCACATGCATAGGACATTAGATCGGTTTTGTAATGGGAATAAGAACCTAAACTTACTGCTGAATTCTTCCAAGTCTTGCAATGATAAAACTGGTTTAGGTTTTGATTCTCATGCTCATGCTAAGACACATCCACCTAAAATTATAAAGTCATTAGGAAGTGGTTTGATTCAAACAGTTCCTAAACAAAAAGGAGTGGTTTTCAAATCTGCAGGAGTGTTGCCTCATTCGGTTTCAAATAAAAATATTGCTTGCTCATCTAGACATGAACACAAAGTTAAATTTTATTGTACCTTCTGTGGTAGAGATGGTCATGTCATAGATTTTTGTTATAGACTAGCTAAACAACAGAAAAGGGAAAGAATGGTTGCTAGATCTCATAACTTTCATGCAAATTTGCTGCACACATTAAACCGAATGTACAACCTGCTGTTTTGAGTCAAAAACATTCAAAGTTTACCTTCGGACCTTCTATTTTTGCCTCTGGATCTACTGATTTTTGTGCTACACAAGTAACACCTTATAGGTCAGTAGTCAAGAATAAAAAATCTCAAACTTTGACTCATAAACCTGCTGTTTTGTCTCAGCTTTCGCGTGTTTTTCCTGCTGCACGTCGCGTGACTCAGTACTGGATTCCTAAATGCCTTTTGACTAACCCCAGTATTGAGTCGACGACGTATTGTGCTTTTATGTAGGTTACACGTTTGAGGAAGGAGAACATTTGGATTGTGGATTCAGGTTGCTCACGCCACATGACCGGTAACAAAGATTGGTTCTCCTCCCTCTCTTTTGTGTCACGTGTAGAAAATGTTACTTTTGCCGATAATTCCTCAACTCCTATAATTGCTAAGGGTTCGGTTAGAGTAAATGATCACTACACTTTGAAGGATGTGACACTTGTCAAAAATTTGAAATACAAACTTCTTTCTGTTGCACAATTGCTAGATGAAAATCTAGAAATTATTTTCAATAAAAACTGCTGCAAAGTTGTAGGTTCAAATAGTGAGCTTATTTTTAACATGTCTCGGTTTGGAATAGTTTTTAAAGCTGATTATGATATGTCTTCCTCTAAGCATAGGTGTCTAGTTTCTAATGATTCAAAGGACTTATATTTTTGGCATCGTAGACTTGGTCATGTAGGCTTTGATCACCTAACGCGTGTTAGTGCTCTTGATCGCATACGTGGGCTGCCTAAGCTTAAAGGGGACAAAGAAATTGTGTGCTCTTCTTGTAGACATGCTAAGATGGTTGCAGGTTCACATACTCCTATCACAATGATCATGACAACTGAACCATGTCAACTTTTGCATCTTGACACCGTAGGACCTTCACATGTTCAATCCTTCGGAGGTAAATGCTATGTTCTTGTTATCGTTGATGATTATTCTAGATACTCTTGGGTTTACTTTATGGCGTCTAAGAATGAAGTTTTTAGTCACTTTAGAACTTTATTTCTTAAATTATCAATTGATCACCCAGGATCATTAAAAGCAATTAGAAGTGATAATGGAACTGAATTTAAAAATCAATTTTTGATCACTTTTGTGCTGAAAATAGAATAGATCATCAACTTTCTTCACCATATGTACCTCAACAAAACGGTGTTGTAGAAAGAAAGAACATAACTTTAGTTGAGATGGCTAGGACTATGCTTGATGAATATCAAACTCCTAGGAAATTTTGGGCTGATGCGTTAGCAACCGCTTGTTATGTCTCAAATCGTGTTTTCCTGCGTGCTAAGCTAGGTAAAACACCATATGAGCTTCGGTTTGGACATAGGCCTAGTGTTACACACTTTCGGGTCTTTGGTTGCAAATTCTTTGTTAAGAAACATGGTAATCTTGATAAATTTGAACCTAGATCCATTGATGGCATGTTTCTTGGTTATCCATCTCATACTAGAGGCTACCGTGTGCTTTTACTTGATACTAACAAAATTGTGGAGACTCGTGAAGTGTCTTTTGATGAATCTAGCCCAGGTACTAGCTCAAACATTGCAGGACCAGATCCGTATCCTTAGGGGGAGAGTATTTTCGAAGAGGAAGAAGAGCCGGTGATACTACCTGGTAGTTCCGAAGTTGACACGTGTCCAGCTCCGGACATTGAACAAGCTCCGGCTATTACCTATGCTAGTCCTGTTCATCCTCAAGCCACAAGCTCATCGATTTGTGATGAACATGAAGAAGAAGAAGAAGCTTGTGAGACATCTGTTCCCCTACGGTTTTACAAAGATCATCCCCCACAACAGATGATTGGAAGCTTGCACGAACGAGTCACACATTCCAGGTTTTACGATCCAAACTCTCATGCTCATTCTGCTTTTGTTGCTTCTTTTGAACCCAAAGATATATCACACGCACTCACTAATGAATCTTGGATTATTGCCATGCAAGAAGAGTTAGAATATGTTGAAATGGGAAACATTGTGCTTCACCATGTAGATACCGAACAACAATTGGCTGACATTTTTACAAAACCTTTGGATTTCACTCGTTTTTGTTACATTCGTAGTGAAATAGGGGTTATGCATCCTCATGGCTTAAATTGAGGGGGAGTTTTTTTTGAAACTTGGGAAGTCTATGTGTGAATCTGAAATTAAAATAATATGAGCATAGTATTTCATACATATATGACTTTGTGATTCCTTTTACATGCTGAAAGTTCTTACTACATTACTCATGTTATACATTTTTTAGTTTTTGCCATGACTAGTAATTGGAATAATTACTTACACTAAGATTGGTCATGATCGAACTTTCTTGATATTTTGAACTTGTTACATGTTCACAAGTGCTTTTAATCATTAAGAATTCATCAAGTAATCAACTCACATGTTGAGTTTTTATGAACAAATATAAATTGAGAAAAGATCAAGAGAATATGCATGCATCACACTTCTTCTTTTGAGATAGCTTATCATTGCACTTAGATATGAACTTGGAAGAAGTTGTGTATGACTAAAACCATGTCCTTAAGCTTCTGATTATCAAATGACATAGGCTTGGCTTGGTTGATTAGAATAAGGCAGATGCACATATAATCTCTTGCAAATATCATATGATCTAAATTTATGCTTTGAAAAATAATAAAATGCAGCAACTAGTGTCATGCTTTCAGGTTTTGAAATAGTTAAGTTTGTGAGATCATGACTTGCTTAAATTGAAAATTACATATGATCTCTAGCATGGCTTACACTACTTTATGTATCTCATTGATGTGATAGTGTAAGTTACTTGATAGAATGACTGGGATGAGCTTTGTTTTATATGTATATGTTATAATATGCTCATAACAATTAAAATTTCTCTTTTACCTTGTTGAATACATTGTCAAAGGGGGAGAGATAAGCATGAAGAGAAAGATAATATGTGCATAAGGAGAGATAATAAAGGGGGAGAGATAATTTTTTTTTGGATTTTCTTCTCATTTTACTTTTGATTTACAAAGGGGGAGAAATTGTTTTCAAAACATTTAATTGAATAAGCCAATGTTCGGATTTTAAATGGTGTTGCCAATGAAATGGTGTTGCCAATGCATTCATCAAGGAGGGAGATTGTAAGACCTATGTGTGCTGAATATATTGGCTTGTCGTGAATACACTTGCTTTAACGATAAAAGTTTTGAATATCACTAAAATACTTTTTTATCAAGGTCCGACTCTAGCTCTGAGCTACAGCAAGGTCCGACGGTAGGTCCGGCTTGGTTTGGGTAGCTCCGGTTACGTTCGATGCTAGGTCCGACTAGCTTTGGTCAGCTCCGGTGAAGTTTTGTCTTTAGCTCCGACATATCTTTGATAGCTCCGACATGTTTTTGATAGCTCCGCCGTGTTTTTGCTAAGCTCCGAGTTGATTTTTCTAGCTCCGTCTTTTGGGATTACTAGTTCCGACTAGTTCTGGTTAGCTCTGGCGCTAGGTCTTGCTAATTTTTAAGCTCCGGCGGGAGCTTGGTTATACTAGTTCTGGTAAGCTCCGGCGCTAGGTTCTACTAGCTTTTGTTAGCTCCGGCTCAAGTCCGGGTTGCTCTGGCAAGGTCCAAAACTTGACCGTAGTGCTTCTGTTTTTCATTTGCAATGTTTCATACTTGCTTTACATTGTTGGAAAGTTTGCTTAGTATTCTTTTACTAAGTTTTTGGTGCATTTTGGATGATATGGTTGATATCATGTTACTGTGGTTTTGCAACATGCTTATGTGAGGTTCACACGTAGGGTGTTGTGTTCGGAACTAACTTGAGTCAAGTCGAGGACTTGGGCTCGTATGGAATGGTTGTTTATTCATGTGCAGGTGTTGCTTGAGTTCAAGACATGGCTGGTAACGGGATCCATTGGACTAGTCTCAGGGAGGAGATGAGGTTCCAACAACCAAATTCAGGAGGAATTGTGGTTGAGCTGATCAGGAGGTTGCGCAGCATGATTGAATCAAGAACAATGCATATGAAGGTATCGTGGACGTCGTTGGAAGATGTTTGCACGTATGCAAGGAGTGCATGGACGTGGCTACATGATTCCAAGACGTGATGAAGAGATGTGGACATAAAGAGTTGGTCGGAAAGGTCCAACCGACTAGGTTATGGACTCAGGCTGCGGCTGAGTCGGGTTTGACTCAAATATGGAAAGATTTGAGTTCGTTATGATAGGATTTCGTGTGGGTCACGAATTTGAGTTGTTTAGGAATGTGGGATACGTTCCTAAGGTGTTTGGAAGTCTTAAGATTGCTTCTATCTGCGTATAGAAGAACCTTGAGCAGTTATGGAAAGTTACAATTCGTGATCTGAGTAGGATTGGAGTCCTAGTTGATATTGGGTTGGCTTTCGAGCTGGTTATATAAGCAAGGGAGCCCAGAGCTCGTGGCGCACGACTTTGGGGCTGTTCCTCTTGTGTTCTATTGAATAAAATTTGTAGTTTGAAGGAACTTTTGTGCCTTGTTCGTCAGACTTGTTCCAGAAAAGTTTTACTCATCGAGTTTCTGGATAGCACTACCTTTCGTCGGTGGTTTTATCATAACTCGAGTTTTACAGATCCAATTGACGTGATTCTTTTTGGGTTGTCTTCAAAACTTGATTTTCTATCATCTGTCAAAATTTCACGGTTATTGAATTTGTGTTCTATGATCTACATGAGTTTCTTTGCAGCGTTCCAGAACTGTTTTTTTCTCGGGTAGGGCAGATTGACCATTGTTTGATCTTCCGATCATAACTTGAGTTTTTCTCGGCGGATTTCAGTGATTCTTTTTGTGTTGTCTTCGTGACTTGATTCTCTATGATATCTATCACTTTTGTCATGGTAAAACACGTTTAGATTAGTCTCACACACGATTTCTTTAACAGATCGTTTTTCTGCCGAAAGGGTTTGGGGTTTAATTGTTTCCGCTATGTAAGATTTTTAAATCTACCATTCACCCCCCCTCTGGTAGCTTTTCACACGCTTTTTGATCCTACAGGATCTAATACAGCTACGCGGGTTAATTCCGTGGCCTCTGGTGCGGCCCAGCGCTGATTGGCCCAATTCAAATAAGTGGGGCCGGCTGCTTTGTTTAAATTTTCCCATTGGAAAATAATTCCAGGATTCAAGCAAACTTTTAAAAATCATTACTCCTAGTAGAATTGCTCAACAATTTCCAAATAAATTATAGTAGACTCATCTCAATCTTAACTTTGCAGTTGTGCAATTTGTTCGACATGAAACGCCCAGAATTTTCTTAGTTAATTCCTTTGAACTAACTGCTTGGGAAATTAATTACTCCAGTTCTGCTAATTGGAAAATTCCAAATTTTGTTCAGGACACTCACCAAATTTCATTTGATCTGCAGTAAAAATTTCAAGTTCATTGTACTTCAGTTACTGGGTTGATCAGTGTTCCCAATCTCTATGTAATTGAAAAAAATGAGAAAAGTACCGCAAGCAATTCAGAATTTCTTCCAAACTTGTAAAATCAGTTACTCCCTGTAGGAAGATTAGAAAATTGTGAAACAAAATTTCCTAGAACCAATGATACACCCTCTGTATGGTACAACCACTGGTATCCAAGATAGACCTCCAGAATTACAACCAAAATTCAGAGAATCCTTTTAATTGTTGGAATTTTAGAGACAACAAGCTTCCTTGAACATATCCAATTTTTGGTCCAGATCTTCCTCATAGATCCTATTGTCCACTGTAAAAATCCCAAAACCAATTAAAATCTTTTGCATACCTGATCATTAGTTATAAGATCTTTTCTATAGTTTCTATATCACACATATACTTTATATATTGCATATCATATAGCGACCGAGGTCGAGGAGGACCCGGAGCCCTTGGAGACTCTTCTTCTAGAAGCTAACTTCCCCTCTGACACGCAGCCAGGTAAGCCCTGGTTTGCATTTAAGCACTATTTCAAATTTTCTAGTTGTATCACTTATGCCTAGGGTGAATTTTGTGCAATAGGGCTAAGGTGCTTGTTACTCCACTTGCATGACCCACAAATCCCATGGAGTATTGGGTAGGTCTAGAGCTTGACGAGTAGACAATGCCATGCTTACGTTTATAGGAATCCGATAGAAGTCAAGTAGTTGAAATCTACTCGCGAGATTGGATTTTATCACACGAGATGAATTGAATCAAAGAATGGTTTAGAAATGTGAAATTGAGATCGAGCAGCGGGTAGGATGCAGCGAGGCATGGTCTCACGTGCGTAGCCCTGCTTTTGTCGATTGAGGACCGATCTGTGTGCGGCCTTGTTGGACCAGTTTGAACAGTACCGGATGCATACTGGGCATATGAAACCCTAGAAACCGATGTAACTTGATAACTTGGATGTCGAGGCATATCCCATTATCGATAGGGGTGGGCTAAGGTTAGTAAGGTTTAAATTCGCCGGCGGGCACAGAAACGCTCCGTGCGAGAACCTTGCCCGCGATGGTGGGACCGGTTCGGTGTTTGAGTTCTCTTGTGAAAGGTGGCTGCGTATTACATGCTGAGGAGCACGTCATGCTCCTTAGGCACGGGTGTATGTGACGTGTTATTTGGGTGTGTTCTTTTTGCAATCACCGTCGCTCGCGGTAATAGAGTACCACTTGTTCACCGCACTGTGATGTAGTAAATACTGAAGAAGTCAGGAGAAATGTACTGAAATATAATTGTTTTGCCACTATGTTTGCTACAGATTAGGCTCATTAAAGTTACTGTTATTGAACATTTATGCTACTGCTATTAACTTGTAAAATGATGATCAATTTATATGCAAGTCATTTACTGCTATATCCATTCTTATGTTAAGTATCCCTGCTATAGAGTTCTATGTTTAGGTGAGACGGTTAAGTCTTGCTGAGCCTTCATGCTCACAGTTGCTATATTAAGTTGTTTGCAGGTGAGACATATGAGGAAGGGCCCGAGGATGAAGTGATGCCCCCGTTGGGGTATACCACCGAATGGGAGCCCTGCACGCCGCAGTAATTTGTGTGTGGCTAGTGTGTAGCGTCCGCGGGCTGGACGGCTGCACTTTTGCATAGCTAGGCTGAGATTTTAGCTATGAATATTATCTTTCGATGTATATTAAGTATTGTAAAAGACTTTTGCTTTTTATATAAATAAAACATTGTATTTTGTTGTATTCTTTTCGTGTGTGCTGTTGGGTGCCGCATCGCACGGCACCACCCTCTGCAATTCCTAGAATGTGTGGACCCGGTCCTCACAGCCTGGTATCAGAGCCGCATTGGGAATAGCACGCTCGAAAAGAGCCTATTTTGAAAACTTAGGAGTAGTCGAGTGAGGATTACTACTATGCCCACATAAGTCCATTATAGTACTAGTTATTTAAGGTGGCAAGCTAACTTATGTGTTATTATATTCTGTAATGACGCTCCGACATCAGGTAAGAGGTAAGGTATGCCACCGCAAGCGGATCAATTGCGGTAAGCTCACCATGCGAGAGGTAGCATGTGGTTGTTTCCGTGGCTTGGCACGGAAATGTTAATATGAGTCTTTGAAACTTTCTATGTTTCTGAGAACATATGACACGCGGTACCCCAGCGTGCTACAAAATTAGTGGGAGCCCCCGTCGGGTGGGACATAGCCCGATGCGCCCCCTATTGGTGCAGCACTATGCAAAGTCGTGGGACCCCGTCGGATGGTAGAAAACTCGGTCATGTACCTCGAGACATGGCTTCGCTCGAGGCAGCCCGTATGGAATGATACGGGACGAATGTTTTTACTTTCATATATATTATTATGAACTAGTTGCCTGTGCGGGCTGTGCCGTACGGCACCATATGTTAGATCTATCGTTTGTGTGTAGATGCAGTACACTAACCACGTTTAAGTAATTCAAGTAGAAAAATGCTTGCGAGTGAACGTCATTGCTGCCACCGTTGAGACGTATGCCGGAATATCGGCTTAGGATTTTCTTTGGTGAGGGCGTAGTACCGGCATTGTATTCGAGTTTCATCAGGCACGTCGACGACATTATCCATGCTGGTGTGACTCGACAACAAGTAAAAATTCCTAACGTAGGACTAAGGTTGAAATTTGTAACCTCTGTTTTGGAGCGTGCTGGTCAGATTAAAAATTAATCATGGTGTCCTGCAGTATGCAGGCCTGTGATTTGAGAACTTGAGGAAGTCCTTCACAAGTTTCATTTTCAGCTCCAAGGCAGATTTCAAGGTTTAAAACTTGAAAACTCCATTTGAACTTAAAGTAACCAGTTCCTGGTTCCAACTGTGAAATGGAACGAAAATTGACTAAGTTTGGAACAGTATAACTTCCTGTATATTGCACCCCTATAGGTATAAGATACATGGTTGGAAAGTGTAGAGAGTCCTCTAAAACTTTTATGTTCAACTCCAGATCAGAATCCCCCTGTAACCTATTGAAAAATTCAAATTTCCAAACTCTTTCAAATCTGGACAGAGACTGGACAGTTTTTGTTTCTTGTCACTGTCTTGATCATATATCTTCATAGAATCAACGGATGACTTCATGTAATGCATTTCTGTAATCCTGAAGATGTATACAACAATTTTTTAATTTATGATTGTTGCATATATTGATGTTTTGTATCTGGAAAAATGTGGACAAAATCAGCCTTAAACAGAGGAGATGCTGTCAAAATTTTTTTCCAGAAAACTGTTAACTTGCAAAAATAATATCTACTTATACAGAAATGATATGGAGGCAAATAAATACATTACGGAAAGCTATATGAGTATGATACAACTTTGTAGTTGAACTCAAGTCCTGAAATTTCCTCTAACCGGATGAAAATTTCGAATTTCTCCAGACTGGTCAAAAGGAACAGAAACTGTGACAAATTCCAGTGATATGTTTCATTTGGCATTCGAATTTGGATTCACTTTCATAATTCAATTTTCATATCCCTAATCTGCTATTAAACAAAGTTTGTTGAATTTGAGTATTTGACTCATTCAAGTGCTCATTTTATAGATGACAGATGTAATGCTATTGCCAGACGGATGGGTGTTCTCCACGTGCGCCAACCGTTCGGGCTTCCCGAGTATGCTACGGGAGGTGCTCTAACAGTTTGGCTTCATCGAGATGCCATGCTATTGGGGTCAGGAGACGGTTGACAGAGGCGTACCATCATGTACCGTCCTGGTCGACATCCCGGCAAGTCCGCGTTTCTATGGATGGGCTCCTTTTTCGGTCACTACCCCGGGAGCTCATTTGGAGGACACGTGAGCAATTGCAGTGGCCGAAGCGCTGATGAAGCTTTGCCAGATTCATCAAGGTTCCATGGCGGGGACACAATTTGCTCTTCTCCCGGTCCGTGGTGATTCTGGTTTTGAGTGGCAACGGCGTATGGTTGCGGCCTATCGACCATATGGCGACACAACCTCGACAATACTTGGGACCTTTGCCGCTGCATCCAGCATGGTGGTTCTTGCACAAGGTGCAATCCTGCAGGAGCAAGTCGAAGCCTTGAGACAAGCGACTGAACGGGGTGACACTCTTGATTATATCAATGAGAACCTACGTTTGTTTCTGGCTCTGACGAATCACCGATTAAATCAATGCGAGGATCAGTTGCATCACACTCGCACTAGACTGCGAAAAGCTCGCGGCGGACTGAGGCAAACTCACATGGAACTGCAGCAATCTCGTGAGGGGCTGCAGGCGAGTCAATTTGAGGTGCAACAACAGCAAAAGCAGCTGTTGGTAGTTACCGAGGAACGAGATGCAGCCATCGAAGAAGCCCATAATTGGGAGTACGAGGCAGAGCAACTTCAGGATAATGTGATTGAGGTCGAAGCACAATTGCAACCAGTTGTGTATCCAACGGCTCATGATATACCGCTGAATATGGGTGAACAAGTGCCTTCAGATCCTGAGGATGAAGAAGATCCAGAGATAGTAGAGTACGTCAATGACGATGCATCGGAGTAGGATGGGGCATCACTATTGCCATCACGGGACAATGTCTAGTTAGTAGTTGCCCGTGTTTATTTTGTGGCCATGTTTGTGTCATATTATAAATAGTAGTGGGTGTGTAGAAGATGACAAGGTGTGTATGACGACTCATGGAGACGAAGTATAGTTGAGATGCACTTCCGTAGTGGGAGTCCGTCATTTTGGAGTTGACTATTATAAACTCGGTCATGAGATAATATATCTTGTATAGAGTTTGTACTTAATCAATATATGTGAATGTTATGCAATTATCACATTGTCAATACTCGCACTACTGTAATATGAAATGGATGAAGGAAAAACTAACATGTTGCTGATTTTAAATCATATGGATGCAGAATGGTGCGTACACACTCTACGCCTGAGATGGGAGGATCTAGCCGTGGTCGTGAGGACGAATCTCTGACCCGGGAGCAAACCGCGACACCACAGCAACAAGTCCCTCCACCACCACCACCTGAACCTCCGAGGACGCTTGCAGAGATTCTGGCCACAGTACTCGGCTCGCGCGACGAGCAAACCGAGTTACTGCGGATGTTGGTTCAAAATTGGTCCTGTCAAGGGGTACAATAAGATAATGGGCAATGCTAGCCCCAACAAAGCTCGTATTCAGATTTCTTGGCGACACATCCACCGGTCTTCACGGAGGCCGAGGAGCCTCTGGAGGCAGACAACTTCATTTGCACGCTCAAGGCAAAGTTCGGTTTGCTGCGATGCAGCAAAAAATAGAAGACGCTGTTCGCAGCACAACAACTCCAGGGAGCCGCCAGTGCTTGGTGGGCGAATTTCATCGCCTCAATGCCGGCTGGTCATGCGGTCATGTGGACTGAATTTCAGGAGGCGTTCCACGCATACCATATCCCTTCCGGAGTAATGAAAAGGAAGCTTCAAGAATTCTTGGAGCTAAAGCAAGGCAGGAGGAATGCCCACGAATACTCCCGCACGTTCAATCATTTGGTGCAGTACGCGTCCGAATATGTGGGGACAGAAGATAAGAACAGAGACATTCTTCTGGGGCCTGAATCCAAAGATGAAGGTCCAACTCGCACAGAGTAATCGCGGCACTTTCAACGACATAGTCAATGACGCGATTATACGGGAAGATGCTCAGCGCGAGCTCGTTTCTGATAAGAGGAAACGGAGGGCGCCGTCAAGCAGCAGCAGGGGTGGTCCGCAGAAGTACCGTGTGGTGTATCGCTCACCATCCGGTCAGCGATGGCAGTCACCGGCGCAACCGCAGCAATTTCGCGGTCGTTCTTTCAACGTGCTGTGTTTTCAACCACCATATCCACAACAGCAGCAGCAGCATAGGATGGTTCCTCGTGCATACCCACCTCCACCGCGTGCACCGGGATTCTGTCCGCAGATTGGAGGGAACCCGACACAGTGCACGTGCTATATGTGTGGCCGTGCCGGGCATTTTGCGAGAGACTGCCCCGAGCAGTGTCAAGGCAGCGGGCAAGCACCACATCGGGGTGCCATTCAACCCCACAACAAGCCCATGAAACCAGCACCAAAACCCGGCAACGTCCATCACTTAGATCTCGAAGACCTGCCGGAAGGCGAACCCATTCTCGCGGGTACATTTTCTCTACTCTAAATGCCCGTAGTTATATTATTTGACTCCGGTGCCACCCATAATTTCATTAGCCAATCATATGTTATCAAGCATCAATTACCTATCACTCCCACCGAAAGTCCATATTTGATTTGCTCTCCGGGTGGGAAAATAGCAGCGGACATGGAAGTCCATAAAGCACAACTTAGGATGGGTGGGCATATCTATCCGACTTCTCGAATTATATTAGAGGGTCAAAGGCTTGATGTCATCTTAGGGATGTCGTGGCTGCACCGTCATGGTGCTGTTCTCGACATTGTTCCACGTGTGGTCCATTTGAACTCTCCACTATATGAACCACACACTCTCATTCTAGACCGCCTTATCCAAGAAATTCCAGCCACCTACAACACGGAAGCCACAAAGCTTGAGGACATTCCTGTGGTCCGTGAGTATCCGGACGTGTTTCCCGACAACCTTCCGGGTATGCCACCAGATAGGGATATCGTGTTCAAGATTGAACTTATTCCGGGAACCACGCCTATTTCTCGAAGGTCGTACAAGATGGCACCAAATGAATTGGCTGAATTGAAGGATCATTTGAAGGACCTGCTGGACAAAGGTCTCATATGCGCATGTTCATCACCTTGGGGCTGCTCCGCATTATTTGTGAAGAAAAAGGACAAGACGTTACGTCTATGTGTGGATTATCATCCGCTCAATGCCGTGACGTTCAAGAACAAGTATCCACTACCGTGCATCGATATCTTATTCGATCAATTAGTGGGTGCTAAAGTATTCTCAAAGATGGATCTTTGGTCCGGATATCATCAAAATAAATCCGACCGAAGGATATACTGAAGACGACATTGTCGACGAGATACGAGCTCTATGAATATCTCGTCATGTCGTTCGGGCTTACCAACGCGCCGTCTCACTTCATGTATTTAATGAATTCTGTGTTTATGCCGGAGTTGGACAAGTTTGTCGTGGTCTTCATCGACGACATTCTGGTGTATTAAAAATCAGAGGAAGAACACGCCAAACACTTGCATATCGTGCTCCAACGATTGCGAGATCACAAGCTTTATGCAAAAGTCAGCAAGTTTGAGTTTTGGATCAAACAAGTACCATTTCTTGGTCACATTATTTCAGCATAGGGCATCGCTTTAGATCCAAGCAAAATTGTACAAGTGCTGAAATAAAAGTCTCCAACGTCCGTCCACGAAGTTCGCAGTTTCCTCGGGTTAGCGGGATATTATCGGAGGTTCATTCCG
This sequence comes from Tuctoria greenei, assembly GCA_036927565.1. Taxonomy (NCBI): domain Eukaryota; kingdom Viridiplantae; phylum Streptophyta; class Magnoliopsida; order Poales; family Poaceae; genus Tuctoria; species Tuctoria greenei. Next base: position 158,278,317 of record JAYESD010000004.1, on the reverse strand, counting down.
AGCTTCTCAAAAATCGCTAAAGCAATGATGGAGCTGCTGAAAAAGGGGAATAAATATATTTGGAGCAAGGCATGTGAGGATGCATTTCAAGCATTGGTGAAACACCTTACAACGGCCCCAGTGTTAGCTCAGCCGGATACGACCAAATCTTTCGACATTTATTGTGATGCGTCCGGCATTGGTCTCGGCTGAGTGCTAATGCAAGAAGGCCGCGTGATCGCGTATGGATCACAGAAGCTCCAAAATCATGAGCAATATTATCCAACTCATGACCTTGAGCTTGCTGCCGTGGTACTCGCTTTGAAAATGTGGATGCATTATTTACTCGGAAATTTAGTGCACCTCTACACCGATCACAAGAGTCTGAAATATATATTCACTCAGAAGGAGCTGAATATGCGGCAGAGAAGATGGTTAGAATTGATCAAAGATTATGAGATTGAAATTCATTACCATACTGGCAAGGCAAATGTAGTTGCCGCTGCAATGAGCCGCAAGTCTCACATCAATAATTTGTCCATTACCTCGATGGAAGAGGACGAGCCGAGTTTATACTTGGTTCCATATGGAGCATTATATAATCTTGCTCTCATCCCTACTATACGAGAGGAGATTATGGAAGCTCAAAAGAAAGACGTGGGTATGTCGCACATTCGGAGGAGAATGAAGAATGGGGAAATGAAGTGCTTCCGAAGTGATGAACATAGTACCCTATGGTTCAAGGACCATATTGTGGTACCCCGTGACATGACACTTCGGAAGAAAATCTTGGATGAAGCTCACTTGTCCAAGTACTCTATTCATCCGGGCAGCGACAAGATGTACCATGATTTAAAAACCAGATTTTGGTGGACACGAATGAAAATAGAGATTGCAAAATATGTGTCCGAGTGTGATACGTGTCGGCGGGTGAAAGCCGACCACATGATAATGACCGGACAGCTGCAACCATTCAAAATTCCGGCGTGGAAATGGGAGGATATTAGTATGGATTTCATCATCGGGTTACCTCTCACATTCCACAAGCATGATTCGATTTGGGTGATACTCGATCGACTAACCAAATCAGCTCATTTCATCCCTGTACATACAAAGTACATCGCCAAGAAGTATGCGGAATTATATATTGCAAGGGTCATGTGCTTGCACGGAGTTCCCCGGACGATTATTGCAGATCGTGGTGTACTGTTCATTGCTTGTTTTTTTGGAGCAGCTGCACGTGTCATTGGGGACGAAACTTATCCGAAGCTCCGCATATCACCCGCAGACCGATGGTCAAACTGAACGGGTGAATCAAATTCTTGAAGATATGCTACACGCTTGTGCCATCCACCACGGTAAAAATTAGGATGATCATTTACCATTGGCGGAGTTCTCATATAAGAATGGCTATCAAGCTAGCATCAAGATGGCGCCGTATGAAGCTCTCTACGGCCGGAAATGTCACACACCACTCAACTGGTGTGAGTCCGGTGAGCGAGTTATATACGGAATTGATCTTGTCAATGAAGCCGAAGAACGAGTGCGAGTGATCCAAGCCAATCTCAAGGCTGCTCAATCTCGGCAGAAAAGTTATGCCGATTAAAGACATCGACCTCTCCACTTCATAATCGGAGACCACATTTATCTCCGTGTCTCTCCGATGAAAGGGATTCACCGTTTCGGTGTCAAGGGAAAACTTGCTCCACGATTCATCAGTCCATTCGCCGTCTTTGAAAAATGCGGACCCGTGGCCTATCGTTTGGAGTTATCGGCGTCACTCTCTGGATTTCACAATGTATTCCACATTTCTCAGCTGCGGAAATGTCTTAAATCCTCAGCTGAAATCCGCACCGAAAACATTGAGGATCTCCAACCGGATCTCACTTATTGGGAGTATCCGATTCGGATTATCGAGGAAAATACTCGCACCACAAGAAACTGGACTTTGTACTTCTACAAAGTATTGTGGAGTAACCATATCGCTGAGGAAGCGACATGGGAAAGTGAGGATTATCTCCAATCAAACTATCCGGAATTATTATCATCTCATATCCTGTAATCTTTTTACCTTCGTCTCTTTTATTTGTAATCTTGGGACGAGATTCTTTTAAGGGGGAGGAATGTAAAAGCCCTAAATTTCAAGGTACAAAGTTCATATAGGAGAATTTAAATTTGGATGGGCAAAAGAAATCAAATGGCAATTGGGAAATTAAACCAATTCAAACTTCACTAGAAGGGATCCAAAAATTCAAAAATTTGCTCCTGTTCAAACTTTTTCAAAATAAAAAACTGAGCTCACCATTAAATCCCAAATATTCCAAATAGCCTCTTTGCAAAGTTTCATAATTTTTGAAGCTTTGCTATTTAATTCAGTGACTCCATTGAATTTCATTCAAATTCAAATTTGAATTTGAATTCCAGTTGAACCTTGTCTAAATTCGAAATCAAATTTCATAATCTGAACCTACACAATTGATTTGGCCTCTCCACAAAAATATAGAATTTTTGGACAATTCTAGGTAGGAGAATTGAAGTTACAGAGGTGGATTAGGATGAAAGGGGCAGTGGGGCCCACTGGCCAGTGAAACACAGCCGTGAGTGCTCTGTTTCACGGCTGTCCCCGCCGATCGATGCCGGGAGGGCACGCCACCGCGATGGGGACATGCAGAGGCAAGCAGCTGCGTGGCTAGATGACTCCTCCACCTTCTTAAGGCCCTGCGGCGCCTCACCGACAAGGACACCACTCTCTGTTTTGCCAAAATCAATTCCCGTCGCCATTTCCGCGGCCTTCTCTTCCTCCCCGGTGAGCACCTTGATCTTACCTCTTCTCTCTTCGATGCAAACATCAAAGATGGCGCCAAGACCCCGCTCTAGCATCTACGCCTTTTATCTCATCGTGTTGCTCATTGTTTGGTCCGTATTTTGAAGTTCCGCTGTCGCCATCATTGGGCCGCCAAGGACGTCGTCCTCTGCCAACCGTGGTGCCGACAACCTAGGCCGTTTCAAGCTTCGACTTCAACAGACCAACTGAGCGCCAGGACACCAACCATTCTTAGGTTCATCCCTTATCGAGCGCGAAATCTTATCTTCCTTTTCGGCATGCTTTTACCGTTCTTGCTAGGTTTACCTTTTGATTCATTTTCTAGATGTAACTATAGTCTAATCCAGTTACATAATAGTTTCCTGACCTCATTACATGTCTACACGAGCAAGAACTAGAAAGAATAATCGAGGGACAGCTATTATATGCTGATTGTTTTAGCCGCCATGGAGAAACCGTCGGCACGCAGTCGAACTCAGCACTGTTGACCGTTCCACGATGTTTGCGCCTTTGTTTCATCTTTCCCTTGATCCCAAGAACGTTTCCGATCGATTTATGAGGTGTTTGAGCTAAAGATACGTAGTTCTGACATGGCCGGAACCCTAGCCGCCGCCGTCGTCGTCGCGCCGCCATTTCTGGCTGGCAACACATCGATTCGACCTCACCACCATGTTTCTTGTCCCTTAAAATGGTTGGAGGGAGACTTCCAGCAAGGGATATGGCCGGGGGTGCCGAGCCAGCGAGCTCGCCGGCGCAGCGCCGCCGTCGCCGCATCGTGCGTCGAGAGGAAGAAGAAGATTGCGGGCCCCGCATGTCAGCCTCAGTGGTACTCACTCGGGATCGGCTGTGGTTCAGATCTAATACGGCTACGTGGGTTAATTCTGTGTCCCCTGGTGTGGCCCAGCGCTGATTGGCCCAATTCAAATAAGTGGGGCCGGCTTCTTTGTTTAAATTTTCCCATTGGAAAATAATTTCAGGATTCAAGCAAACTTTTAAAAATAATTACTCCTAGTAGAATTGCTCAAAAATTTCCAAATAAATTCTGGTAGACTCATCTAAATCTCAACTTTGCAGTGGTGCAATTTGTTGGACATGAAACTCCCAGAATGTTTTTAATTAATTCCTTTGAGCTAACTGCTTGGGAAATTAATTACTCCTGCTCTGCTAATTGGAAAATTCCCAATTTTGGTCAGGACACTCTCCAAAATTCACTTGAGCTCCAGTAAAACTTTCAAGTCCATTGGTCTTTAGTTACTGGGTTGATCAGTGTTCCCAATCTCTATGTAATTGAAAAAAAATGAAAAAAGTACAGTAAGCAATTCAGAATTTCTTCCAAACTTGTAAAATCAGTTACTCCCTGTAGGAAGCTTAGAAAATTGTGAAACAAATTTTCCTAGAACCAGTGAGACCCCATCTGTATGGTAAAACCACTGGTAGCCATGATAGACCTCCATAATTACGACCAAAATTCAGAGAAGCCTTTTAGTTGTTGGAATTTAGAGACAACAAGTTTCCTTGAACATCTCCAATTTTTGGTCCAGATCTTCCTCATAGATCCTAGTGTCCACTGTAAAAATCCCAAAGCCAATTAAAATCATTTACATACCTGATCATCAGTTATAATATCTTTTCTATAGTTTCTATATCACTCATATACTTTATATATTGCATATCATATTGTGACCGAGATTGAGGAGGACTCGGAGCCCTTGGAGACTCTTCTTCCAGAAGCTAACTTCCCCTCTGACTCGCAGCCAAGAAAGCCCCGGTTAGCATTTAAGCGCTATTTCAAATTTTCTATTTGTATCACTTATGTCTATGGTGAATTTTGTGCATTAGGGCTAAGGTGCTTGTTACTCCACTTGCATGACCCACAAATCCCATGGAGTATTGGGTAGGTCTAGAGCTTGACGAGTAGACAAGCCATGCTAATGTTTATAGGAATCCGGTAGAAGTCGAGTAGTTGGAATCTACTCGCGAGATAAGATTTTATCACATGGGATGAATTGAATCAAAGAATGGTTTAGAAATGTGAAATTGAGACCGAGCAGTGGGTAGGATGCAGCGAGACATGGTATCACATGCGTAGCCCTGCTTGTGTCGATTGAGGACCGATCCTTGAGCAGCCCTGCTGGACAAGTTTGAACAGTACTGGATGCATATTGGGCATATGGAACCCAGGAAACCGATGTAACTTGATAACTCGGATGTCGAGACATAGCCCATTGTCGATAGGGGTGGGCTCAGGGTAGTAAGGTTTAAATTCGCCGGCGGACATAGACACTCTCCGTGCGGGAACCTTATGCCCGCGATGGTGGGACTGGTTTGGCGTTTGAGTTCTCTTGTGAAAGGTGGCTGCGTATGACGTGGTGAGGAGCATGACACGCTCCTTAGGCACGGGTGTACGTGATGTGTTATTCGGGTGTGTCATGATCGCAATCACTGTCCCTCGCGGTAATAGAGTACCACTTGTTCATTGCGCTATGACGTAGTAAATACTGAAGAAGTCAGGAGAATACGATGTATTGCAATATAATTGTTTTTCCACTATGTTTGATATAGATTAGGCTCATTAAAGTTACTGTTATTGAGCATTTATTCTATTGCTATTAACTTGTGAAATGATTATCAATTTATATGCGAGTCATTTACGGCTATATCCATTGCTATGTGAAGTATCTCTGCATATAGAGTTCCATGTTTAGGTGAGACGGCTAAGTCTTGCTGAGCCTTCATGCTCACGGTTGCTATATTAAGTTGTTTGCTAGTGAGACATATGAGGAAGGGCCCGAGGATGAGGTGATGCCCCCGTCAGGGTATACCGCTGAATGGGAGCCTTGCACGCCGCAGTAATTTGTGTGTGGCTAGTGTGTAGCGTCCGCGGGCTGGACGGCTGCACTTTTGCATAGCTAGGCTGAGAGTTTAGCTATGAATATTATCTTCCGCTGTATATTAAGTATTGTAAAAGACTTCTGCTGTATATATAAATAAAACTTTGTATTTTGTCATATTCTTTTCGTGTGTGCTGTTGGGTGCCGCATCGCATGACACCACCCTCTGCGATTCCTGAAATGTGTGGATCCGGTCTGTCGGAGGATGGTTCTGGCAATTCTCCCGGTACTACCATTGGCAGCCCGCAGAGTTCTTAGTTCAGTTGTGGGCGTGCGGAGATTCAGAAGAAGGTGGCGATTTGACACGATTGTTTACGTGGTTCGGGCCGCCTGAGCGTAATACGCCTGGCCCGACATGTGGACTTTGTGGTTACTAATGCTTAATACACAGTTAATGTACTTAATTACCCTTAACAGGTGATAACGCGCCTTGAGGGCGGCATTACTGGTATTAAGGGTCATGCGATCGTGTGTCATTAAGATAGTATTAATGACACATAATCATGTCTTGAAGCTTTAATTGTTCCTTGAAGGTCCGAGCCGTTGGAGGTCAACCAATCTGTCTGTTGAAGTTGAAGGTCCGGCGGTTGGACGCGTGGCAACTCCGGAGCTTACAGTCTTGGACGAGTAGGTCCGGTGCTATTGTACACGTGTCGGTACTGGAGCTTCCCTCTGTCAGCGGTTAGGTCCGAGGGTGCCACACATATATCTAGTCTGGAGCTTTCCAAGGTATGGAATGTAGCTCCGGTTTTATGATACACGTGGCAGCACTGGGACTAACCATAGAAGGGAGGCAGGTCCGATTCTGTATGACACGTGGGACCTTTGGAGGTCTTCAACTCAGGTAGGTGAATTTCCTTTGCATTCTTCGCAGTCCCAAGGGGTATTCGGTATGCAGGGTACCGACAGTGGCCCCTTGGGCCCACCTCTGGGAGAAACTTTTTGGATTAAGTCATTCTGCCGGAGGTGGGTCCATCTTTCGATTTCTGCACCGTGTCTTCAAGGGTCTTTGGATGTGCCGTTGAGGTGGTGGTTCGCAGTTAAACAATCACCGCGTGGCATCTTCAGGATGCGGCAGGTGAGATTTGCGCGTGCGGATCTCACACAATTAAAGGTCACCGGTTCCCAATACGAAAACCTTATCGGTTCCGCGCGCCCTGTCAGGCCCCTGCCCTCGGGTTTCCTGCCTCTCATGATGACAACTGTTTGCCTGGGGTAAGGACCTCGACTTGATCATCTGGGTGCCCCAGGCCCCCTTGTCATTTGTAGGGTGAAGTTTTTGAATTGTGTCGTTGGCCCTTCTGCGGTTTCCATCCAAGCATTGCGGGGGCTTACTTAAGAAGGAAAGAGCGCACCGTTTGGGGATTCCTTACGCCTTCATTTGAACTTGCGCTCGAATCCTCCAAACTTTCACTTGCTTTTCCTCTCTCGCCCTGTCGTGTTGCGATGGAGTTGGGTCTTCGCAAGAGCCGTCTCATGACCGATGGCGATTTGAAGAAGGTCCGGACCTACATGGGGTGGTCCAGCAACTCCTTCAACCACCTTTCCTGCGTCGGCAAGCTCCCGTTCAAGAAGGAGCGCGCCGGCGACATCGTGTACTTTTCTGCGTACGCCATGGTGGGACTGATTCCACCTTTCTCCACATTTCTCTTGATACTGTTAGAATTCTATGATCTGCAGTTATACCACCTTGGCCCCAACTCCATTCTTCTTGTGTCGACCTTTGTCCACTTCTGCGAGATGTGGGTGGGTATTCCCCCCCTGCGTCGAGCTCTTCCGCACCTTCTTCACCATCCACACTATCGGCAAGAGCGATGAGTTTATTGGCTTCTACTATTTTGTGAAGCACAAGAAGTGCCCTTACAAGTACTTGAGGTCATTCCCCTCAGGCAAGTGGGACGATTGGAAGAAGGATTGGATTGTCGTCACGGCAGAGGAGCACGAGATGTTGGAGCTGCCCGAAGGCCTTCCCAACATTGCCACTGGAGCCTGGAGTGAAGTTCCGGTGCTGTCAGAGGCCTTCAACCCTGCCTTGACCAGGATCCGTCAATGTGTGGAAGGAGGAGTGACCCCCCAGGCGGTCTTCTGCAACTGCCTAGTCAACAGGTGGGCTCCGCTGCAACTTCCTAGTCAACAGGTGGGCTCCGCCTCCGCAGAAGAGGGAGAAGCTCGCCTGGGCCCTCAACAGCATGATGGACAACGACCGGATCGAGACTGTTTTGAAGTCCAATTTGGAAGGAGCTGCTTTTGAGCTTCATCTCAAGAAGTTCCAGCATGTCATCGATGTCGAGGGCGACAATTTGACTCCGCCGACAGCTTTCCTCCCTCTGAACATGGAGGCGGAGTTTAGTAGGGAGCTCCTGCGGAAGATGTCGTTGCTTGACGACCTCGGTGAAGTTGAGAGGCATCCGACCACCAAGTTGGCGATCCCTGGAGCTTCCGAGGGTGGCCCTGCTCCTGCTCCGAGACGAAGAGTTGAACTCGTAGGGAAGGGGAAAGAGTTGGCTAAGCCCTCCAGCCGAAAGAGGAAGTTGAAGCACTCTGACAGAAGGTCCGTCAGACCTGCTCCTTCCACAATAGCTCCTTCTCCCCGACGGGGAGGTCTTCAACAGTGACACCAGCTCCAGCATCGACGTCTTCTCGGGATGCCAGCTCCGGCCGTGTGACTCCGGCACCAGGGTCAGCTAAGGGCTCTAGGTCCGAGGGTCCTTCCCAGTCAAGGGGGGCCTCAACTAAGACGTCGCTGGTGGCGGCGGCAAGCTTCGAAGAACCTTCCGGAGCTACTACCCTAGTTGCGACTGGGTCGAGTTCATAGCACCCGGTGAAGAGGTTCCGCGCTAGCTGGAGCGGGAGCCTTCCAAGATAAATTTGATTTTTTACATCAAATGATTGTTTTTTGTTGTAATCATATTTTGAGTTTTTTCGTCCTTCATCCACAGGGTACCAAAAAAGGGGCCGAAGCTCTGATTCCTGCAACAGCGGCTGATGCTGTGCAAGCAGAGGCTCCGACTCCAATCCCAGCGCCGCCCCAGGTGGTGGCTGAGGTCATGGCAGCCCCGGCGCTAGCTGTCGTGGTTCTTGACCTCGACTCATCTCCCGATGCACCCGTGGTAGCGTCGGACCACGGGAATGAAGATGTACTAGCGGCACCAACTCCACAGGTTCAAGCTCTGGTTCTGGATGCTGTGATGACGGAAGCTCCAGCCTCAGAGCCGGAGGTAGCTGAAGTTCCGGCCTTAGAGCCGGATCTTACTGAAGCCTCGGCAGAGGAGCCGATGGTTGATGGAGTTTCGGCGCCTGAGCCGGTTGTTGAGGAAGTGCCGGCGCCCGAGCCGGTGGGGGTCGAAGCGCCAGCGCCTGAACCGGCGGTGGAGGAGGCACAAGCATCGGAGCCGGAAGTGGCCTCAGCTCAGGCCTAATCTTCAACGCCTGCCCCGAAGGTGATAGTTCCGGAGGTACCCATGCCTGAGCCAGGGTGCCAAGACAAAGCGACCGTTCCTCCGCCTGAGGGACCGGTTGCTGATGATCTGTCGGCGGGACCTTCGGAGCTGACTCCGGAGGTAGAAACTTCCGTTGCAGGACCTTCCTCGGCGGTGACTGAGGCTATCCCGGAGGGCGGCCCTAGTGCCACGGAATCTCAGGGGACCGCTCTTGTAGAGGTGGACCTGATTTTTGTTATGGATAACCTGCTGGAGCCAGCGGAGAGGACCCCGGCAGGTCTGGAGCCAATCCCCTTGTTGTTATCCATCGACAACGCCTGCTCGAGCCTTCGTCAGGTTCAGCTGGCCTTTTACCACGACAGCAAGGCCCTCGAGGAAGAGTGCCATACCCTTAGGAGGTGGCACAACCGGCTCCAATTCGAGGCCAAGCTGGCGCAAACAAGGCTGGCTGACGACAAGGAGTGGGTCAAAAGGGAGAAGGCCCGGATGGAGTACTGGGGCCAGCTACTGGACGAGAGGGAAAGCATGGTGCGATCCATTGACAACCAGTCCCATGCCATCCACGAACAGGTCGTGGCTGCTAATGAAGCAGCGAATGATCACGAGGAGAAGCTCAGTGCGATCCACGACAGCCTCGTCAAGCGCCGGGAGGCTCTTGAAGAACGGGTGAAAAAGCTCGAAGATGAAGAGAAAAAACTCCTGGAGCTGCGGGATGACCTCGTGAAGAGGGAAGATGAGCTCACTCAAAGGCTGGCTCTGGGTTACAAGAGCCTCGCAGAGCGCACCAAGAAGCTAGAGGAGCTCTGCGAGAGTGAGGAGAAGAAAGCCTGGCGGTGGGGAAAGGACATCACCAAGAGGTAGAATCAAGTTGCTGCCAGGGAGAAGAAAGTGCGGGCTGGAAGAGACCTGGTTGACTGCTGGAACAAGATCCACATCCGAGAAGAGGATCTTGCTAAACTCGAAAGGCAAGATGCTGAAAAGATTCAGCAGCATGCCAAAGAGGTCGAGCGCTTTGCCCGGGAGGGTTCGGAGCTTGCGGTGACCAAGAGGTCCTTGGAAGAGGTGCGAGGCTCAAGGGTTGCGGAGTCCCAACATTTATGGGACTTCTTGGGCAAAGCCAATGACGCGCTAATGCCGCTGGGCTTCAGTCCCGTGCGTCCGAACGATCCAGAGCCTGAGTTGGACCAGGCGTTGATGGTGATGAGCTGGTGGGCAACAAACTAAACAAGATGGGCGATGTCATCGCAGATCAGTTGGAGACTGAAGGAAAATCCCTTGCGCAGAACGTTGCAGAGTATATGCTGAAGTGCTACACAAGTCAGGTTCCCCACTTCCCACTAGATCCGGTGCTTGAAGGTCCCATCGATGGAGAGGGAGATGCCGCCAAGGCCAGCATGTCGGAGGTTGCCCAAAAGGTCGCCTCGTTCTTCCGTAGGATCTAAGACTTTCTCCTTGTAGCTCCCACTTGTATCTTCTCTTCTTTTCTCCAATTTTGTAATCTCTTGTCCTCAGATGAATGAAATCCAAGAAATTTATGAATTTCATTTTTTGTCTTCAACCTTTGTCTCACTTGGCCCCATGGTAGATGTAGACAATTTGATTGTGAACATGTACCAAAAGGATGCAACATTTCGTTGAAGACTTGCGTGCTTTGAACTTGTAGAGTGTAGGCCTGAAGTCATCGATAGCAGGGGCCCCCTAAGATTGTCAGGGCTTAATAGCTCCGGCAATGACCATTGTCAATACGTACAGCATTGACAGTTGGCCCTCTGGGGTTGTCGAAGCTTAGTAGCTCCGGCAGTGACCACTGTCAACACGTAGAGCATCGACAACGGACCCCGTTAAGGTGTCCTTCCACCATCTTTTCTTCACGTTGACAGCTGGCCCCCTGGATTTGCTAGAACTTGATAGCTCCGGCGACGCCTACTATCAATGTTTAAAACATCGACAGCGGACCACCTTAGAGGATGTCGAAGCTCTGATAGCTCCGACATCACCCACCATCAACATGAGATTTTTATTTTTCCTGCACACTGAAGTAAAGAAAAATGGTAAAATCCATTTCTTATCTATAACTCATTCGCGGCTTACTATTCCCGAAAGAAAGTTTTAGGTCGACCACAATTCTATATACAATCAATTGCATTTGCTTGTTTTATCCAGGTCCGATCGTCTTCTGGACTCACCTTACTAAGGCCTGCCGGGGTGTAGGTAGAGTGGCGTACTTAGGGTGCAGGACCAGGCTAGTTGATAGCACACTATGGACCTAGATTGGCTTGGCATTAAGGCGAGTAGGCCATTCAACAATGTTAAAACCCGAAAGAATTAACAAAGCAACTTGAATTATATATGAATTGTTCGAGCTAAAGTTTCTTGAGAATTGCACAACTTTGTTATGGACAAGAAAGAGAAAAATAAAAAATATTGAGCCTGTACAAAATAAATGCACGTGGAGTTTGTTTTCACATAATGATGTCTTTCATTATAGGTCTGGGGCACAGGGGAAACAAGTACACTCTTAGGGTACGGAACCGGGCTAAGTGTGTTACGTTTCTTGTTTGACCCAGGGTAACTAGCTACACTTTTAGTTCTGAGGCTGTGTCAAGTGTTGCCTGAACCTTGCGGACCTTCCGGGAAAGGTCTGGCTGTCCCCCCGGAGGGTCTACCCGACTCTGTAGAACGACGCTATAACATACATCATATGTAATTACAGACTCACCTCCGTGATATTAAGCGTAGAACTTACGGAGGTGCTCAATGTTCCAAGGATTAGGGAGCGGTGTCCCATCCTCGGTTGCCAAGCGAATGCATCCGGGACGGGATACTTTGATTACTTGAAAGGGTCCTTCCCAGCTGGGGGAAAGTTTGTTTAAACCTTCTCGAGTTTGTATTCTCCGTAGAACCAGATTGCCTTCCTCGAGCTGCCGGTTATGCACGTGCCTTTGGTGATAGCGCCGGAGCGCTTGGCGGTATCGTGCATTTCAGACAGCTGCTAAGCACCTTCCCTCTTCAACGAGGTCAAAGTCTTCACGTCGGAGCTGGTCCTGCGTGGCTTCATCGAAGGTCCGGACCCGGAGTGACCCCAAGATCATTTCCTGAGGAAGGACTGCTTCAGCTCCGTACACCAGGAAGAAGGGTGTCTTTCCAGTTGACCGGTTTGGAGTTGTCGTGTTGGCCCACAGGGTGGGCGGAAGCTCTTTAATCCAGTTGGCTCCATGTTTTTTCAGGCGCTCATATGTGCACATCTTGAGTCCTTCTAGGATTTCTGCATTTGCTCTCTTGGCTTGGCCATTGCTTGCCGGGTGAGCTACAGAAGCGTAGCTGACTTGGATGTCGAGGTCTTCGCAATATCCCTGTAATGCAGAGCTTGTGAATTGGGTCCCGTTGTCAGTTATGATCTTGTTTGGGACTCCAAATCTGCATACTATGGACTGCAAGAAATTGATAGCTGATTGCTTGTTTATTGTCACAACTGGAGTTGCTTCGAGCCACTTGGTGAACTTATCGATGGCGACATACAGGAACTTGTAACCTCCGACGACTCTTGGAAAAGATCCCAAGATATCCATCCTACACACAGTGAATGGCCATGTAGGAGGTATCATTTGTAGGGGTTGAGCTGGTGTGTGAATTTGCTTCGCATGAAACTGGCATGCTTCGCATTTCTACACTAGCTCCGTTGCATCCTGGAGTGTTGTAGGCCAGTAAAAACCATGCTGGAAGGCTTTACCGACCAACGTGCAGGAAGACGCGTGGTTCTCACACTCACCTCCATGGATTTCCGCGAGGAGATTGCAGCCTTCTTCCCTTGTAATGTACCGCATTAGGACGCCGTTGGCACCATGCCAGTATAGATCCCCTTCTACCAGTGTGTATCTTTTAGCCAATCTGACAATCTGGTCAGCGGATACATTGTCTTCAGGAATGATGTTGTCTTTCAAGTAGCTCCGGATCTCCGAGATCCATGCATCGGAGCTGACTTGAGCTTCTGAGTCTTGCATGCTGGGTTGCTCGGAGCTTCTTGCAGAACCTACGACCCATGATGGGCGCTATGGTAATAGGGCCATCGGGACCGCCAGCTTTGAGGTGCTGGTCTCGCCCCCTTCGCTTAGTTCGGCAGGCTGAGCTGTTGGTCTTGACAATCTCCGGACGAAGGTTCCTTCGGGAGCCAGAGCTCCGGTTGAAGCTTTCTTCGAGAGTTTGTCAGCTTCAACATTGCTAAAACGCAGGACAAGGCAAAGATCCAGGACTTCAAAATCCTTCTGAAGATTCTAGACTTTAAGTAGATATGCAGCTAGTTGAGGGTTGTTGCAGCAGCATTCACCTTTGACTTCTTTTATAATGAGATGCGAATCACCCTTTACCAACAGCTGCTTGAGACCATATGATAGTGCCACCTTTAGCCCATAGATTAATGCTTCATACTCCGCCTTGTTATTGGTCGCCTTGAAGTCAAGGTGAACCATGTATTTGACCTTCTCCCCGGTCGGAGCGAGAAGAAGGACTCCAGCTCTGGCCCTCTGCTTCTGCACGGAGCTGTCGAAGTAGAGAGTCCAGTGAGGCTCAGTGAAGACAGGAACCTTGGGTTCCGGCTTCTGCTCACTGGGGCCCCCAGGATTTGATGGAGAGGGGGTCCATTCCACCACAAAGTCTGCCAATGATTGACTCTTGCTTGTCTTGGGATGAATTCAAGATCGAACTCGGCCAATTCCGCTGCCCACTTTGCAATATTCCCAGTAGAGTTGGGGTTGCAAGATTGCACGTAGTGGGTAAGAGGTTACCACTGAAATCTTGTGAGCTTGGAAGTAGTGATGAAGCTTCCTAGAGGCAATAAGTATTGCGTAGAGCAGCTTATGCACCTCTAAGTACCGAGTCTTGGTGTCATGAAGTACTTCACTAATGAAGTACACTGGGCGTTGGACTGTCCGGACCCTCCCGGAGGGGCCCGAAGCTTCCTCTTCATCAACCCGGACCTTCCCGGAGGGGTCCGGACCTTCTTTGGGGACCTCCAGGTTCTTGCAAGAGGATCTCAGAGCTTCTTTTGATGTGACCCGAACCTTACCGGAAGGGTCCGGATCTTCTTGTTCAGCAACAGTAACCCCTTCATTTGAAGGTGGTTGATCCTCTAGTGTTTCACCTCGAGGATCCGGGTCTGGGAGCTGAGACCCAGACTCGCCTTCAGGTAGTTCCGGACTTCCCCGGAGGGGTCTGGATTCCTGAACTGGAGATAGTTCTGGTCTTTCCGCAACCAGGACCATGCCGACAACTTTGTCAGTTGCTAAAATGTAAAGCAGAAGTGGCTCACGAGGATCCGGAGCTACTAAAGTTGGTAGAGTGGTGAGGAGTTGCTTTAGCTCTTGGAAAGCCTTTTCTGCTTCTTCTGACCATTGGAATGGTCCAGACTTCCTCAATAATTTGAATAAGGGTAGCACCCATTCTGCCAGTCTTCAGATGAACCGACTGAGGGTAGCTAGACATTTGGTCAGCTTCTGGACGTCCTTGATGCGGGCTGGTGGCCGCATGTCTTCAATAGCTTTAATCTTCGCCAGATTTGCCTCTCTTCATCGGTGGTTCACCAAGAATCCAAGAAGCTTTCCGGAGCTAACCCCAAAGACACACTTGTTTGCGTTCAACTTTGTGTGTGTGATTCGCAACTTGTCGAAGACAGCTTGCAAGGTGTTAAGAAATGACTCCTTGTTCTTGATCTTGACCACGATGTCATCAACGTATACTTCCGCTACATCTCTGATGAGCTCTTTAAAAGTTTTGTACATAGCTCACACAAACATTGAAGACGCGTTTTTTAGACCGAATGACATGGCAGTGTAACAGTATAATCCATCTACTGTGATGAAGGCAGTATGCTCTTCATCTTCCCTAGACATTCTGAATTGATGATACCCAGAATATGCATCTAGGAAACACAACAATTAACACCCGGAGGTTGAATCCACTATCTGATCTATTCTAGGTAGTGGGAATGGATCCTTTGGACATGCCTTATTCAGTGTAGTGTAGTCAATACACATCCAAAGCTTCCCACGGGCCTTGGGTACAACGTCTGGGTTTGCCAGCCATTTTGGTTGGAAGACTTCTCGGATGAATCCAACTTCGAGCAACTTCTTTACTTCTTGACGTATGAAGTTCTATCGTTCTACTGATTGCTTCTAAGGCTTCTGATGTATAGGTCGAGCGTCGGGATAAATCTTCAGATTGTGCTCAATCACTTCCCTAGGGATCCCAGGCATTTGTGACGGTTGCCAGGCAAACAAGTCGACATTAGCCCAGAGGAAAGTGATGAGCGCGAGTTCCTATTTGTCATTCATACCTCCCGATATGCGGGTGGTCAGAATAGCATCGGAACCAATTTGGACGACTTTGATGGGAATGTCGGTGTCGCCGCTTGGTTGCACGCGAGGTGCAGAGGTTGAGCCTCGATGATGAATGCTCGGGGGCTTCGGAGCTTGCTCCTTTCCGGATTCTTCCTCCTGTGCTGTAGCAAGCGCGTGGAGTTCTTTCGGAGCTGTAACTCCGGCGGTGCGATCTCCGCAGAGCTGGAGAATGCCTGAGGGTGTTGGCATATTCTACACCAAGTAGTCATAATGAGCAGCAGGCATGAATTTATACAAAGCTGGCCTACCCAGGATGAAGTTGAATGGCAAGTTGATCTGCGCCACATCAAAGACCAACTTCTCAGTCCTGTAATTCTCCCGGGTCCCGAAGGACACCGAGAGAGTAATAGCACCGAGTGGAGTTATGGCCCCTGGACCTACTCCGGAGAAAGGTCGCAAGGGGCAAAGCTCAGAAGGTCAGAGTAGAAGCTTGACGAAAGCTTTGAAGCTTATGAGGTTCAACCCCGAACCTTCGTCCACCATTACGTGGTGAAGTTGGATGTTGTTGATGGTTGGAGATACCATCAGTGGAAGTTGGCCAGCTCCGATCATGTTCCGAGGGCAGTCCGAAGCATCAAAAGTGATGGCAATATCCATCCATTTCCGATGAGGCTCTGCCCTGGCGGTGGGAGCTACAGAGGCCATGTCTCGCAGCATTGTCTTGAGGACACGACGAGAGAAGATGGTGTTCATGGTCTTCCAACGCTCGTTGTTGGAGACATCGGAGTCGTCGTGAACGGAGGTGTAAACAGCCTTCAAGACCTTTTTGGGGTCCTAAAAGCCTAACTCCTCTTCAGTCGGAGCTTCGTCTATTTTTTGTTTTCCTTCCCTTTGACGGAAAGGAGTGTCTTCTCGACACTTGTTGTAGCGCTCGGCGAGGTTCTGGACCTCTCGGCAGTTTTTGTAACACCCTCATTTTCATGCATCATGCCCTACATGCACTCATATACATGTTTAACATTAACCCATAACAAGAGGAACAAGTTTAAAATTGATTTGGAGCAAAACTGCACTTAAAAATGTAGGAAAGTGCGGACTAGTCCGGTTTTGCTGAGGACTAGTCCGATTTCTCTCTGTCTAAAAACGGGCTTGTCCGTTTTTGCTGCGGATTAGTCCGATATTTGCCTCTGGACAACTTCGGACTTGTCCGATTTTGTGCGGACTAGTCCGGTATTCCATGAATCCTTGAAAATTTGCTAAGTCCCTGGACTTTTCCGAACTAGTCCGGTATTCCAGCGGACTTGTCCGTTTTCCTTTCTGACTAAGATCGGACTTGTCCGATTTTTGGCCACACTTGTCCGATTTTCTCTCTGGACGACTTCGGACTAGTCCGGTCCTGTCCGGACTTGTCCGATATTTCGTGACTCCGAGATTGACCTTTTGCTTCACGACTTGTTTCTTGGGTTTCACGTCAAGTGGGCCTAGGGACGTCGTGCTCAACTCTTTTAGAGCCCATGTGGGACTCTCAACCGGCCTCTACTCATCCTAAACTCGAAATCCATCTAACCCTAGCCTCCACGTCTATATAAACAACCCCACCCCTTGGTTTGACATCTATTTGCCACTTTTCCACCCACCCAAACCCTAGTTCGTGGGGAGCCACCATCAAGGAGGGAGGAGAAGATCCCAAACAAGAAGAAGAAGAGGAGGAAACGAAGGAGGATCAAGATCTCCACCAAGTTTCGTCCTTCACCACCAATTCATCTCCAAGTTCATCACCAACCCTAGATCATCAAGATCCAAGTGTTACCTCCAAGTTTCTTGGTTCATTGGAGTTCTAAACACCTGGTATACCTTCTATTCTCTTTTCCTTATGTGAATTCAACCCCTAATCTCCAAATTCACGTCGATCTAGAAAACCCTAATCTGCTGATCTCGTCAAGTGCGGACTTGTCCGGTCCCTAGCGGACTAGTCCGATCTTTCTAGTTAAATTGTGTTGAATTAATTCTAAAATTTGATCTAATCGACCCCAAACCTGTATAAACTTGTTAAAATCTATTAGAGCTAGTTAGTGATCATTAAAAGCAATCTAGTGACAAGTTCTACCTTGCATTGCATCAATCATGCATGTCATGTCATATTGAGTAATATTTGTGCACTCTTTGATTGTGTTTCTTGTCTTGTATGTTTATTGTGTGGATTAGACGGATTTGCGCTAGAGAGTGCCACGGAGGATCTACAACATCAAGAGTTTGAAGGCTTTGACCCTAATCAACAGCAAGAGCAAGGCAAGTGTCCTTGAAGCATATTGATCCTGTTTTTAAAATAAATGTTTTGTTTGCAAAACTGCATGCTGTGTCAATTTGATGGGAATCCTATGGTAGGAAGTTTACTAGACTTGTTAAACCACCCTGGTCACCTGGAATTTATGGTAGAGAGTCGGGAAGGGTTTTTACCTTTTTGCTTCGCTTAATCAACTGGGATGGGAAACAACTATATCACTCAACTTAATTATGCATGGATGAGATTATGGTTAACATGAACTGGTTAAACATGGTATGGTAATGGATGATCTAAGCAAGCCTGGTATGTGGATGGGTTGGATGTTATGGTGGGTTGCTTGCTTTAGATCTAAGGACCAGTTCATGCGAGAATAAGCCAGGACTACAGTGCCACCACGAGGCCAAGTTATGGGTGCGGCGTAGCTGATTAATTAGGGCTTTGCTAGTGCTGTTTGGACCATTGTGGATGCTCGGGGAAGGGGTAGTCGGATTGGGTTTGTTGATGATTGGTGGGACTACCCTGGGATCCGAATGGCTCAAGAGGGGGCCCTTGGTTGAAGATGTGCTCTGCGGGAGACATCGCCACCGGTGAAACCTCAGTGGGGTCTAAATAGGCTAGTAATCCCTTTGTAAAGGCTATTTTGTGATCTCTTGGCCACACACCAACGGAAGTGTGTAATGTGATCGACGGGTCATGGGCATAAGGGAGGTTCTTAGTCGCCGAAGGGTGATGAAATCACGAACACGTGGGTAAAGAGGTACAAACTCTGCAGAGTTAACTAAAACTATCATGATAGCCGTGCTCCCGGTTATGAGCGCCTGGACAACTTCCATGATTAGAGGCAAATTGGAATTTGGGATGGTTATGGTTTGGTAATGGTTATGGCTGGTTATGAGTTTATCTCTGGTATTGAATCTGGTTATTGGCAATGGTTAAATTCGGAATTTTTGATGATGGTAATGAATTCAGATTTAGTATTACGGTATTACTTATGATTATGATGGGTTTACTTCACATACTTATACTATATTGCTTTTCAAATGTTTTAATGTACTTTCCAGCACTTAGCCATTATTATTGTCGTCATTTGAATCAGCCACATGTCATACTTTCCACACTTGCTGAGTACGACATGTACTCACTCTTGCAATCCCCCACCCCAACAGTTGCAGGTCAGGATTGGGAGTTTAATGGCGATAATGCGGAGTTCTAGGCCGTGTCTACCGTCAGCTTTGCCTGTGGTGTTTATTGGAGCTGCGCATACATACCCTGTCGCTTATGCTGCTTAGTTTGCTTAGTTAGTTATTTCCGCTGCATTAGTTGAACTTGTCATTAACATTCATTAGAGTTTGTATTCGAGGATATAATGAATTATGCAATAAGAGTACTTATTTAATAATTTGAGCTGTGGTAATTATCTGGTTATCATTTGTGAATCACTCGTGTATGTATGTTGAACATCCTGGGCACACATATGCGTTAGCTTGGTTCATTTTCGGAACCGGGCGTCACAGTTTTCCAGGTTGTGGATGTCCATTTTGTGTATGGTACACCACATCTTGGAGCTACCACCGTCTTCAGACGACGATCGAGGTCGTTTCTTGGTGCGTGGCCCCCAGCCACCCGGAGCTGCAGCAGCTGCAGCAGTAGGTGTGTCGGCCGACGACTTCTTCTTACCGTTAGACATTTTCTTCTTCTTGCCACTCCCGGAGGTAGTGGCTTCACCCTTGGAGGTCTTTTTGTTTGCCCCCGAAGGTGGTTGGGAGTGCATTTCATGGCCCTCCGCAGCCCTGGCACACTTGTCTGCCAAGCTGAAGAGTTCCGTGACACTGGTGACTTCCTTGGTTGCCAGCTTCTCCAACATTTTCATGTCTCGAACGCCCTGTTTGAATGCTACAGTAATAGAAGCGCTTGAGATAGAAGGAATGGTATTTCATACCTGGGAGAACATCTGGATGAAAGATCGTAAGGACTCTCCCCCTTTTTGCTTGAAAGAAAAGGTCCAGTTTTGTGCCTGGTCGGGTGTATGAGCTCCCGAAATTGGCAGTGAACAGTTGGCACAACTCTGCCCAACTGTTGATTGAGTCAGGCGGAAGGCTCATGAACCAAGACCTGGCGGTCCCAGTCAAAGTTACAGGAAAATAATTGGCCATCACAGCCTCATTGCCCCCACCCGCAAGGATAGCGGTGGAGTAGATTTGGGGAAATTCGGCGGGATTGACAGTCTCGTCAAATTTCTCTGACAGGTGAGGCTGAAACTTTTGCGGCCATCTGACAATGCGTAGGTGCATGGCCAAGGCAGAACAGCCTCCTACTACTCCCTCAGGTGCAGGGCTGTCCCGAGCCTCTCGCCTCTCGCGAGCACGCTCGATGTGGACACGACCGTCCTGTTGACAGTAACGGTGATTGAGCTCCGCCCAGAGGTCATGAGTCGAAAGCCTCGTTATCGTATGAGTACGTCGCACCCCGGAAGGCAGCGACGTCGCCTGTTGAGATGCAGAACGCCTCCTGTGCTGTGAAGTGTGTGGACCGAGTCTACCCGAAAGGGTCCGATGCTACGATTGGGCCCGCCCCGATGGGGGAAGACCTTGATTGTTGATGCGATCGGCTGCTGCGGCAACCAGATGATCCACATCAGCTCTCCGCTGCTCCATTGCACCCTGGGATGCTCCTGGAGGCGGGAGACGTTGGGGAAGAGCACGCACAACATGAAGCGCATGTTCTGGGTTGTTGTTCGCTGATGCACTGATCGACGCGGACGCCCCATCTCGCTGTACAGCTTGATTTGCCGGTGCAGACAGTGGCGGTGGTGGCATAACTCCTGTTGGATCCACAACACCTCCTGGCTGCTGCATGTTGGAGGGGTTGCCTCCAGCAGGTTGCGCACCATGATTACCGTTGGACGATCCAGCAGCAGAATTCACCATCTTTGAATCTCAGGCGCCCCCTACCTGGCACGCCAACTGTCTGAGGATGGTTCCGGCAATTCTCCCGGTACTACCATTGGCAGCCCGCATAATTCTTAGTTCGGTTGTGGGCGCGCGGAGATTCAGAAGAAGGTGGTGATGAGTGTTTACGTGGTTCGGGCCGCCTGAGCGTAATACCCTACTCCACGGATGTGAGTTGTTGTTTTATTGAGTGTCTAAGTGCTTGAGTGTGAGAGACTAGAGTGTCTGGGAGTCTTAGGCGCGTGTGGAAACCTCCTCCATGTATCACTCGACCAGTCCTTTTATAGTACAAGGACTGGTCGTTACATCGTCAGCCTGGCCCGACATGTGGCCTTGGCAGTTACTGATGCTTAATACACAGTTAATGTACTTAATTACCTTTAATAGCGTGATAACGCGTGTCGGTACCCTAAAAACCATACACCCCCTGAGGTTACAAAGATCTCAAGGGAAGGACGTCTACTCAAATTGAAGACCCTCGGAGGCCCACTTGTCAGACATAACCGGACCTACTTCTCCAACATGGTTAACCCCTAGGTTGCCACGTGTACTGCCAGACCGGAGCTACTACCCACAAGGGTGAAGCTCGGGGCTAAGTACCGAAACGGCACCTCCGGACTTAACCCCTGACCGAGAGAAGCTCCGGACCTGACACGTGCCAGGCCACCCCGGAGCTTCCCGCTTCCCTCAAGCAAGCTCCGGAGTTGCCACGTGTCCAAACGTCGGAGCTAGCCGCCTCAAACCTCCGGAAGACATTGTAACGACTCCGGATCTTCAAAGGATAACCGCGGACTTCAAGACCCAATTAATTGTCATTAATTCCATGTTAATGACACTTAATCGGACAATCTTAACACCTGTAACGGCACTGTTGGAGCCCGTTACAGGGTTATTAACAACAATTAATCGTGTATCAATACTAGTAACCGCCGGGGCCACATGTCGGGCCAGGCTAACTTGTAACGGTTTGTCCTTGTACTATAAAAGGACAGACCGACGATACACGGGGAGGCTCTCGAACGCTCTCAGGCACACACGCATTGACGTGAGCTTTCATACATAAACTAATACAACACCACACACCCGTGGAGTAGGGTATTACGCTCAGGCGGCCCGAACCACGTAAACCACTGAGTCTCTCGTGTCCAATCGTGATTCACCTTCTTGAGTCTCCGCGCGTCCACACCGAACTACAAACTCCTTCAACACTTTAGTAGTGTCAGGAGATCTGCCGACTCCAACAGTCGATAGTTGGCGCGCCAGGTAGGGCGCCTGAGATTTTCAAGAATGGTGAATTCTGCGGCTGGATCATCCAACGGGCAACCTGCTGCTCAGGCTGTCGGGGGCAATCCCTCCAACATGCAGCCACCAGCAGGAGCCTCAGCACCAGCAGGAGTCACACTCCCACCACCACCATCTTCTCCGGCAAAACGTGCCGGACAACATGATGGTGCGCCGGCGTCACATACTGCGCCGGCAAGTCATGACAACCCAGAACACGCGCTCCATGCAGCGCGTGCTCTTCTCCAGCGAACACCACCTCCGGATGCATCTCGAGATGCCATGGAGCAATGGAGGGCTGATGTTGAGCATTTGGTCGCAGCAGCGGCCGAACGCCTCAACAACCAGGGTCCTCCTCCTTCAGGGCGAGCCCCGTCGCAGCGACGGACGTTGTCTGGAAGACTTGGTCCGCATGTCTCCAACAACCGAAGACGAGCTGCGTCACAGCAAGTGACGTCGTTGCCCTCTGGGGCACGACGCACCCATACGGTATCTCGGCTTTCGACACATGACCTCCGGGCGGAGCTTGATCGCCGATACCGCCAACAGGATGGCCGTGTCCATATCGAGCGAGCTCGAGAAAGACGGGATGCTCAAGACCTTTCTACTCTGGAAGGAGTAGGAGGAGGCTGTTCCGCCCTAGCCATGCACCTGCGTATGGTTAGATGTCACAGAAGTTCCGGCCACACTTGCCGGAAAAATTCGACGCGACTGTCAACCCCGTAGAATTTCTGCAGATATACTCCACTGCAATCTTAGCAGCTGGAGGAAACGAGGCCGTAATGGCCAACTACTTTCCAGTGGCCTTAACTGGGACCGCCAGGTCCTGGTTTATGAGCCTTCCACCCAACTCTATCGACAGTTGGGAGGAGCTGTGCCGTCAGTTCACTGCCAACTTCGGGAGTTCATACACCCGACCGGGCACTGAACTAGACCTTTTTGCGGTCGTGCAAAAAGGGGGAGAATCTTTGCGGTCATTCATCCAGAGGTTCTCTCAGGTACGCAACACAATCCCTTCTATCTCAAGCGCTTCTGTCATTGTGGCATTCAGACAGGGTGTACGAGACAAGAAGATGTTGGAGAAGCTGGCGATCAAAGAGATCACCAGCGTCACGGAGCTCTTCAGCTTGGCAGACAAATGTGCCAGAGCTGCGGAGGGCCGTGAAATGCACTCCAAACCAGCCTTGGAGGATCACAAAAAATCCTCCAAAGAAGAAGCCGCTACCTCCGGGAGTGGCAAGCAGAAAAAGAAGACCAACGGCAAGAAGAAGCCATCGGCCGGCACATCCAACGTTGCAGCCACTGCAACTCCTAGTGGCCGGGGGCCACGCCCCGAGAAGCGACCTCGACCGTCTTCCGAAGACGGCGGCAAATCCAAAATGTGGTGCCCCATTCACAAAACGGGCAGCCACAGGCTGGAAGACTGCCGGGAGGTCCAAAACCTTGCCGAGCGCTACAACAAGCGCCGGGAAGGGTCTCCTTTCCGACAGAGGGAGGGAAAATAGAAGGTTGACGAAGCTCCGGCTGAAGAGGAGTTAGGGTTTCAGGACCCCAAAAAGGTCCTGAAAGCCGTCTACACCTCCGTCGACGATGACTCCGACGTCTCCGACAACGAGCGCCGGAAAACCATGAACACCATCTTTGGTGGATCATGGGACATCACTTCTCGTCGTGTCATCAAGACTATGCGACGGGATATGGCTGCTGTAGCTCCTACAGCTAGACCGGAGCCACATCGAAAGTGGATGGACACACCCATCACTTTTGATGCTTCGGACTGTCCTCGAAGCATGGTCGGAGCTGGCCAATTACCCTTGATGGTATCTCCCACCATCAACAACATCCAGCTCCATCATGTTATGGTGGATGGAGGTTCGGGGCTGAACCTTATAAGCTTTGAAGCTTTTACCAGACTTCAGCTTCGACCTTCGGATCTTCAGCCCTCTCGACCATTCTCCGGAGTAGGTCCGGGGGCCATTACCCCACTCGGAGCTATAATTCTCCCCGTTACCTTCGGGACACGGGAGAAGTACCGCACCGAGAAGTTGGTCTTCGACGTCGCTCAGATCAACTTACCATTCAACGCCATCTTGGGTAGACCTGCCCTATACAAATTTATGGCAGCTGCTCATTATGGATACTTGGTGTTGAAGATGCCAACACCAGCAGGCGTTCTCCGGATTCGTGGAGATCGCACCGCCGGAGTAACTGCTCTGGAGGAGCTCCATGCACTCACCACTGCGCAAGAGGAGGACTCCAGACAAGGGCAAGCTCCAAAACCTCCGAGCATTCGGCAACGAGGCTCAACCTCCGCTCCCCGTGTGCAGCCAAGCGGCGACACCGACATCCCCGTCAAAGTCATCCAAATTGGTTCCGATGTCACACAAACCACCCGCATATCGGGTGGGTTGAATGACAAATAGGAACTCGCGCTCATCACTTTCCTCCGGGCTAACGTTGACGTATTTGCTTGGCAACCGTCACAAATGCCTGGGATCCCCAGGGAAGTGATTGAGCACAATCTGAAGATTTACCCCGATGCTCGGCCTGTGCATCAGAAACCTCGGAAGCAATCTGTAAAGCGACAGAACTTCATCCGACAAGAAGTGAAGAAGTTGCTCGAAGCCGGATTTATCCGAGAAGTCTTCCATCCAAAATGGCTGGCGAACCCGGTCGTTGTGCCCAAGGCCGGCGGGAAACTTCAGATGTGCATCGACTACACCACACTGAATAAGGCATGTCCAAAAGATCCATTCCCACTACCTAGAATAGATCAGATAGTGGATTCCACCTCCGGGTGCGAGTTACTGTGTTTTCTAGACGCATATTCTGGATATCATCAAATCAGGATGTCTAGGGAGGATGAAGAGCATACTTCATTCATCACAGTGGATGGATTGTATTGTTACACAGCCATGCCGTTTGGTCTCAAGAATGCAGCTTCAACTTTTGTACGAGCTATGTACAAAACTTTCGAAGAACTCATCAGAGACATAGTGGAAGTGTACGTCGATGACATCGTGGTCAAAGTCAAGAACAAGGAGTCCCTCTTGGACACCTTGCAGGCTGTCTTCGACAAGCTGCGGGCCACCCGCACGAAGCTAAACCCAGACAAGTGCGTCTTCGGGGTTAGTTCCGGAAAGCTTCTTGGTTTCCTGGTAAGTCACCGGGGCATAGAGGCTAATCCGGCGAAGATAAAAGCCATTGAAGACATGCGGCCACCAACCCGCATCAAAGACGTCCAAAAATTAACTGGATGTCTAGCAGCCCTCAGCCGGTTCATTTCAAGACTGGCGGAAAGAGCACTTCCCTTCTTCAAGTTACTGAGGAAGTCCGGACCATTCCAATGGTCTGAAGAAGCAGAGAAGGCATTCCAGGAGCTGAAATAGTTCCTCACCACCCTACCAGTCCTGGTAGCTCCGAACCCTGGTGAGCCTTTGTTGCTTTACATTTCAGCTACTGACAAAGTCGTCAGTATGGTTCTGGTTGCGGAGAGACTGGAACTACCCAATACTCAGGAATCCAGACCCCTTCGGGAGGGTCCGGAGGTTCCTGAAAGCGGGTCTGGGTCCCAGCTCCCAGACTCAAATCCACAAGAAGCCACTTCAGAGGACCCGGACCCCTCTAAGAGGGTCCAGGTCATTTCTGAAGAAGCTCCAGGTTCCTCCACCCAGAACCCGGAGGTCCCCGAAGAGAGTCTGGACCCCTCCGAGAGGGTCCGGATAAATGAAGAGGAAGCTCCGGACCCCTCCGGGAGGGTCCGAACCATTCAACGCTCGGTATACTTCATCAGTGAAGTGTTACATGATGCCAAGACTCGATACCTAGAGGTACCCCTGTACCCCGGACCTATAATGAAAGACATCTTCATGTGAAATAGACTCCACGTGCATTCATTTTTGCATAGGCTCGACATTTTTATTTTTCTCTTTCTTGTATATAACAGAAACGTGCAATTCTTAAGAAGTTCTAGTTTGACCGGTTTACATACGATTCAAGTTGAATTGTCAGATTTTTTTGGATTTAAATATCGTCTGTGGCCAACTCGCCTGAAAGCCGCCAAGCCATTCTAGGGCCGGAGTGCGCTATCGACTTAGCTTGGTCAAGCACCCTAAGTACGCCACTCTACCTACATCCCGGCAGGCCAAAGTAAGGTGGGTCCATGGACAATTGGATCTAAAAGAAAAGACAATTCATCCAGTCGTATTAAAAATCGTGTTCAACTTAAAATTTTCTTGAGAACCATAAGCCGCGACGAAGTTATAGACAAGGAACGAATTTTACTATTTTTCTTGGCTTAAGTGTGCAGGAAAAATGAACCCTACGTTGATGGAGAAAAACCGGAGCTAACCAAGCTCCGACTCCCACCAGGGCGTCAACCGTCAGCGTTGACTAAAAGATGGTGAGAAGACCCCGTCACTGGAGTCTGTTGCCAACAAACCAAGTGTGGCAAAGGTCATTGCCGGAGCTGCTAAGCTCCGACACCTTGGAGTATTAACTACCTACGCTCAACGTGTTGATAGAGGCTATTGCCGGAGCTACTAAGCTCCAGCGATGGACAGTGCCGGAGCTTCTAAGCTCCGACAACTTCAGGGGACCTTCACTATCAAAAACTTCGGACCTAAATTCCACAAGTTCGAAGCAAATTCGTCTTCAACAAAACTCAACATCCTTTTGGTACATGTCCACAATCAAATTGTGCACATCTACCAGGGGGCCAAGTGAAGATAAAGATGTTGAAGACAAAAAAAAATGAAATTCGCAAAAAATTGGGGATTTTATTTCATCTGAAGACCGGAGATTACATCTGGAGACAAGGGATTACAAAATTGAGGAAGAAGAGAAGATACAAGTAAAGGCTAAAAGAGACGGTCCTAGAACCTATGGAAGAACTCGGCGACCTTCTGGGCGACCTCCGACACGCAGGCTCGGGTAGCTTCGCCTTCTCTTTCGACGGGGCCTTCAAGCACCGGGTCCAGAGGAAATCGAGGGTTCCGGCTGGTGTAGCACGTCAACACATATTCTGTGATGTTCCTAGCCAGGGATTGCCCCTCGACCTCCAGCTGGTCCGCGATGACGTCGCCCACCTTGGAGAGCTTGCTGCCTGCGGCGCTCAACGCTTGCAACGCAAGGTCCGGCTCCGGCTCCGGATCATCCGGGTGCACGGGGCTGAAACCCATTGGCGTCAGCGCGTCGTCGGCCTTGCCCAGGAACTCCCAAATCTGCAGGGAGTCCGCCTTCCTCAAGTTCTTCATCTCTTCCAGGGATCTCCGGGCCGCCGTCAGCTCCGAATTCTCGCGGGCGAGGCGCTCAACTTCTTTGGCGTTTTGCTGGATCTTCGCAGCAACCCGCTTCTCAAGTCTTCCGAGCTCCTCCTCCCGGAGGTGGATCTTGTTCCGGCGGTCGACCAGGTCCTTCTCCCTAGCCTCCACTTTCTTCTCCCGGGCGACAAGGGCACACTCGTATTCGTAGAGTTCCTGCCCCCGCACCCAGGTCTTCTCCTCTTCCTCGAGGCAGCGCTCTTCCAATTTCTTAGTGCGCTCCTCGAGGCCCTTGTCCGCCAGAGCTGTTTTCTCAGCGAGCTCTTCTTCCCGTCGCAAGACGTCATCCCGTAGCTCTAGGAGTTTTTGCTCCTCGTCCTCGAGCCGTCTTTCCCTCCCTTCAAGTGCCTCTCGGCGCTTGATGAGTGCGGTGTTGATGGCCTCGAGCTGATCAAACCGAGCATTGGCCGTGTCGTTAGCAGCCTTAGCTCGGTCGTGGAACTCCCGGGATTGAGCATCGAGGGCGTGAGTCATGCTCTCCCTCTCGTCCAGCAGCTTATCCCAGAGCTCCAGGCGGATCTTCTCCCGCTTGATCCACTCCTTGTCATCCGCAAGCCTCGACTGCGCCAGCTTAGTCTCGAAGTGGAGCCGATTACGCCACCGCCTAAGGGTTTGGCTCTCCTCTTCAAGAGCCTTGCTGTCGTGGAAGAAGGCTAGTTGGACCTGACGTAGACTGGAGCAGGCGTTGTCGATGGACATCGACAGCGAGATGGGCTCTGGACCTGCTGGGATCTCTTCCGCTGGTTCCAGCGGGTCTTCACATACAAAAATTGGGTCCCACTCTACGAGAGTGGAACCCTGAGCTTCCAAAGCGCTAGGGCCTTCCTCCGGGATGACCTCAGTCGCCATCGAAGAAGGTCCCGCCGCCAAGTCTTCATTCGCCCCCTCAGGCGGGGGGCCGGCGACTTCGTTCAGGCACTCTGGCTCTGCCACAGGTACCATCGACGTCGTCGCCTCCGGAGCAGGAGCCGCTACTGGCTCCGGTCGGGACACCTCTTCTGAGGGAGGCTCAAGCTCCCTCGCCTCTTTAACCGCCGGCTCTGTGACCGGCGCTCCAACAATCACCGGCTCTGCGGCCGGAGCTTCGGAAGTAACCGGCTCAACTGCCGGAACTACTTTGACTTCCGGCTCGCATGCCGGGGCTTCAGCCACCTCCGACTCAATCGCCGGGGCTTCAGCACTTTCCGGCTCCGAAGCCGGGACTGCTACTTCCTCCGACTCAACAGCCGGAGCTTCTACTACTGCAGCACCAGGACCCGGAGCTTCCACTTCCGGGACGGGTGCCGCTGGCGCATCTTCATTCCCGTGGTCCGGCGCTACCACGGGAACTTCTGGAGATGAGTCGAGGTCCATGACCATGACAGCCGGCGCCGGAGCTGTCGCAGCCTCCGCTTGGGGCGGCACCGGGACTGGAGCAGAAGCCCTCGCAGCCTCAGACACTGTGGCTGAGGGTGGAGCTTCACCCCCCTTCTTGGGAACGCTGCAGATGAAGAACGAAGAAATTGAGCAAACAGATGCTACAATTAAAAGGTTAATTGAGGTAAAAAAGAAAAATTACCTTGGGAGGCTCCCGCACCAGCTTGCGCGGAACCTCTTTCCCGGACGATCCGGGCTGGCCACAGTCGGCGTAGGAGCTCCGGGAGGACTCCCAGGACTTGCCACAGCCGCGGGCGTTTCCCGGGTCGGAGCTATCCTTGATCGGGAGGAACTCCTGGACCTGGAGGCCCTCACTGCTCCAGATGCCGGAGTCGCGCGCCCGGAGCTAGCACCACAGGAGGGATCCACCACGGGGACAGTCGCACTCCGGGAGGATCCCACCGCCGGAACAGTAACGTTCCGGAAGGACCCCACCACGGAGACAGTCGCCACGGAGGCGGAGGATCTTCCTTCCTGAGGAGGGGGAACCGGGGGGGGGGGGGGGGGAAGTAGCAGGCCCGATGGACCTTCCGTCAGCATGTCGCAACTTCCTCTTCCGGCTCTCCGGCTCCTCCGCCAGCTCCTTGCCCTTGCCGATGACCTCAGCTCTTGGCTGTGGGACAGGGGCGGTGCCGTCTTCGGACAACCCGGGGATCGCCAACCGGGTGGTTGATCTTCTCTCAATGACACCAAGGTCGTCAAGCGCGGGCATCGTCCGCCGGAGCTCCCTGCTGAACTCAACTTCCACGTTCAGAGGGAGGAAGGCCGGCGGCGGAGTCAAGTAATCTCCGTCAACGTCGATGCCGTGCTGGAATTTCTTGAGGTGAAACTCCAAGGTCTTCCCCACCATGCTGGACTTCAACCCGGTCTCAACCCGGTCCTCGTCCATCACGCTGTTGAGGGCCCAGGCGAGCTTCTCCCTCCTCTTCAGCGGCGCCCACCTGTTGGACAGGAAGTTGCAGAACACCGCCTGGGGAGTCAATCCTCCCTCCACACATTGGCGGATCCTGGTTAGGACAGGGTCGAAAGCTTCCGCCAGCACCGGAACTTCGCTCCATATCGACGTGTCAATGCCGGGCAGACCGTCTGGCAACTCCAACCGCTCATGCTCCTCCACCCAGACGACTATCCAATCTTTCTTCCAGTCATCCCACTTCCCGGAAGGGAATGACCGGAGGTACTTGAATGGGCACTTCTTGCGCTTCACGAAGTAGTAGAAGCCAAGATACTCATTGCTTCGGCCGGTGGTGTGGACGGTGAAGAAGGTTCGGAAGAGCTCGATGCAGGGAGGGATGCCCACCCACATCTCGCAGAAGTGGACAAAGATGGACACAAGGAGAATGGAGTGAGGGCCAAGGTGGTACAGCTGCAGACCATAGAAGTCCAGCAGCATCAAGAAGAAAGAAGAAAACGGTGGGATCAGCCCCACCATGGCGTACGAGGAAAAGTACACCATCTCGCCAGCGTGCTCCTTTTCAAAGGGGAGCTCTCCGCCGGCGCGGACCGAGCGGTTGAAGAAGTCCGAAGACCACCCCATGAGGGCCCGGACCTTCTTCAGATCGCTGTCAGTCTTCAAGCGACTCTCACGCAGACCCAACTCCATCGCAGCACAGCTAGGCAAGAGAAGAGGAGCAAAGTACGAGTTGGGAGTTTGAGCGCAAGAACAGATGGGAAGCGTAAAGAACTCCCGACGGTGCGCTTTCCTTCTTAAGTAAGCCCTCGTAACGCTTGGATGGAAACTGCAGGGGAGTCAAGGATACTACTCAAGAATTCAACCCTGCCGATGACAAGAGGGCCCGGGACCACCCTGACGATCAAGTCGAGGCTCTTACCGAGGCGAACAGTTGTCATCACGAGGCGGGAAACCCAAAGGCGGCGACCTGACAAGGCGCGCGGAACCGATACGGTTTTCGTATCGGGAACCGGCGACCTTCAATTGCGAGAGATCCGCACGTCAAAGATCTTATCTGCCGCCTGAGGTGCGCCACGCGTCGGGATTTAACCGTAAAGCCCCACCAACGGCACCTCCGAAGACCCTTGAAGACCCAGTTCAAGAGTCGCGAGTATGGACCCACCTCCGACGGAATGACTTCACCCCGGTGACTTTCCCCGGAGGTAGGTCTAGGGGGCCACTGTCGGTACCCTAAAAACCATACACCCCCTGAGGTTACAAAGATCTCAAGGGAAGGACGTCTACTCAAATTGAAGACCCTCGGAGGCCCACTTGTCAGACATAACCGGACCTGCTTCTCCAACATGGTTAACCCCTAGGTTGCCACGTGTACTGCCAGACCGGAGCTACTACCCACAAGGGTGAAGCTTCGGGCTAAGTACCGAAACGGCACCTCCGGACTTAACCCCTGACCGAGAGAAGCTCCGGACTTGACACGTGCCAGGCCACACCGGAGCTTCCCGCTTCACACAAGCAAGCTCCGAAGCTGCCACGTGTCCAAACGTCGGAGCTGG
This sequence comes from Tuctoria greenei, assembly GCA_036927565.1. Classification (NCBI taxonomy): domain Eukaryota; kingdom Viridiplantae; phylum Streptophyta; class Magnoliopsida; order Poales; family Poaceae; genus Tuctoria; species Tuctoria greenei. Next base: position 158,247,135 of record JAYESD010000004.1, on the reverse strand, counting down.
CCGCCTCAAACCTCCGGAAGACATTGTAACGACTCCGGATCTTCAAAGGATAACCGCGGACTTCAAGACCCGATTAATTGTCATTAATTCCATGTTAATGACACTTAATCGGACAATCTTAACACCTGTAACGGCACTGTCGGAGCCCGTTACAGGGTTATTAACAACAATTAATCGTGTATCAATACTAGTAACCGCCGGGGCCACATGTCGGGCCAGGCTAACTTGTAACGGTTTGTCCTTGTACTATAAAAGGACAGACCGACGATACACAGGGAGGCTCTCGAACGCTCTCAGGCACACACGCATTGACGTGAGCTTTCATACATAAACTAATACAACACCACACACCCGTGGAGTAGGGTATTACGCTCAGGCGGCCCGAACCACGTAAACCACTGAGTCTCTCGTGTCCAATTGTGATTCACCTTCTTGAGTCTCCGCGCGCCCACACCGAACTACAAACTCCTTCAACACTTTAGTAGTGTCAGGAGATCTGCCGACTCCAACAGTCGACAACGCGCCTTGATGACGGCGTTACTGGTATTAAGGTTCTTCAATCGTGTGTCATTAAGATAGAATTAATGACACATAATCGGGTCTTGAAGCTTTAATTGTTCCTTGAAGGTCCGAGCCGTTGGAGGTCCACCAATCTGTCTGTTGAAGTTGAAGGTCCTGCGGTTGGATGCGTGGCAGCTCTGGAGCTTACTATCTTGGACGAGTAGGTCCGGTGCTGTTGTACACGTGTCGGTACCAGAGCTTCCCTCTGTCGGGGGTTAGGTCCGCGGATGCCACATAGATATCTAGTCCGGAGCTTTCCAAGGTATGGAATGTAGCTCCGGTTTTACGATACACGTGGTGGCACTGGGACTAACTATAGAAGGGAGGCAGGTCCGGTTTCGTATGACACGTGGGGCCTTCGAAGGTCTTCAACTCAGATTGGTGAAGTTCCTTTGCATTCTTCGTAGTTCTAAGGGGTATTCGGTACGCAGGGTACTAACACGGTCCTCACACAAAGCAAGAAGACAAGGACCACTGTGTTGTTAGTTCGATGATATCAAGGTAATCATAAAAAGTGAAGAGCAAGTGTTAATTCTTCAAGTCAAGCTCATGAATTAACCCATTGCATTTCTCTTATTCAAATTAGTCAACCTGTAAAATTTGGGGATTTATTGACTTTGTTAGATATTTTTTTTGCATTTCAAAGTTGCTGCTTATTGTGTGTGATTGACATGTAGGGCCCACCTTTCAGCAGTGTCCCACAAGTCGGTTTCTGTGAAGCAGAGAATGCTCCGTCTCACTGAGCGCTCAACAAAGCACACATGCAGCTCCACGCAGCTGTGCGTCCTTGCCGCTCGGGTGCACAGGCTGTCGCCCTTATCCCTGCCTTGTGGACTCTCCTCCTCTCCTCTCTGTTATTTCGGCCCTCCTCTATGCAAGGTCGTCTTCGCTGCTCGGACCTTCCTGTCGAAGCTGGGTTGCCGGCGTTCCTTGTTGATTTTTCCTACACTATCAAGTTGCAGACGAGAGCGCCATGTTCTCCTCTATGTTCCCGGCGAGCGCCATCATCTTCTTCCTTTGTTTGACTCGTCCAAGCGGGAGCTCTCCTTCATCTTTATCACGGACCTCACGGTTCATTGTCGTCTGGCCGTTCCCGATCGCCTTCCGAGCTATCAAGGCCACAAAAAGATGGTCCGACCTTCATTATTGATCCGCACAAATTACTCAAAGTGGGATGGGATGGATCTATCCCAATTTTCAGGGATGGGATGGTCCCATTTTCTTTTTTGTGTAGAGAGATGAGACGATCTCTGTTTCTTGTTTGTTTTGTGTGATGATGTGGGACGGAATGGTCCTGTCTCCCGTTTGAATGAAAAGATGGGACAGAGACATATGAGTATGAGTGCATCTGGAATGCTGCGCGTCTGCCTCCACGGAGGTGGGACGTATCCGTCCCCATGTTTTTGGTGGGATGGTTGCATCCTGCATCTGAGGGGAATATTCTCTTTTGATGAATTACTCCATCCCATGTGTCTCCAAACCAAACAACAGTAAAGTGAAATCGTCTCGTCCTATCCCGTTTCACCATATCCCTCAAACCAAACACACTCTAAAATTTGTTAGGAGTTAGAGTTTTTTGTCGAGAGGTGCACAGACAAGCCATTGGAAATCAACCGAAAAATTCGTCACCGTGTAGCACTCTGTCATTCCGTTTTAGCCATAGCATCTAGACTTGATTACTCACATCCCAGAACTAATGGATTGGAAAATGGTGGAACCATTGAACCGGAATATTAAATCTTGTAGCCGCCATCGCCATAAGCCATCCCCAACTGTCGTTACGGCCGCAATTCTGGCTTCTTCCAGCAAGAATCGAGACTGTGCCATCGCTCTAAGCCTCCCTATGAAGCTTTTCAACCAAACATAGAAGAGTTTTGTCCTTTCTAGCGTGTTTGCGGCGCCGCCGATGTCCGGCGAAAGGGTGCCATCACCGCCGCCCCTCCTGACTCCACCGTGCATTCCGGAAGCTTATGTCGCGCTCGCCACCCTCTATTACCGTGGTACGGGCCACCACAACGAGCTCCCGGCCACCGGAGCGCCAGACGGCGAGGTGCCATCAGCGGTGCCCCCAGCACAAGGTAGAAGACGGGCAGGATTTTCTGCGCCAAAGGATCTAGTGTGACTGTGTGCATAATCCCTGTGGCCGCCATGTTGCTTCATTTCTATTGGCCCATTAAACTAGTGGACACACTGTCAGCCAGAGAAATAGAGTGAGGGGGGGGGGGGGGGGGGGGATTCTGTCCCACCTGTCAGATTAAAGAGGGGGGGGGGGCTATCTGCCAGTGTTGAATTGGATTTTTCAAATTGGATTTTTTTTTGGATCGAGCGGGGGGCTCGAGTGGCCAGCGCGTCTGGTTACGAGCTGCGTCCACCCGGTTCGAACGCTGTTCGCTCCCGGGTGCTCACCTCTTCTTAAATCAGTGCCGCTAGCCACTCGGTCTGGCAGGCTTTCAAAAAAAAAGTTAACATTTTTGGCTCCAAATTTAGAAAATAAGATCTCTCTGTAGAATTGTCAAAAGATGCCCAAGCGAATTTTGTTGAACTCTTCTTTACATGTAATTTACAATGGTGCAATTTTTATGATATGAAAACCCCTGTGATTATCTGAACAGTTCATTTTCCAAATTATTTTGGGAATTAATTCCAGAAGATTCTTTCAATAAAAAATTATCAAACTTGGCTATCATATTCCTTATATTATCCTTGAATACCAGTGAAAATTTTAGCTCCAGTGACTTTAATTAAGTTAGTTTAATTAATGGATGTTGCTCAGCCTAGCAGAAATTGCCAGAAAATAACAGAAACATTTTCAGAAAAATGTAGCAAATTGTAAAATCAATATATCTCTATATAATGCTCAAACAAATATGAAACCAATTTTGTTGCATTCCCTAGAACCATCCCTACATTAATAACCAACTGTCCAGTATGATAGCTCATAATTTTATCTGAAAATTTATAGAAGGAAAAAGACTTAGAGAATTATTGTGAACCAAATACTTCACCTAGAAACCTGAACCTTTTCTGGTATATCACATTTCATCTCCTTGAGTTACTGTAAAAATCATAGCTCCATGTGACAAGATCTTACAGTCAAAGTGAATCTGTTATTGTCTCTTTACGTGATAATTTTTCTAAAGCATATAGAACCATTTCTATAAATCAATAGATTGAATTCAAACAATGTCAAAGTTAATTTCAGAACCCAACATAGGCCTCCTTTAATCTCCACTCTGGTATTTAACCATTGAAATCCTAGGAACCTCCTCTTGAGTTCGTATGATCATAGGAAAGCAAGAAAAAGCCTTTTGTATGGTTCAACTTGGATTAAATCAAATCTTCTCACTGTTTTTCTAAGAAATAAGCAGAGAACTTAGTTGACCTCCACCTCAGTGCTTCTACATGATTCTTGTATGTTAGCGTCCTCAAGTATCAAGTGCTAAATTGCAATTTATTGTAGATACATCTTCGTATCGATAGAGTACGTGATGGAGACCCACGAGGACAACCCGGAGGAGAAGGAAGAAGCAAATGATTATGCTGAGCTAGATGCATGTGAGGAGGACATCGACGGTAGACTCCACTTCGAAAGATCAAGCACTGACTCATTGACCTTTACTTAGTCGCAACCAAAGGCAAGCTTTAGTTTGTATTTAAGTTCATTAAGAATGTTTTGCTTTATAATTTCATGTATGAGTAGTATTGTGTTGTGCATTACGTCTAGTTTGGATGAACACTCTACATGCATGACCAAATAATCCTTAGAGTAGACGGGTAGTTACGTAGTTCTGTACCAGGGGTACCAAACATACTGAATTCAATTGTACATGACCACTACGTGGCTACAGATCGAATCTACCCTCCACCCGAGTAGGGGCTCACCACCAATGCCCCAGCCGGTCGAGGTCTGGGTATCCAGCCTGCCAAAGTCCTAACCCGAGAGGTCGGGCAGACGATTCCTCCTGGGCTCGGACTAGAGACAGGAAGGTACTTGGTGGCATTTATGATAGACGGTAGGCAAGGTAACTTCGGCGGGGTGGATGAACCCGTGATGTGACCTGTTGGTGGATAAGTTTGCCATCTGTGCCATCCGTCGTCAGAAGGACGGTTACCTCTCACACAAGATGGTGCTTTAGAGTCTAATAAGAAGCCAAGACTGAAGCTTCCGCATCCCAGATAGACCGGATGCATAGAAAGAACACTGTAAATCTAGCCCCACTATGAAGAATGTCGGTTAGATAGGATTGCCTCGCCGCCTATAAATGGACCCCAAGGCCTTCCGCGAGGGGGGGGGGGCGAATTCACTCTATATTCGCGTTACTATACCCATTTTATCTTATGCATTTACCTTACGCATTTCCATACACACTTTTCCTTTGACACACTTGCATCCTTTGCCTGTAACGCACTTGTGTTCGTGCCTTGCTATTCATACGCCCGTGTGCGTTTTCGCTTATGCATTACTTTCATTGAAGTTTTTACTTTCTTAGAGTTCATATACTCGAGCACGACTCTCTTGTAATATTTTCTCTCGCCATTCGAGCTAACAAAGATTACAGATAGACTCCCTCCTGGACATAGGGCCTGTTTTGCCCGATCTAGGATAAACATCTTGTATTTTCAGCTAGCCATACGAAGAAGAACGTGATTCAATACAAATTTACTAGTCTATTTCTGAAATGCCGACAGTTGGCACACCAGGTAGGGGAACGCTGTTGCACGCTCTCATCAGCTTCATCATGGATTCATCAACGCCGATTTCCTTTCCTGTGAGGAGGTCTACGCCATCGACTTTGAGTTTTCCTTCAACAACAACAAATGGCTTAATGTCGATTCCATCTTTTCCCCAAGCCAGACTTTCTGTTTTAGAAGCCTGGATTTTGTCTCCAACAACGTCGACAACCTCTGGAGAGCCCGCGACATCCATGCCAACAACGCTCTGGTGGTTTCCTTCATCGGGATGATCGACAACAACACCCCATCCCTCTAAGAAATTCAGAAGGAAACCATCGGCAGTGACTCCGACACCGATGAAACCCCCAAGGTAGGTAACCGCCCTTGCGAATGCTATGTCACCAAAAAGGGTGAAGGCATTCGTGATAGAACACCCGCCAACACTCCTCCGGAGTTCACGGCCAGGCATGGAAAGAACCACATACTAGCCTGCGTAGTTCCCGACCCAGATCCAGGAACGGCTCGCTCTAGGTCATTTCACGTTCGTGCCCGTGTCCTGGTGACCTGAGGTACAAAACATACAGGACCCGACGGTACATGACCACTACGCAGTTGAAGACTGAAGCTACCGTCCGTTCGAGGAGGGGCCAACCAAAAATGCCACAGCAAACCAAGGTTGGGGTATTTAATCTGCCCAAGTCCCAACTGAGAGGTCGGGTGAGGAGGGTAGTTGGGGGCATTTATGACGGACGATGGGCACAGTTACTTCGATAGGGGAGGTGAACACGCGATGTGTCCCACTACAGGATAAGCTCCCATCTGTCTCGTCCAACATCAGAGGGACGATAACTTCATCCACAAGGCGGTGCCTTGGAGACCATGAAGAAGCCCGAGACCGAATCTTCCAATAGACTGAATACACAAAACAAACACTGTAAAATTGGCCCCTCTATGAGGAATGTCGGATAGATAGGGCCGCCTCACCCCCCTATAACAGGACCCCTAAGGCCTTCAGCGGGAGAGGGGGGTCTAATTCACTCTGTATTCGCGGTTACTATGCAAATTTTACTTTCACATTCCTTACGCATTTACCTATGCACTTTTCGCTTTGGTGCTCTTGCACCCTTTTCCTCTCACGCATCCACGTTTGTGCTTTACTATCATACGCCCGTGCGCCTTTCATTTATGCATTACTTTAATAGATGTTCTTACTTTCTTAGATTTCATATACTCGGGCCAGGCCCGCTTGTAATATGTTCTCTCGCCTTTGGAGCTAACAAAGATCACAGAAGACTCCATCTGAATGTAGGGCCTCTTTTACCTGGACCAGGATAAATCCCTTGTTCTTTGTATCTAGCCACATGGAGATGAACGTGATTAGTACTAGTCGGTTTCTAAAATGCTGACAAGTTGCGCGACAGGTAGGGGAACGCTATTGCGCGTTCTCATCAGCTCTATATGGCTTCATCGACACCGGTCTTCATCACCGGTGAGGAGGCCTGCGCCGGTGACTTTGAGTCCGCCGCAAAAAACATCAGGGGGCTCGAGGTAGATTCCATCTTCAACACATGCCAGGCTTTCAGTTCCGGAAGCCTGGATTTCAACGCCGACAATGTCAGCATCCTCCGAAGAGTCTGCGATGCCCAGACCAACAACGCTTTGGCAATTTCTTTCCTCAGGATGATCGACCACAACACCTGCCTCTCCAACAAATCTTGAAGGAAAATGCCGGTGGTGACTCTGACTGCAACGACATCACTGAGGTAAGAAGTTCCCCTTCCCATGAATGTTATGTGGTGGGTGACAGCAACAAGGTTTAGGATGCGGCCGTCATCGACCGTCATGCGCTGGGTGACGGTGAGCATTGCTGGACCGACCAAACTAATCGAAGCGTAGTGCGCTGCCCTTGATGATGAACGAGAGTGTTTGGACATGGCCAGGAATGCCTTCTGAACAAGGCTCACCCCGTCTCCAAGTGCAGGTGTCGTGCACCATCGAACCGTTACAACCCCCTTTGCCGAGGATGATGCCCCACTACATTTTGGATGACCAAGTCAGAACGTGGCGGCCGTCGCAGCAATATTGCACTATGTTCTTTAACCCGTAGAGCCTAGATCTAGACGCGCCTACCAAAATCTCTATTTTCTCCAGTATGAGGCCGCTCACTCGCACGAGGAGAGATCCCTTGCCCGACAACTTGAAGCATCATCCCACGTTGGAAGTCACGAGCACCAGAAGTGCAGCGGTGCACCAAGGATCCCACACACCTAAAGTTAGATGAGCGGTGCTGAGAGAGTCAGATCCTTTGTACTCTGACCGGACCCCGCGAACACCCGTGGAGGACTCCCTAGATCCTGTCCTCATCAGCAGCAACACCATACTCCTTCAGATAGCCACAACGATGATGATGGGGTTGATGCTCGAGTCCCGATTCTCTAGGACCCAGGGCCTTTAGAAAACTGATACGCAAAGCAGTGTTCCTGACCCGTTCTCGTGCCCCGACCAACATCGGTAAATACGTCGACGAGTCGAATCACAATGTCTAGCTGGAGGATTACTACCTGGCTTGAAGAGCTGGCAACGCCATGGACGATAACTTCGTCATAGAGTACACCCCCATTTACCTAGCAGACGCGATGCGAGCATGGCTCGAATATTTGCCCAACGATGCCATTAGGAGCTGGGCCGAGCTCAAGTCCACCTTCGTGGGAAACTTCTAGGCCATATCGTTTGCCTCGATAATTCATGGGACCTCAAAGGATGTGTTGACGGATGTTATATACCAATTTCAGCCGTCAATATAACTCAATTATGTGAAGGATTGATCATTTCTTGCACACATCACCTTTCTACTTGACCTATTTCCACTTGCACTTGTAGAAATATGTGTATGCAGATATTTATAAAGGAATTGAGGAAAAGTATGGGGAGCAATCCTATAAAATATCATCCCAACCAATCAGGCAATGACACGTGTCACCACATGGATCAAATGGCCCACAAATAGAAGTATTCGAGGCCATCCAACGGTGTAGCGCCAATATCAGTCAATGGGACCCACCTGGCAGCCACCTGGATGAAGTACGGGCCGTTTGGAGCCCTAACTAGGTCGGCCGAACCAGGGGGTCGGCCGACCTGTTCCTGGCGCCAAACGCGGTCAACTTCCACGTGTTGGCTCCTCCTGGCTCCCTAGAGTCAATGACGACTGATTCACGCGCTTTTGGTGGCGGGAACCGACCTCAACACTAGTCTAAATAGGACCCCATACCCCTCACTGCAACACACACCACTTGGGCATCATTCTATTGTATACACTATCTTCCGTAGTCCTTAGAGGAGTTAGGATGTAGAGAGGAGAGCCTCTAGTCCCAAGTCCAAATTGGGAAAGGAGTAGAAGGAGTCTCTCTTCCCAATTCCACATTGGGAAAGGTATGTCTCATGTATTCCTTCTTGTATTTGTGACTTTGTGCTCAATAAAGATATTATCTTTAGTCTTCTTTTATATGTATACTTGGACAAAGCGTTTCTTGTTTGATCGTGGAGTCCATGTAAGTGGAAGGTATAGTCTTTATGATTGTACTCTCATAATCACATCTTATGGTCATAAACACTATAGACCCCCACTATAGTCTATGTAGTTATGATATGATTATGTTAATATGAATAACTATGCTATGCAATCAACATTGGTTAAACGATGATTAAGTTCATTGCCTTAGGATGTCTTGTGCTGCAGCTCCTAAGGTATTTGCTTAGTATGCTAGCATGGTGCTAAGGTATTTAAGTAGCGTTGGATGTCTCGTACACCCACGAATTGAAGAGGTAGGCAGTAGGTGGTGATAGCCCTATCTATCCTTTGTAATCCTCCACGTTCAGCTATGCCACAGGCTCTTGGCGGGAGTTGCCCTAATATTGCTATGGGTAAGCCCGTGCCCGATGTGTTGAATAGCATTGCATAGGAATTCATCATTGACATGACCATTAGTATCTACCTTAGGCTATGTATATGTATTAGCAGCATTGTAGTAGCAACTCTCTAACTCTAATCCAATCTCCCTCTAGGACCCATTTACCCTTTATAATAGATTGCCTAGGTGTGTGTCACACTACCGCTATTATCAACTTACCCCCTGTCCGGATAATTGATTAGTATCCCATAGCTTGACTATAAGAGTAGTATATACTTTACTCCATTGCCTTCCTTTGGGATAAATATGATACTCTTAGGAATACTTATGAGTGAAATGCTACAACGGTATCTTCCGTTCGCTTGCGGATCTCATCTCTTTACCAGAGATGATCTGTAGTGTTAAGAAATACCAACAAGAATTTCTGGCGCCGTTGTCGGGGATGATTTGTTAGTATATCTTAGGAGCCGTCAACTAGCTTTTCTGGCGCCGTTGCTGGGGAAGGCAAAGGAAGTGAAGGATAGCTATCACTTGTGATTAAGCTATAGGTACTAATAGTTATTACACAAGATTACCCTTGTATGTTTTCTCCTTTGTGTGAAAACAGGGTAGTGTTGGCCAACCCATTATATGGGATGGCCAACGAGGACGCAAGTGCTAAACTACAGGATGATTCAAGGCGTGCCTCAACAAATGTCCGCTAGGCAACACCATTGCCTTTTGCGGGAGAATTTCAGCTTTCAGTAGGAGCCAATGTCATCCATACCCAAGCTTGGGGAAGGCTCCAAGAAGTTCTTCTTGGTTTGCCTCCACCATGGGGTGGATAGTTGGCTCTTCATCCAACACTCATGTCATGGGTTGGCTCCACCAATCCATGACCACATTCATGTTGGAGCTGAAGGAGTCCTATTCTTATTCATCATGGATGAGAAGAACATCTCCACTCAAGGGGTGGATTGAAGAATGCTCGAGTTCCCATAGCTTGTCATGCACATCACTTCACAAGGTGGATATGCTAGTTATGGAACTACACCTCCCATTGAAGTGTCATGACTATCCATGTCGTTGGAGATTTGTTTAGATAATCCAAGTCGTGGATATTCACATGATTTGTGAAAATCCATGTCATCATGGGACGCATGGGAATTATTTCCCTAAGACCCATGAGGACCTTTTTCAAACAACAACTCCAATGGCTACCATTCACAAGGAGGTCAAGGGTGGAATTAATATCACCCTTGTATTCAAGGAGGCTATGGCTTTCCAAGGGATTTAAGTTCAACTAGCCTACCTTGAAGTATCTTGGCCAAGCAGAAATCAAGAAAACATTCACATGAAGATCTTGGCCAAGGACAAGAACTTAAGGAGCATTCAAAGTCCAAGATCTCCCACATCACTTGTTGGGATTCCCACACTTCGACCAAACCCATTCAACCTCGGGCAAGTGACATTGTGGATGAAGAGTTTCTTGTTTTATTGTGGAGTCCACATGTCATCATGCCCAAGGAAGCCTTTGATCCATGATCAAGGTATGGGTTTATTCAATAGAATATCAATATGGTCAGAGTGGCACCCCTAAGAAGGACAAAGCCTCACCATGCTCATGAAGGAATACATTCAAGAGGGAGAACCCGTCGCTACAACAACATGTCTATATCAATACAACGGGGAGAGGCTAGAGCCACCATGTGGCCCGCATGTCCAAATGACAGCCAAATGAGTTTGGCATGTCAAAACAGAAGAAACCGTCCACATCTTCAACTCCAGGATTGGACAACAAATCATCACGCTGAACAGAACGGAGGTAAGTCCTACTCATCGGACTTCAAAAAAAATCGGTGAGTCCTTTCCAATAGGTTAATTGGTAGTTATCTCATATTTGTTTTCCAAATTGCATCAACCTTTGCATTTGCATGTTTGAAATTCCACACTTGCATGTTGGAAAGTAAAATTTCCAACCATCATAAAACTAAAAATTTGAATTAGGGGAGAAATTTAATTGGATATGAACTATGTGCATGACCACTTGAATTTATCTTCCTAGTTCAAACCAAAAAGATTTTCTTTGACCCTCATTGCATTTACAAGTTATTTCAATCTGGGCAAGACAATCTAGTATCCCATAGCTTGACCATAAGAGTAGTATATACTTTACTCCATTGCCTTCCTTTGGGATAAATACGATACCCTTGGGAATACTCATGGGTGAAATGCTACATTGGTATCTTCCGCGCACTTGCGGATCTCATCTCTTCACCGGAGATGATCTGTGGTGTTAAGAAATACCAACAAGCATTTCTGGCGCCGTTGTCGGGGATGATTTGTTAGTATATCTTAGGAGCCGTCAACAAGCATTTCTGGTGCCATTGCCGGGGAAGGCAAAGGAAGTGAAGGATAGCTATCACTTGTGATTAAGTTATAGGTACTAATAGTTATTAGACAGGATTACCCTTGTTTGTTTTCTCCTTTGTTTGAAAACAGGGTAGTGTTGGCCAACCCATTGTATGGGATGGCCAACGAGGACGCAAGTGCTAAACTGCAAGATGATTCAAGGCGTACCTCAACAAATGTCCGCTAAGCAACACCATTGCCTTTTGCGAGAGAATTTCAGCTTTCAGTAGGAGCCAAAGTCATCCATACCCAAGCTTGGGGAAGGCTCCAAGAAGTTCTTCTTGGTTTGCCTCCACCATGGGGTGGATAGCTGGCTCTTCATCCAACACTCGTGTCATGGGTTGGCTCCACCAATCCATGACCACATTCATGCTGGAGCTGAAGGAGTCCTATTCTCATTCATCATGGATGAGAAGAAGGTCTCCACTCAAGGGGTGAATTGAAGAATGCTCGAGTTCCCATAGCTTGTCATGCACACCACTTCACAAGGTGGACATGCTAGTTATGGAACTACACCTCCCATTGAAGTATCATGAATACCAAGTCAATGGAGATTTGTTTGGATAATCCAAGTCATGGATATTCACATGGTTTGTGAAAATCCATGTCAACATGGGACGCCTGGGAATTATTTCCCTAAGACCCATGAGGACCTTTTTTCAAACAACAACTCCAATGGCTACCATTCACAAGGAGGTCAAGGGTGGAATTAACATCACCCTTGTATTCATGGAGGCTATGGCTTCCGAAGGGATTTAAGTTCAACTAGCCTACCATGAAGTATCTTGGCCAAGCAGAAATCAAGACAACATTCACATGAAGATCTTGGCCAAGGACAAGAACTTAAGGAGCATTCAAAGTTCAAGATTTCCCACATCACTTTCTGGGATTCCCACATTTCGACCAAACCCATTCAACCTAGGGCAAGTGACATTGTAGATGAAGTGTTTCTTGTTTGATTGTTGAGTCCACATGTCATCATGCCCAAGGAAGCCTTTGATCCTTGATCAAGGTATTGGTTGATTCGATTGAATATCAATATGGTCAGAGTGGCACCCCTAAGAAGGACAAAGCCTCACCATGCTCATGAAGGAATACATTCAAGAGGGAAAACCCATCGCTACAACAACATGTCTATATCAATACAACGGGAGAGGCTAGGGCCACCATGTGGCCCACATGTCCAAATGTCAGCCAAATGAGCTTGGCATGTCAAAACAGAAGAAATCATCCACATCTTCAACTCTGGGATTGGACAACAAATCATCGTGCTGAACAGAACGGAGGTAAGTCCTACTCATCGGACTTCAAAAAATTCGGTGAGTCCTCGCCAATAGGTTAATTGGTAGTTATCACTCACCGGACTTCAAAAATTCGGTGAGTCCTTGCCAATAGGTTAATTGGTAGTTATCTCATATTTGTTTTCCAAATTGCATCAACCCTTGCATTTGCATGTTTGAAATTCCACACTTGCATGTTGGAAAGTAAAATTTCCAACCATCATAAAACCAAAAATTCGAATTAGGGGAGAAATTTAATTGGATATGAACTACATGCATGACCACTTGAATTTATCTTCCTAGTTCAAACCAAAAAGATTTGCTTTGACCCGCATTGCATTTACAAGTTATTTCAAGCTGGGCAAGACAATTTGAAAATTGGGGATCAATTTACTTTTGGCTAACGTAACCCATTTTTGAGTTGTTTTGTGTGTTCCTGATTAAAGTGCAGCTAGGTCAAAATTGTGAAGAGGTGGTTTGGCAAGAAAGTGGAAGGTTTCGTCAAGCTCAAGTCACCATTGGAAGGATTTGAGAACACTTCTCTCCTTCAAACTCATTTTGAGTTTGAGGAAGAGAAATGTTCAAGAGGATGACCCAATGGAGGAGCCAGAACCAAATCCATCGCCAAATCCAATCTCAACTTGGCATTTGACATCAACCATCAAGCCTACGCCGAAAATCAAGGTTGTGAGTTTCTCACACAAAGACCTTCGTCACCAACTGCTCTTCAAATGAGGTATGAGTTTAGAATTTTTCACTGTTTGGTTTGCCATAGAATTGAATGTATTTGCTTGCATTTGTGAGGAGGTTGACACTTCCTCATCATTCAATTCTCAAGCATCCTCAACAGAGTAAGCGTAGGTATTGACTTTTGATCTCCAAAAGGAAATCCCACCTTACATGGAAAAAACTCAAACAAGTACCTAGAATCCATTAAGAATTGTTTTGTAAACTTAGTCATTTTTGTCGAGGTTCAGAAAACAAAACTTTCGGGCATGACTTAATTGGTGAATTAGCATATAGGAACTTGGGCATAGTGACAGCCATAATTTTTAATTGAGCTTCATGCATAGATGGTGTCACTAGATTTCAAACTCCTAGGAATAAGTGATATCCTTGCTTTGAAATTAAATTGCATTTTTAGGAGGAGTCACTAAATTTCAAATTCCTAGTGAGGTTCTGGAGGATAAAATTGAGAATCTTGTCTGTCATGGTCTAAATGATAAAAATTTGCTCTTGAAAGCTAAGATGGTTACAAACTTTAAAAGATGTAGGGATTCATATAGTGTATTTCTATCACATGCATTGCTATGAGTAGGAGCTTTAGAAAATATGCAACATGAATTATCCATAAAGCTCCACTCTTATCAATGAATAACACATTGATCATAGATACACTTGACATTGGATCCAATGCATATTTGATTTTGTTCTTCCCCGTATGTACAAATGAAAGTTCGGTTACCTAACTCAAATGTTCATTTGTACAAGTCTCGGGAGTTAACCATCCCTCTCCATTAAAGAGAGGAAGTTTGAAGGAGTAATATTACTATGCAGGCATTCATGAAGCTGATTGTTGGGATCCCAGGATCCCATTTCAACATCTCTTGGTCAAGGAGTAAATGAGGATGGTTGCTACCTATCGGAAATTATGCCTGAAGGTCAATCATAACTATACGAGGCTAGAGATTTGAAATGGGAACTCTCCATGAGGAACCAATGGGCTGCCACAAATGGGTGAGAGCATTATGCTCTCAACTGTTCTAAGCACTCATTCAAGCTCAAGGGATTTGCCACCATCACTGGGTACAAGTTGTTCCTATGTGGCTAAGAGTTATGATGTACCATGACCAAGGAATGACAAGATCACACCCAATTTATATTGGGTGCAAGTTGTTCCTATGTGGCTAGAAGGTATGTCATGCCTTAGCCAAGGAACAAAAGATCACACTCAAACCATGTTGAGTGCATGTCATTCCTTTGTAGTTCTAGGAATGTTGTGCCTTACCCAAGGAACAACTGATCATACCCAATGCATGTTGGGCACATGTCACTCCCTTATGGCAAAAAGATATGATGCACCTTAGCCAATGAATGACGAACATACTCAATGTATGTTGAGTGCACGTCATTCCTTTGGATCTAAAGGTTATCATTATCCTAGCCAAGGAATGACAAATCACACAACACATGGAGACCCTGATGTGCGGACGATCAACATCGAAAACACTCTATTTAACCACACTCATGGTATCCATGGGAGGCAACACAACAATCAACACTCAACCCTCCATTGTCAAGGCCACGCTGAAACAAGGATTGACCAACTCATGGCCTACCTCCGTCGTTAGGGTTTCAACCCCTATCATGGACCTTCATCAAGAATAAGCTTGGTGGAGGACCCCCACTTGAGGTAACTTGTATCACACCCACTGCATTTTTTTTTCAAATAACCCATTGCATATTTACTTTCCATCCATCCACCATCCACCATGCATCTAAAAAAACATAAAAATAGGAACTTAGATTTGCTTTGCTTATCAAATAAAGATGTGCGGTAAGAATAATTTAGAATTCACATATATGAAATGATGAATAGTTGCTCCGTTTTATTTTTCCTAAGTCACTAGTTTACAACTTACTACTCTCCAACATATTGCTCTCATTGATTTAGAAATTGTGGGTAGCAAAAGCTTAATCTACTTCTAGGTTGTTGGGAGATTTGAATTAGTAATAGGGCTGCTATTCCTATTTTGAAAGTGAAACTTAGATTTCTGGAGAAATTCTATCAAGATTTAAGTTTCCCTTATTTGATTGGAAATACCTACCAAAGCCATATGATATTCATACATAGACAACACCTTATGCATATGCTATTTGCTTTCACATTGAGCCTAGTCAAACTAGTATAGACCAATGTGAGAAATCATTTAATTCTTTTTGAATCCAAGACCTTATGCTATTTGCTTGCACATGCTATACTTCTACACTAGAAGGAAGCAAAATTCAATCATATCCACCATTTCACAATAAAAATAGAAACTCCATGCGATTCATAGTTGGCACTCTCTTCAAGTTATTGCATAAAAATGAGTAGAAGACATGGCTACAAGAAAAAGAAAAAGAAAATGCATGCTTATATCACAAGCATGAGAAAAAAAAAGAAATAATATGCTTACTCCATAAGCATAAAAAAAGGTAGCCATGTTTCATCCTGACAATAAAGAGAGTCCACATCAAAAGGAGTCATCTCAATGTTTCCACATCCACCTCCCTTCCATCACACATGCACAAGTCTTGATTCAAAAGTTTGAATTGATTTCTCCTAAGGCTTGCTCTTTTGACTTAGCAATATTATGTGTTGCAAATATGCCTACTTACTTTCCCTACCAAGCTCCACATACAAGCCATATTCAAAGAGTAGGAATAGTATAGGCATAATGCCTTGGTGAGGACATATTTCCACTATACACAAGGAGTGATTGAGAGAATCAATTGAGGTACTGGTACTTATAATCTAATTTGAATCTCTCCGGAATTTAAGTGAAACTTGATATCTAGGCTATGCTTGCTCCATTTGCTGTTCTGTCTTTCAATTACCCATGAATAGGAGAAGGCATAACTCCCATAATGACTTAAGAAGGGTGAAGTACCATAGCCACTTTTTGCAATACTAGGTAGAATATTTTATTGTGCACTTGGTACTTTCGAAGCACTACCAGGATTCCAGTTTATTGCGACGAAAAAAATCGTTGCAATAGGTCAAAATGCGTCGCGATAGGTTGTTGTCGCAACGAAATAGAACGTCGTGATAGTGTTTCCGACTCGTGGCGATAACAGCCGTGGCAATAAATTATTGCGACGACTTGACATCCGTGGCAAATAGTATGGTATTGCAACGAATCCACGTTGGTGGCAAATAGTATGGTATTGCAACGGTTTAACGTATTGCGACAATTTAACGTATTGCAACGAAAATATCGGTGTTGCAGCGATGGCACATTCGTGGCAAAAAGTATGGTACTGCAACGACTCCACGTTCGTTGCAAATAGTATGGTATTGCAAAGGTTTAATGTATTGCGACGATTTAATGTATTGCAACGAAAATAACGGTGTTGCAACGATGCCACATTCGTGGCAAAAAGTATGGCATTGCAACGACTCCACGTTCGTGGCAAATAGTATGGTATTGCAATGGTTTTACGTATTGCGACGATTTAACGTATTGCAATGAAAATAACGGTGTTGCAACGATGCCACATTCGTGGCAAAAAGTATGGTATTGGGACGACTCCACGTTCGTGGCAAATAGTATGGTATTGCAACGGTCTAACGTATTGCGACGATTTAACGTATTGCAATGAAAATAATGGTGTTGCAACGATGCCACATTCGTGGCAAAAAGTATGGTATTGCAACGACTCCACGTTCGTGGCAAATAGTATGGTATTGCAATGGTTTAACGTATTGCGACGATTTAACATATTGCAACGAATAGTATGTTATTTGCGATGATTTCACATCTGTGGCGATAAGTACGGTATCGCGACGATTTCATACTCGTGGCGAATAGTATGGTATCGTGACTTTTTCACATTCGTGGCGAATAGTATGGTGTTGCAACGATTTCACATCCGTAGCGAATAGTATGGTATGGCAATGTTTTTACATTCGTGGCGAATAGTATGGTGTTGCAATGATTTCACATCTGTGGCGAATACTACGGTATCGCGACGATTTCACATTCGTGGCGAATAATATGGTATCGCGATGTTTTCACATCCGTCGCGAATAGTACTGTATCGCGACGATTTCACACTCGTGGTGAATAATATCGTATCGCGACATTTTCACATTCGTGGCGAATACTACGGTGTTGCAACGATTTGTGTTCCGTGGCAGTAAAGTTGTAACGCCACGAACCAGTAATTCATGGCAACATATCCTAATGTAACGATTGTGTTCCGTGGCAATAAAGCTGTAACGCCACGAACCAGAGTATCGTGGCAACACATCCTAATGCAATGATTCTGTTTCGTTGCATTACGGTCCAAATGCAACTGTTTGCTGATTCGTGGCAACAGATCCTAATGCAACGATTGTGTTCCGTGGCAATAAAGCTGTAACGCCACGAACCAGTAATTCGTGGCAACAGATCTTAATGCAATGACTGTGTTCCGTGGCAATAAAGCTGTAACGCCACGAACCAGTATTTCGTGTCAAAGATCCTAATGCAACAACTGTGTTCTGTGGCAATAAAGCTGTAACACCACGAACTAGTAATTCATGGCAACAGATCCTAATGCAACAACTATTTTCCGTGGCAATAAAGCTGTAATGCCACGAACCAGTATTTCGTGGCAACAGATCCTAATGCAACGATTGTGTTTCGTGGCAATAAAGCTGTAACGCCATGAACCAGTAATTCGTGGCAACATATCCTAATGCAACGATTGTGTTCCGTGGCAATAAAGCTGTAACGCCACGAACCAGAGTATCGTGGCAACACATCCTAATGCAACGATTCTGTTTCGTTGCATTATGGTCCAAATGCAATTGTTTGCTGATTCGTGGCAACAGATCCAAATGCAACGACTGTGTTCCGTGGCAATAAAGCTTTAACGCCACTAATCAGTAATTCGTGGCAACAGATCCTAATTCAACGACTGTGTTCCGTGGCAGTAAAGCTGTAACGCCACGAACCAATATTTCGTGGCAACAGATCCTAATGCAACGAGTGTGTTTCGTGGCAATAAAGCTGTAATGCCACGAACCAGTAATTTGTGGCAACAAATCCTAATGCAACGACTGTTTTCCGTGGAAATAAAGCTGTAACGCCACGAACCAGTATTTCGTGGCAACAGATCCTAATGCAACGATTGTGGTCCGTTGCATTAGCATCCTGACGCCACGAACTAGTGATTCATGGCAACAGATCCTAATGCAACGTTTGTGTTCCATGGCGATAGATCCTAGTGCCACGAACTAGTGAATCGTGGCAAAAAGCCAAGCTTACTGCAACGATTTAGTATTCGTTGCAGTACCATCGTTGCAACAGGTCGGATCCTTGTAGTGAAAGGTAGAACATTGTAGCAACTCCTGATCATCAACCTAAAGTCTTGACTTTGCTTGGGACGAGCAAAGGATAAGCTTGCGGGAGTTTGTTGATGACTGTTATATACTAATTTCAGCCATCAATATAACTCAATTATGTGAAGGATTGATCATTTCTTGCACACATCACCTTTCTACTTGACCTATTTCCACTTGTACTTGGAGAAATATGTGTATGCAGATATTTATACAGGAATTAAGGAAAAGTATGGGGAGCAATCCTATAAAATATCATCCCAGCCAATCAGGCGATGACACGTGGCACCACATGGATCAAATGGCCCACAAACAAAAGTATCCGAGGCCATCCAATGGTGTAGCACCAATATCAGTCAATGGGACCCACCTGGCAGCCACCTGGAGGAAGTACGGGCCGTTTGGAGCCCTGACCAGGTCGGCCGAACCAGTGGGTCGGCCGACCTGGTCCTGGCGCCAAACGCGGTCAACTTCCACATGTTGGCTCCTCCTGGCTCCATGGAGTCAATGACGACTGATTCACGTGCTTTTGGTGGCGGCAACCGACCTCAAAACTAGTATAAATAGGACCCCATACCCCTAACTTCAACACACACCACTTGGGCATCATTCAATTGTATACACTATCTTCCATAATCCTTAGAGGAGTTAGGATGTAGAGAGGAGAGCCTCTAGTCCCAAGTCCAAATTGGGAAAGGAGTAGAAGGAGTCTCTCTTCCCAATTCCACATTGGGAATGGTATGTCTCATGTATTCCTTCTTGTATTTGTGACTTGGTGCTCAATAAAGATATTATCTTTAGTCTTCTTTCATACGTATACTTGAACAAAGCGTTTCTTGTTTTATTGTGGAGTCCAAGTAAGTGGAAGGTATAGTCATTATGATTCTACTCTCATGATCACATCGTATGGTCATAAACACTACAGACCCCCACCATAGTCTATGTAGTTATGATATGATTATGTTAATATGAATAACTATGCTATGCAATCAACATTGGTTCAACGATGATTTAGTTCATTGCCTTAGGATGACTTGTACTGCAGCTCTTAAGGTATTTGCTTAGTATGCTAGCATGGTGCTACAGTATTTAAGTAGCGTTGGATGTCTCGTAGACCAACAGAGTGAAGAGGTAGGCAGTAGCTGGTGACAACACTATTTTTCCTTTGTAATCCTCTACGTTCGTCTATGCCATAGGCTCTTGGCGGGAGTCGCACTAGTATTGCTAGGGGTCAGCCCGTGCCTGATGTGTTGAATACACTACATGAATGTGCCAAAAGGGCATCAGCCTTAAAGCCGTCGGTTAGCTACTGCAGCCGACGGTCTTAAATTATCACCATCGGTGAACCGACGACTTTAACCGACGACTTAAAGTCGACGTATTTAACTATTAAAGCCATCGGGGCCGACGACTTTAACGGTTAAGACCTTCGGTTTCTAGCAACCGACGACTTTATTATGGCCGTCGGCCACGTGGTCAAGATGAAGGTCATAGTGGCCTTATGGCCGTCGGCCACGTGGCCAAGCCGACGGTCATAGTGGGCTTATGGCCGTCGGCCACGTGGCCAGGCCGACGGCTTTAGTGCCATTATGGCCGTCGACCACGAGGCAATACCGACAGCTTTAGTGCGTTATGGCCGTCGGCCACGTGGCTAAACCGACGTCTATACTTTAAGTTTTAAAAAAAATCGGCTGTTTTTGCTGCCTCCCGGCTGGGAGCCTCCGGCTGCCGAAGCGGCAACAAAACAGCAAACATCCACCAGCAAAACAGCACATGCACATTCACATATCACAATATCAGATTATACCTTCAAAGCATACAAATTGTTATCAGTTTATTAACATGTGATGTGATGGCCCCTACAACCTAGGCAGATAGATCCTAAACCCACCCAAGAGTGACCGAGCAGAGCGTGCTCATGACGAGGCGCATGGTCCGGATCCGAACGAAATTTCGGCAGCATAACCCCGCTGTTCTCCACTGCACGCCTGAAAATGGTGCAGCAGAGAACAATGAGGTTATGCCACCGAAATCTCGTCCAGATCCCGACCCGCGTCTCGTCACATGTCACGCCCCCTCGGTCACTCTCAGGCTTTTCAAAAAGGGACAATTCCGAACCAGCACGCCTCACATGCGTATCACATGTGAAACGTGCCGATTCGAAACGGGTATCATTTTCTATAGGTAATGTTGCTCATTTTCATTTTGTAGTCATTTATGAAAGAGGAAAGAGAACGAGAGTGAGGGGGGAAGTGGGTCAGAATTTAAAGTTCCAAGTCCGAGACCACTATCCACTTGCATTGTCACTGTCGTCGTACACCTCCGTGCTCGTCTTCACACAAACATTACGTCTACAAACATTGTGCATTTATGCACGGTATGCCGTATAATTAAATCTAAATATTTAGCATAACTAAACATTCAAACATTTCAACAAAAGAACATAATAAAAATATAAAACCTTCAAATTTATTTATCATATTAACAATTTAAGCATGCATTGAACTAATTCATACCATTTTATTTATCATATTACTAATTTAAACATGCATTGCTAATTCATCAACAAGTAATCAATCTCATATACCTAAAAACTAAACAAATAATCATTTTTCATTATAGTAACTATATATCTCTAACTACATTTTAGAAACTATCTCTAAGTGAATAAGAAAACATTCACTAATCGGAGAAACATAATCATCAACATAAACACATACTCGCTCATCCACACGGTGCAAGAAATAATAAGGTAAGATTTTACCTTCGAAGCACGACTAGCAAATCCGGCCGGTGACGGTTGGGGATTGGAGGCGACCGCTCGGGGAGGTTGTGCGCTCGGGGAGAGGCAGCAGCTGTGCACTCAGGCAACGCCGGGGGCCGCGCTCGAGCGACGCAAAGGAGGCGGGGAGGGCTCGTGCCACGCGGCGGCGACACTGTCGGGCAACACGGCTGTTGCGCGGCTGCGGCGCGGCCGCACGCGTGGGTGCGCTCGGGGCACGCGGCAGGGGCGCGGGGTCGCTCTCGGGCCACAAGGCGGCGGCGCTGTTGGGCGAGGGCAGCGGTGTCGGGCGAGCTAGGCGGCAGCACTGTTCGCGCGAGGGCGGCGGCGCGGCGGGCGCTGTCTCTATCGAGAGGGCGCGCGGCAGGCGAGTGGGCGCTGTCACGTTGTGAGGGCGGCAGCCGGGTCGGGTGTCTCTGGTTTTTTAATGGGCCGTCGGTTTGTGGGCCGACTTTTATAATAAGACCGTCGCTGCTATGGGCTGGGCCGACCTTTATAATATGACCGTCGGTTTAGTGGGCCCGACCGATGGTCATAAGTTAAATATGTCGGTTATTTAAAACCGACGGTCATACTGATTTTAAATCCGTCGGCCCCGACGAATTAAAGATCCCCGACGCCGTTTTTAACGTTTCTTGTAGTGATAGCATTGCATAGGAATTCATCATTGACATGACCATTAGTATCTACCTTAGGCTATGTATATGTATTAGGAGCATTGTAGGAGCAACTCTCTAACTCTTAATCCAATCTCCCTCTAGGACCCATTTACCCTTTAGAATACATTGCCTAGGTGTGTGTCACACTACCCCTATTATCAACTTATCCCCTTTCCGGATAATTGATTAGTATCCCATAGCTTGACCTTAAGAGTAGTATATACTTTACTCCACTGACTTCCTTTGGGATAAATACGATACCCTTGGGAATACTCATGGGTGAAATGCTACAATGGTACCTTCCGTGCGCTTGCGGATCTCATCTCTTTACCGGAGATGATCTGTGGTGTTAAGAAATACCAATAAGCATTTCTGGCGCTGTTGCCGGGGATGATTTGTTAGTATATTTTAGGAGCCTTCAACAGGGTGCAGGCAATAACCTAGCAAAACTTTCTGCGCATACATCTGGTGCTTCTCGAAGAAGTGTAACGAGCTCCTCGACGTCGTCGACGTGGTTGTCAAAGGGGCCTTCCTCTACGGGACCACTTGTGAATCCTGGTCCACAAGTTGGGATGCATGAAACCACAGGGTACCAAGGAGTTGCTTGAAATTGCCACCAACCATGCCTTCGGCGAGGAGGCGATGGGGGCAATCTTCAACAGGATAAGGACAAAAGACTCCAAGGACAAGAAAGGTACAAAGCTGGCCCCCGATATAGGAAAGAAGAGGGATGATGCCAGGAGATGTTGCCCTTGGGAGGAGGATCCAGGATTGGTCGCGGCCACCAAGCATCACGATGGAAAAGGGCAAGACCGACCCTTCGCCGACTCCTTCGAGAAAGCAATCGAGAAGCCGTGCACCAACCACACCTATATGGTGAGGCACACCCTCAAGGACTACCTCATTATCAAACGATTCCTCAGCAGAGAATCCAAGCGCGATGAGGCTAGGAAGCCGGAGCGCCAGGGCATCAAGCTGGAGGCGGTGGTGTTTCCCGAACATGATGGGTGTATCATGATTTTTGGCGGCACTTACGCTAATGAAATTCAGCACAAGCAAAAGTTGACGACCCGAGAGGTGAACACCGTCGAGCCGGCCGTCCTGACGTATCTCTAATGGTCCGAGGCGGCCATCACCTTCGACATGACAGATCACCCGAGCCATATCCCACAGCTTGGACGCTTCCCCCTGGTGGTGGACCCTATCATGGGAACTAAGTGGCTAACCAGGGTGCTCATGGATGGAGGGAGTGGCCTCAACATCGTGTATGTGGGGACCCTGGATGCAATGGGTATTCCGTACTCTCTTCACCGTTCTACGAAATCTGCATTCCATGGCGTTATACCTGGGAAACAGGCAATGCTCCTTGGACAATCAACCTTCCCGTCACATTTGGGGATAAGTCGAACTTCCATACAAAGGCCCACATTCGAGGTCGCCAGCTTCGAGGAGTCCTATAAAGCCATGATGGGAAGACCATGCTCACGAAGTTCATGGACATCCCAAACTACAGTACCTAAAGCTGAAAATCCTATGTCCATGAGGGGCATCATGCTAGACACAAAATTTCAGCAAGCCTTGTTATGCGAGCAGGGTCGCTACTAGCAGGCTTCGGCAGTAGTGGCAGCAGCCGAACTTGACGAGTTTGCTCAAGCCTTCACCTCGAGCTCGGCCGAAACTAACCGAGCATTGACCTCCGACGCCTTCAAACCCCCTGAAGACCCCAAAGTGATCCAAGTCGACCCCGCAAATTTGGCAAAGACGGTGTGGACTGGCACCGCCTTGCCCGACAAATCGGAAAGCTCCCTCACGACTTCCTTCGCATGAATTAGGATATCTTTGCCTGGCAGCCCTCAGACATGCCAAGCATCCCAAGGGAAGTTGCCGAGGACACCATAAGCATAAATCTAGGCTCAAAGCCTGTAACGCCCCAAGTATAAACATCCTGGACGCTACTAAACTCATTTAAACATTACCACTAAGTAAGAAAAATATTAAAAATTTCGGCAGAATCTCCGTTGAAGACTCTATCATCCGCGGGAAGCAAAACAAAATAATATGCATGACATTATATAGCAACACTATTAAACACATATTCATTCCCACAAGAGAATTAAAGATTCAAATGACCACAACGCAGTCTCAATGACACAAAAGTATGTAATTAACTAAGAATTTCAATAAACTAAGCTTATTAAATGGTTTGCGTGCTCAAGTGCAGATGCTACCCTCTTCCTAATGCATGCTTGATCAACGGGTACCTAAAAACCAAATAAACACAAGAGTGAGTAAAAACACTTAGTAAGTACACTTAGAGCTTGAAGAACATTCGAATCAACTAAATGAAACATAGCGATACTTGAACTAGAAATAAGGAACAATGAAATAGTAGTTTCTGTCTGAAACGGACGACACTTGAATTCTCCTTAGCATTTACCGGTAAAGCCGAGCAAGTGGGGCCAACACTTACTCACAGAAACTTGAATATAAGAACAACTCTGGACTTAACCGGTACTTGAATGATAATTCAATGAACAACTTGAATCTTGAAGTTCGAAGAAAATAATCATAAAGCAAGTGAACCTTGAAAACTCAAATAATGAATCAACAACATGAGAGAAATTAATAATGAGCAAACCACACATATCAGAAAACAACTCATCATCCACTTGCCTTAACCCCGACGAGAACCGGAAAGCACTCGCTCGATCCCGGAACTCTCCAAGCCTGAGTCTACAAAGATGGCACACAGCTAACAATTAGGAAGACGACAACACGCTGGACAATTAAATTTCAGATCAAGTCTATAGCTAGTAACAGCAGCACCTATCGATTAAATTAACGGCAACAACAGAATTAATTATGGACATCAAACAACAAGGTAATTGTCGCAGCTAGGTAATGATAATACTCAATTTCTAGTTCTATTAAATAATATGATTACTTATCCAATCGAGCTTGTGAGTCTAACACAGACAATAATTAAACAGCAGTGACAAAGTAACGTGCAGCAGCAGGTAGATTGGGTGACAGCATAGGACGTGATGCAGTCTCTACGGCAGCCTGCAGAATTTTTTTTCTTCTTACATCAGCTTAGCTAGCGGCCAGCACAAATACAGCAGCTGCAGCAGCCAACTACGTCTGGCAGAACAATAATGCTAATCTACTGAGGAAAAACCAACCGGAATAACAAGGAAGACACAAAAATCTCCAGTTACCTGCACCATGGCCCCTCTCTTGCCTGCATCACCCTCAACGCAACACTACTGAAGCACCGGTAAACTTGCCGCAAAGTACAGGCTAGCAGGCAACGGCAGCTCACGTACGGGGAGAGGAAGACGGTGATTTGTTTGAGGAACAACAGGAGAGATTGAGAAAAACTTCCCTGGCGGCGCTGGTAGAGGAAAGGAAGAGATCCACCATGGAGTTCTTTTTTTTTATACTCCAGCTAACCTAGTTTTACATCCAATGGCTCAAAATAATTCGGTTTCCAACTAACCCATCAGTTTTCTGGATTAAATATATAAATATTGAAATGAAATCGTCTTGATGAGCCCTACGCATCTATGGTCTCAGATCGTCCATCGGATCAATGGTTCAATAAGTCAAAGTTTGGTCAACTCTTTGTGTTCCTAACCGCGAACTTAATTAAATTTTTTTTCTAAATTTTTTTAAATGTTTAGGATATCACAAAGCCTGTCAAGCAAAGATTGCGACGCTTTGACGAAGAAAAACGGCTAATGATCGGGGCCGAGATGAGCAAACTCCTCGTGGTCGGCTTCATCAAGGAGATCCTGCATCCCGAATGGCTGGCTAATCCAGTAGGTTCAGCAAACTCCTAGTCAGGAAGAAGAGCAGAAAATGGAGGATGTGCGTCGACTACACATGCCTCAACAAGGCGTGCCCAAAACATCCCTTCCCGCTACCTCAAATCAACCAAGTCGTCGACATAACCTTTGGGAGCGAATCTTTTAGTTTCTGGACGCCTACTTGGGTTACCATCTGATCGCCTTCAGCAAAGAATACCAACATGCTACCGCATTCATCACCCTCACGACTCTTACTATTACATGAGGATGCTGTTTGGGCTAGAGAATGCAGGGGCGACGTATCAAAGATGCATGCAGCAGTGTCTGCAGGAGCAAATCAGGCAGAATCTAGAAGTATACATCAATGACATCATGGTGAACTCCAAAAAAGCCGCGGAGCTCATATCTGACCTCGAGGAAACCATTACCAACCTCAACCCCGAAAAATGCATCTTCGGCATGACTAGAGGTAAATTGCTGGGTTTCACCATCTGGAGCGTGACATCAAAGCAAATCCTGAAAAATAATGGCCATCACCGATATGGAACCCATCCACGATGTCAACGAAGTACAAAGGTTGATGGGGTGCCTTGTGGCATTGTGTTGCTTCGTCTCCCAACTTGGGGAACAAGGCCTGCTCAATTACTAGCTGCAAAAGAAAATAGAACCATTCAGATGGACCAAGGAAGCGGAATCCACCCTAGATCAGGTAAAAGCCTATCTCACAAATCCTCCGTTTCGGTCCTCGCCTAGCCAAACGAGCAGCTCCTCCTCTACATAGAGGAGACACATCAGGTCATCTTCGCCGCCCTCATGGTAGAAAGGGCAGAGCCTGGACACGCCCACAAGGTACAAGGACCGGTCAACTTTGTCAGTAAGGCACTGTTGGACTGTGAGACCCGCTGTCCTCACGTTCAGAGGCTCGTATACGCCGTATTGCTGACAAAGAGAAAACCGCTTCACTTCATCGAAAGTCACCTGGTGCAGGTGGCCACATCGCAGGAGTTGGGAGCCATAATCGACAATTGGGACGAGTCTGGGAGGATTGCTTATTGGGCGCTTGAAATTATGGTATTCGACATATCCTACACCCTGCGCACAGTGATCCAATCCCGAACGCTCGCTGACTTCATCTCCGAATGAATGGAGACCCATGTGTCGAGTCCTCTAACCAGCCCCGAGTATTGGATGATGTACTTCGATGGCTCGCTCACCCTGAACGGCGCTGTTGTAGTGCTGACCTCCCAAAGGGAGACCAACTTCAGTACATGTTGTGATTGCATTTTATGGCTACAAACAATGTCACCGAATATGAAGCACTCCTCAATGGGTTGAGAATCACCGTCGAACTCGGCGTACGAAGCCTTTACGTACGGGGAGATTTCGAGTTAGTGGTTAACCAAGTAATTAAGGAGTCCAGCTGCTATGACCCGCGAATGACCAAATACTGCCAGGAGGTACGAAAGATGGAGGACATGTTCGAGGGTCTCGATCTTTTCCATATCCCCCGGCGAGACAATGAGATGGCCGACTCCCTGGCAAAACTGGCTTCGAGCCAGGGGCTAGTTTCTCCCAGGGTCTTCTCGAGCGTATCCATGAGCCGTCTGCTCGAGGCAAAGAGGACCATCTGGACCTATCGTCTGGGCCTGCTCCTCAGGAGAACCCGGATAATTCAAACGCCGATCTAAGCCCTGCAACTCTTGTCATCGAACCTGGCTGGCAGTCGCCCTTCATCGAGTATATCCAACACGGGAAGTTACCAGAAGACGAGACAGAATCCAGACGACTACCCTGCCAAGCTAAATCGTTTGTCATCATCAGTAATGAACTTTTTCGACGTGGCACCTCGGGCGCCCTCTAGCACTGCATTGCCTACAGTCAAGGGAAGGATCTCCCACTCGACATCCACACGGGTGTCTATGGCCACCATGCCACTCCCAGGTCCTTTGTAGGCAAGACATACAAGCAAGGTTTCTACTAGTTGACCATCATCACCAACGCCGAGCAGACTATGCCCACTTGCTAGGGTTGCCAGTTCTTCACCCGACAGACACACCTACTGGCACAAGATCTGCAAACCATCCCCATCACATGGCCATTTGCCATGTGGGGGCTCGACCTCCTCGTACCCTTTAAGAAAACACCTGGGGCTTCACCGTCCTCCTGGTAGCTATTAATAAGTTCATGAAATGGATCGAGGCCAAACCCTTCGTCACCTTCACTTTCGAGCAAGCGGTCGATTTCTTCCAGGACATCATCCATCATTTCAGGGTACCCAATGCCATCATAACCACAGTGGTATGCAGTTCAAAACCAAGAGGTTCCTAGATTTCTGTGATGGGCTCCACATCTGAATCGATTGGGCGTCCATGGCGCATCCCCGGACGAGTGGCAGGTCGAGCGGGCAAACGGAATTATCCTACGGGGGTTCAAGCCACGAATCTTTGATCAACTCAAAAGGTATGCGGGGCGACGGGCCGCCGAAGTACTGTACATGGTATGGAGCCTGCACACCACATCCAACCAGTCGATCGACTTCACGCATTTCTTCTGGACATATGGTTCAGAGGCCGTACTGCTCGACCTTGAGTACGGGTCGCCCCAACTCAAAGTGTACGATGAGGGCCAATTTGAGGAAGCCCGCCAAGACTGCATCGACCAGCTCGATGAAGCCTGCCATGTAGCCACCTTGATGTCGACCAAATACCAACAAGCACTATGACGCTACCACAGGCACCACATTCGGCTGAGAGCCTTCCAAGTCAGTGACTTTATCATGCGAAGGGTGCAAACCAACAAAGACAAACACAAGCTATCCTCACCGTGGGAAGGCCCTTATGTGGTGCCGAACGTCTAGTGGACCACAACTTATCATCTTAAAGACACTAATAGGAATGTCCTCTCCACGCATGGAACATCGAGCACCTAAGACGTTTTTACCTGTAGGGTGGGGAAATTCATGACCTTGTGAAGGGACTTTAGGAAAGCGAATGCTGAGATAAGCTCCCCCTAACCTCAAAACGGGGTTCGAGCGTAGTGTTGGTATTTCTTACGAAAATAGAATAATCCGCAAGCGCACGGAAATACCGTTGTAGCACCTCTCCTTAAATGAGTATTCCCATGGGTATTGAATCCAAGGAACATGTGTGAGATCTTTTAGCTTGTTCTCCCAAGGACTCACAGTTTGTTTTGTAGGTAAGGATTTGAGAGGAATTCAATGGTTTGAATTCTACACCATACGAGTGTTGACGGCTATTATATACCAATTTCATCTGTCAAAATAACTAAATTATAAGAAGGAATTGTCATTTATTGCACACATCACCTTTCTATTTAACCTATTTCCACTTGTCCTTGGAGAAAGTAGTGCATGCAAGGATTCTATGCATAAATGAAGTGACACAAGGGGACGGATCCTATAAAATATCATTCCAGCCAATCAGGCGACGCCATGTGGCACCACATAGATCAAATGGCCTACAAAAAAAAGTATTCGAGGACGTCCAACAGCGTCACACCCATATAATGGAATGGGACCCACCTGTCAGTTACCTGGTGGAAGAACTAGCCGTTTGGAGCCAGGACAAGGTCGGCCGACCCCCCTTGTCAGCTGACAAGTTCCTGGAGCCAAACGCGGTCAAACGCCATGTTTTGGCTCCTCCCGGCTTGAAGAGGTTAGGGGTGACTGATTCGCGCACTTTTGGTGGCGGGAACCGACCCTTCTCGAAGCTATAAATAGGACCCCTCAACCATCACTTCAACACACACCACTTGAGTATTTATCCATTGTATCCACTATTCTCCATAGGTTTAGAGGAGTATAGGCTATAGAGAGGAGAGTCTCTAGTCCATAGTCCAAGTAGGAGAGGAGTAGAAGGAGTCTCTTCCCAATTTCCAATTAGGAAAGGTATGTCTCCCATATTACTATTTGTATTTGTTACTTTATTCATAATAAAGATGGTTATATTTAGTCTTCTATTGTTCATATACTTGGATGAACCGTTTCTTGTTTGATTGTGGAAACCATATATGTGGTAGGAGTAGTATTTGTGATTGCGATATACCATTATTATTGCATCATCATAAACACTATAAACCTCCACTGTAGTCTAATTAGCTATGATATGATTATGTTAACATGAATCACTTATGCTATGAATTAACATTGGTTCAACGATAATTTAGTTCATTGCCATAGGATGACTTGTGCCTAGGCTTTTAAGGTAATTATTTAATATGCTAGCATGGTGCTAGGATAGAGAGTAGCGTTGAATGTCTCGTAGACCCACAGATTGAAGAGGTAGGAAGTAGGTGATGTCAGTCCTATCTGTCCTTTGTAATTCTCCATGTTCGGCTATATCATAGGCTCTTGGTAGGAGTCGCCTAGTGTTGCTAGGGGTAAACCTGTACTCGTTGTGTTAATCCACTTAGCATTAGAATTCATAATTAATATAATCATTAGTAACTAACTTAGGCTACATATATGTTCATTAGAAGCATAGTAGGAGTATCTACCTAACTCTTAGTTTAGTTCCTCTATTACCTCATTTATCCCCTTAGGATAGGATGCTCTTGTGTGTTTCACACTACCTCAATTGCCCTTTATCCATCTTTGCTAGAATCCTACCTAGGCCAACCTAGCCTTTCCACATGATGATTGTTTTACTTCCATCCAGCCTTCCTTTGGGAAAATATAAATGACACCCTTTGGGAATACTGCTAAAAGGTGAAATGTTGCATCGATAGTTTATGTGCGCTTGCGGACGTTCATATGAGATTTAAATCTTACCAACAAGCATTTCTGGCACCTATGCTATGGATGAATTGTTAGTAGTGCGTAGGAAGTACCAACAAGCATTTCTGGCGCCGTTGCCAGGGAAGGCAACTGAAGTATTACATGATAGAGCGAATAGGATAGGACACTGGTAAGTTTTAGTAGGATGACCCTTCTTTGTTTTCACATTCTATTTGAAAGCAGGGTAGTGTATGTCTGGTTTCCACTTGCTGGAAACTTTGTTGAAGATCCCAAATCCCACCTAATAGATCGACCTCGCATTGTTACTCCTCAGAAGCATCGAGCGGCGAAGCAAGCCAACACAACTGCAGCAACAACCAAAACACCAATGGCCCAGAAGAACCTTCGTGAGTTTTAGGCTCGCTCTGCTAATAATGTGCCTGTTGGGTCCACTGTTAAATGAGAGACATGAACTTCAAAATCAAGACTGGCCTAATCACTAAGGTGCAAGACAACCCATTTTGTGGGAAGGATAACGAGGGTGCAAGTGCTCACCTAAAATAGTTCCTTAACATCTGCAACATTTTTAAAATTAAGGACGTATCCCCTGATGTTGTCTGTCTTAGGCTGCTCCCGTTCTCTCTTCTTGGGAGAGTGAAACAGTGGTTCTATGCGAACCGAAGTGCTGTAGATACTTGGGAGAAACGTTCTATAGTATTCCTCGCCAAGTTTTTGCCGTTGGGCAAAACTAATACCCTATATGGAAGAATTTCCAGCTTCCAGCAACATGCCAAGGAATCTATTCCCGAGGCTTGGGAAAGGATTTAGGAGTACATCCTAGCCTGTCCCCACCATGGGATGGATGACTGGCTCATCATCCAAAACTTCTATAACGGGTTGATCCCTTCCGCTCGTGACCATATTGCTGCTGCTGGAGGTGCCTTCGTCTCATTGAAGTCCGTGGCAACATGGGCCATTTGGGCAATGATTGCTCAGAAACCCGTGAGGATGCCCTATACCTAGCCAACAATGGGAACAACAATGGCTATCGTCCAGGAGGTCAAGGGTGGGGCCATCCACGCCCATTCTTTCAAGGAGGGTACAACAACAATGGCAACAATGGAAATCAACCCAACTTGAGGGAACTTTCCATTGGCCAGCTGAAGATCAATGCTATATCCAAGAAGCTGTCGGCCAATGACAATACCCAATAGGGCATAAATGGCAAGATTGAAGGAATATCCTCAACCTTCAAGAATCAATTGAGTTTCAAGAAGATGTTAGAAACTCAGTTGGCTCAATTAGCAGCTGCTGTTCCTCCTGTGGAGAATGGCAAGATGCCGAGACAGCCTGAACCCTCTGTGGGAAATGTCAACATGATTTCTCTACAAGGAGGCAACTGGCAAAAGGATCCCAGATGTCCTACAATCTCATGCTCAATTTTGGCACACCACTTTGAAAAGGCCCTTTGTGACCTTGGAGCAAGTGTGAGTGTGGAACTTACTCCAACACCAATGCAGCTCTGACTGGCTTATTCCACAGTTTGTTATCCTGTGGGTATCACTGAAGATGTCTCGGTGAAAATCCGGAACTACTCCGTACTCGTGGATTTCGTGGTGCTCGACATGGAGGTCGAGAAGGATAAGCCGCTCATTCTTGGGCGCCCGCCCTTAAGCACCCCGAAGGCTTTCATAGATGTGGGAGCTAGAAAAATCCACTTCCATATCAATGGCAAAGAGAAGTTTAACTTTCGCCCAAAGCTGGAGCAATGCTCCATGATTCGTATCAAGTATGGGCCGAATGTTAAACACATTCAAGATGTCAAAATCACACCTCCAAAGGTGGACCCACTCATTGCATTCATGAGGAATTTGATATATGCGGAAAACCCGTCTTATCATCCATGATGAGACCCCGAGAAGACGGAGAAGTCCGGGCCTCCTCAAAGGCCCAAGTCCACCAAGCCGCCAAAGAAGGTATGACAGAAGAAGCAAGAGAAGCCGTTCGAGCCTATCCCTCTAGGCTCGGATGTGAAGAAATGAAGAAGGAGGAATGTCCATCTAATCCGATGGTGGTGAGACCTAGACAATAGGTTAAATTGGTAGTTATCCATTTCTTTGTTTTTATTTTCTCTTTATTTGGTTTTCCCCATTTATTTTGATTTTACACACTGCATATTTGGTTTTCCTAGTAAGTTGAGAATCTTATATTCTCAACTGTCATTTTTATTTCTTTATTTTTCACAAAAAGAAAATTGTTGGGTTTTGAAAAAGCAATTTCAATTTAGAAAACAATTTTTCTGAGCTGCAAAAGTGGTATTTCACCAACAAGCTAATTTCATAGCCGTTGGGGAGCCACCTGCCAAAAGGGAGAACAGGGGGCCCACCTATCAGGTTGACCGACCCCACTGTTCGACCGACTAGGGGAAAGAGCCATTTTGGCTCTCTATCATCCAACGGCTACATTTGGTTCCCTAGTGACCGTTGGGGTTTGCACACTACAAATGGTGGCCGTGAGGAGCTCTTCTCCTCACACTTCACCTCATTTCATACATCGCCAAAGTCACTCTTGCAAAATTTGTTTTTCTTGCTCTTCATTGAAGCACTCTTGCTCAAAATCCAACACAAAAAGATTTGTTTTTGTTTGCGTTTGCAATATGCTCTCAAGTTCGTCAAGGGAAAATTTGTCAGGGTTTTCTTTTTGTAACATCACCTCTTTCGAGTTCTTGCATTGTTGTGTTCTGATTTGTTGTGTCCAAGAAAGGAATGAAGAGGTTGTTTGGAAAGAGGAAGGAGTCTACAAGCTCAAGCCATGGTGGAGACTCAAGTGCACGCCCTTCTTCTGTTGCTACACCAAGTTCATGGAGGAGGAGTGTAGAAGATGACACCCCCATGGGTGAGAGTAGCAACCCTCACCAACTTCTTCATGACGACGACCTCGACATCCAAAGTGAAATTGAAGATCAAGCACGCAAGCTCCTCCAAGATCGTGAGTTTTCTCATACGAAAGCTTATGATCCGGATTTGATCTCCAAATAGGTATGGATTCCAAATTCTTTTCCATTTGGCGTGCATTGGGATGGGAAAATTTTTCTCACATAGAGGAGAAAGTTTCATGCCTTCTCTCCATACAATTCCTTTGCACACTCAAAATAGGATTTAATGGTATTACTTTTCGATTATATCAAAAAGAATACAACATCCTATGGAAAGAATTAAGTGAAATCCTAGGCTTCCAGAAATGTTGTTTGCTAGATTTAGACGATTTTACTATGTTTAAGAAACAATGTTTTTGGCAAGATTTAACTGGTGAGGTCAGATGTAGTGCACCTA
Source organism: Tuctoria greenei (assembly GCA_036927565.1). Lineage (NCBI taxonomy): Eukaryota > Viridiplantae > Streptophyta > Magnoliopsida > Poales > Poaceae > Tuctoria > Tuctoria greenei. The sequence continues at coordinate 158,212,913 of JAYESD010000004.1, read as the reverse complement.
GCAATAGCCACTTGCACAACCCTACTTTACGCTTCATGCATAGATGGGTGGCTATGACTATGTTCCCTAGAGGAGATGTAAGGCTCGTGCATGATGATGAGCTGAAAATTTTATTTGCCATGATTAAAAGATAGAAGTTGCTCCAGTTATTGCCTTAATGACACAATGGTTAGATTACATTCTAAGAGTAGGGCCAATTGAATGTACTTCATTGATTACACGTATTGCTACTAGGGTAGGAGCACTAGAATATTCTTCATTTGAGTATATTGGAAATGAAAGATAATTAATTGATGAAGAATATTTAGTGCAAGGACATACCCTTATTCATGATCAAGATGGCTCTTTGATATTTTATTATCCCGACTTTGTCAATGAAATTCTATTACCTAACCCGGATTATCATTTGTACAAATGCTGGAGGCTAACCATTGACCTCCTTCCCATCGAGGAAGCTGGAAGAAGTAATGTCTCTGGCGGCAACTACATGCCGTACAAGGAGAGAGGCTATGCCCCCGACAACCTTCACGGTCCATGAGTACGAAGAGGAAGAGAACCCAATGGGTGATGCACCCGGATGGACTCAACCTCCTTCGCATGAGACCGAAGGTCCGTCTTGGCATGGATGGCCAGGTGCTAGGTAGGAAACACCCCTATCCACTTCAAGCTCTAGCGGCTTGCCTCCAACATCTATGAGAAGATGTTATTCCACTTCAGCTATAAGTCATCATGACTATAGCCAGGGAATGACGGACCTCTCTAGACGTATGGAGGATCTTGAAGTAAGGACGGGTGACATCTACAACACTCTCCAAGGGCATGTCTAAGGTACCCAAGACTGGCAACAACACATGGACGCTTAATTCATCAACCTCAACTCCATGCTACAACAACAACAAGCCGATCTTGCAGCATACTTCATCAAGGGTTCAACCCTCGACATGGAAGTGAGTGAAGAACAAGGTTGGGGGAGGACCCCACTTGAGGTAAATTGTATCAACCCTTTTGCATATTTATTTTCCACTGGACCATCATCCACCTTGAATATAAAAAAATATAGTTTTATTTTCAATAAAATAAATGAAGTGCGGTAAGAATGACTTGGAATTCACATATATGAGATGATGACTAGTTGCTCTGTTTTTATTTTCCTAAGTACCTAGTTTACGACTTACTACTCTCCAGCATATTGCTCTCATTGGCTAAGATTGCTTTTGCCTTGGTTTGGAAATTTTGGGTAGCAAAAGCTTAACCCATTCTAAGTTGTTGCGAGATATGATATAGTGATAGGGATGCTATTCCTAGTTTGAAAGTGAAACTTAGATTTCCGGCGAAATTCTAAAAAGATTTAAATTATCCTCATTTGATTGGAAATACCCACCAAAGCCAGATGATACATTACGTTGATAGACCTTATGCATATGTTATTTGTCTTCACATTGAGCTTTATCAAACTAGTATAGAACTATGTGAGATTTCATTCATTACTTTTTGAATTCAAGACTTCACTTGCACATGTTGTACTTCTACAATAGAAGCAAGCAAAATTCCCATCATACCATCATTCCAAAATAAAAAGAGAAACTCCATATCCTTCATGCGTAGTGCTCTCTCCAAAATTCATTGCATAAAAAGGGAGTAGAAGACATGACTACAAGAAAATGAAAAAAATGCATGCTTACATCATAAGCATGAGAAAAAAAAGAGAAAATTAGCCATGTTTCATCCCTGAAAAATAAGAGAGTCCACTAAAAAAGGAGTCATCTCAAGATCCACATCCACTCCATTCCATCACACATGCACAAGTCCTGAATCAAATTGTTTTGATTTCTCCTAAGGCTTACTCTTTTGACTTAGCAATATTATATGTTGCAAATATGCCTACTATGTTCCCTACCAAGCTCCACATACGAGCCTTATGTAGAGGTAGGATGAATTTAGGTAAAGTGCCTTGGTGAGGATTTATTTCAAATACACACAAAGTATAGACTTGAGAGAATCAAATTGAGATACTTAAAATCCAAATTGAACTCTCCGGAATTTGAGTGGAACTTGACTTCTAGGGTATGAGTGCTCCATTTGCTGTTCTATCTTTCAACCACCCATGAATAGGAGATGTTTAAGCCCCATAATGACTTAAGATGGGAAAAGTACCATACCAATTTTTGCAATACTACGTAGAGTATTTTGTTGTGCATATGGTACTTTTGAAAAAATAGAACACATCAACAACTCCTGATCATCAACCTAAAGTCTTGACCTTGCTCGGGACGAGCAAAGGATAAGCTTGGGTGAGTTTGTTGACGGCTGTTATATATCAATTTCACCAGTCAATATAACTCAATTATGTGAATGAATTGTCATTTCTTGCACACATCACCTTTCTATTTAAACTATTTCCACTTGTACTTGGAGAAAGTAGTGCATGTAGGGATTCTATGCAAAATTAAAGTGAAACAAGGGGACGGATCCTATAAAATATCATTCCGGCAAATCAGGCGATGCCACATGGCACCACATGGATCAAATGGCCCACAAACAGAAGTATCTGAGGCTATCCAATAGTGTAGCACCCATATCATGGCATGGGACCCACCTGTCAGTCACCTGGAGGAAGTACTGGATGTTTGGAGCCAAGACCAGGTCGACCGACCCCCTCCCCCAGTCGACCGACTAGTTCCTGGTGCCAAACGTGGTCAAATGCCACGTGTTGGCTCCTCCCGGCTTGAAGAGGTCAAGGGTGACAGATCCACACGCTTTTGGTGGCGGGAACCGACCCTTCTCCAAGCTATAAATAGGACCCCTCACCCCTCACTTCAACACATACCACTTGCGTATTCATCCATTGTGTCTACTACTCTCCATAGTTTTAGAGGAGTATAGGCTGTAGAGAGGAGAGTCTCTAGTCCATAGTCCAAGTAGGAGAGGAGTAGAAGGAGTCTCTTCAAAATTTCCAATTTGGAAAGGTATGTCTCCCATATTCCTATTTGTATTTGTGACTTTATTCATAATAAACATAATATCTTTAGTCTTGTATTGTTCATGTACTTGGATTTATCGTTTCTTGTTTGATTGTGGATTCCATGTATGTGGTAGGAGTGGTATTTATTATTGTGCTATACCATTCTATTACATCATCATAAACACTATAAACCTCCACTATAGTCTAATTTTCTATGATATGATTATGTTAACATGAATCACTTTTGCTCCGAATTAACATTGGTTCAATAATGATTTAGTTCATTGCCTTGGAATGGCTTGTGCCTAGGCTCTTAAGGTAATTACTTAATATGCTAGCATGGTGCTAGGATAGATAGAAGCGTTGAATGTGTCGTAGACCCATAGATTGAAGAGGTAGGCAGTAGGTGGTGAAAGTCCTATCCGTCCTTTGTAATCCTCCATGTTCGGCTATGCCACAAGCTCCTGGCGGGAGTCGCCTAGTGTTGCTAGGGGTAAACCTGTGCATGATGTGTTAATCCACATAGCATGAGAATTAATAATTAATATAATCACTAGTAACTAACTTAGGCTATGTATATGTACATTAGAAGCATAGTAGGAGCGAGTATCTACCTAACTCTTAGTCTAGTTCCTCTATTACCTCATTTATCCCCTTAGGATAGGATGCTCTTGTGTGTGTGACACTACCTCAATTGCCCTTTATCCATCCTTGCTAGAACCCTACCTAGGCCAACCTAGCCTTTCCACTTGATGATTGTTTTACTTCCATCTAGCCTTCCTTTGGGAAAATATAAATGACACCCATTGGGAATACTCCTAAAAAGAAAAAGCTGGCAGATACTTGTTTCGGGCATGGGTTTACCCCTAGCAGAACCAAGACGATTCCCGCCACGAGCCTATGGCATAGCCGAACGTGGAGGATTACTAAGGACAGATAGGGCTGTCACCATCTACTGCCTACCTCTTCAATCCGTGGGTCTACGAGATATCCACTAATGAATTTAAACCTGAGCACCACGCTTAATTTCTAATTCACAACTCTAATTTTTTTTCAAATGCAAAGCTACGACTAGAGCCTCTAACTAATTAAAATAGTGAACCCACAAGCATTTATGAAAGCAAACTACTGTGGGATAGAAATCAATCCTGTATTGAATTCACTAAAGTTTCTTACTCAACTCCGGCTGAACTTCTGTAGAGGTAGAGGTGTGGAAGAGGGACTTGAAAATCCCAAGCCTCCTCCTCCTAGCTCCACTCACTTTCCCTCTACTTGGATGGCCACTTGGGCAGCTATAAACCTTACAAGTGGAGTACTATTCTAAAACTTGTGGTGTGTTGTGGAGTTCCTCTCCACCCTATTTATACATGGAGTAGAGGCGATTCCCACCATATTTTGTGCGTGAATCAGTATCCACCGACTTTAGGGCACCACAGGGAGTTGACACCTGGCGGCTGACCTAGTTTGGCGTCAGGAAGGAGTCGGCCGAGCCCCTGGTTCAGCCTACATGGTCCTGACACTCCTCGGGATGTGCGTTCTCTAGATCATTGGTAGGTGGGCTCAAGTTACTTCCCCAAGTGAATTGTCGTTGGATTCCCTCGGATATGCCTGGAAAAAGGTCCATAGATCCATGTGATGCCACGTGCCATCGCCTGATTGGTCAAAAGGAAACTTTGTGGATTGCTCCCTGCATTCTTGAGTATTTTGGTGCTTCATTCACCTGCATGAAATAGACACTAACACTTGTGGAATTTGTTAGTATTAAATCCTACCACTATGTTATGTTCTCAAATTTATAATTTTTATGCAGTTGTTGATGGTCGTTAAGTACCAACTTTGACCGTCAATATATCTCTATTATGTGATGGAGTAGGCATTTCTTACATGCATTACTTTTAGAAATAACCTAGTTCCACTTGTACTAGGAGAAAATGTTGCATGCAGGTATTCTATTGAAAAATGAAGTGAATTCAAGGGAGGAATCCTAAAGAATACCTTCCCAGCAAATCAGTGAAAGTGCATCTAGGCATTCCCTTATGGGTTTTGGATGATTGATGACAAACAAATGAGATCCTAATGAACTCGTTGGGATGAATGCAGGTTATCTCAAATGAGATAGTTTGGTGCACTCAAATTGTATAGGATGTGTGTGAGAGACACATCCCAAGAGCTCAAGTCCTTGCGTAGGGGTATGGGCTTAAAATCAACATTAATAATCCACTGAGCACTGGACTAGTCCGCTCACAAACCGGACTAGTCTGTTCAACTCTCTAGAGTTTCACTTCACAGGGCATCGGACTAGTCTGTTCAACTCTCTGGAATCTCACTTCACAGTGCACTGGACTATTCCGTTCATGGACCGGACTAGTACGAAAAACCTTCTGATGTTCCACCACATGGTGCACCATACAAGTCCGTTCTTGGACCGTACTAGCCCGAAAAACTTTCTGATGTTCCAATACACAGGGCACCAGACCTGTCCAAACTCCTACCGGACTAGTCCAATATACCTCACACATATTAGGGGTTTTAGTGTACTTCACATTCCACGTGTATTTTACATAGCACACCAGACAAGTCCGGTCATTGGGATCCCTAACGGTAATAATTTTGGAAACACTATAAATCGGAGATCCACGACCTGACAAACAGAACTATCGTATTCTATTGTCAAGAACTAAAACCCTAGTGCCACCACTTGTACCAAGAGCACAAAAACACATCTCCCCACACATCTAAGGTCCTCAAAAGTGAAAATCCTTTGAGCATTCAGATTTGGGATTGGGAGATTGTTGTCTACGCATCATTGAGCTCTTGGTGTTTCATCTCTTTACACTCTTGCATTACTTGTAATATTTTTGAGTGTATTAGATCATCTTTTTTCTGCTGTAATTCTTGTGGGAGCCCTCAACATGTGAGGTTGCCCATCAACTCTGTGATTACCCGTGATAGTGGAATCAAGTCGGCCTTGTGTGGTGACTTGACGAGGAAAAGGGTTTGAAGAGACCCGACTCTATGTGGGCCTCCTCAACAAGGATATATATGTCTTTGGTGAGATCTAACCTCGATCAAAATTCGTGTCCCGTGTGCTCATTTCTTTTATTTTGCAAGTTTGATCATATAGGAGATTAGAATTGATGTATCAAGTAATTTGTTTTTCACGTGCAAGTTTGCAATATTAATAGTTCAATCAAGTTTGTTTGAATAGTAATTAATTTTTGCTGCTATAACATTCACAATCTCTGCATCACCACTTGATCAGTTCACAACACATCAGCACACCGGACTAGTCCGAAGCGACACCGGACAAGTCCGGTCCCTCGGGTATTTAATGATTTGATTAAGTATGCAGGAAAACCATAAAAGTCTATTCTCTCCCCCTCTAGGCCACATTCAGTTGGTATCAGATCCAGGTTCTCTATCTTCGAGACTCACCTCTCAGAGAGATCAAATGGCCTCAGAGAAGAACAATGAGATCCCGAAGGTGCCCAATGCCGAAGATGAACATGACACAAATGCATACGTTGTATTCAAGGAGAACAAACACGATGATGAAGAAGTGTGTCAACTAAAGGCACTTCTGAGAAAGAAGCTTCTAAGCAAAAAGGGCAAGGAAGAAGATGAGAAGACGACGGGGAGTGGTCACCATGACTACTCCCGATATCCTTATAATTACAATCATCTAAATTCTAACAATCATTATCTTTCAATTCCAATGAGAAAGCCTCCTCAATTCAACAGAAATGATTATACCATTTGGAAAGTTTGGTTTCAGCAATTCTCCCAGTACTATCGTTGGCAGCCCACGCAGTTTGTAGTTCGCTTGTGGGCGCGCAGACATTCAGAACACGATGGCAAGTTGACACGAGGATTTATTTGGTTTGGGCCGCCTAAGCGTAATACCCTACTCCACGGGGTGTGTAGTTGTTTTATTGAGCGGCTGGGAGCTTGTGGGCTTGTCTCAGAGTTGAGTTTGGAAGAAGTCTGGGAGAGTCTCTTGTGTATCGCTCGACCAGTCCTTTTATAGTACAAGGACTAGTCATTACATCGTTAGCCTGGCCCGACATGTGGCCCTAGCGGTTACTGATACTTAATACACAATTAATGAGCTTAATTACCCTTAATAGTGTGGTAACGCGCCTTGACAGTGTCGTTACTGGTATTAAGGGCCCTTCAATCGTGTGTCATTAAGATGGTATTAATGACACTTAATCGGGTCTTGAAGTCTTTAATTACCCCTTGAAGATCCGAGCTGTTGGGGGTCCACTGGTCTGCTTGTTGAAGTTGAAGGTCCGGCGGTTGGACGCATGGCAGCTCCGGAGCTTTACGTCTAGGACGGGTAGGTCCGATGCTGTTGTACACGTGTCAGCACCGGAGCTTCCATCTGTCGGGGGTTAGGTTCGGGGGTGTAGCACAGGTATTTAGCCCGAAGCTATCCCAAGTGTGGGATGTAGCTTCGGTTGCAGGATACACGTGGCAGCACTGGGACTAACCATAACAGGGAGGCAAGTTCGGTTCCATATGACACATGGGACCTTCAGAGGTATTCAACTCAGACAGGTAAAGTTCCTTTGCTCTTTTTGCAGTCCCAAGGGGTATTCGGTACGCAGGGTACCGACAGTGGCCCCCTGGGCCCACCTCTGGGAAAGACCTTTTGGATGACGTCGTTCTACTGGAGGTGGGTCCATCCTTCGGTTTTTGAGCCGTGTCTTCAAGGGTCTTTGGATGTGCCGTTGGTGGTGGTTTGCAGTTAAACCGTCGCCACGTGGCATATCCAGGACGCGACAGGTGAGATCTGAGCGTGCGGATCTCACGCTATTGAAGGTCGCCGGTTCCCGATATGAAAATCGTATCGGTTCCGCGCACCCTGTCAGGCCGCCGCCCTCGGGCTTCCAGCCTCTCATGATGACAACTGTTCGCCTGGGGTAAGGACCTCAACTTGATCGTCGAGGTGGCCCCGGGCCCCCTTGTCATTGGCAGGGTGAAGTTTTTGAAATGTATCATCGACTCCTCTGCGGTTTCCATCCAAGCATTGCGGGGGCTTACTTAAGAAGGAAATCACGCACCGTTTGGGGATTCTTTACGCGTTCATTTGAGCTTGTGCTTGATTCCTCCAAACTTTAGCCTGCTTTTCATCTCTCGCCCCGCTGTGCTGTGATGGTGTTGGGTCTTCGCAAGAGCCGTCTTAAGACCGACGTGATTTGAAGAAGGTCCGGACCCTCATGGGGTGGTCCAGTGACTCCTTCAACCACCTAGTCCGCACCGGCAAGCTTCCGTTCAAGAAGGAACGAGCCGACGACATGGTGTACTTCTCCCCGTACGCCATGGTGGGACTGATCCCACCCTTCTCAACTTTTCTCTTAATGCTGCTAGACTTCTATGGTCTGCAACTGTACCACCTTGGCCCCCACTCCATTCTTCTGGTGTCGACCTTTGTCCACTTCTGCAAGATGTGGCTGGGTATTCCCCCCTACGTCGAGCTCTTCCGCACCTTCTTCACCATCCACACCACCGGCAGGAGTGGCGAGTACCTTGGCTTCTATTATTTTGTGAAGCGCAAGAAGTGCCCGTACAAGTACTTGAGGTCGTTCCCTTCTGGCAAGTGGGACGACTGGAAGAAGGATTGGATTGTCATCATGGCAGAGGAGCATGAGAAGCTAGAGCTGCCCCTCCCCAACATTGACACTGAAGCTTGGAGCGAAGTTCCAGTGCTATCAAAAGCATTCAACCCTGCCCTGACCAGGATCCACCAATTTGTGGAAGGAGGGGTGACTCCCTAGGCGGTATTCTGCAACTTCTTGGTCAACAAGTGGGCTCCACTGAAGAAGAGGGAGAAGCTCGCCTAGGCCCTCAACAAAGTGATGGACGACGAACGGATCGAGACCGGTTTGAAGTCCAACCTGGAAGGTGCAGCTTTGGAGCTTCACCTCAAGAAGTTCTAGAATGATATCAACATAGAGGGCGACTACTTGACTCCACCGGTGGCTTTCCTCCCTCTGAACATGGAGGCGGAGTTCAGTTGGGAGCCCCGGCGGAAGATGCGGGTGCTTGACGACCTCAGTGAAGTTGAGAGGCATTTGACCACCGGGTTGGCGATCCCCGGTGCTTTCAAGGGTGGTCCCCTTCCGCCCCGAGACAGAGAGTTGAAGTCGTAGTAAAGGGCAAAGAATTGGTTGAGCCCTCGAGTCGTAAGAGGAAGTTGAAGCACTCTGATGGGAGGTCTGTCAGGCCTTCTCCTTCCGCAGCAGCTCCTTCTCCCCGGAGGGGGAGGTCTTCAATGACGGCAACCACTCCAACATCATCGTCTCCCCGGGGCGCTAGCTCCAGCCATGTGGCTCTGGTACCAGGGCCAGCTGAGGGCTCTAGGTCCAAGGGTCCTTATCATTCGAGGGGGGGCCTCAACCAAGACGATGCCGACGGCGGTAGCAAGCTCCAGGGAGCCTTCTGGAGCTACTATGCCAGTGGCGAAAGGGTCCGGTCCCGAGCGTCTGGTGAAGAGGTTCCGCGCTAGCTGGAGCGGAAGCCTTCCAAGGTAAATTTGATTTGTTACCTCAGTTGATTGTTTTTTGTTGTAACTATGTGTTGAGTTTCTTTGTCCTTCATCCATAGAGTGCCCAAGAAAGGGGTTGAAGCTCCGGTTCCTGCAGCAACAATTGAAGCTGTGCATACGAAGGCTCCGGCTCCAGTTCCAGCGCCACCCCAAGAGGTGGCTGAGGCCGCGGCAGCCCCGGCGCCATTTGTCATGATCCTTGACCTCGAGTCATCCCCTGAAGCTCCCGTGGTAGCGCCGGACCACGAGAATGAAGATGTACCAGCGGCACCAGCCCCGGAGGTTGAAGCTCCAGGTTTGGATGCTGAGATGATGGACGCTCCGGCCTCAGAGTCGGAGGTAGCTGCAGTCCCAGCCCCAGAGCCGGATGTTGTTGAATCCCAGCAGTGGAGCCAGTGGTTGATGAAGCCTCGGCGGTAGAGCGAGTGATTGATGAGGCCCCAGCAGTAGAGCCGGTCGTTGTAGAAGTGCCGGTGCCCGAGCCAATGGTGGTCAAAGCTCTAGTGCCTAAACCGGCAGTGGAGGAGGCGCCAGCGTTGGAGCCGGAAGTGGCTTCAGCTCCAACCGAACCTTCAAAGCTTGCCCCAGAGGTGGTGGTTCTGGAGGTGCCCGTGCCTGAGCCAGGGTGCCAAGATGAAGCTGCCGGTCACCCGCTTGAGGGACCAGTTGCTGATGACCTGGTAGCGGGACCTTCGGAGCCGACTCCGGAGGTAGAAACTTCTGTTGTAGGACCTTCCTCGGCAGTAGCCGAGGCTATCCCAGAGGGCGGCCCTAGTGCCATGGAAGCTCAGGGGACCTCTCTTGTAGAGTGGGACCCGATTTTTGTTATAGAGAACCCGCTGGAGCCAGCGGAGAGGACCCTGGCAGGTCCGGAGCTAATCCCTTTGTCGTTATCCATCGACAATGCCTGCTCCAGCCTTCGTCAAGTTCAGCTGGCCTCTTACCATGACAGCAAGGCCCTCGAGGAGGAGCGCCAAACCCTTAGGAGGTGGCGCAACCGGCTTCAATTCGAGACCAAGCTGGCACAGACGAGGCTGGCCGACGACAAGGAGTGGGTGAAAAGGGAGAAGGTCCGGTTGGAGTACTGGGATCAGCTGTTGGATGAGAGGGAAAGCATGACGCGATCCCTTAATGACCAGTCCCGGGCCATCCATGAATAGGCCGTGGCTGCTAATGAAGCAGCGAATGACCGCCAAGAGAAGCTCAGCGCCATCCACGATAGCCTCGTCAAGCGCCGGGAGGCTCTTGAGGAGCGGGAGAAAAATCTCGAAGATGAAGAGCAAAAACTCCTGGAGCTGCGGGATGACCTCGTGAACAGGGAGGAGGAGCTTACTTAGAGGCTGACTCTAGTTGACAAGAGTCTCGCGGAGCGCACCAAGAAGCTGGAGGAGCGCTGCGAGAAAGAGGGGAAGAAGGACTGGCAGCGAGGACATGACCTCAACAGGAGGGAGAACGAAATTGCTGCCAGGGAGAAGGAAGTGCGGGGCCGGGAAAAGGACCTTTTCGACCGCCGCAACAAGATCCACCTCTGGGAGGAGGAGCTCGGTAAACTCGAAAGGCAGGTTGCTAAAAAGATTCAGCAGAACGCCAAAGAGGTCGAGCGTCTTGCCCGAGAGGATTCGGAGCTTGCGACGACCAAGAGGTCCTTGGAAGAGTTGCGAGGCTCAAGGGCTGTGGAGTCCCAACAAGTATGGGATTTCCTAGGCAAAGCCAATGATGCGCTGACGCCGCTGGGCTTTAGCCCCGTGCGTCCGGATGACCCGGAGCCGGAGCTGGACCTGTCATTGCAAGAGTTGAGCTCGGCGGGCAACAAGCTCTCCAAGATGGGCGATGTCATCGTGGACCAGTTGGAAACCGAAGGACAATCCCTGGCGAAGAACATCACAGAGTTCATGATGACGTGCTATACCAGCCGAGATCCTCACTTCCCACTAGACCCGGTGCTTGATGGCCCCATCGACGGAGAGGGAGAAGCCGCCAAAGCCAGCGTGTCGGAGATTGCCCAGAAGGTTGCCTCATTCTTCCGTAGGGTCTAGGACTCTCTTTGTATCTCCCGCTTGTATCTTCTCTTATTTTTCTCCAATTTTGTAATATCTTGTCTCCAGTTTAATGAAATTCAATAATTTTATGAATTTCATTTTTTGTCTTCAACACCTTTGTCCCACTTGGCCCCCTGGTATATGTACACAATTTGATTGTGAACATGTACCAAGAGGATGTAGCATTTTGTTGAAGACTTGCGTGCTTCGAACTTGTAGTTTGTAGGTCCGAAGTCGTCGATAGTAGAGGCCCCCTGAGGTTGTCGGAGCTTAGTAGCTCCGGTAATGACCCTTGTCAACATGTAGAGCATCGACAGTTAGTCCTCTGGGTTGTCGGAGCTTGGTAGCTCCGGCAGCAACCACCGTCAACACGCGGTGCGTCGACAGCAGACCCCACTATGGAGTCTTCCCACCATCTTTTCTTCCAGTTGACGGCTGGCCCCTGGATTTGCCAGAACTTTGTAGCTCCAGTGATGTCTACTATCAATGTTTGAAACATCGATGGCAGACCACCTTAGGGGGTGTCGGAGCTTTGATAGCCCCGACTTCATCCACCATCATCATGAGATCTTATTTTTCCTACACACTGAAGCCAAGAAAAACAGTAAAATCCATTTCTTATCTATAACTCATATGCAGCTTACTATTCCTGAAAGATTTTTTCAGGTCGAATGCAATTCTACATACAACCAAGTGCACTGACTTGTTTTCTCCAGGTCCGATCGTTTCTGGACTCGCCTTACTTCGGCCTGCCAGGGTGTATGTAGAGTGGCGTACTTAGGGTGCAGGACTAGGCTAAGTCGATAGCACACTCCGGACCTAGATTAGCTTGGTGGCATTCGGACTAACTATGTTTAGACCCGGAAGAATTGACAATGCAGCTTGAATTATATACGAATTGGTCGAGCTAAAGTTTCTCAAGAATTGCACAACTTTGTTATAGACAAGAAAGAGAAAAATAAAAGTATTGAGCATGTACAAAATAAATGCACGTGGAGTCTGTTTTCACACAATGATGTCTTTCATTATAGGTCCGGGGTATAGGGGAAACAAGTACACTCTTAGGGTACGGAACCAGGCTATGTGTGTTGCATTTCTCACTTGACCCAAGGTAGCTAGCTACACTTTTAGTTCTGAGACTGTGACAAGAGACGCCTGAACTTTGCAGACCTTTCGGGGAAGGTCCGGCTGTTCTCCCAGAGGAGCTACCCGACTCTATACAATGAATCTATAACATACATCACATGTAACTATAGACTCACCTCCGTGATGTTATGTATAGAACTTACGGAGGTGCTCAATGTTCCAAGGATTAGGGAGCGGTGTCCCATCCTCGGTTGCCAAGCGAACGCATCCAGGATGGGATACTTTGATCACTCAAAAGGGTCCTTCCCAACTGGGGGAGAGTTTGTTTAACCCTTCTCGAGTTTGTATTCTCTGTAGCACCAGATCGCCTTCCTCGAGATGTCGGTTGTACGTGCCTTTGGTGATAGCGCCGAAGAGCTTGGTGGTATCAGGCATTCCGAACAGCGGCTTGGCACCTTCCCTCTTCGACGAGGTCGAGGTCTTCACGCCGGATCTGGTCCTACGTGGCATCGTTAAAGGTCCGAACCCAGAGCGATCCCAAGGTGATTTTCGGAGGCAGGACTGCTTCAGCTCCGTACACCAAGAAGAAGGGTGTCTCTCCAGTTGACCGGTTTGGAGTTGTCCTGTTAGCCCACTGGGTGGGCGGAAGCTCTTCAATCCAGTTGGCTCCATGTTTTTTCAGACGCTCATATGTGCGCGTCTTGATTCCTTTTAGGATTTCCGCATTTGCTCTCTCAGCCTAGCCATTGCTTGCCGGGTGAGCTACAAAAATGTTGCTGACCAGAATGCCGAAGTCTTTGCAATATCCTTGAAATGCAGAGCTTGTGAATTGGGTCCCATTATCAGTTATGATCTTGTTTGGGACTCCAAATATGCATACGATGGACTGCAAGAAATTGATAGATGATTGCTTGTTTATTGTCACAACTGGAGTTGCTTCTGGCCATTTGGTGAACTTGTCGATGGCAACATACAGGAACTTGTAACCTCTGACGGCTCTTGGGAAAGGTCCCAAGATATCCATCCCCCACACAGCGAATGGCCATGTAGGAGGTATCATTTGTAGAGGTTGAGTTGGTGTGTGAATTTGCTTTGCATGGAACTGGCATGCTTCACATTTCTTTACTAGCTCAGTTGCATCCTTGAGTGTTGTTGGCCAGTAAAAACCATACCAGAAGGCTTTACTGACCAGCGTGCGTGAAGAAACGTGGTTCCCACACTCGCCTCCATGGATTTATGCGAGGAGCTTGCAGCCTTCTTCCCTTGTAATGCACCGCATTATGACGCCGTTGGCACCACACCGGTAGAGATCCCCTTCTACCAGCGTGTAGCTTTTAGCCAATCTGACTATCCGGTTAGCGGATACGTTATCTTCAGGAAGGAAATTGTCTTTCAAGTAGCTCCGGATCTCCGAGATCCATGCATCAGAGCTAACTTGAGCATTTGAGTCTTGTGTGCTGGGTTGCTCGGAGCTTCCTGCAGCACCTACGACCCTTGATGGATGCCATGGTAACAGGGTCATCGGGACCGCCAGCTTCAAGGTGCTGGTCTCGCCCCCTTCGCTCAGTTCGGCAGGCTGAGCTATTGGTCTTGACAATCTCCGGATGAAGGTTCCGTTGGGAGTCGAAGCTCCGGTTGAAGCTTTCGTCGAGAGTTCGTCGGCTTCAGCTTTGTTGAGACGCTGGACATGGCAAAGATCCAGGACGTCGAACTCCTTTTGAATCTTCTGGACTTCAAGTAGGTATGCAGCTAGTTGAGGGTTGTTGCAGCAGCATTCACCTTTGACTTGTTTTATGACGAGCTGCGAATCACCCGTCACCAACAGCTGCTTGACACTATATGATAGTGGCACCTTGAGCCCATAGATTAGTGCTTCATACTCGACCATGTAGTTGGTCGCCTGGAAGTCAAGGTGAACCATGTATTTGACCTTCTCCCCTGTCGGGGCGAGGAGAAGGACTCCAGCTCTGGCCCCCTGCTTTTGCACGGAGCTGTCGAAGTAGAGAGTCCAGTGAGGCTCGGTGAAAACTGGAACCTTGGGTTCTGGCTTCTGCTCACTGGGGCCCTCAGGGTTTGATGGAGAGGGGGTTCATTCCGCCACAAGTCCGCGAGTGGTTGACTCTCGATCGCTTGTCTTGGGATGAATTCAAGATCGAACTCGGCCAGTTCCGCTGCCCACTTTGCAATGTTCCAAGTAGAGTTGAGGTTATGCAAGATTGCACGCATAAACCTCCACTATAGTCTAATTAGCATTCTTATTACATCGTCATAACACTATAAACCTCAACTATAGTCTAATTAGCTATGATATTACTATGTTAATATGAATCACTTATGTCGGTAGCTTGCATACCGAATACCCCTTGGGACTGCAAAAAGAGCAAAGGAACTTCACCTGTCTGAGTTGAGGACCTTCGAAGGCCCCACGTGTCATACGGAACCAGACTTGCCTCCCTTCTATGGTTAGTCCCGGTGCTGCCACATGTATCCTGCAACCGGAGCTACATCCCACACCTAGGAAAGCTCCGGGCTAAATACCTATGCGGCACCTAAGGACCTAACCCCCGACAAAGGGAACCTCCGGTACGTGTACAGCAGCACCGGACCTATCCATCCCAGACGGTAAGCTCTGGAGCTACCACGCGTCCAACCACCAGACCTTCAACTTCAACAATCAGACTGGTAGACCCCCAACGGCTCGGACCTTCAAGGTACAATCAAAGACTTCAAGACCCGATTAAGTGTCATTAATACCATCTTAATGAAACACGATCGGAGGGCCCTTAATACCAGTAACGGCACTGTCAAGGCTCGTACCCCCTCGGGGCGGGCCCCATTGCAGCATCGGACCGTGTCGGGTAGACTTGGTCCGCATGCTTCACAAAACAGGAGGCATGCTGTGTCTCAACAGGTGACGTCGCTGCCTTCCGAGGCACGACGCACCCACACGATAACCAGGCTTTCGACTCACGACCTCGGGCGGAGCTTGATTGCCGTTACTGTCAACAGGACGACCGCGTCCATATCGAGCGTGCTCGCGAGAGGCGAGAGGCTCGGACAGTCCTGCTCCAAAGGGAGTAGGAGGAAGCTGTTTTGCCCTGGCCATGCACCTACGCATGGTCAGATGGCCGCAGAAGTTCCGGCCTCACCTGCCGGAGAAATTTGACAGTACTGTCAATCCCGCTGAGTTTCTCCAAATCTACTCCATCGCAATCCTTGCAGCTGGAGGCAATGAGGTTGTAATGGCCAATTATTTCCCTGTGGCTTTAACTGGGACTGCCAGGTCCTTGTTCATGAGCCTTCCACCTGACTCCATCAACGGTTGGGTGGAACTGTGCCAACAGTTCACTGCCAACTTCAGGAGTTCATACATTCCAGAATGCATCGAACTGGACCTTTTTGCTGTCAAGCAAAAGGGGGGGAGTCCCTGCGATCCTTCATTCAGAGGTTCTCCTAGGTATGAAACACCATACCTTCTATCTCAAGCGCTCATGTTATTGTGGCATTTAGACAGGGCATATGAGACAAGAAGATGCCGGAGAAGCTGGCGACCAAGGAAGTCACCAGCGTCACAAAACTCTTTATCTTTGTAGACAAGTGCGCCAAAGCTGCGGAGGACCGAGAAATGCACTCCCAACCAGCTTCGGAGGACAACAAAAAGTCCTCCAAAGGTGAAGCCACTACCTCTGGGAGTGGCAAGAAGAAGAAAAAGTCCAATGGCAAGAAAAAGCCGTCGACCGTCACACCTACTGCTGCAGTTGCTGCTGCACCGGGTGACCGAAGGCCACACCCCGAAAAACGACCTCGGCCATCGTCTCAAGATGGTGGCAGCTCCAAGATGTCGTGTCCCATACACAAGACAAACAACCACAACTTGAAAGGTTGCCGAGAAGTCCAGAACCTTGCCGAGCGCCACAACAAGCGCCGGGAAGAAGTTCCTTTCTGTCAAAGGGAAGGAAAACAAAAAGTCGACAAAGCTCTGGCTGAAGAGGAGTTAGGATTTCAGGACTAAAAAGGTCTTGAAGGCTGTTTACACCTCCATTGACGACGACTCCGACGTCTCTGACAACGAGCGTCAGAAGACCATGAACACCATCTTTGGTGGTTCGTGGGACATCACCTCCCGCCGTGTCCTCAAGACAATGCGGCAGGACATGGCCTCAGTAGCTCCCACCGCCAGGGAGGAGCTGCACCGGAAGTGAATGGGCACTACCATCACTTTCAATGCTTCAGACTGCCCTCGAAACATGATCATAGCTTGCCAACTCCCATTGATGGTATCTCCGACCATCAACAACATCCAACTCCATCATGTGATGGTGGACGGAGGTTCGGGGCTGAACCTCATAAGCTTCGAAGCCTTCGTCAAGCTTCAGCTCCGACCTTCTGATCTTCCCCCCTCCCGACCTTTCTCTGGAGTAGGTCCGGGGGGCCATAACCCCACTCGGTGCCATTACTCTCCCGGTGACCTTCTGGACTCGGGAGAATTACCGCACTGAGAAGTTTGTCTTTGATGTGGCGCAGATCAACTTACCATTCAACGCCATCTTGGGCAAGCCAGCCTTGTACAAATTCATGGCTGCCACCCATTATGGCTACTTGGTGTTGAAGATGCCAACACCAGCACGTGTTCTCCATATCTGCGGAGATCGCACCGTCGGAGTGACTGCTCTGGAAGAACTCCATGCGCTTGATACAGCGCAGGAGGAAGAATCCAGAAAGGAGCAAGCTCTGGAACCGTCGAGCATTCGTCATCGAGGCTCAACCTCCACATCACGCATGCAACCATGTGGCGACACCGACATTCCCATCAAAGTCGTCCAAATCGGTTGCGACGCTGCTCAGACCACCCGTATATCGGGGGGTCTAAATGACAAATAGGAACTCGTGCTCGTCACTTTCCTCTGGGCTAATGTTGACATGTTTGCCTGGCAGCTGTCACAAACGCCTGGGATCCCTAAGAAAGTGATCGACGCTTGGCCTGTACATCAGAAGCCTCGGAAGCAATCAGTAGAGCGACAAAACTTCATACGTCAAGAAGTGAAGAAGTTGCTTGAAGCTGGATTCATCCGAGAAGTCTTCAACCCAAAATGGCTGGCAAACCCAGTCGTTGTACCCAAGGCTGGCGGGAAGCTTCGGATGTGTATCAACTACACTACACTGAATAATGCATGTCCAAAGGATCCATTCCTACTACCTAGAATAGATCAGATAGTGGATTCCACCTCCGCGTGTGAATTACTGTGTTTCCTAGATGCATATCCTTGGTATCATCAAATGAGAATGTCTAGGGAAGATGAAGAGCATACTTCCTTCATCACAGTAGATGGATTATATTGTTACACTGCCATGCCATTCAGTCTCAAAAACGCTGCTTCAACGTTTGTATGAGCTATGTACAAAACTTTTGGAGAGCTCATCAGAGATGTAGTGGAAGTGAACGTCGATGAGTCGTCAAGATTAAGAACAAGGAGTCTTTCCTTAACCTGCAAGTTGTCTTCGACAAGTTGTGAGTCACACGCACGAAGCTGAACCAAGACAAGTGTGTCTTCAGGGTTAGCTCTAGAAAGCTTCTTGGATTCTTCGTGAACCACCGAGGAATAGAAGCGAATTCGGCGAAGATTAAAGCTATTGAAGACATGCGGCCACCAGCCCGCATCAAGGACGTCCAGAAGTTGACTAGATGTCTAGCTGCCCTCAGCCGGTTCATCTCAAGACTGGCGGAACAGGTGCTACCCTTCTTCAAGTTATTGAGGAAGTCCGGACCATTCCAATGGTCTGAAGAAGCAGAAAAGGCATTACAGGAGCTGAAGCAGCTCCTCACCACTCTACCAACCTTGGTAGCTCCGAATCCTGGTGAGCCACTTCTGCTTTACATTTTGGCAACTGACAAAGTTGTCAGCATGGTCTTGGTTGCGGAAAGACCAAAACCATCTCCAGTTCAGGAATCTAGACCCCTTCGGCAGGGTCTGGAGCTACGTGAAGACGAGTCTGGATCCCAGCTTCCAGACCCAAATCCTCAAGGCAAAATGCCAGAGGATCAATTTCCTTCAAATGAAGAAATTGCTGTTGCCGAGCAACAGGATTCGGACCCCTTCAGGAAGGTCCGGATCACTTCAGAAGTAGCTCCGGGTTCCTCCAGTAGGAACCCAAAGGTCCCCAAACAAGGTTCGGACCCCTCCGGGAGGGTCCGGGTTGATGAGGAGGAAGCTCCGGGCCACTTTGGGAGGGTCCGGACAGTCCGATGCCCAATGTACTTTATCAGCGAAGTACTCCATAATGCAAAAACTCGGTACCTTGAGGTGCATAAGCTGCTCTACGCAGTTCTTATTGCTTCTAGGAAGCTCTGACACTACTTCCAAGCTCACAAGATTTCAGTGGTAACTTCTTATCCACTGCGAGCAATCTTGCATAACCCCAACTCTACTGGGAACATTGCAAAGTGGGCAACGGAATTGGCTGAGTTCGACCTTGAATTCGTCCCAAGACAAGCGGTCAAGAGTCAAGCATTGGCGAACTTTGTGGCGGAATGGACCCCCTCTCCATCAAATCCTGGGGGCACTAGTGAGCAGAAGCTGGAACCCAAGGTTCCGGTTTTCACCGAGCCTCACTGGACTCTCTACTTCGACGGCTCCGTGCAGAAGAAGGGTCCCAGAGCTGGAGTCCTTCTCCTCGCTCCGACCAGGGATAAGGTCAAATACATGGTTCACCTTGACTTCAAGGTGACCGACAACATGGTGGAGTATGAAACACTAATCTATGGGCTCAAGGTGGCACTATCATATGGTGTCAAGCAGCTGTTGGTAAAGGGTGACTCGTAGCTCTTCATAAAACAAGTCAAAGGTGAATGCTACTACAACAACCCTCAACTAGCTGCATACCTACTTGAAGTGCAGAAGCTTTAGAAGGACTTTAACATCCTGGATCTTTGCCATGTCCAGCATCTCAACAACGCTGAAGTCGATGAACTTTCGACGAAAGCTTCAACCGGAGCTCCGGCTCCCGAAAAAACCTTCGTTCGGAGATTGTCAAGACCAACAGCTCAGCCTGCCGAACTGAGCGAAGGGGGCGAGACCAGCACCTCAAAGTTGGCGGTCCCGATGGCCCTGTTACCATGGCGTCCATCAAGGGTCGTAGGTGCTGCAGGAAGCTCCGAGCAATCCAACACGCAAGACTCAAATCCTCAAGCTAGCTCCGATGCATGGATCTCGGAGATTTGGAGCTACTTGAAAGATAATTTCCTTCCTGAAGATAATGTATCCGCTGGCTGGATAGTCAGATTGGCTAAAAGATACACACTGGTAGAAGGCGATCTCTACCGGCGTGGTGCCAACAGCGTCCTAATGTGGTGCATTACAAGGGAAGAAGGCTGCGAGCTCCTCGTAGAAATCCATGGAGGCGAGTGTGGAAACCATGCGTCTTCCCGCACGCTGGTCGGTAAAGCCTTCCGACATGGTTTTTACCGGCCTACAACACTCCAGGATGGAACTGAGCTAGTGAAGAAATGCAAAGCATGCCAGTTCCATGCAAAGCAAATTCACACACCAGCTCAACCTCTCCAAACGATACCTCCTACATGGCCATTCGCTGTGTGGGGAATGGATATCTTGGGACCTTTTCCAAGAGCCGTCGGAGGTTACAAGTTCCTGTACGTTGCCATTGACAAGTTCACCAAATGGCCGGAAGCAACTCCAGTTGTGACAATAAACAAGCAATCAGCTATCAACTTCTTGCAGTCCATCGTATGCAGATTTGGAGTCCCAAACAATATCATAACGTATAACGGGACCCAATTCACAAGCTCTGCGTTCCAAGGATATTGCGAAGACCTCGGTATTCAAGTCAGCTACGCCTCAGTAGCTCACCCGGCAAGCAATGGCTAAGCTGAGAGAGCAAATGCAGAAATCCTAAAAGGACTCAAGACGCGCACATATGAGCACCTGAAAAAATATGGAGCCAACTGGATCGAAGAGCTTCCGCCCACCTTGTGGGCCAATAGGACAACTCCAAACCGATCAACTAGAGAGACACCCTTCTTCCTGGTGTACGGAGCTGAAGCTGTCCTTCCACCAGAAATCACCTTGGGGTCACTCCGAGTCCGGACCTTCGACGATGCCACGCAAGACTATCTCCGGTGTGAAGACCTTGACATCCTTGAAGAGGGAAGGTGTCGAGCAACTATTCGGAATGCGCGATAACGCCAAGCTCTTCGGCGCTATCACCAAAGGCATGTGCACAGCCGACAGCTCGAGGAAGGCGATCTGGTGCTACAGAGAATACAATCTCGAGAAGGGTTAAACAAACTCTCCCCCAACTGGGAAGGACCCTTCCGAGTGATCAAAGTATCCCATCCCGGATGCATTCGCTTGGCAACCGAGGATGGGACACCTCTCCCTAATCCTTGGAACATTGAGCACCTCCGTAAGTTCTACACTTAATATCACGGAGGTGAGTCTGTAGTTACATGTGATGTATGTTATAGAGTCATTGTAAAGAGTCGGGTAGCTCCTTCGGGAGAACAGCCGGACCTTCCCCGGAATGTTCGCAAAGTTCAGGCAACACTTGTCACAGTCTCAGAACTAAAAGTGTAGCTAGCTACCTTGGGTCAAACCAGAAACGCAACACACTTAGTCTGGATCCGTACCTTAAGAGTGTACTTGTTTCCCCTGTACCCGGACCTATAATGAAAGACATCATTGTGTGAAAACAGACTCCACGTGCATTTATATTGTACAGGCTCAATATTTTTTATTTTTCTCTTTGTTGTCTATAACAAAGTTGTGCAATTCTTAAGAAACTTTAGCTCGACCAATTCATATATAATTCAAGTACATTGTAAATTTTTCCAGGTCTAAACATTATTAATGGTCTACTCGTCTGAATGCCACCAAGCCAATCTAGGTCCGAAGTGTGCTATCGACTTAGCCTGGTCCTGCACCCTAAGTACGCCACTCTACCTACACTCCGGCAGGCCAAAATAAGGCAAGTCCAAAAATGATTGGACCTGGAGAAAACAAGCCAGTGCACTTGATTGTATGTAGAGTTGCATTCGACCTAAAATTTCTTTCGGGAATAGTAAGCCGCAAATGAGCTATAGATAGGAAACAGATTTTACTGTTTTTCTTGACTTCACTGTGCAGGAAAAATAAAGATCTCATGATGATGGTGGATGAAGCCGGAGCTATCAAAGCTCCGACACCCCCTAAGGTGGTCTACTATCGATGTTTCAAACATTGATAGCAGACATCGCCGGAGCTACAAAGTTCTGGCAAATCCATGGGGCCAGCCGTCAGCGTGAAGAAAAGATGGTGGGAAGACTCCCCAGTTGGGTCTGCTGTCGACACACCGCGTGTTGACAATGGTCGCTGTCATAGCTAACAAGCTCTGACGTCCCTGGAGGACTAACCCTCAATGCTCTACGTGTTGACAAGGGTCACTGTCAGAGCTACTAAGCTCCAGCAACCTTAGGGGGCCCTTACTATCGGTGACTTCAGACCTACAAAATACAAGTTTGAAGCGCGCAAGTCTTCAGCAAAATGCTACATCCTCTTGGTACATGTTCACAATTAAATTGTATACATCTACCAGGGGGCCAAGTGGGACAAAGGTGTTGAAGACAAAAAATGAAATTCATAAAATTCTTGGATTTCATTAATCTGGAGACAAGAGATTACAAAATTGGAGAAAAGGAAGAGAGAATACAAGCGGGAGCTACAAAGAGAGAGTCCTAGACCCTATGGAAGAACAAGGCGACCTTCTGGGCAACCTCCGACACGGTGGCTTTGGCAGCTTCTCCCTCTCCGTCGATGGGGCCTTCAAGCACCGGGTTCAGTGGGAAGTGAGGGTCCCGGCTTGTGTAGCACGTCAGCATGTACTCTGCGACGTTCTTCGCCAGGGATTGTCCTTCGGTTTCCAGCTGGTCCGCAATGACATTGCCCATCTTGGTGAGCTTGTTGCCCGCTGAGCTCAACGCTTGCAACGTCTGGTCCAGCTCCGACTCCGGATCATCCGGATGCACGAGACTAAAACCCATCGGCGTCAGCACGTCGTTGGCTTTGCCCAAGAAGTCCCAAACTTGTTGGGACTCCACAGACATTGAACCTTGCATCTCTTCCAAGAATCTTTTGGTCGCCGCAAGCTCTGAATTCTCCCGGGCAAGGCGCTCAACCTCTTTGGCATTTTGCTAAATCTTTTCAGCAACCTGCCTTTCGAGTTTACCGAGCTCCTCCTCCCGGAGAAGGATCTTGTTCTGGCAGTCGACCAGGTCCTTCTCCCAGCCCCACACTTTCTTCTCCCTGGTAGCAATTTTATTCTCCCTCTTGTGGAGGTCCTGTCCTCGCTGCCAGGCCTTCTTCTCCTCCTTCTCGCAGCGCTCCTCCAGCTTCTTGGTGCGCTCCGCAAGACTCTTGTCACCCAAATTCAACCTTTGAGTAAGCTCCTCTTCCCTCTTCACGAGGTCCTTTCTCTTCATCTTCGAGCTTTTTCTCCCGCTCCTCAAGAGCCTCCCAGCGCTTGACGAGGCTCTCGTGGATGGCGCTGAGCTTCTCTTAGTGCTCATTCGCTGCTTCATTAGCAGCCATGGCCTGTTCGTGGATGGCCCAGGACTGGTCGTCGAGGGATCGCGTCATGCTTTCCCTCTCATCCAGCAGTCGACCCCATTACTCCAATCGGACGTTCTCCCTTTTCACCCACTCCTTGTCATCGGCCAACCTCGTCTGCGCCAGCTTGGTCTCGAATTGGAGCTAGTTGCGCCACCTCCTAAGGGCTTGGCGCTCCTCCTCGAGGGCCTTGCTGTCGTGGTAAAAGGCCAGCTGAACTTGACGAAGGCTGGAGCAGGCATTGTCAATGGATAACGATAAAGGGATTGGCTCTGGACCGGCCGAGGTCCTCTCCACTGGCTCCAGTGGGTTCTCCATAACAAAAATCGGGTCCCACTTTACAAGAGAGGTCCCTTGAGCTTCCACGGCACTAGGGCCGCCCTTCGGGATAGCCTCGGCCGCCGACAAGGAAGAAACTGCAGCAGAAGTTTCTGCCTCCGAAGTCGGCTCCGAAGGTCCAGCCGCCCGGTCATCAGCAATTGGTCCCTCAGGCGGGGGACCGACAGCTTCATGTTGGCACCCTGGCTCAGGCGCAGGCACCTCCAGAACCACTACCTCCGGGGCAGGAGTTGATGGTTCGGCCGGAGCTGAAGCCACTTCCGGCTCCGATGCTGGCGTCTACTCCACCGCCGGTTCAGGAGCTAGTGCTTCGACCACCATTGGCTCGGGCGCCGGCACTTCTGCGACTACCGGCTCAGGCGCTGGAACTTCATCGAGACCGGGCTCCACTGCTGGGGCTTAATCAACCACCGGCTCTATCGCCTGGGCTTCATCAACCACCGGCTCTGCTGTCGGGGCTTCAACAACATCCGGCTCTAGGGTCGGGACCACAGATACCTCCGGCTCTGAAGCCGGAGCATCCATCATCTCAGCATCCAAACCCGAAGCTTCAACCTCCGGGGCTGGTGCCGCTGGTACATCTTCATTCCCATGGTTCGGCGCTACCACGGGAGCTTCAGGGGATGACTCGAGGTCAAGGACCACGACAGCTGGCGCCGGAGCTGCTGCGGCCTCAACCACCTCTTGAGGCGGCGCTGGAACTTGAGTTGAAGCTTTTGTCTGTGCAGCATCAGTTTCTACTGCAGGAATCGGAGCTTCAACCCCTTTCTTGGGTACCCTATGGATGAAGGATGAAGAAAATCAAAATACGATCACAACAAAAAACAACCAACTGAGGTAAAAAATCAAAATTACCTCGGGAGGCTTTCGCTCCAGCTAGCGCGGAACCTCTTCACCAGGCGCTTGGGACCAGACCCTGACGCCATTGGCGTAGTAACTCTGGAAGGCTCCCCGAAGCTTGCTGCCGCCGTTGTCGTCGCCTTGGTTGAGGCCCCCTCGACTGAGAAGGACCCCCAGACCTAGAGCCCTCAACTGGCCCTGGTACCGGAGCCACATGGCCGGAGCTAGCATCTCGGGGAGATGTCGATGCTGGAGTGGTTGCCACCGTTGAAGACCTCCCCCTCCAGGGAGAAGGAGCTGCTGCAGAAGGGGCATGTCTGATGGACTTCCCGTCAGCGTGCTTCAACTTCCTCTTGCTGCTCGAGGGCTCGGCCAACTCCTTGCCCTTGCCTACGAATTCAGTTCTTGGCTTCGGGGTGGGAATGGAGCCATCCTCTGAAGCTCCGGGGAATGCCACCCCGGAGGATGATCGCCTCTCCATCAGACCCAAGTCGTCCAACAGCGGCATCTTCCTCTGGAGCTCTCTGCACTCCTCTGGTATCATATTCAGAGGAAGCAAGGCTGCCAGTGGAGACATGTCGCCAGGGTCGATGTTCCCAGGCTGGAACTTCTTGAGACGGGTCTTCAAGGCTTCACCGGTCAAGTTGGTGTCCAAGCCAACTTCAATGCAGTTGGTATCCATCTCACTCTTGAAGGCCCAGGAAGGACAGCTCCTAGCCCTTAGCGGGGCCCACCTGTTCGTCAAGAAGTTGCCAAAAACCATCTGGGGAGTCACCCCACCTTCGACACATTCCTGGATTCTGTCCAGAATGGGCTTGTACTCCCTCGACAGCTCCGGCACATCACTCCAAGTGTCGGTGTCGACACGAGGAAGGCCTTCAGGTAGCTCCAGCCTCTCTTGTCCCTCGACGGTGATGACCACCCAGTCTTTCTTCCAGTCGCCCCACTTGCCAGAAGGGAAGGACCTAAAGTACTTGAGGGGAGAGTTTTTCCGCTTCACGAAGTAGTAGAAGCCGATGAACTCATCACTCTTTCCAGTCGGGTGGACAGTGAAGAAAGTCTGCAACAACTCCAGGCAAGGGGGCACGCCCACCCACATCTCGCAAAAGTGAAGGAAAGTCGCCACTAGCAAGATTGAGTGGGGGCCCAGATGTTGGATCTGCAGACCATAGAAATCCAGCAACATCAGAAAGAAAGTGGAGAAAGGCGGGATCAAACCCGCCATGGCGTACCCAAAGAAGTACACCATATCTCCGGCTCGCTCCATCTCGAAGGGAAGCTTGCCGCAGCGAACGTCATTGTCGAAGGAGTCACTGTACCATCCCATGTAGGTCTAGACCCTAGACAACTCCTTCTTGCTCCCGATGCGGCTCTTGGGAAGTCCCAACTTCATCGCAGCACAGAGTGGCAAAAGAGGAAAAGCGAGCGAAAGTTTGGAGAATTTGAGCGCAAGTTCGAATGAAGGAGTAAATAATCCCCAAACGGTGCGTGCTTTCCTTCTTAAGTAAGCCCCCGCAACGCTTGGATGGAAACCGTAGAGGAGCCAATGATACAGTTCAAAAATTTCACCCTGCCAATGACAAGGGGGCCCGAGGCCACCCTGACGATCAAGTCAAGGACCTTACTCCAGGCAAACAGTTGTCATCATGAGAGGCGGGAAGCCCGAGGGCGACAGCCTGACAAGGCGCGCGGAACCGATATGGTTTTTGTATCGGGAACCGACGACCTTCAATTGCGTAAGATCCGCACGCTCTGATCTCACATGCTGCATTCTGGATATGCCGCGTGGCGATGCTTTAACTGCGAACTACCGCCAATAGCACATCCAAAGACCTTTGAAGACACGACTCAAAAACCTAAGGATGGAACCACCTCCGGCAGAACGACTTCATCCAAAAGGTCTCTCCCTGAGGTGGGCCCAGGGAGCTACTGTCGGTACCCTGCGTACCGGATACCCCTTGGGAATGCAAAAAGAGCAAAGGAACTTCACTTGTCTGAGTTGAGGACCTTCGAAGGCCCCAGGTGTCATACGGAACCGGACTTGCCTCCATTCTATGGTTAGTCCCGATGCTGCCACATGTATCCTTGAACCGGAGCTACATCCCACACCTAGGAAAGCTCCGGGCTAAATACCTATGCGGCACCTCCAGACCTAACCCCCGACAGAGGGAAGCTCCGGTACTAACACATGTACAGCAGCACCGGACCTATCCGTCCCAGACGGTAAGCTCCGGAGCTGCAACGCGTCCAACCGCCGGACCTTCAACTTCAACAATCAGACCGGTAGACCCCCAACGGCTCGGACCTTCAAGGGATGTAACACCCTCATTTTCATGCATCATGCCCTACATACACTCATATACATGTTTAACATTAACCCACAACAAGAGGAACGAGTTTAAAATTGATTCAGAGCATTTAAAATTTATTTGGAGCAAAACCGCACTTAAAACGCAGGAAAGTGCGGACTAGTCCGATTTTACTGAGGACTAGTCCGATTTCTCTCTGACTAAAAACGGACTTGTCCATTTTTTCTGCGGACTAGTCCGATTTTGCCTCTGGAAACTTTCGGACTTGTCCGATTTTGTGCGGACTAGTCCGATATTCCAAGAATCCTTGAAAAATTGCTAAGTCCTTGGACTTCTTCGGACTAGTCCGGTGTTCCAGCGGACTTGTCCGATTTCCTCTCTGTTTAAAGTTGGACTTGTCCAATGTTTGACCAGACTTGTCTGATTTTCTCTCTCGATGACTTCGGACTAGTCCAATCCTGTTCGGACTTGTCCGATATTTCGCGACTCCGAGTTGATCCTTTGTTTTACGACTTGTTTCTTGGGTTTCACGTTAAGTGGGCCTAGGGACGTCGTGCCCAACTATTTTAGATCCCATGTAGGACTCTAAACCGGCCTCTACTCATCCCAAAACTCGAAATCCATCTAACCCTAGCCTCCACCTCTATATAAACAGCCCCACCCCTTGGATTGACATCTATTTGCCACTTTTCCACCCACCCAAACCCTAGTTCGTGGAGAGCCACCATCAAGGAGGGAGGAGAAGATCCCAAGCAAGAAGAAGAAGAGGAGGAAACGAAAGAGGATCAAGATCTCCACCAAGTTTCGTTCTTCACCACCGATTCATCCCCAAGTTGATCACCAACCCTAGATCATTAAGATCCAAGTGCTACCTCCAAGTTTCTTGATTCATTGGAGTTCTAAAAACCTGATATACCTTCTACTCTCTTTTCCATACGAGAATTCAACCCCTAATCTCCGAATTTACGTCGATCTAGAAAAACCTAATCTGCTGATCTCGCGGAGTGCGGACTTGTCCAGTCCCTAGCAGACTAGTCCGATCTTCCTGGTTAAATTGTGTCAAATTAATTCTAAAATTTGATCTAATCGAATCCAAACCTGTATAAACTTGTTAAAAGCTATTGGAACTAGTTAGTGATCATTAAAAGCAATCTAGTAACAAGTTCTACCTTGCATTTGCATTAATCATGCATGTCATGTCATATTAAGTAATATTTGTGCACTCTTTGATTGTGTTTCTTGTCTTGTATGTTTATTGTCTGGATTAGACGGACTTGCACTAGAGAGTGCCACGGAGGATCTCCAGCACCAAGAGTTTGAAGGCTTTGACCCTAATCAATAGCAAGAGCAAGGCAAGTGTCCTTGAAGCATATTGATCCTGTTTTAAAATAAATGTTTTGTTTGCAAAACTGCATGCTGTGTCAAATTGATGGGGAACCCTATGATAGGAAGTTTACTAGCTTTGTTTAACCACCTTTGTCACCTGGGACATATGATAGAGAGTCGGGAAGGGTTTTTACCTTTTTGTTTTGCTTAATCAACTGGGATGGAAAACAACTATACCACTCAAATTAATTATGCATGGATGAGATTATGGTTAACATGAACTGGTTAAATATGATATGGCAATGGGTGATCTAAGCAAGCCTGGTATGTGCATGTGTTGGACGATATGGTGGTTTGCTTGCTTTAGATCTAAGGACCGGTTCATGCGAGAATAAGCTAGGACTACAGTGCCACCACAAGCCCAAGTATGGGTGCGGCGTAGCTGATTAATTAGGGCTTTGCCAGTGCTATTTGGACCATTGTGTATGCTCGGGGAAGGGGTAGTCGGATTGTGTTTGTTGATGTTTGGTGGGACTACCCTGGGATCCGAATGGCTCAAGAGGAGGCCCTTGGTTGAAGATGTGCTCAGTTGGAGGCATCGCCACCGGTGAAACCTCAGTGGGGTCTAAATAGGCTAGTAATCCCTTTGTAAAGGCTATTTTATGATCTCTTGGCCACACACCGATGGAAGTGTGAGACGACATAATAGAGGTTCTTAGTCACTGAAAGGTGATGAAATCACAAATACGTGGGTAAAGAGGTACAAACTCTGCAGAGTTAAATAAAACTATCATGATAGCCGTGCTCCCGGTTATGAGCACCTGGACAACTTCCATGATTAGAGGGAACTCGGTATTGGGATGGTATTTGGGATGGTTATGGTTTGGTAATGGTTATGGATTTATTTCTGGTATTGAATATGGTTATTGGCAATGGTGAAATCTGGAATTATTGATGATGGTAGCGAATTCAGATTGGTATTATGATATTACTTATGATTATGATGGGTTTACTTCACATACATATAATATATTGCTTTTCAAATGTTTTGATGTGCTTTTCAGCACTTTGCCATTATTATTGTCGTCATTTGAATCAACCACATGTCATACATTCCACACTTGCTGAGTACGACATGTACTCACTCTTGCAATCCCCCCTCAATAGTTGCAGGTCATAATTGGGAGTTTAATGGCGATAATGCGGAGTTCTAGGCCGTGTCTACCGTCAGCTTTGCCTGTGGTGTTATTGGAGCTTCGCTATACCCTATTGCTTATGTTGCTTAGTTGCTTAATTAGTTTATTTCCGCTGCATTAGTTGAACTTGTCATTAATATTCATTAGAGCTTGTATTCGAGGATAATATGGTTTGTATAATAAAACTTGGTTAATTAATCTTGTTCTGTGGTAATTTTCTGTATACTCTTTTGTGATTGCACTCGTGTATGTGTGATGAACATCGTGGGCACATATATGCATTAGCTTGGTTCATTTTTCGGAACCGGGCGTCACAGATTGGTATCAGAGCCACAGGTTGACCGTATGATGCAGCCTAGATAGAATGGACACTTTAGAGCACATAGGAGCACTCAGGAATCGATGTGTTTTTGCTTGGAGTGCTGTTTGCTATATATATTGTTTGGTTGTGTGCTTAATAGAGGATTTTGGGGTGCTTTAGCATTGCCATGTCCACCTAGGCTAGTGCAGCTAGTTGTTTAGTTTTATATCCCTTGATGCATATAATTGGGGACGTTTCTAATTCTTACCTATTGCTTTTCTTCAGATGGTGAGGACTCGCAACCAGAGGGATGGCAATGATGAGGAGAATAACAATGGAGTGCCTCAGAACAACGTTGGACAAGGATCTACTCAGGGAGCTATCAACATTGAGCATCTTTTGGCTATGCAAAACCAGCTCATGCAGACCATGATACAAACAATGGGACAGCTGCAGGCTGGCAATATCAACAATCAGCCCCACATGCCTCCAATGCCACCCCGCCTCCTCATAACTGATTGGGAGAGTTTATGAGGACTAGGCCGTCGACCTTTGCTCAGGCTGCTAACCCTATTGATGCGGATGATTGGCTCAAGTCCGTGGAGAAGAAGCTAGCTATTGTCCAATGCAGTGACCGGGAGAAGGTGTTGTTTGCTTCTCATCAACTAGTTGGAGCAGCTGCGGATTGGTGGGATGCTTATTGCAATGCTCATGAGAACCAAGAGAGAATTACATGGGCCGAATCCAAGGAGAATATTCGTTCTCATTATGTGCCCGAGGGTGTTATGATCTTGAAGAGGCAATAATTTGAGAATTTAAGGCAAGGAAGATCAAGTGTGAGTGAATATCTCAATAAATTTACTCAGCTCTCAAGGTATGCACCTGAGGATGTTAGTCGGGACAGTCGGAAGCAATACTTGTTCATGAGGGGCTTGAACAATGAGATCCAAGTACAATTGCTCAATTGTGACTATGCAAATTTCCAAAAGCTTGTGGACAAAGCAATTGTGGTTGAGAACAAGATTCGTGAGATGGAGCAAGACAATAAGAGAAAGGCGCCATATCAAGGACAGCAACAAGTAATGTGCGCCCTCGCTCTGCGCCACCCAATACGCCTCATTACAGCTCTTCTATTCCTGCTCAACGCTCTGGTTATGCACCACGCCCAACTCAGTTTGTGCAGCAGCGCCCGGTTATGCAAGCACCTAGGCCTCCAATGCCTTATGCGCCTCGTGCTAATTTTCCTGCTGCAAGTGCTCAAAACCAAGCTTGTCCCAATAATTCTGGTGGAGTTAAGAAGTGTTATACTTGTGGAGAAGCTGGACATTTTGCGCATCAATGTCCTAAGTCAAGCCTTGGTCAAGGAAGCAATGCTCCGAGGCAAAACTCAAGACCCAATGGAGGACAACCACAGGGGAACCGCGGACAGCAGAATTTTGCTCGTGGCAACGTGAACCATGTCTCTACGGAGGATGCTCAACAACCGGATGACGTGGTCATTGGTATGTTTCTCGCCAACTCCAACCCCGCGACTATGTTATTTGATTCTGGAGCATCGCATTCATTCATTGCATCGCAGTATGTTGCCAAGTATAGTTTGCCTATCTCTCATATGAAGTTTACTCTATTGGTTAAGTCTCCTGGAGGAGAGATGAGGACAAATATAGTATGTCCAAAAGTAAGCCTTAGAATAAGGGGGGTAGACTTCTCCGCCAACCTCATTGTTTTGGATTCTCAAGGATTGGACATTGTACTTGGTATGGACTGGTTGAGGAAGTACAATGGAGTTACTGAGTGTGCCACGAAGACGGTGAAGTTGACCAACGAAGAAGGGATCACCGTAGAATTTGAAGCATCTCAAACCACACCAAAGCAATTGGAGCTGAATCATATGGACGGTGCTGCAATTGAGGAGATTCCGGTGGTGTGTAAATTTTTGGATGTTTTTCCGGACGAGTTGCCAGGTATGCCACCCGATCGAGACATTGAGTTTGTTATTGATTTAATACCTGGAACTGCACCTATAGCTAAGAGGCCGTATAGGATGCCTCCTATGGAATTAGCGGAGCTCAAGAAGCAAATTCAAGAGCAATTAGAGAAGGGTTTTATTTGCCCTAGCTCTTCACCTTGGGGGGCGCCCGTGCTTTTCGTGGACAAGAAGGATGGATCCCAAATGATGTGTGTGGATTACCGAGCTCTCAACGAGGTAACAATCAAGAACAAGTACACCTTGCCGCGTATAGAAGACTTGTTTGATCAGATGAAGGGTGCTTGTGTCTTCTCTAAGATTGATTTGAGGTCGGAATACTTTCAAATGAAGATTAGACCATCGGACATACCCAAGACAGCTTTTAGGACACGGTATGGATCTTATGAGTACACTGTGATGTCTTTTGGATTGACAAATGCGCCTGTCTACTTTATGTACCTCATGAATAAGGTCTTCATGGAGTACTTGGATAAGTTCGTTGTGGTGTTTATTGATGACATTATGATCTACTCAAAGGATGAGAAAGAACATGAGGAACACTTGAGGCTTACATTGCAAAAATTAAGGGAGCATCGATTGTATGCCAAGTTCAACAAGTGTCAGTTTTGGTTGAAGGAAGTGTCGTTTTTGGGTCACATCATCTCAGGAGAAGGAGTGTCGGTTGACCTCGGAAAAGTGAGAGACGTGTTGAAGTGGGAACCGCCGCAAAACGTCAAGGAAATAAGAAGTTTTCTTGGGATGCCCGGATATTACCGTCGGTTTATCAAGGACTTCTCCAAGATAGCCAAGCCTATAAAAGAGTTGCTAATGAAGGGAAATGCTTTCCAATGTACTCAAGCTTATCAAAATAGTTTTGAGGAGCTGAAGAAGAGGTTGACAACATCCCCAGTTTTGGTATTGCCGGACGTGAGCAAGAGTTTTGATATTTATTGCGACGCATCGAGACAAGGGCTTGGATGTGTATTGATGCATGAAGGTCAAGTGGTCGCCTATGCATCAAGACAATTGAAGAAACATGAGCAGAATTACCCCACGCACGATTTGGAACTCGCGGCCGTGGTACACGCATCGAAGATTTGGAGGCACTATATTCTTGGACATAGGTGTGAAATTTATACGGATCATAAGAGTTTGAAGTATATTTTCACACAAACGGATCTGAACTTGAGGCAACGAAGATGGTTGGAGCTCATCAAAGATTATGATTTGGGGATCAGCTATCATCCGGGAAAATCCAATGTAGTGGCCGGTGCTTTGAGTAGAAAGGGAGTAAGTCATCAACTCACAGTTCGAGAGTTACCATCCGAGTTATGTAAGGAGTTTGAAAGGTTGAACCTCGGATTTGTAAATGAGATGAAGATGATGGAGTTAAACCCAACCTTGGATCAAGAAATTCAAGAGGCACAAACCGCAGATGAGGAGATCAAGGAAATCAAGGAAAGGATGGAGGAAGGGAGAGAATTCAGATTTGATGAGGATGAACATGGTATCCTATGGCTTGGTAAGAGGATTGTTGTGCCTAATGTGAAGCACATACGGGAGACGATATTAAAAGAGGCACATGACTCACCTTACTCAATTCACCCCAGTTGTACAAAGATGTACAAAGACTTGAAGGCTTGCTATTGGTGGGATAGCATGAAGAATGACATAGCTGAATATGTGGCATTGTGCGATGTGTGTCAACGAGTCAAGGCGGAACATCAAAGGCTAGCCGGATTATTGCAACCGTTGAAGATTCCGGAATGGAAGTGGGAAGAAATTGGAATGGACTTCATAGTTGGGTTACCACGTACTCAGTCCGGGTATGACTCAATTTGGGTAATTGTGGATCGCTTAACCAAGTCAGCTCGTTTTGTCCCTGTGAAGACCAAATATACAGCTGCACGATTGGCTGAAATATACATGGAGAATATTGTGTGTCGACATGGAGTCCATAAGAAGATAGTTTCAGATAGAGGTTCTCAGTTTACTTCCAAGTTTTGGCAAAAATTGCATGAAGCTTTGGGGACGAGGTTGAATTTTAGTTCAGCATATCATCCTCAAACGGATGGACAAACCGAGAGGACCAATCAGATTTTGGAGGACATGTTAAGAGCTTGTGCTTTAAAGCATGGGAAAAGTTGGGACAAAAGCTTGCCATACGCGGAATTTTCATACAACAATAGTTACCAAGCAAGCATGAAAATGTCACCGTATGAAGCGCTTTATGGGAGGAAGTGTAGGACACTTTTATTCTGGAATGAGGCAGGAGAAACTCAAGTATTTGGTCCAGATGTGTTGCAAGAAGCCGAAAAGCAAGTCTGAATAATTCGTGAAAACTTGAGGGCTGCCCAATCAAGGCAAAAAGGCTATGCGGACAATAGGAGAAGGAAATTAGCCTTTGAAATAGGAGATTTTGTTTACCTTAAGGTGTCACCAATCAGAGGTCATAAGAGGTTTAACATAAGAGGAAAGCTAGCACCTCGTTATATTGGACCATTCAAGATTTTGGACAAAAGAGGAGAAGTAGCATATAAGTTGGAGATGCCAGCTCATCTTTCAGACGTACATGATGTCTTTCATGTTTCCCAGCCCAACAAGTGCTTGAGAGTACCGGAAGAACAAGTGCCAATGGAAGAATTGGAACTAGAGGAAGATTTGACTTATGCCGAACAACCGATCAAAATCTTGGAAACCAAGG
The DNA here is from genome assembly GCA_036927565.1 of Tuctoria greenei. NCBI lineage: Eukaryota > Viridiplantae > Streptophyta > Magnoliopsida > Poales > Poaceae > Tuctoria > Tuctoria greenei. The sequence continues at coordinate 158,178,694 of JAYESD010000004.1, read as the reverse complement.
AGAGAGTCACAAGGAGCAAGGTTATTAGATGGTGTAAAGTTCAATGGAGGCACCACACAGAAAAAGAAGCAACATGGGAATTGGAGGATGATCTCAAGAAGGAATTTCCCTATCTTTTCTCTTCCGCATCGAATCTCGAGGGCGAGATTCATTTTAAGGGGGGTAGGTTTGTAACACCCTCATTTTCATGCATCATGCCCTACATACACTCATATACATGTTTAACATTAACCCACAACAAGAGGAACGAGTTTAAAATTGATTTGGAGCAAAACCGCACTTAAAACACAGGAAAGTGCGGACTAGTCCGATTTTACTGAGGACTAGTCCGATTTCTCTCTGAATATAAACGGACTTGTCCGTTTTTGCTGCGGACTAGTCCAATTTTTCCTCTGGAAACTTTCGGACTTGTCCGATTTTGTGCGGACTAGTCCGATATTCCAAGAATCCTTGAAAAATTGCTAAGTCCTTGGACTTCTCCGGACTAGTCCGATGTTCCAACGGACTTGTCCGATTTCCTCTCTGTTTAAAGTCAGACTTGTCCGATGTTTGTCCAGACTTGTCCGATTTTCTCTCTGGACGACTTCGGACTAGTCCGGTCCTGTCCGGACTTGTCCGATATTTCGCGACTCCGAGTTGATCCTTTGTTTTACGACTTGTTTCTTGGGTTTCACATTAAGTGGGCCTAGGGACATCGTGCCCAACCCTTTTAGAGCCCATGTGGGACTCTAAACCGGCCTCTACTCATCCCAAAACTCGAAATCCATCTAACCCTAGCCTCCACCTCTATATAAACAGCCCCACCCCTTGGATTGACATCTATTTGCCACTTTTCCACCCACCCAAACCCTAGTTCATGGAGAGCCACCATCAAGGAGGGAGGAGAAGATCCCAAGCAGAAGAAGAAGAGGAGGAAACGAAAGAGGATCAAGATCTCCACCAAGTTTCGTTCTTCACCACCAATTCATCCCCAAGTTCATCACCAACCCTAGATCATTAAGATCCAAGTGCTACCTCCAAGTTTCTTGATTCATTGGAGTTCTAAACACCTGGTATACCTTCTACTCTCTTTTCCTTACGAGAATTCAACCCCTAATCTCCGAATTTACATCGATCTAGAAAACCCTAATCTACTGATCTCGCGGAGTACAGACTTGTCCGGTCCCTAGCGGACTAGTCCGATCTTCCTGGTTAAATTGTGTCAAATTAATTCTAAAATTTGATCTAATCGAATCCAAACCTGTATAAACTTGTTAAAAGCTATTAGAACTAGTTAGTGATCATTAAAAGCAATCTAGTAACAAGTTCTACCTTGCATTTGCATTAATCATGCATGTCATGTCATATTGAGTAATATTTGTGCACTCTTTGATTGTGTTTCTTGTCTTGTATGTTTATTGTGTGGATTAGACAGATTTGCGCTAGAGAGTGCCGCATAGGATCTCCAGCACCAAGAGTTTGAAGGCTTTGACCCTAATCAACAGCAAGAGCAAGGCAAGTGTCCTTGAAGCATATTGATCCTGTTTTAAAATAAATGTTTTGTTTGCAAAACTGCATGCTCCGTCAAATTGATGGGGAACCCTATGATAGGAAGTTTACTAGCTTTGTTTAACCACCTTTGTCCCCTGGGACATATGATAGAGAGTCGGGAAGGGTTTTTACCTTTTTGCTTTGCTTAATCAACTGGGATGGAAAACAACTATACCACTCAATTTAATTATGCATGGATGGGATTATGGTTAACATGAACTGGTTAAATATGATATGGTAATGGGTGATCTAAGCAAGCCTTGTATGTGGATGGGTTGGACGATATGGTGGTTTGCTTGCTTTATATCTAAGGACCGGTTCATGCGAGAATAAGATAGGACTACAGTGCCACCACGAGGCAAAGTATGGGTGCGGCGTAGCTGATTAATTAGGGCTTTGCCAGTGCTATTTGGACCATTGTGGATGCTCGGGGAAGGGGTAGTCAAATTGGGTTTGTTGACGATTGGTGGGACTACCCTGGGATCGAATGGCTCAAGAGGGGGCCCTTGGTTGAAGATGTGCTCAGTTGGAGGCATCGCCACCGGTGAAACCTCAGTGGGGTCTAAATAGGCTAGTAATCCCTTTGTAAAGGCTATTTTGTGATCTCTTGGCCACACACCGATGGAAGTGTGAGACGGCATAATAGAGGTTCTTAGTCACTGAAAGGTGATGAAATCACAAACACGTGGGTAAAGATGTACAAACTCTACAGAGTTAAATAAAACTATCATGATAGCTGTGCTCCCGGTTATGAGCACCTGGACAACTTCCATGATTAGAGGGAACTCGGTATTGGGAAGGTATTGAGATGGTATTTGGGATGGTTATGGTTTGGTAATGGTTATAGATGGTTATGGATTTATTTCTAGTATTGAATATGGTTATTGGCAATGGTGAAATATGGAATTATTGATGATGGTAGAGAATTCAGATTGGTATTATGATATTACTTATGATTATGATGGGTTTACTTCACATACATATAATATATTGCTTTTCAAATGTTTTGATTTGCTTTTCAGCACTTTGCCATTATTATTGTCGTCATTTGAATCGGCCACATGTCATACTTTCCACACTTGCTGAGTACGACATGTACTCACTCTTGCAATCCCCCCCCCCCCCCAGCAGTTGCAGGTCAGGATTGGGAGTTTAATGGCGATAATGCGGAGTTCTAGGCTGTGTCTACCGTCAGCTTTGCCTGTAGTGTTATTGGAGCTGTGCTATACACAATTGCTTATGTTGCTTAGTTGTTTAGTTTGCTTAGTTGCTTAATTAGTTTATTTCCGCTGCATTAGTTGAACTTGTCATTAATATTCATTAGAGCTTGTATTCGAGGATAATATGGTTTGTATAATAAAACTTGGTTAATTAATCTTGTTCTGTGGTAATTTTCTGTATACTCTTTTGTGATTTCACTCGTGTATGTGTGATGAACATCCTGGGCACACATATGCGTTAGCTTGGTTCATTTTTCGGAACCGGGCGTCACAAGGGACAATCAAAGACTACAAGACCCGATTAAGTGTTATTAATACCATCTTAATGACACACGATCGGAGGGCCCTTAATACAAATAATGGCACTACCAAGGCTTGTTACCACACTATTAAGGGTAATTAAGCTCATTAATTGTGTATTAAGCATCAGTAACTGCCAGGGCCACATGTCGGGCCAGACTAACGATGTAACGACCAATCCTTGTACTATAAAAGGACTGGTCGAGCGATACGCAGAGGGGCTTCCAGACTTCTTCCAGACTTGGCTCTGACACACACTCACAAGTGCTCAGACGCTCAATACAACAACTACACACCCCGTGGAGTAGGGTATTATGCTTAGGCGGCCTGAACCACGTAAATCCTCATGTCAACTTGCCATCGTGTTCTGAATCTCTGCGTGCCCAATACCGAACTAAAAACTCCGCGGGCTACCAACAGTAGTATCGGTAGAATTGCTGGAACCAAACTCCGACAACTTATGCTATGAATTAACATTGGTTCAATGATGATTTAGTTTATTGCCTTAGGATGGCTTGTGCCTAGGATCTTAAGGTAATTACTTAATATGCTAGCATGGTTCTAGGATAGAGAGTAGCGTTAAATGTCTCGTAGACCCACGGATTGAAGAGGTAGGCATTAGGTGGTGGCAGCCTTATCTGTCCTTTGTAATCCTCCACGTTCGGCTATGCCACAGGCTCTTGGCCGGAGTGGCCTAGTGTTGCTAGTGGTAAACCTGTGACCGATGTGTTAATCCACTTAGCATGATAATTCATAATTAACATGATCATTAGTAACTAATTTAGTCTCTTTATATGTACATTAGAAGCATAGTAGGATTATCTACCTAACTCTTAGCCTAGTCCCTCTATTACCTCTTTTGTCCCCATAGGATAAAATGCTCTTGTGTGTGTCACACTACCTCTACTTATCATTTAACCCATCCTTGCTAGAACCCTACCAAGACCAACCTAGCCTTTCCACTTGATGATTGTTTTGCTTCCATCTAACCTTCCTTTGGGAAAATATAAATGACACCCTTTGGGAATACTCTTTAAAGGGGAAATGCTACATTGATAGTTTCCATGCGCTTGCAAACGTTCAGTTGAGAATTAACACCTACCAACAAACATTTATGGCACTCCTACTAGGGATGAATTGTTAGTAGTGCATAGGAAATATCAACAGTGGTCAAAAGGTTGATTAGAGCATTTATGTCAAGAAATGTCACCTTGTGCTCCATGATCTATGAAATCGTGCAGTTTCACACAATGACTCTGAATGAACTATTGGGCAAGATTATCAAGCATGAGATGATGGAGAAGGAGGCCCAATACACCAAAGACTTAGTTGAACTTAATTCCTCCAAGAAGAAGGACGTTGTCCTCAAAGCAACCCGCAATCCTAAAGGAAGGGAAGTTCATGAAGCACAAGATGACGAAAACACAAGTGATGTGAGCACTGATATGGATGATGAAAAGATGGTGCAATTAATCAAGAAATTCAAGTGAATGATGACAAGAAGGAAGGGTAGTAACTCAAGTGATGGGAAAAGCAAAGAGAAAGGAAAATCCATGGCAAGATGTACCTGCTACAACTGTGGCGAGTACGGTCACTTTATGGTTGACTGCACATATGAAGAAAAGAAGAAGAAGAAGAAGGAAGCAACGCCACAAGAGAAGAAGACCTTCACCAAGGGCACATTGGCAAGGAGTGGTACTCAAACGACGAGTCCTCCCCCGATGAAGAAAAAGAGATGGCTACCACTGCCATCAAGAAGCCTACCAAGAAGTCTATGCTCTTCCCGAACATGGGAGAACGAGAGACTCATAATCATACTTGCCTCATGGCTAAGGAAGGCAAGGAAAACGTTCGACTTACACCTCCCTCGCTTAAGTCCTCCATTGATGATTTTGACATCTCTATTGAAAATGAGGAAATGATTAGAGGTTTGAGTAAAACTGCTTTAAAGAAAATGATTTTTTTGTCGGAAGAAATTTTTGAGAAGGAGGATGTAGGATCTAAGAGCACGTGAAAAGCTACCAGAGGGGGGGTGAATGGTAGATTTAAAAATCTTACGCAGCGGAAACAATTAAACCCCAATCCCTTAGGCAGAAAAACGATCTGTTAAAGAAATCGTGTCTGAGACTAATCTAAACGTGTTTCACCGTGACAAAAGTGATAGATATCAGAGAGAATCAAGTAATGAAGACAACACAAGAAGAATCACTCAAATCCGTCGAGAGAAACTCAAGTTATGATCTAATGATCAAACAAAGGTCAATCTGACCTACCCGAGGAAAATCAGTTCTGGAACGTTGCAAAGAAACTCGATTAGATCATAGACCACAAATCCAATGACCGTGAAATTTTGACAGATGATAGAAAATCAAGTTGTGAAGACAACTCAAAAAGAATCACGTCAATTGTATCTGTAAAACTCGAGTTATGATAAAACCACCAACGAAAGGTAGTGCTGTCCAGAAACTCGACGAGTAAAACTTGTCTGGAACAAGTCGGACGAACAAGGCACAAAAGTTCCTTCAAACTATGAATTTTATTCAATAGAACACAAGAGAAACAGCCCCAAAGTCGTCTACAATGAGCTTTGACCTTCCCTTGCTTATATAACCAGCCCTTAGGCCATCCCAATCTCAACTAGGACTCCAATCCTAATCCGATCACAATCAGAACTTTCCATAACTGCTTAGGTGTAACACCCTCAATTTTCGCATCATGCATTGCATACATGTTCATGCATTAAACATTAGTAGGATAAAAGAAAGATAATAAAAGATAAAACATGCATATATGGTGTAGAAAAAAGAAGAAATAGAAAATAATAATTATAGCCTAAAACATGTATTAGGGAATAGATATAAAATAATAATACTAATATATAAAAAGATATATATATATATAAATTATATAATAATAAATATATACATATATAAAATAATAATATAAATAATAACATAAATAAAATAAAAAATATAAATAATAAAATATATTATAATAATAATATAAAAAGAAAAGAAAAAAAAGAGAAAGAAGAAAAGAAAAAAAAGGAAGACCCCACCGCTGGCCAGACCAAGCTGGCCCAGCCAGCGTTGGCCCACCCCGCCGCCCCGCCCGGGCCCCACCCGCACCGCATCTCCCGCCGACCAGCGCGCTCCCGCGCTCCCACCCAGCGCGATCCCGCCGCCCGGCCCCACCCGCGCACGTCCCGCGCGATACGCGCCCACGCCCCGCCGCCCTCCCGCAGCCAGCGCCCGAGCGCGCCCACCCCGCTGCCCGCCTGGGCCCCGCTCCCACGCCTTACCCCGCACCACGCTCAAGCGCCCCGCTCCGCCCGCGACTCCCACTGGACCCCACCCCGCACGCCGGACACTGGCCACGGTACCGATTTTTACCGATCCTGCCGCCTATATAAACGCCTCCAGACTCCGTAGGTTTTTCCCTCGACTCCAGAAGCGCCGCCGCCAGAAAAAAAAGATTCCGCCACCAGCAGCAGGAAAAAGGGCACTAGAAGGGAAAGAAAAAGGAGGGGAAGAAGAGGAGGAAAAAGAGGAGAGCGCCGCCGTCTGCCGGAGATCGTCATCGTCATGCCGCCGGAGGACCTTGCGCATCTACTTCGTCTATGCATCGTCCCCATCCCGCGATCATCGAAGTCATCGCATCTACGGTAGGCCATGTTTCCGATGCGAATTTTAGCAACGTATTAGATCTAATAGACGTAAATTGATTTTTGTTGCATTGCCTTTTTATTTTCAGCAGCATTAATCCACTCTAAAACCCCCGTAAACTCATATGAACACGTATGAACTAGTTGCATCTAATTAATAAACAACCATAGTTAATTAATTATTAAACTTTGCATGCATGCATGTCATCGCATGTTGATTAGTATGTATGCATCGTGTTGATTTGTATGTATTTTCTTGTATGTGTGATCACGAGTAGAGGGAAGTGCTCAAGAGATCGTGTACGAGGATTTTCAGAACCAAGACTTCGAAGAGCTTGAGCAACCCTATCCGCCGGAGCAAGGCAAGTGTCCTTGAAGCATATTGATCCCGTTTTTAAAATAAATGTTTTGTTTGTAAAACTGCATGCTTGTGTCAAAATTGATGGGAATCCTATGGTAGGAAGTTTACTAGATTTGTTTAACCACCCTTGTCACCTGGAATATATGGTAGAGAGTCGGGAAGGGTTTTTACCTTTTTGCTTCTCTCATTTAATTGGGATGGCAAACAACACTACACATTTAATTATGCATCAATAGTATTTTGGTTAATGTGAACTGGTCAATACGATGGGTGATCTAAGCAAGTCTGGTATGTGGATGGGTTGGATGTTATGGTGGTTTGCTTGCTTTAGATCTAAGGACCGGTTCATGCGAGAATAAGCCAGGACCACAGTGCCACCACGAGGCCAAGTATGGGTGCGGCGTAGCTGATTAATTAGGGCTTTGCTAGTGCTGTTTGGACCATTGTGGATGCTCGGGGAAGGGGGAGTCGGATTGGGTTTGTTGATGATTGGTGGGACTACCCTGGGATCCGAATGGCTCAAGAGGGGGCCCTTGGTTGAAGATGTGCTCAGTTGTTGGCATCGCCACCGGTGAAACCTTAGTGGGGTCTAAATAGGCTAGTAATCCCTTTGTAAAGGCTATTTTGCGATCTTTTGGCCACACACCAACGGAAGTGTGTAATATGACTGATGGGTCATGGGCATAAGGGAGATTCTTAGTCGCTGAAAGGTGATGAAATCACGAACACGTGGGTAAAGAGGTACAAACTCTGCAGAGTTAAATAAAACTATCATGATAGCCGTGCTCCCAGTTATGAGCACCTGGACAACTTCCATGATTAGAGGGAAATTTGAATTTGGGATGGTTATGGTTTGGTAATGGTTATGGATGGTTATGGATTAATCTCTGGTATTGAATATGGTTATTGACGATGGTGAAATTTGGAATTATCGATGATGTTAATGAATTCAGTTTGGGTATTATGGTATTACTCGTGATTATGATGGGATTACTTCACATACATATAATATATTGTTTTTCAAATATTTTACTGTACTTTTCAGCACTTAGCCATTATTATTGTCGTCATTTGAATCAGCCACATGTCATACTTTCCACACTTGCTGAGTACGACATGTACTCACTCTTGCAATCATCCCCCCCTCCCAACAGTTGCAGGTCAGGATTGTGAGTTAAATGGCGATAATGCAGAGTTCTAGGCCATGTCTACCGTCAGCTTTGCCTGTGGTGTTGATTGGAGCTGCGCATATATACCCTATTGCTTATGCTTAGTTTGCTTAGTTGCTTAATTAGTTTATTTCTGCTGCATTAGTTGAACTTGTTATTAATATTCATTAGAGCTTGTATTCGCGGCTAATATGGTTTGTGTAATAAAATTTGATAATTAATCTTGTTCTGTGGTAATTTTCTGTATACTCTTTTGTGATTGCACTCGTGTATGTGTGTTGAACATTCTGGGCACACATATGCGTTAGCTTGGTTCATTTTTTCGGAACCGGGCGTCACAGATTGGTATCAAAGCCACAGGTTGACTGTAGGACGCAGCCTAGATAGAATGGACACTTTAGAGCACATAGGAGCACTCAGGAATCGATGTGTTTTTGCTTAGTGTGCTGTTTTCTATATATATATATTGTTTGCTTGTGTGCTTAATAGAGGATTTTGGGATGCTTTAGCATTGCCATGTCCAACTAGTCTAGTGTAGCTAGTTGGTTAGCTTCATATCCCTTGATGCATATAGTTGGGGACGTTTCTTAATTCTTACCTATTGCCCTCCTTCAGATGGTGAGGACTCGCAACTAGAGGGATGTCAATGACGAGGAGGAAAACCATGGAGTACCTCAGAAAAACAACGGACAAGGACCTGCTCATGGAGCCATCAAGGAGCAACTACTGGCTATGCAGAAGCAACTCATGCAGACCATGATACAAACTATGGGACAGCTGCAGGCTGGCAATAACATCAACAATCAGCCCCTCATACCTCCACTGCCACCCCCGCCTCCTCACAACCGATTGGGAGAGTTTATGAGGACTAGGCCGCCAACTTTTGCTCAAGCCGACCCTATGGATGCTGATGGTTGGCTCAAGTCCGTGGAGAAGAAACTTGCAATTGTCCAATGCAGTGACCGAGAGAAGGTCCTATTTGCTTCTCATCAACTCGTTGGAGCAGCTGCAGATTGGTGGGATGCTTATTGCAATGCTCATGAGAATCAAGAGAGGATCACTTGGGCAGAATTCAAAGAGAACTTCCGTTCTCATTATGTGCTGGAAGGTGTTATGATCTTGAAGAGGCAAGAATTTGAGAACTTGAGACAAGGAAAATCAAGCGTGAGTGAATATCTCAATAAGTTCACTCAACTCTCAAGATATGCGCCTGAGGATGTTAGTCGGGACAGCCGGAAGCAATATTTGTTCATGAGAGGCTTGAACAATGAGATCCAAGTGCAATTGCTCAACTGTGATTATGTCCATTTTCAGAAGCTTGTGGACAAAGCAATTGTGGTTGAGAACAAGATCCGTGAGATGGAGCAAGAAATCAAGAGGAAGGCGCCATATCAAGGACAACAACAAGGAAGTAATGTGCGCCCTCGCCTTGCACCACCCAATGCACCCTATTACAGCTCCTCTATTCCTGCTCAGCGCCCTGGTTATGCACCGCGCCCAACTCAGTTTGTGCAGCAGCGCCCTGTTATGCAAGCACCTAGGCCTCCAATGCCTTATGCACCTCGTGCTGATTTTCCTGGAGCCAATGTTTAAAACCAAGCTCGTCCCAAGAATTCTGGTGGAGTTAGGAAGTGTTATACTTGTGGAGAAGCTGGACACTTTGCGCATCAATGTCCTAAGTCGGGCCTTGGTCAAGGAAGCAATGCACCAAGGCAAAACCCAAGACCTAATGGAGGACAGCCACAAGGAAGCCGTGGACAGCAGAATTTTGCTCGTGGCAACGTGAACCATGTCTCTATGGAGGATGCTCAACAAGCGGATGACGTGGTCATTGGTATGTTTCTCGCCAACTCCAACCCCGCGACTATGTTATTTGATTCTGGAGCATCGCATTCATTCATCGCATCGAAGTATGTTGCCAAGTATAGTTTGCCTATCTCTTATATGAAGTTTACTCTGTTGGTTAAGTCTCTGGGAGGAGAGATGAGGACAAATATAGTATGTCCAAAAGTAAGCCTTAGAATAAGGGGGGTAGACTTCTCTGCCAACCTCATTGTTTTGGATTCTCAAGGATTGGACATTATACTCGGTATGGACTGGTTGAGGAAGCACAATGGAGTTATTGAGTGTGCCACGAAGACGGTGAAGTTGACCAACGAAGAAGAGATCACCGTAGAATTTGAAGCATCTCAAACCGCACCAAAGCAATTGGAGTTGAATCATATGGACGGTGCCGCAATTAAGGAGATTCTGGTGGTGTGTGAATTTTTGGATGTGTTTCCAGATGAGTTGCCAGGTATGCCGCCTGATCGAGACATTGACTTTGTTATTGATTTAATACCTGGAACTGCACCTATAGCTAAGAGGCCGTATAGGATGCCTCCTATGGAATTAGCGGAGCTCAAGAAGCAAATTCAAGAGCAATTAGAGAAGGGTTTTATTCGCCCTAGCTCTTCAGCTTGGGGAGCGCCCGTTCTATTTGTAGACAAGAAGGATGGATCCCAAAGGATGTGCGTGGATTACCAAGCTCTCAATGAGGTAACAATCAAGAACAAGTACACCTTGCCCCATATAGAGGATTTGTTTGATCAGATGAAAGGCGCTTGTGTGTTTTCCAAGATTGATTTGAGGTCAGGATACATTCAAATGAAGATTAGACCATCGGACATACCCAAGACATCTTTCAGGACACGGTATGGATCTTATGAGTACACCGTGATGTCTTTTGGATTGACAAATGCGCCTGTCTACTTTATGTACCTCATGAATAAAGTCTTCATGGAGTACTTGGACAAGTTCGTTGTGGTGTTTATTGATGACATTATGATCTACTCGAAGGATGAGAAGTAACATGAGGAACACTTGAGGCTTACGTTGCAGAAATTGAGGGAGCATCAATTGTATGCCAAGTTCAACAAGTGTCAGTTTTGGTTGAAAGAGGTGCCATTTTGGGTCATATCATCTCAGGAGGAGGAGTATCAGTTGACCCTGGTAAAGTGAGGAATGTGTTGAAGTGGGAACCACCACAAAACGTAAAAGAAATAAGGAGTTTTCGTGGAATGGCTGGATATTACCGTCGATTCATCAAGGACTTTTCCAAGATAGCCAAGACAATGACGGAATTGCTAATGAAGGGGAAGGCTTTCCAATGGACTAAAGCTTGTCAAAACAGTTTTGAGGAGTTAAAGAAAAGGTTGATAATAGCCCCAGTTTTGGTATTACCGGATGTAAGCAGGAGTTTTGACATCTATTGTGATGCATCAAGACAAGGACTTGGGTGTGTATTGATGCAAGAAGGTCAAGTGGTCGCCTATGCGTCCAGACAATTGAAGAAACATGAGCAGAATTACCCGACACACGATTTGGAACTTGCAGCCGTGGTACATGCATTAAAATTTTGGAGACACTATATTCTTGGACATAGGTGTGAAATTTATACGGATCATAAGAGTCTTAAGTATATTTTCACACAGACATATCTAAATTTGAGGCAACGAAGATGGTTGGAGCTCATCAAGGATTATGATGTGGGGATCAACTATCATCCAGGAAAAGCCAACGTAGTGGCCGATGCTTTGAGTAGAAAAGGAGTAAGTCATCAACTCACGGTTCGAGAGTTACCATTCGAGTTATGTAAGGAGTTTGAACGGTTGAACCTCGGGTTTGTAAATGAGATGGAGATGATGGAGTTAAACCCAACCTTGGAGCAAGAAATTCAAGAAGCACAAACCACGGATGAGGAGATCAGGGAAATAAGGAAAGGATCAAGGAAGGGAGAGAATTCAAATTTGATGAAGACGAACATGGTACCTTATGGCTTGGAAAGAGGATCGTTGTGCCTAATGTAAAGCATATTCGGGAGACAATATTAAAGGAGGCACATGACTCGCCTTACTCAATTCACCCCGGTTGTACAAAGATGTACAAAGACTTGAAGACTTGCTACTGGTGGGATAGCATGAAGAAGGACATAGCTGAATACGTAGCATTGTGTGATGTGTGCCAACGAGTCAAGGCGGAACATCAAAGGCCAGCCGGATTATTGCAACCGTTGAAGATTCCGGAATGGAAGTGGGAAGAAATTGGAATGGACTTCATAATTGGGTTACCACGTACTCAGTCCGGGTATGACTCAATTTGGGTAATTGTGGATCCCTTAATCAAGTCAGCTCATTTTGTCCCCGTGAAGACCAAATATACAGCTGCACGATTGGCCGAAATATACATGGAGCATATTGTGTGTCGACACGGAGTACCAAAGAAGATAGTCTCGGATAGAGGTTCTGTTTTTACCTCCTGATTTTGGCAAAAATTGCATGAAGCTTTGGGAACGAAGTTGAATTTTAGTTCAGCATATCATCCTCAAACGGATGGACAAACCGAGAGGACCAATCAGATTTTGGAGGACATGTTAAGAGCTTGTGCTTTAAAGCATGGGAAAAGTTGGGACAAAAGCTTGCCATACGCGGAATTTTCATACAACAATAGTTACCAAGCAAGCTTGAAAATGTCACCATATAAAACGCTTTATGGGAGGAAGTGTAGGATACCTTTATTCTGGAATGAGGCAGGAGAAACTCAAGTATTTGGTCCGGATGTGTTGCAAGAAGCCGAAAAGCAAGTCCAGATAATTTGTGAAAACTTGAGGGTTGGCCAATCAAGACAAAAAGGCTATGCGGACAATAGGAGCAGGAAATTAGCCTTTGAAATAGGAGATTTTGTTTACCTCAAGGTGTCACCTATGAGAGGTCATAAGAGGTTTAACATAAGAGGCAAGCTCGCACCTCGTTATATTTGACTGTTCAAGATTTTGGACAAACGAGGAGAAGTGGCATATCGACTTGAGCTGCCGACGTATCTCTCCGATGTACACGACGTGTTTCACGTCTCTCAACTCAAAAAGTGTCTCAGGGTACCGGAAGAATAAGTGCCTATGGACGAGTTAGAACTTCAGGAGGATTTGTCCTATGTCGAGCAACCTATCAAGATCTTGGATGTGAAGGAAAAGGGTCATGAGGAATAAGAGGATCCGTTGGTGCAAAGTGCAATAGAAACACCATACAGAAGCCGAAGCTACGTGGGAACGTGAAGAAGACCTGAAGGCAGAATTCCCGCATCTTTTCTCCACGCTGTCGAATCTCGAGGGCGAGATTCATTTTAAGGGGGGTAGGTTTGTCACACCCTCAATTTTCGCATCATGCATTGCATACATGTTCATGCATTAAATATTAGTAGGATAAAAGAAAGATAATAAAAGATAAAACATGCATATATGGTGTAGCAAAAAGAAGAAATAGAAAATAATAATTATAGCCTAAAACATGTATTAGGGAATAGATATAAAATAATAATAATAATATATAAAAAGAAATATATATAAATTATATAATAATAAATATATACATATATAAAATAATAATATAAAAAAAAATAAAAAAATATAAATAATAAAATATATTATAATAATAATATAAAAAGAAAAGAAAAAAAGAGAAAGAAGAAAAGAAAAAAAGGAAGACCCCGCCACTGGCCAGACCAAGCTGGCCCAGCCAGCGTTGGCCCACCCCGCAGCCCCGCCCGGGCCCCACCCGCACCGCAACTCCCGCCGACCAGCGCGATCCCGCGCTCCCACCCAGCGCGATCCCGCCGCCCGGCCCCACCCGCGCACGTCCCGCGCGATACGCGCCCACGCCCTGCCGCCCTCCCGCAGCCAGCGCCCGAGCGCGCCCACCCCGCCGCCCGCCTGGGCCCCGCTCCCATGCCTTACCCCGCACCGCGCTCACGCGCCCCGATCCGCCCGCGACTCTCGCTGGACCCCACCCCGCACGCCCGACCCTGGCCACGGTACCGATTTTTACCGATCCCGCCGCCTATATAAACGCCTCCAGACTCCGTAGGTTTTTCCCTCGACTCTAGAACCGCCGCCACCAGAAAAAAAAAAGATCCCGCCGCCAGCAGCAGGAAAAAGGGCACCAGAAGGCTGCGCCGCAGGGAAGAAAAAGGAGGGGAAGAAGAGGAAGAAAAAGAGGAGAGTGCCGCCGTCTACCGGAGATCGTCGTCGTCGTCGTCGTGCCGCCGGAGGACCTTGCACATCTACTTCGTCTACGCATCATCCCCATCCCGCGATCATCGAAGCCATCGCATCTACGGTAGGCCATGTTTCCGATGCGAATTTTAGCAACGTATTAGATCTAATAGACGTAAATTGATTTTTGTTGCATCGCCTTTTTATTTTTAGCAGCATTAATCCACTCTAAAACCCCCGTAAACTCATATGAACACGTATGAACTAGTTGCATCTAATTAATAAACAACCGTAGTTAATTAATTATTAAACTTTGCATGCATGCATGTCATCGCATGTTGATTAGTATGTATGCATCGTGTTGATTTGTATGTATTTTCTTGTATGTGTGATCACGAGTAGAGGGAAGTGCTCAAGAGATCGTGTACGAGGATTTTCAGAACCAAGACTTTGAAGCGCTTGAGCAACCCTATCTGCCGGAGCAAGGCAAATGTCCTTGAAGCATATTGATCCTGTTTTTAAAATAAATGTTTTGTTTGTAAAACTGCATGCTTGTGTCAAAATTGACGGGAATCCTATGGTAGGAAGTTTACTAGATTTGTTTAACCACCCTTGTCATCTGGAATATATGGTAGAGAGTCGGGAAGAGTTTTTACCTTTTTGCTTTGCTTAATTAATTGGGATGGAAAACAACACTACACATTTAATTATGCATCAATGGTATTTTGGTTAATGTGAACTGGTCAATACGATGGGTGATCTAAGCAAGTCTGGTATGTGGATGGGTTGGATGTTATGGTGGTTTGCTTGCTTTAGATCTAAGGACCGGTTCATGCGAGAATAAGCCAGGACTACAGTGCCACCACGAGGCCAAGTATGGGTGCGGCGTAGCTGATTAATTAGGGCTCTGCTAGTGCTGTTTGGACCATTGTGGATGCTCGGGGAAGGGGTAGTCGGATTGGGTTTGTTGATGATTGGTGGGACTACCCTGGGATCCGAATGGCTCAAGAGGGGGCCCTTGGTTAAAGATGTGCTCAGTTGGAGGCATCGCCACCGGTGAAACCTCAGTGGGGCCTAAATAGGCTAGTAATCCCTTTGTAAAGGCTATTTTGTGATCTCTTGGCCACACACCAACGGAAGTGTGTAATATGACTGACGGGTCATGTGCATAAGGGAGATTCTTAGTCGCCGAAAGGTGATGAAATCATTAACACGTGGGTAAAGAGGTACAAACTCTGCAGAGTTGAATAAAACTATCATGATAGCCGTGCTCCCGGTTATGAGCACCTGGACAACTTCCATGATTAGAGGGAAATTGGAATTTGGGATGGTTATGGTTTGGTAATGGTTATGGATGGTTATGGATTAATCTCTGGTATTGAATATGGTTATTGACGATGGTGAAATCTGGAATTATTGATGTTGGTAATGAATTCAGTTTGGGTATTATGGTATTACTCGTGATTATGATGGGATTACTTCGCATGCATATAATATATTGCTTTTCAAATATTTTACTGTACTTTTCAGCACTTAGCCATTATTATTGTCGTCATTTGAATCAGCCACATGTCATACTTTCCACACTTGCTGAGTACGACATGTACTCACTCTTGCAATCCCCCCCAAACAGTTGCAGGTCAGGATTGTGAGTTTAATGGCGATAATGCAGAGTTCTAGGCCGTGTCTACCATCAGCTTTGCTTGTGGTGTTGATTGGAGCTGCGCATATATACCCTATTGCTTATGCTTAGTTTGCTTAGTTGCTTAATTAGTTTATTTCCGCTGCATTAGTTGAACTTGTCATTAATATTCATTAGAGCTTGTATTCGAGGCTAATATGGTTTGTGTAATAAAATTTGATAATTAATCTTGTTCTGTTGTAATTTTCTGTATACTCTTTTGTGATTGCACTCGTGTATGTGTGTTGAACATCCTGGGCACACATATGCGTTAGCTAGGTTCATTTTTTCGGAACCGGGCGTCACATTAGGACTCTTCTATACACAGATAGAAGCAATCTTAAGACTTCCAAACACCTTAAGAACGTATCCCACATTCCTAAACAACTCAAATTCGTGACACACACGAAATCCTAACATAACCAACTCGATACTTTCCATACCGAGCCATAACCGACTCAGCTAGCAGCCTAAGTCTTCAACCGATACGATCCGATCCTTCCGATCAGATCTTCCTTCCATAATCCGTCTCTAGAAGCATATTGCCATGTCATGCACCTCATGCATACGTGCGAACACCTTCCTTTGACCTTCATATGCACTGCCCTTGATTCAATCATCCCGCGCGACCTCCTGACTCGCTCAACCACAGTTCCTCCTGAACTTGGTTGTTGGAACCTCATCTCCTCCTGAGACTAGTCCAACGGATCCTGTCACCAGCCATGACTTGAACTCAAGTAACACCTACACATGAATAAACAACCAATCCATACAAGCCCAAGTCCTCGACTTGACTCAAGTTAGTTCTGAACACAACACCTTACGTGAGAACCTCACATAAGCATGTTGCAAAAGCATAGCAAAACGATATCAGCCACATCAACCAAAACGCACCAAAAACTTAGCAAATGAATACTAAGCAATCTTTCAAACAATGTAAAGCAAGTACGAAACATTGCAAATGAAAAGCAGAAGCACTGCGGTCAAGTTCCGGACCTTGCCAGAGCAAACCAGAGCTTGAGCCGGAGCTAACAAAAGCTAGTAGAACCTAGCGCCGGAGCTTACCAAAACTAGTACAATGAAGCACCTGCCGGAGCTTACCAAAACTAGTACAATGAAGCACCTGCCGGAGCTTACCAAAACTAGTAGATCCTAGCACCGGAGCTTACCAAAAACTAGTCAAAACTAGTCAACCCAAAACCGGAGCTAGACAAAGTACGTCGGAGCTTAGCAAAAGCATGCCGGAGCTATAAAATATATGCCGGAGCTATCAAAGACATGCCGGAGCTAAAGATAAAGCTCACCGGAGCTGACCAAAGCTAGTCGGACCTAGCATCGAACGTAACCGGAGCTACCCAAACCAAGTCGGACCTATGATCGGACCTTGATATAGCTCGAAGCTAGAGTCAGACCTTGATAAAAAGGTGTTTTGGTGATATTAAAAACTTTTTTCATCAAAGCCAAGCGTATTCACTACAAGCCAATGTATTCAGCACATATAGGTCTCACAATCTCCCCCTTGATGAATGCATTGGCAGCATCATTTAAAATCCGAACATTGGCTTATTTTCAATAAAAGTTTTGAAAACAATTTCTCCCCCTTTGTAAATCAAAAGTAAAATGAGAAGAAAATCAAAAATAAAATTCACATTTCTCTCCCCCTTTATCATCTCTCCTTATGCACATATTTTCTTTCTCTTCATGCTTATCTCTCCCCCTTTGACAGTGTATTTAGCAAGTCATGAGCATATAAACAAATTTTCTCTCCCCCTTTAGTTGTTATGAGCATATTATAACATATACATATAAACAAAGCTCATCCAAGTCATACTATCAAGTAACTTACACTATCACATCAATGAGATACATAAAGTAGTGTAAGCCATGCTAGAGATCATATGTAATTTTCAATTTAAGCAAGTCATGATCTCACAATCTTAACTATTTCATAACTTTAAAGCATGACACTAGTTGCTGCATTTTATTATTTTTCAAAGCATAAATTTAGATCATATGATATTTGCAAGAGATTATATGCGCATATGCCTTATTCTAACCAACCAAGCCAAGCCTATGTCATTTGACAATCAGAAGCTTAAGGACATGGTTTTAGTCATACACAACTTCTTCCAAGTTCATATCTAAGTGCAATGACAAGCCATCTCAAAAGAAGAAGTGCGATGCATGCATATTCTCTTGATCTTTTCTCAATTTATATTTGTTCATAAAAACTCAACATGTGAGTTGATTACTTGATTAATTCTTAATGATTAAAAGCACTTGTGAACATGTAACAAGTTCAAAAACAACAAGAAACTTCGACCATGACCAGCTTTAGTGTAAGTAATTATTCCAATTACTAGACATGGCAAAAACTACAAAATGTATAACACGAGTAATGTAGTAAGAACTTTCAGCATGTAAAAGGAATCACAAAGTCATATATGTATGAAATACTATGCTCATATTATCTTAATTTCAGATTTACACATAGACTTCCCAAGTTTCAAAAACTCTCCCTCAATTTAATCCATGAGATGCATAACCCCTATTTCACTACGAATGTAACAAAAACGAGTGAAATCCAAAGGTTTTGTAAAAATGTCAGCCAATTGTTGTTCGGTATCTACATGGTGAAGCACAATGTTTCCTTTTTCAACATTATCTCGGAGAAAATGATACCTAATATCAATGTGCTTAGTTCTAGAATGTTGCACGGGGTTTTTGGCAATGCAAATTGCACTAGTGTTATCACAGAATAGTGGTACACTATCTAGATCAACCCCATAGTCCTTAAGTGTTTGAACAATCCAAAGAGTTTGTGAGCAAGCACTAGCAGCAGCTACATATTCAGATTCGGCTGTGGATTGTGCAACTGAATTTTGTTTTCTAGAGGACCAAGCAACAAGAGAATTTCCAAGAAAATGACAAGCACCGGAAGTACTTTTCCTATCAATCCTACAACCCCCAAAATCAGCATCCGAAAAAGCTTTCAAAGTAACGGTTGAGGAAAAAGAAAGAAAAATGCCAAATTCTTGGGTTCCATGTAAGTACCTGAGAATCCTTTTGACAGCTTGACGATGTGAAACACGTGGAGAAGCTTGAAACCGTGCACAAATACATACGCTGAATTGTATGTCCGGTCTTGATGACGTGAGGTACAAAAGTGATCCGATCATTCTTCTATATTCTTTTTGATCCACGGGTTCACCATCTTCATCAAGTTCAAGTGTTGTTGCTGTTCCCATTGGTGTCCGAAGAGGCTTGCTTTTGTCCATGTTGAAGCACCTTAGAAGGTCTTTGGCATACTTTGTTTGATGCACAAAGGTACCCTCCATGGTTTGCTTGATTTGCATCCCCAAAAAGTAAGTGAGTTCACCCATCATACTCATTTCAAATTCGGAACTCATCATTGCTGAAAACTTGGACACAAGATCATGAGAAGCACAACCAAAGATAATATCATCCACATACACTTGAACAAATAATGAGTCATTGCCATGTTTAAGCACAAAAAGAGTTTTATCAACCTTGCCCATGGTAAACCCCTTTTCAAGTAAGAATGTTTTTAACCTATCATACCATGCTCTAGGGGCTTGTTTGAGACCGTATAAAGCTTTGGACAGTTTGTAAACATGATTAGGAAAATCTGGATTTTCAAAACCTGGTGGTTGTTTGACATAAACCTCCTCATCTATGTAGCCATTAAGAAAATCCCTTTTAACATCCATTTGGTATAGCTTAAAACCTTTAGATGCTGCAAAAGCTAACAAAATTCTTATGGCTTCTAATCTAGCGACAGGAGCAAAAGTTTCATCAAAATCTAGACCTTCAACTTGAGTGAAACCTTGAGCAACCAACCTAGCCTTATTCCTAACCACAACCCCATCCTCACTTTGTTTATTTTTAAATACCCATTTAGTTCCAATTAAAGTGTGACCTTGAGGTGGAGGTACAAGTTTCCAAACATTATTTCTTTCAAAATTTTCTAACTCTTCTTGCATGGCAATAATCCAAGATTCATTAGTGAGTGCGTGTGATATATCTTTGGGTTCAAAAGAAGCAACAAAAGCAGAATGAGCATGAGAGTTTGGATCGCAAAACCTGGACCGTGTGACTCGTTCGTGCAAGCTTCCAATCATCTGTTCTGGGGGATGATCTTTGTAAAAACGTCAAGGAACAGATGTCTCACAAGATTCTTCTTCATTAGGTTCATCGTAGATTGATGAGCTTGTGACTTGTGGACGATCAGGACCAGCATAGGCGATAGCCGGAGCTTGCTCAATGTCCAGAGTTGGACACGTGTCAGCTTCGGAACTACCAGGCAGTATCACCGGTTCTTCTTCATCTTCGAAAATACCCTCCCCCTGAGGATATGGATCTGGTCCTGCAACACCGGAGCTAGTACCTGGGCTAGCTTCATCAAAAGATACTTCACAAGTCTCCACAATTTTGTTAGTGTCAAGTAAAAGCACACGGTAGCTTCTAGTATGAGATGGATAACCAAGAAACATGCCATTAACGGATCTAGGTTCAAATTTATCAAGATTACCATGTTTCTTAACAAAGCATTTGCAACCAAAGACCCGAAAGTGTGTAACACTAGGCCTATGTCCAAACTGAAGCTCATATGGTGTTTTACCTAGCTTAGTACGCAAGAAAACACGGTTTGAGACATAACAAGCGGTTGCTAACGCATCAGCCCGAAATTTCCTAGGAGTTTGATAATCATCAAGTATAGTCCTAGCCATCTCAACCAAGGTTATGTTCTTTCTTTCTACAACACCGTTTTGTTGAGGTACATATGGTGAAGAGAATTGATGATCTATTTTATTTTCAGCACAAAAGTGATCAAAAGATTGATTTTTAAATTTAGTTCCATTATCACTTCTAATTGCTTTTAATAATCCTGGGTGATCAATTGATAATCTAAGAAATAAAGTTCTAAAGTGACTAAAAACTTCATTCTTAGACGACATAAAGTAAACCCAAGAGTATCTAGAATAATCATCAACAATAACAAGAACATACCATTTACCTCCGAAAGATTGAACACGTGAAGGTCCTATGGTGTCAAGGTGCAAAAGTTGACCCGGTTCAGTTGACATGATCCTTGTGAGAGGAGTATGTGAACCTGCAACCATCTTAGCATGTCTACAAGAAGAGCACACAATTTCTTTGTCCCCTTTAAGCTTAGGCAGCCCATGTATGCGATCAAGAGAACTAACATATGTTAGGTGATCAAAGCCTACGTGACCAAGTCTACGATGCCAAAATATAAGTCCTTTGAACCATTAGCAACTAGACACCTATGCTTAGAGGAAGACATATCAAAATCAGCTTTAAAAACTCTTCCAAACCTTGGCATGTTAAAAATAAGCTCACTATTTGAACCTACAACTTTGCAGCAGTTTTTATTGAAAATAATTTCTAGATTTTCATCTAGCAATTGTGCAACAGAAAGCAAGTTGTATTTCAAAATTTTGACAAGTGCCACATCCTTCAAAGTGTAGTGATCATTTAGTCTAACCGAACCCTTAGATATTATAGGAGTTAAAGAATTATCGGCAAAAGTAACATTCTCTACACGTGACACAAAAGAGAGGGAGCAGAACCAATCTTTGTTACCGGTCATGTGGCGTGAGCAACCTGAATCCACAATCCAAATGTTCTCCTTCCTCAAACGTGTAACCTACATAAAATCATAATACGTCGTTGACTCAATACTGGGGTCAGTCAAAAGGCATTTAGGAATCCAGTACTGAGTCACGCGACGTGCAACAGGAAAAACACGCGAAAGCTGAGACAAAACAGCAGGTTTATGAGTCAAAGATTGGGGTTTTCTGTTCTTAACAATTGATTTAGAAGTAGTTACTTGTTTAGAGTGAAAACCAGTAGCTCCGGAGGTAAAAGCAGAAGGTCCGGAGGCAAAAAATAAAGCTTTGGAGGGATCAGCAGAAGATCCGGGAGCTCTCGGAGCTATCAGAGCTACCGGAGCTGCCTTTATAGATTTCTTGCCAAGAGTTCCGGAAGCTACCTTTTCAAATTTCTGACTCAATAAAGCAAGTTGTGTTTTTCTAATTGCATGAAAGTTATGAGATCTAGCAATTTTTCTTTCCTTTTTCTGTTGTTTAGCTAGTCTATAACAAAAATCTATGACATGACCATCTCTATCACAGAAGGTACAATGAAATTTAACTTTGTGTTCATGTCTAGATGAGCAAGCAATATTTTTATTTGATACCGAATGAGACAACACTCCAGCAGATTTGAAAACCACTTCTTTTTGTCCAGGAACTGATTGAATCAAACCACTTCCTAATGTCTTTACAATTTTAGGTGGATGTGCCTTAGCATGAGCATGAGAATCAAAACCTAAACCATTTTTATTATTGCAAGACTTGGAAGAATTCAACAGCAAGTTTAGGTTCTTATTCCCATTACAAAACCGATCTAATGTCCTATGCATGTCATCAAGTTTATGGGACAGATCAATGCAATTTTCACATGAAGTTTTTCTATTTAGCTTGCAATTGGAACAAAATTTAACTTCATGAGAACGTAAAGCATTGTTCAATATAGAAATTTCATTCATAGCATCTTGCAGTTTTTTATCAAGATCATCACAACTAGAACATGCAAATCAATTGTAGAACAACTAGCATCTTTCAAGTTTTTATCATTAAGTGCAGCAAGCTCTTTGTTCTTTTCAGTTTCTTCATCAAGTCTATCTAGAGTGGAGGAGTGTGCACTTCTTAATGTGGACAACTGTTCATAGATTAAGTCACATGAGGGACATGCATCATCACTAGGAATCAAAGTTTTTAAACGGTTGATTTCAGATTCTAGTGTTTCAATTTTAGCAGCATTATCCCTAAGCTTTTTGTCCTTTTTCTTGATAATAATAGTTGCACGAGAAATAGCATCACACATTTCATTGCAGGTAGAACATACCTCATCGTCTTCACTGTTGTGTTCTGCATCCTCCTGACTTGACCTTGATCTTGTTTTGCCCGCCATGAAGCATAAGTTGGCCAGATCGTCATCATCTTCATCACTTTCAAAGTCTACATCACTTGAACTAAGTTCTTGAAGTGCGGTGATGAAGCTGTTAATCATCTTGCGTCCTATGGTACCCTTCTTTTTCTTTTTGTTGGAATTTCCAGAGGAGGTCCGGACCTTGCTTTGTTTTTCTTCCCGGGTGGTCGGACCTGAAAGGTTAGGGCATTCTGTACGAAAGTGTCCTGTTTTACCACATTCAAAACAGCGTTGAGGTTCAGAGCTTCCTCTCCTTCTAGTTCTCACATTTTGCAATGCTTTTGAGAATCTAGTAGAGATGAGTGCCAACTCCTCTTCTGGAAATTCTTCGATCTGCTCTAGGGTTAGTGAGGACAACAAAGCAAGAGTATTGCAAGATGATGATTGGCCGGAGCTAGACATATCACGTTGTGAAACAAATGCAATAGACTTATTTGGGTTCTTACGTGCTAGGATGTCAATTTCATGAGTTTTTAGTTTAGAATAAAGTACATCTAATGTAAGAGAACTCATGACAGTAGATTCACGAATAGATGTTACATTCATCTCCCAAATTGACATGTCTAATGCACTAAGAAGTTGCCTAGCATTCTCAGCATCAGAAAAATTTACATTGACACTACGTAAGTTGCTGAGAATTTTATTGAAACGAGCAAAGAGGTCATCGATAGACTCACCTGGTTGCATCTCAAAACACATATATTCCTTTTTGAACATATCTTGTTTTACCTCCTTGATTGTGTTGGAGCCTTCATGATAATCACAGAGAGCTCTCCAAACATCGTATGCTGACCGGAGGTGCGCGACACGATCAAAGTCGCTTTGAGTGAGTCCTTGGATGATCAAGTTTCGGGCTTTGTTGTTGTTGTTGACGTCCCATAGGTTTGTGGCCGTGACTTGATCATTAGGTGGCACTTCATAAGGCTTATACACCTTCTCCCATATTGCCAAGCCTTGTGCCTGGATAAAAGCCTCCATGCGTGCCTTCCAAACCTGAAAATCAATACCAGCAAACACATAAGGTTTGGCGGAGTACTTCTCCATGATGATTAGTCAAAAACACGTGCAAATCACAAGGATTAGAGCAACCTGGCTCTGATACCAATTGTAGGATCGAAGAGCACGTGAAAAGCTACCAGAGGGGGGGGGGTGAATGGTAGATTTAAAAATCTTACGCAGCGGAAATAATTAAACCCCAATCCCTTAGGCAGAAAAACGATCTGTTAAAGAAATCGTGTCTGAGACTAATCTAAACATGTTTCAACGTGTCAAAAGTGATAGATATCAGAGAGAATCAAGTCACAAAGACAACACAAGAAGAATCACTCAAATCCGTCGAGATAAACTCAAGTTATGATCTAATGATCAAACAAAGGTCAATCTGACCTACCCGAGGAAAATCAGTTCTGGAACGTTGCAAAGGAACTCGTTTAGATCATAGACCACAAATCCAATGACCGTGAAATTTTGAAAGATGATAGAGAATCAAGTTTTGAAGACAACCCAAAAAGAATCACGTCAATTGGATCTGTAAAACTCGAGTTATGATAAAACCACCGACAAAAGGTAGTGCTGTCCAGAAACTCGACGAGTAAAACTTGTCTGGAACAAGTCGGACGAACAAGGCACAAAAGTTCCTTCAAACTATGAATTTTATTCAATAGAACACAAGAGGAACAGCCCCAAAGTCGTCTACAAGAATCTTTGACCTTCCCTTGCTTATATAACCAGCCCTTAGGTCATCCCAATCTCAACTAGGACTCCAATCCTAATCCGATCACAATCGGAACTTTCCATAACTGCTTAGGACTCTTCTATACGCAGATAGAAGCAATCTTAAGACTTCCAAACACCTTAGGAACGTATCCCACATTCCTAAACAACTCAAATTCGTGACACACACGAAATCCTAACATAACCAACTCAATACTTTCATTACCGAGCCATAACCGACTCAGCTAGCAGCCTAAGTCTTCAACCGATACGATCCAATCCTTCCGATCAGATCTTCCTTCCATAATCCGTCTCTAGAAGCATATTGCCACGTCATGCAACTCATGCATACGTGCGAACACCTTCCTTTGACCTTCATATGCACTGCCCCTGATTCAATCATCCTGCGCGACCTCCTGACCCGCTCAACCACAGTTCCTCCCGAACTTGGTTGTTGGAACCTCATCTCCTCCTGAGACTAGTCCAATGGATCCTGTCACCAGCCATGACTTGAACTCAAGCAACACCTGCACATGAATAAACAACCAATCCATACGAGCCCAAGTCCTCGACTTGACTCAAGTTAGTTCCAAACACAACACCTTACGTGAGAACCTCACATAAGCATGTTGCAAAAGCATAGCAAAACGATATCAGCCATATCAACCAAAATGCACCAAAAACTTAGAAAATGAATACTAAGCAATCTTTTCAACAATGTAAAGCAAGTACGAAACATTGCAAATGAAAAGCAGAAGCACTGCAGTCAAGTTCCGGACCTTGCCAGAGCAAACCAGAGCTTGAGCCGGAGCTAACAAAATCTAGTAGAACCTAGCGCCGGAGCTTACCAAAACTAGTACAATGAAGCACCTGCCGAAGCTTACCAAAACTAGTACAATGAAGCACCTGCCGGAGCTTACCAAAACTAGTAGATCCTAGCACCAGAGCTTACCAAAAACTAGTCAAAACTAGTCAACCCAAAACCGGAGCTAGACAAAGTACGTCGGAGCTTAGCAAAAGCATGCTGGAGCTATCAAATATATGCCGGAGCTATCAAAGACATGCCAGAGCTAAAGATAAAGCTCACCGGAGCTGACCAAAGCTAGTCGGACCTAGCATCGAACGTAACCGGAGCTACCCAAACCAAGTCAGACCTATGATCGGACCTTGCTATAGCTCGGAGCTAGAGTCGGACCTTGATAAAAAGGTGTTTTGGTGATATTAAAAACTTTTATCATCAAAGCCAAGTGTATTCACTACAAGCCAATGTATTCAGCACATATAGGTCTCACAGAGGAGCTTGTCAACCGACAAGAAGATATGCTCATCCACTAAAGGAAGAGATATCAAGAGGTTGAGAAACTCCTTGAGCTTGAGAAGGAGAAGAGCAAGTCACTTGAGCATGAGCTAGCCTTGAGTAAGGAAACTTACTTAAAACTAGAAGACCCACACATTGCAATCAAGGATGAACTTGCTAACTTGTCAAAAGTTAACAAAATCCTTGAAGTGCAACTTGAGTCACTCAAGCAAAGTGACTCCTCCTCCACCAAAAGCGTACCTTCCAAATGTGTAAATTCAACAACAACTATAACTTGCACGTGCTCTAATAAGAAAATATTGTTAAACATGATTCTTCTATTTCACACACTAAACATCCATCCCAATCTGCTAGACCTCCTAACGTCAAAGACGGTCTTGGGTTTACTAAAAATAAACACATGTCCACTAATGTTCATGTTAAGAAGCAAATTACTTTTGTTAAGGGAACATCAAAAGAATCTGAATTGCAAATACTATTCCGTACTTTTGAATGCTTCCTATGTACTTATGTAAGATAAATCTGGACATGTCTTTGCTAAATATGCAGGGCCACACCACAAGAACTCAAAAACTTGTGTGTGGGTGTCCAAGACTCTTGTGACTAACTTGCGAGGACCCAAGCAAGCTTGGGTACCTAAAACCAACAAATAACTCTGTTTTGCAGGCCTACTCCTTCGGTAGATCGAAATGGGTGCTAGACAGTGGATGAACTAATCACATGACCGGAGAGAGGAGTATGTTCGTTGAATATGAGCGCAATACGGATCCTAGTGAAGGAATATACTTTGGAGACAATAGCCAAGGAAAAGTCCTTGGTAGCGATAAAATTGAAATTTCTTTTCCATATACTCTTTCAAATATTTTACATGTCGATTCTCTAGATTATAATCTTTTGTCCATATATCAGCTGTGCAACAAAGGTTACAATTGTTTATTCACTAATGAGGTGTGATTGTTTTTAGATGAAGCGATGGCTCAATTGCTTTCATGGGAATGTTGAAGGGAAAGCTTTATCTTGTTGACTTCAACGAAGACAAAGCTGAACTCAACACTTGCTTGGTTGCGAAAAACTAACATGGGATGACTGTTGCATAGATGGCTAGCCTACGTTGGGATCACAAATCTGAAGAAACTTCTAAAAGGTGGTCACATCCGAGGTTTAAAATATGTTGGTTTTTAAAAAGACGGGCCGTGCAGCGCATGCAAGGAGGGAAAACAAGTTGGAGCACTACACCCCGCCAAGAACGTGATGACTATCTCAAGACCACTAGAACTTCTTCACATGGACCTCTTCGATCCAATTGCTTATCTAAGCATTGGTGGTAATAAATATGTATTGGTTATTGTTGATGATTTTTCTAGATTTACCTGGGTGTTTTTGTTGTATGATAAGTCAAAAACTCAGGAAATCCTCAAGAAATTTCTAAAAAGGTCGCAATGTGAATTCTCCTCAATGATCAGGAACATTAGAAGTGACAACAGAATGGAGTTCAAGAATACTCAAGTTGAGGAGTACCTAGATGAAGAAGGAATAAAGCATGAATTTTCGTCACCCTACTCCCTTGAAAAAATGGGGTGGCCAAAAGGAAAAATAGGACGCTCATCGAGATGGCGAGGACAATACTGGATGAATACAAGACTTCAGACCGATTTTAGGCTGAAGCGGTAAACACCGCTTGTCACGCCACAAATCAGCTATATCTTCATCGACTTTTGAAGAAAACGTAATATGAGCTTCTCATAGGTAACAGACAAAATGTTTCATATTTCAAAGTATTTGGATGCAAATGTTATATCTTGAAATAGAAACTGAGGACTTCGAAGTTCACTTCAAAATCTGATGAAGGGTTCTTTCTTGTTTATGATTCGAATGCCTACGCCTACCATGTCTTCAACAAAGTCTCTGGCGTTGTTGAAGTAGCACGTGACGTAGTGTTGGATGAAACTAATGGCTCCCAAGTAGAGCAAGTTGATCAGTGTGTGCTTGATCAAGAAGAAGCCCCATGCCAAGCATTGAGGAGGATGGCACTTGGTGATATTCGACCTCAAGAGCAACCATAAGACTCAAGTGCTCAAGATGAACCTTAACAGGAAAGCAATGGTCAACGGGAAGCTCATGCACAAGATGAAGATCAGGAAGATCAAGAAGATCAATATAATCATGGAAGCAATGATCTAGGGGGATATAAGGACAATGAAGAAAATGAAGTGCAAGTAACTTCACAAGTCCCTCACCCAAGAGTACATCAGAGCATACAAAGAGGTCATCCTGTCAACAACATCATTGGAGACATTGCTAAGGGAGTAACCACTAGATCTCGCATAGCTACTATATGTAAATATTACTCTTTTGTATATTTTTTGGAACCATACAGGGTAGAAGAAGCACTAAAGGATCCAGATTGTGTAATTGCAATGCAAGAAGAGCTGAACAACTTCAAGAGAAATGAAGTATGGGAGCTTGTAGAAAGACCAAAGGCGAACATTGTGGGAACCAAATGGGTCTTTCGGAACAAGAAAGATGAACATGGAGTGGAAACAAGAAATAAGGTGCGACTTGTGGAGAAAGGTTACTCACAGGTCAAAGGTTTGGACTTCGATGAAACATTCGCTCCCGTAGCTAGACTTGAGTCCATTCGTATTTTATTGGCATATGCTACTCACCATAATTTTAAGATGTATCAAATGTACATCAAAAGTGCTTTCCTCAACAGTCCCATTAAGGAGGAAGTGTACGTGGATCAGCCACTTGGATTTGAAGATCAAGAGTACCCCAACCATGTCAATAAACTACATAAGGCTCTCTATGGCCTTAAACAAGCTCCTCGAGCTTGGTATGAGTGCCTTAG
This sequence comes from Tuctoria greenei, assembly GCA_036927565.1. Taxonomy (NCBI): domain Eukaryota; kingdom Viridiplantae; phylum Streptophyta; class Magnoliopsida; order Poales; family Poaceae; genus Tuctoria; species Tuctoria greenei. The sequence goes on along the minus strand of JAYESD010000004.1, from coordinate 158,149,824 downwards.
AGATTTTCTAACTCAAAATGGTTTTAAAATTGGAAAGCTAATTATACTTTGTTTACAAAACATTTTGATGATCATCTATTTGTATGTAAAATCTATGTTGATGATATTATTTTTGGTTCTACTAATAAATCATTTTGTGAAGAGTTTAGCAAAATTATGACAAACAGATTCGAGATGTCAATGATGGGTGATTTGAAGTTCTTCTATGGATTCCAAGTGAAGCAATTAAGAGAAGGTACTTTCATAAGCCAAACCAAGTACATGCAGGACATCCTCGAGAAGTTCAAATATGGACAAAGCTAAGCTTATCAAGACACCCATGGCAACTAATGGACATTTTGATCTCAACGAAGATGGTCCAAATGTGGATCAAAAGGTATATCGGTCTATGATTGCTTCATTACTTTATTTATGTGCATCTAGGCTAGATATCATGCTTAGTGTTTGTATGTGTGCAAGGTTTCAAGCCGCACCTAAAGAGTGCCATTTAATAGCTGTAAAAAGAATTTTAAGATATCTTGTGCACACACCTAACTTGGGCCTTTGGTATCTCAAAGAATCCAAGTTTAACTTAATAGGATATTCCGATGCCGACTATGCAGGATGCAAAGTCGATAGAAAGAGCACGTCAGGAACCTACCAATTTCTTGGCAGATCCTTAGTTTCATGGTCATCTAGAAAGCAAAACTCCATTGCTCTTTCCATAGCCGAAGTGGATATGTTGCAGCCAGTAGTTGTTGCGCACAACTACTTTGGATGCGACAAACTCTAAGGGGTTATGGTTACAATCTGAATCATATTCCACTCCTATGTGGTAATGAAAGCGCCATAAAAATTGCACACAACCCAGTAGAACACTCAAGAACTAAGCACATAGACATTCGTCATCATTTCTTGAGAGATCATTCATTAAAAGGTGACATAGTAATCTCACATGTTAGGACTGAAAAATAGCTTGCAGACATTTTTACCAAGCCTTTATATAAAAAGAGATTTTGTGAGCTAAGAAATGAACTAATTATACTTGACTCTCGAAATGTGGCTTGAAACATTGCAATACTCGTTGTGATTTCAAAGTTTACTCATTGTTGCGAAAATTTGCCTCTTATCTCGATTTTCTCATTAAAACTATTTAAGTTAGTGAATCTTGGTGAATTATGACCATTGTATCATTATTGATTGCTTACTTGTCATATTATTCAAGATTATTTGTGAAATTTTGTCCTTTATATCACTATTAGATCAAACTCTCAAGTGATCTTGGAATCTAGTTCTGATTTGTCCAGCTGACCCGGACTAGTTCGACGTCAGCACCGGACTAGTCCATTGCTGCAGACTAGTCTGGCCCTGGTCCGGCATACCTCACTTATCTGGTCCTACACCATACTAGTCCGTATCTATCAGTATTAACCCTAGCCTGGCGCCAGGACATCTTCTTCCACCTCTCACAATCGCTCTTGCTCTCTCTCTCCTCGAGCTTGAACTCCCAAGGTGATTTTTGCGTTTAGCCACCAAAATCAAAGATTTCTCTACGGGAAATCTGCTCCTCGGCGCGAAGATTCCCCACTTTGGACTAATCCAGACCTCACTCTGCTCCTCCTCTTCGAATTGTTGATTTTTCGGTAAAACTCTTTCTTAACCCTAGTTCTCACCTTTCCTCAAATCTTGCTTATTTTTCTTGATTCCTAGGGCATACATTACCTTTCTAGATGTATTCCTACTATATTCCTACTCGTTGTGCATCAATTCGAGCTAGATTTGTTGAAAAATAGAAAGTTAGAGTTCATACGTCAATCCGGACTAGTCCGGTGTTCTAGTGTGGACAAGTCCGGTCCTCTGGACAAGTTGCACTCTAAAAACGGAAAACTCCGTTGCTCTGAATATTTCGACCTCTAAATTCTCATTTTCACAAACTCTACAATCAATTCTTAACAATCCTTGAAATCTCTTGTCAGGCACGATGTCGTCAGCTTCTAAGGACATCATTTGATTATGAAGACGAGTGTGATCGTCCAAGGGTACAAAAAGCCAAAGAGAGAGTCATGAAGAAGAGGCATGATCAAAATGTTCACTCCTCTCCTCCCGATGATGCTCTTCCAAAGAAGAGGAGAGTGGTAGTGAAGAAAGCTATAAACAAGGATGGTGCTGGAAGCTCATCGGCACCTAGGAGAAGCGCCAGCAAGGGCAAAGGACTGGCTAGTGGTCCTATTGGTCCGTTGAAGATGAAGGCCCCTATTCACCACAACAGGCAACCTTCAAATGATGATTTCACTAGAAAAGGAAGGAATTGGCTGAAAGATACAGAAAGATTGAAGTCTATGAGCAACCTAAATAGTTAGCTGATCCTAGATTCTAGAACAATTTTCTTGTTGACCATTATGAGCATGTTTACATGAAGATGAGGAACCCAGTGATTGAAAGTCAGTGGGTCAATGTCACCTATCTCCAATGCAAGAAGTGCCGAGCCTATCAAGAGGTCCTGGAGGCATTGGAGAGACATGGATTGAAGGATCTCATATCCTTCCAGAATGTCTAAAAAAATGAGGTTATAACTCAATTTTACTCTACTCTCTATTTCGCCCGTGATGATGGGGATAAGATGATATTGATGACACATGGATCAAAGTACAGTGTCACTTATGAGGAATTTTCCAGGATACTTAATCTTGAAGATACCTTGGATAATGAGATCATGATTCATAACTTGAAGCATCTGGAGAAAGATGAGCTAGATTTCCTCTATGACACAAGAGTGCCTTACAAGTCTCCAACTACCAAAAACTAGATTTCCTCTATCTGGAAGACCATAGCTCCCAAGGAAGGAGATGCAGGAACCATCCAAGGGACTCTAAGGACCTTGATGAAAGTGATAAGTAATAGAAGGACCTTCAATGTCTTTGAATACATCTACAATGACATTGTGAACATCGCCATTACTCCAAATAGATCACGTGGCTATGCACCTTATATTATGCACATGATTGAGAAGGTGACATAACTTGAGTTTGTCAAAGATGTTCCTCACACAGGCCTCAAGCCCCAGAGGCCAACTATTTACACTATTCCTTTCGCTCCTGCCTCACCTGAGTGAGCAGAGATCTAAGCATGCAAATGAAGGGACAAGGGCTCCAGCTGCTACTCCTGCTCCTCCACCCTCTAGAGAGTCCTCCAGTGGTGTGCTAAAAATGCTTTCATCCATCTTTGCATCCGGTCGCAAAGTGGAAATTAAGAAGCACAGGGAGAATTTGGCCAGGAAGAGACATCAAAGATACGTGAAGGCCAACATCAAATCTATTTGTGAGAATCTATAGATTGAGCCAGTGGGATCACCTCAGATTTAAGAGGATTCCGAAGAGGATATCACTGAGATGGCAACCCTCTCGGAGCAAGATCTTGCATCATTTGGACTAGCAAGTGTCTCTGCTCCTCCTCCTCAGCAAGCACATGGAAATGAATATGAAGATGAAGAGAGGACCAAGAGTGTGGAAGGCAACCGTGATGAGTGATTCACTCAATTTTTCCTTTTCTGGTGTCTTGATGCCAAAGGGGGAGAGATTGAGACTAGTAGCTTATTTTATAGCCTTACGGACTTGTTATCGAGGACATGTATCTTAATTTCAAATTAATGTAATATCTTTTGGATGTGCCTACTTTACTTAATGTGTGATGATTAGTTCAATGCTAATGTGATGGTTGCTGCTATAATATTTATGGGCTTATCTTTTGCTCATCACATAAATTGATCACACTCACGTTATAGGTACCCCAACATAAAGAGTGCATATATGTGAGAAGTTTTAATTTCTCATTTGTCATTCTCATATATGCACACTTAATGAAAATAAATTTTACTCTTAATTGTGAAATCTCAATTGGTTGTCATCAATCACCAAAAAGGGATAGATTGAAAGTGCATATAGGCATTCCCTCATGGGTTTTGGACGATTGATGACAAACAAATGAGATCCTAATTAACTTGTTGAGATGAATGCAGGTTAACTCAAAGGAGATGGTTTGGTGCACTCAAAAAGTGAAAAATGAAGTGATGAAGAAAAAGAAAAGCCCAATTGATGAATAAAGCACGAAGTAGATTTATTTGTATAGGATGTGTGTGAGAGACACATCCCAAGAGCTCAAGTCTTTGCAGAGGTGTAAGAGCTTAAAATCAATCTTAATAATTCACTGAGCATCGGACTAGTCAGCTCACAAAATGGACTATTTTGTTCAACTCTCTAGAGTCTCACTTCACAGTGCACCGGACTAGTCCGTTGTCAAGCCGAGCTAGTCCGTTCAACATTATGGAATCTTACTTCACAGTGCATCGAACTAGTCCGTTAAACTTTTTGATGTTCCATAACGCTGTGCACTGGACAAGTCCGCTCATGGATCGGACTACTCCAAAAAACTTTCTGATGTTCCACAACACGATGCACCGGACAAATCCGTTCCTGGACCGGACCAGTCCGAAAAACTTTCTGATGTTCCAATACACAGGGCACTGAACATTTTCGAACTTCTACCGGACTAGTTCGGTATACCTCACACATATTCATGTTCTTATTGTGCTGCACATTCCACATGTATTTTACATAGCACACCGGACAAGTACGGTCCCCTGTACGGACTAGTCCGGTCGTCGAGATCCCTAACGGTAATAACTTTGGAAGAACTGTAAATAGAGATCCAGGACCCCACAAACACAACTCTCGTATTCTACTGCCAAGAACTGAAACCCTACAAAAACAACACTCATGTATTGGTCTAGTCTGAAAAATTTTCTGATGTTCCACGATACGATGCACCGGACAAGTCCGTTCTTGGACCGGACTAGTCCGAAAAACTTTCCGATGTTCCAAACACAGGGCACCGGACATTTCCGGACTCCTACCAGACTAGTCATGTATACCTCACACATATTAGGGTTTTTAGTGTGCTACACATTCCACGTGTATTTACATAGCACACTAGACAAGTACGGATTTCAGTACAGATTAGTCCAGTCGTCGAGATCCCTAACGGTAATAATTTTGGAAACTCTATAAATAGGAGGTCCATGACCCCACAAACACAACTCTCGTATTGTACTATCAGGAACTGAAACCCTAGTGCCGCGTCTTGTCCCAAGAGAAAAAAACACATCTCTCTAAGGTCCTCAAAAGTGAAAATCCTTTCGGTATTCAGATTTGGGATTGGGAGATTGTTGTCTACGTGTCATTGAGCTCTTGGGGTTCGATCTCTTTACACTGTTGAATTACTTGTATACTTTTCGACAATATTAGATCATCCTTTTTTCCTCTGCAATTCATGTGGGAGCCCTCAATGTGTGAGGTTGCCCCACCAACTCAGTGATTACCCGTGATAGTGGAATCAAGTCGGCCTTGTGTTGTGACTTGATGAGGGAAAGGGTTTGAAGAGACTCGGCACTGTGTTGGCCTCCTCAACGAGGACGTATATCTCTTTGGTGAGATCGAACCTCGGTCAAGATTCGTGTCCTGTGTGCTCATTTCTTTACTTTTGCAAGTTTCATCATCTAGGGCATTAGAATTGATCTATCAAGTAAATTGTGTTTCATGTGCAAGTTTGCAATATTGATAGTTGAATCAAGTTTGTTTGAATAGTAATTAAATTCTGCTGCTATAACATTCACAATCTCTTTATCAACACTTGATCAGTTCACAACACATCAGCACATCGGACTGGTCCGCAGTGACACCGAGCAATTCCGGTCCCTTGGGTAGTTCACGATTTGATTAAGTGTGCGGGATAACTTTAAAAGCCTATTCACCCCCCTCTAGGCCACATTCAATCAGATGTCAATATGTGGCAGCACATGGCTCAAATGGTCGACCTACATGAGTATTCAAGGACATCCAACGGCGTAGCGCCCCAAAATAGTCAAAGAACCCACAACGGATGGTGCACTGACTAGGTCGGCCGAGCCCGTGGCTGGGACGACTTGGTAGTGGCAGCAAACGCGATCAATTTCCACGTGTCGACCTCCTGCGGTGAGCTAATAGCGATGGAGACTGATTTGTGTGCTTTTAGTGGCGGGAACCGGCTCTACTCAATGTATAAATAGGGGGGATCCCTCACTTCACTACACACACCACTCAAGCATTCTCTCTTGTATACACTAGTTCTCCCAGGTCCTTAGTGGAGGTTAGGTTGTAGAGAGGAGCCTCTAGTCCCAGGCCCAAATTGGGAAAGGTATGGCTCATGTATCTTTGTTATTCTATTTGACTTTATTCATCATAATAATATTATTATTAGTCTCTCTTTATTCATATACTTGGGCAAAGCATTTTTTGTTTGATTGTGGAGTCCATGTATGAGCTAGGTGTAGATGTTATTATGGTCTAATCATAATGCTCATATCATGTTATAATAAACATCATACACCACCACTATAGTCTAATTAGGTAATAGCATGTTTTTGTTAATATGAGTAAGTTAGTGCTTGGTCCCAACATTGATTCAACGACGTTTAGGTTAGTCATATTGCCTTAGGGTGATACTTGTACCCGTACCCTTAAGGTATTTACTTAATATGTAAGTGTGGTGCTTAGGTAGTTAAGTAGCATTGGATGTCTCGTAGACCCACGGGTTGTAGGGGTATGCGGCAGGTGGTGACAGCCCTGTTCGTCCTTCATAATCCTCCATGTTCGGCTATGCCACAAGCTCGAGGCGGGAATCGTCCAGATGTTGACAGGGGTTAATCCATACCCTGTATGTTGGACCACTAAGTCCTAGTATTCATCGTTAGCATACTCATATGCACACTAATAGGTTATGTATATGAGTAATTAGAGCACAGTAGGAGTAGCACCTTCTCGTAGCTTAACACTCACTAGGACAACCTTACTCTTAGTGTAGATTGCTTAGGTGTGTGTCACACTACCCCTATTATCATCTTACCCCACTTTTTATAAATACTTAGTACCTTATGCGTTGATCATGAGAATAGTGTTCCCTTTACTTCACCGCCTTCCTTTGGGATAAATACTATAACCATGGGAATACTCTTGTGTGAAATTCTACCACGTTATCTTTCGTGCGCTTGCGGATCTCATCTCTCAGCGGAGATGATTTGTGGTGTTAAGAAATACCAACAAGCATTTATGGCACCGTTGCCGGAGAAGGCAAATGAAGTGAAAGATAGCTATCACTTATGATTAAGTTGTAGGTAATAGTAGTTATTAGACATTATTACCCTTGCTTTGTTTTCTACATTGTGTGAAAACAAGGTAGTGCATGGCTAGCCCATTTCATGGGAAAGCCAATGAGGACGCAAGTGCTAACATGCAAAAGCAACTCGAGGCATTCCTCAACAAATTCTTCCTGTTGGGCAACACCATTGCCCACAACGGGAGAGTTCTCCAGCTTCCAGTAGGAGCCAAAGGCATCTATCCCCAAACTTTGGCCGAGGCTCCAAGATTATATCTTGGTTTGCCTTCACCATGGGGGTGGATAGTTGGCTCATCATTCAACACTCCTACAACAAGTTGACATTGTTGACTAGTGATCAAATTCATCCTGGAGTTGGAGGAGACCTTTTCTCAATGATCATGAGAAGGATGAAGATTTAATTGAAAAGAAGGTCACCATTCAAGGGGTGGATCCATGATGACGCAGATATTCCGCCCTGTCCGGACATTGAGTTGCAGAAGCTCCAATTTCACGTGCAAATATGTACTAACCTAACACATTCCATGGTGCATTTTACACATGGTGTGATGACATATTTAATGTAGTTTCCAAAGCAACAAACGGTGCGCCATTAGGACTTCTCAATCAAGAGTAATGAATATTTTACTGCAAAGAGGTCAAGAGCTGAAACAATGCGCGAGGCACCTCGGTAATACATTTTGCGGAAGCTCTTTAAGTCATCTGAATCCATCAACTTAGGGTCCTTTCACACCTAAACTAGTATGGCTGTTCCTAGTATAAATATGTAGCATTTCTATGGATTCTAGAGACTTCAAACATGAGAAATTATCCTTATGTTTAGCTGTGTGCTAACAATTTCTAAGAGAGAGAGATCTCTACCCCCTTTGCTCTTTTGATTTCCTTGAGGGACTACTGTAGTGGCTGCTTCATCGGCTTGCAATCAGTGCTCCTGGTCCATTGATTCCAGGTTGTGTTGGTTTGTTCTTTGAGAGTGTGGTTGAGCGAATCCTCGATTCAGGTTGCTGGTTTAAGACGGTGTTTGGTTTCAAGTTTTATTCGTTAGGTTGTACTGGTTACTTTGGCTTCTTTGAAGCTAGTTATCGTGCTGCTTCATCAGCTCCCAATTCGTGTTCCTAGTCCATTTAATATAGGTTGTGTTGGTTGGTTCATTGAGAGTGTGGTTGGGCAAATCCTCGATTCATGTTGCCAGTTAAAGACGGTGGTTGGCTTCGAGTTTTATTCGCCAGGTTCCACTAGTTATCTTGGCTTCTTTGAAGCTAGTTATCGTGCCGCCTCATCGGCTCCCAATTGGTGCTCTTGGTCCATTGATTCCAGGTTGTGTTGATTGGTTCTTTGAGAGTGTGGTTTGACAATCCGCGATTCAGGTTGCCGGTTAAAGACGATGGTTGGCTTTGAGTTTTATTCGTTAGGTTGCACTAGTTATCTTGGCTTCTTTGAAGCTAGTTATCGTGAAGTGTGGTTGGGTGAATCCTCGGTTTAGGTTGCCGGTTAAAGACGGCGGTTGGCATCGAGTTTTATTCGTCAGGTTGCACTAGTTATCTTTCCTTCTTTGAAGCTAGTTATCTATCTTGGCTTCTTTGAAGCTAGTTATTGTGTTTGTGATCCTACGTTGTGAAGATCGGGACCCCAATCCATATCATTTGGTATCAGAGCTTTCATTGACATGGTAGGAGCCTTTACTCTAGGGTGACAAAGAAATAGGGTCGAGGGCGACTCATCTTCAAGAGGGGAAGGATGATGCACATATTCTGCCCTGTCTGAAATAGTTTGGGCTGTCCGAACGTTGCACTGCAGATGCTCTAATTTCACGTGCAAATCTGTATGAACCAGGCACATCCCCTGGTGCACAATACACATGGTGTGAAAACATATCAAGTCTAGCTTCCAACGCAACAAACGGTGCACCATTTGGCCTTCCCAATCAAGAGTAATGAGTGCTTAGTGCAAGGAGGTCAAGAGCTGAAACAATGCATGAGGCACCTCGGTAATACATTTCGTGGAAGCTTCTTAAGTTATCTAAATCCATCAATTTAGGATCCTTTCCTGTCTAAACTAGGAGTGTTGTTGCTAGTATAAATATGTAGCATTTCTATGGATTCTAGAGAATTCAAACATGATTTATTATCCTTTTTGTTTAGCTGTGTGATAAAAAAAATTTAGAGAGAGATATTTACCCTTTGCTCTTCTGATTTCCTCATGGGATTACAGTAGCAAACTCTTCATCCTCTACCAATCAGTGCTCCAGAGGGTTGTGGTTGTTTGTTTTTTGAGAGTGTTGTTGAACGAATCCTTGATTTAGGTTGCTGGTTAAAGACGGTGGTTGGCTTCAAATTTTATTCATCATGTTGCACTAGTTATCTTGGCTTCTTTAAAGCTAGCTATCGTGCCGCTTCATCAGCTCTCAATCGGTGCTCCTGGTCCATTGATTCCAGGTTGTGTTGGTTGGTTCTTTGAGAGTGTAGTTGGGCGAATCCTCGATTCAGGTTGTCAGTTAAAGACGGTGGTTGGCTTCAAGTTTTATTTGTCAGGTTGCACTAGTTATCTTGGCTTCTTTGAAGCTAGTTACCGTGCTGCTTCATCGACTCCCTATCGGTGCTCCTGGTCCATTAATTCCAGATTGTGTTGGTTGGTTTATTGAGAGTATGGTTGGGCGAATCCTTGATTTAGGTTGCCGATTAAAGACGGTGGTTGGTTTCGAGTTTTATTCGTCAGATTGCACTAGTTATCTTGGCTTCTTTGAAGCTAGTTATCGTGAACTGTGGTTGGGCGAATCCTTGATTCAGGTTTCAGTTAAAAACTGTCATCGACTTCGAGTTTTATTCATCAGGTTGCACTAGTAATCTTGGCTTCTTTGAAGCTAGCTATCTATCTTAGCTTCTTTGAAGCTACTTATCGTATTTGTGATCCTAAATCATGAAGATCAGGACCTCAATCCGTATCATTTGGAATCAGAGATTTCGTTGACACAGCATGATCCTTTACTCTTGGGTGACAAAGAAATAGAGTCGATGGCAACTTCTTTTCAAGAGGGGAGTGATGATGCAGATATTCTGCCCTGTCCGAACTAGTTCGGGCTGTCCGAACGTTGTGCTGCAGAAGCTCCAATTTCATGTGCAAATCTGTACCAACCTGTCACGTCCCCTGGTGCAGAGTACATATGTTGTGAGGATATATCAAGTCTAGTTTGCAATGCTACAAACGGTGTACCATTTGGACTTCCCAATCAAAAGTAATAACTGTTTTACTGGAAGGAGGTCAAGAGCTAAAACACTACGTGAGGCACCTCGGTAGTACATTTTGTGGGAGCTCTTTATGTCATGATGTGGATATTTTGCCCTATCTGAACTAGTTTGGACTGTTCGAAAGTTGTGACCCAATAGCTCCAATTTCTCGTGCAAATCTTTAACAACTTGGGACGTCCCCTGGTGCATAGTACACATGGTGTGAAAACATATCAAGTCTAGTTTCCAAAGAAACAAACGGTGTGCCATTTAGACTTTCCAATCAAGAGTAATGACTGTTTTACTCCAAACAGGTCAAGAGCTGAAACAATGCGCGAGACACCTCGAGAATACATTTCGCGGAAGCTCTTTAAGTCATCTAAATCCACAACTTAGGGTCATTTCACACCTAAACTAGGAGGGTTGTTCCTAGTATAAATATGTAGCATTTCTACAGATTCTAGAGACTTCAAACATGAGATATTATCTTGTTGTTCAGCTGTGTGCTAACAATTTTTGAGAGAGAGAGAGAGAGATCTACCCCTTTGCTCTTGTGATTTCCTCGCGGGATTACACTAGTGGCCGCTTCATCGGCTCTCAATCGGTGCTCCGGGTTCATTGATTCCGGGTTGCGTTGGTTGGTTCTTTGAGAGTGTGGTTGGGCGAATCCTCGATTCAGATTGCCAGTTAAATACAGTGGTTGGCTTCGACTTCTATTCATTAGGTTGCACTAGTTACATTGGCTTCTTTGAACCTAGTTATTCCAATGCTTCATCGGGTCCCACTCGGTGCTCCTGGTCCATTAATTTCAGGTTGTGTTGGTTGATTCTTTGAAAGTGTGGTTGGGTGAATGCTCGATTCTGGTTGCCGGTTAAAGATGGTGGTTGGCTTCAAGTTTTAGTCGTCAGGTTGTAGGATCGAAGAGCACGTGAAAAGCTACTAGAGGGGAAGTGAATGGTAGATTAAAACTTTTTCAACGGAAGCAATGAAAATCCCTTGGCAGAAAAACGATCCATTAAAGAAATCGTGTGTGAGATGAAACTAAACGTGTTTCACTGTGAAAAAGTGATAGATATCAGATATAATCAAGTCACGAAGATGACACAATAATAATCACTCAAATATGTCGAGAGAAACTCAAGTTAAGATCGAAAGATCGAACAATGGTCAATCTGTCCTACCCGAGAAAAAAAACAGATCTGTAATACTGCAAAGAAACTCGTGTAGATCAAAAACCACAAATCGAATGACCGTGAAATTTTGACATATGATAATAGTCAAGTTGTGAAGACAAACCAAAAAGAATCATGTCAATTGGATCTGTAAAAATTGAGTTATTATAAAACAACCAAAGAAAGGTAGTGCTGTGCAGAAAACTCGACGAGAAAAACTTGTCTGGAACAAGTCGGACGAACAAGGCACAATAGTTCCTTTCAACTACGAATTTTATTCAATAGAACACAAGAGGAACAAATTCATGCACCACGAGCTCTAGCCTCCCTTCCTTATATGACCAGCCCTTAGGCTAACCCAATCTCAACTAGGACTCTAATCCTACTCAAAACACGAATCGAAACTTTCCATAACTACTTAAGACTCTTCTATACACACATAGAAGCAATATTAAGACTTCCAAACACATTAGGAACGTATATCACATTCCTAAAACAATCCAAATTCGTGATCCACACGGAATCCTATCATAACCAACTCAAAACTTTCCATATTTGAGTCAAACCCGACTCAGCCGCAGTCTGAGTCCATAACCTAGTCGGTTGGACCTTTCCGACCAATTCTTTATGTCCACATCTCTTCATCACGTCTCAAAACTATGTAGCCACGTCCATGCAGTCCTTGAACATGTGCAAACATCTTACAACAACGTCCATGATACCTTCATATGCATTGTTCTTGATTCAAACATGTCGCGCGGCCTCCCAATCAACTCAACCACAATTCCTCCCGAACTTGGTTGTTGAACCTCATCTTCTCCCTAAGACTAGAACAATGGATCCCGTCACCAGCTACGTCTTGAACTCAAGCAACACCTTCACATGAATAAACAACCAATACTTCCGAGCACAAGTCCTCGACCTGACTCTCGTTAGTTCTAAAACTACAACATCTTACGTGGGCACTTCACATAAGCATGTTGCAAACCATAGACAAATGATATCAACCATAAACACCAAAACTCACCAAAAACATAGTAAAATTATAATAAGAAACCTTTCCATAAGTGTAAAGCAAGTTCGAAACATTGCAAGATAAAAGCAGAAACACTGCGATCAAGCACCGAACCTTGCCAAATCTAACCGGACCTTGAACCGGAGCTTACCAAAGCTAGCAGGACCTAGCGCCGGAGCTAACCAAAGCTAGTAGGACCTAGAGCCGTACCTTGATGATAAAGGTGTTTTGGTAGTATTCGAAACTTTTATTGCCATAGCAAATGTATTCAGCTCACATAGGTCTCACAATCTCCCCCTTGATGAATGCATTGGCAACACCATTTAAAATCCGAACATTGGCATGAAAAGTTTTGAGAACAACTACTCCCCCTATTTGAAAATCAAATGAGATAGAAATAAATTTCCCCCCTTATACATATTTCTCCCCCTTGCATACTTATCTTTAAAAATTCACCTTATTATCTCTCCCCCTTTGACAATGTATTCAACAAGGTTGAAAAGAGAAATGTTAATTGTTATGAGCATATTATAACATATACATATGAAACAAAGCTCATCCAAATCATACTATCAAGTAACTTACACTATTACATCAATGAGATACATAAAGTAGTGTAAGCCATGCTAGAGATCAAATGTACTTTTCAATTTAAGCAAGTCATGATCTCACTAACTTAACTATTTCAAGACCTCAAAGCATGACACTTGTTGCTGCATTTTATTATTTTTTCAAAGAAAAAATTTTGATCATATGATATTTGCAAGAGATTATATGCGCATCTGCCTTATTCTAACCAACCAAGCCAAGCCTATGCCATTTGACAATCAGAAGCTTAAGGACATGGTTTTAGTCATACACAACTTCTTCCAAGTTCATATCTAAGTGCAATGATAAGCATCTCAAAAGAAGAAATGTGATGCATGCATATTCTGTGATCTTTTCTCAACTTATATTTGTTCATAAAACTTAACATGTGAGTTGATTACTTGATTAATTATTTATGATTAAAAGCACTTGTGAGCATGCAACAAGTTCAAAACAGCAAGAAAGTTCGACCATGACCAGATTTAGTATAAGTAATTATTCAAATTACTAGACATGGAAAAAACTTCAAAATGTATAACACGAGTAATGTAGTAAGAACTTTCAACATGTAAAAGAAATCACAAAGTCATATATGTATAAAATACTATACTCATATTATTTTAATTTTAGATTCACACATAGGCTTCTCAAGTTTCAAAACTCCCCCTCAATGTAAGCCATGAGGATGCATAACCCCTATTTCACTACGAAGAAAACAAAAACAAGTGAAATTCAAAGGTTTTGTAAAAGTGTCAGCCAATTGTTGTTCGATATCTACATGGTGAAGCACAATGTTTCCTTTGTCAACATTATCACGGAGAAAGTGATACCTTATGTCAATGTGCTTAGTTCTAGAATGTTGCACGGGGTTTTTAGCAATGCAAATGGCACTAGTGTTATCACAAAACTGTGGAACACTATCTAGATCAACCCCATAGTCCTTAAGTGTTTGAACAATCTAATGAAGTTGTGAGCAAGCACTAGCAGCAGCTACATATTCAGATTCAGCTGTGGATTGTGCAACTGAGTTTTGTTTTCTAGAGGACCAAGCAACTAGTGAATTACCAAGAAAATGACAAGCACCGGAAGTACTTTTCCTATCAATCCTACAACCTCCAAAATCACCATAAAAAAAGCTTTCAAAGTAATGGTTGAGGAAGAAGGAAGAAAAATGCCAAATTCTTGAGTTCCATGTAAGTACCTGAGAATCCTTTTGACGGCTTGACGATGTGAAGCACGTGGGGAGGCTTGAAACTGTGCACAAAGACATACGCTGAATTGTATGTTCGGTCCTGATGTTGTGAGGTATAAAAGTGATCCGATCATGCTTCCATATACTTTCTGATCCATGGGTTCACCATCTTCATCAAGTTTAAGTGTTGTTGCTGTTCCTATTGGTGTCCAAAGATGCTTGCTTTTGTCCATGTTGAAGCGCCATAGGAGGTCTTTTGTATACTTCGTTTGATGCACAAAGGTACCCTCCTTGGTTTGCTTGATTTGCACCCCAAAAGGTACGTGAGTTCTCCCATCATACTCATCTCAAATTCTGAACTCATCATATCTGAAAACTTGGACACAAAATCATGAGAAACACAACCAAAGATAATACCATCCACATACACTTGAACGAATAATGAGTCATTGCCATGCTTAAGAACAAAAGGAGTTTTATCAACCTTGCCCATGGAAACCCCCTTTTCAAGTAAGAATGTTTTTAACCTATCATACCATGCTCCAGGGGCTTGTTTGAGACCGTACAAGGCTTTGGACAGTTTGTAAATATGATTAGGAAAATCTGGATTTTCAAAACCCGGTGGTTGTTTGACATAAACCTCCTCATCTATGTAGCCATTAAGAAAAGCACTTTTAACATCCATTTGATATAGCTTAAAACCTTTAGATGCAGAAAAAGGTAACAAAATTCTTATGGCTTCTAATCTAGCAACAGGAGCAAATGTTTCATCAAAATCTAGACCTTCAACTTGAGTGAAACCTTGAGTAACCAACCCAGCCTTATTCCTAACCACAACCCCATCCTCACTTTTTTTTATTTTTAAACACACATTTAGTTCCAATTAAAGTGTGACCTTGAGGTGGAGGTACAAGTTTCCAAACATTATTTCTTTCAAAATTTTCTAACTCTTCTTGTATGGCAATAATCCACGATTCATTAGTGAGTGCGTGTGATATATCTTTGGGTTCATAAGAGAAAGAAAAGCAGAATGAGCATGAGAGTTTGGATTGCAAAACCTAGACCTTGTGACTCGTTCGTGCAAGCTTCCAATAATTTTATGTGGGGGATGTCTTTTGAGAACCCACAGGGGAGTGGACACTTCACAAGCTTCTTCTTCTTCATGTTCATCAAATCGATGAGCTTGTGACTTGAGGAGGATCTGGACAAGAAATGGTGGTTGTCGCTGCTAGTTGTGAATCCGAAACAGGAGCTAGAACAATATCATTAGCTGCTGAATTTTTCAGGCAGCAACACCACTTCTTCCTCATCTTCAACGAAAATGCTTTCCCCCTGCGTATATGGATCCGGACCTGCAATGTTTGAGCTAGTACCTGTGCTAGCTTCATCAAAAGACACTTCACAAGTCTCCACAGTTTTGTTAGTGTCAAGTAAATGCACACGGTAGCCTCTAGTATGAGATGGATAACCAAGAAACATGCCGTCAATAGATCTAGGTTTAAATTTATCAAGATTACCATGTTTCTTAACAAAGCATTTGCAACCAAAGACCAGAAAATGCGTAACACCGGGCCTATGTCCAAACCATGGTGTTTTACCTAGCTTAGCGCGCAAGAAAACACGATTTGAGAGATATTAGGCAATTGCAATCGCATCAACCCAAAATTTCCTAGGAGTTTGATATTCATCAAGCATAGTCCTGGCCATCTCAACTAAGGTTCTGTTCTTTCTTTCTACAACACATTTTGTTGAGGTACATATGGTGAAGAAAATTGATGATCTATTCCATTTTTAGCACAAAAGTGATTAAAAGATTGATTTTTAAATTAGGTTCTATTATCACTTCCGAATGTTTTTAAAGATCCTAGGTGATCAATTGATAATCTAAGAAAAATAGTTATAATGTGACTAAAAGCTTCATTCTTAGATGCCATAAAGTAAACCCAAGAGTATCTAGAATAATCATCAACAATCACAACAACATACCATTTACCTCCGAAGGATTGAACACGTGAAGGTCCTACGGTGTCAAGGTGCAAAAGTTGACCCGGTTCAGTTGTCATGATCATTGTGAGAGGAGTATGTGAACATGTAACCATCTTAGCATGTCTACAAGAAGAGCACACAATTTATTTGTCCCCTTTAAGCTTAGGCAGACCACGTATGCGATCAAGAGCACTAACATGCATTAGATGATCAAAGCCTACGTCACCAAGTCTACGATGCCAAAAATATAAGTTCTTTGAGTCATTAGCAATTAGACACCTATGCTTAGAGGAAGACATATCAAAATCAGCTTTAAAAACTCTTCCAAGCTGAGACATGTTAAAAATAAGCTCACTATTTGAATTTATATCTTTGGAGCAATTTTTAGTGAAAATAATTTCCAGATTTTCATCTAGCAGTTGTGAAACAGAAAGCAAGTTGTATTTCAAATTTTTAACAAGTGCCACATCCTTCAAAGTGTAGTGATTATTTACTCTAACCGACCCTTAGAAATTATAGGAGTGGAAGAATTATCGGCATAAGTAACATTTTCTACACGTGACACAAAAGAGAGGGGGGAGAACCATTCTTTGTTACCGGTCATGTGGCGTGAGCAACCAGAATCCACAATCCAAACGTTCTCCTTCCTCAAGCGTGTAACCTACATAGAAGCACAATACGTCAATGACTCAATAATGGGGTTAGTCAAAAGGCATTTAGAAATCCAGTACCGAGTCACACGACGTGCAGCAGGAATAACACGTGAAAGATAAGATAAAACAACAGGTTTATGAGCCAAAACTTGAGGATTTTTGTACCCAACTACTGTCCTACAAGATGTTACATGTGTAGCACGAAAAACAGTAGGTTTGGGAGCAAACTTTGCATGTTTTTTACTCATTACAGCAAATTGCATGTTCCTATCATTCGGTTTAGCAAGTGCAGCAAATTTTGCATGAAAGTTATGAGATCTAGAAATCATTATTTCCTTTTTATGTTGTTTCGCTAGTCTATAACAAAAATCTATGACATGACCATCTCTACCAGAGTAGGTACAATGAAATTTAACTTTGTGTTCATGTCTAGATGAGCAAGCAACATTTTTATTTGAAACCAAATGAGACAACACTTCTGCATATTTGAAAACCACTTCTTTTTGTTTAGGAACTGTTTCTATCAAACAACTTCCTAATGACTTTACAATTTTAGGTGGATGTTCCTTAGCATGAGCATGAGAATCAAAACCTAAACCAGTATTATCATTGCAAGACTTGGAAGAATTCAGCAGCATGTTTAGGTTCTTATTCTCATTACATAACCGATCTAATGTCCTATGCATGTTATCAATTTTATTGGACAGATCAAGACAATTTTTACATGAAGTTTTTCCTTTTAATTTGCAATTGGAACAAAATTTAACTTCATGAGAACGTAAATCATTGTTCAATATAGAAATTTCATTCATAGCATCTTGTAGTTTCTTATCAAGATCATCACAAGTAGAACAATGCAAAACAAATGTAGAACAACTAGCATCTTTCAAGTTTTTATCATTAACTGCAACAAGCTCTCTATTCTTTTCAATTTCTAACTCAAGTTTATCAAGTGTGGGGGTGTGTGCACTTCTTAATGAGGACAATTGTTCATATATTAAATCACATGAGGGACATGCATCGCCACTAGGAATCAAAGTTTTTAAATGGTTGATTTCAGATTCTAGTGATTCAATTTTGGCGGCACTATCCCTAAGCTTTTTGTCATTTTTCTTAACTATAATGGTGGCACAAGAAATAGCATCACACATTTCTTTGCAAGTAGGACATACCTCTTCATTGTCTCTTTTGTGTTTTGCATCCTCCATACTTGATCTTGATTTGCCCGCCATGAAGCACAAGTTTGCCAAATCATCTTCATCTTCATCACTTCCAATGTCCACATCGCTTGAGCCAAGTTCTTGAAGTGTGGAGATAAAACTGCTCACCAATTGACATCCTGTAAAACCCTTCTTTTTTTTATTATCATTTGGAGAGGAGTGATTCGTCCTTGTTTGCTTGTCACCCCGGGAAGTAGGACCTGAAAGGTTAGGGCAATCTGAATGAAAATGTCCTGTCTTACCACATTCAAAACATCATTGAGGCCCAAAGCTTCCTCTCCTTCTAGTTCTCACATTTTGCAATGCTTTTGAATACCTAGTAGAGAGAATTACTAGATCCTCCTCTAGAAACTCCTCAATCTGTTCAAGGGTTAGAGAGGACAACAAAGCAAGTGTACCACAGGATGAAGATTGGCCGGAGCAAGGCATATTAAATTGAGAAACAAATGCAAGAGACTTGTTGTGGTTCTTACGTGAGATTATGTCAATTTCATGAGTTTTTAACTTGGAATACAACACATCTAAAGTAATTGTACTCAGGACAGTAGATTCACGAATAGATGTGACTTTCATCTCCCAAATTGACATATCTAATGCACTTAACAATTGTCTAGCATTTTCAGCATCTGAAAAATTAACATTGACACTATGCAAGTTGCTGAGAATTTTATTAAAGCGAGCAAAAAGGTCATCAATAGACTCACTGGGTTGCATCTCAAAGCGCATGCATTCTTTCTTTAACATTTCTTGCCTTACCTCCTTGATCATGTTGGACACTTCATGGTAGTCACAAAGTGCTTTCCACACATCGTATGCAGATCGGAGGTGTGCAACACGGTCGAAGTCGCTTTGAGTTAATCCTTGTATGATCAAGTTTTGAGCCTTGTTGTTGTTGTCGACATCTCTCAGATTTGTAGCTGTAACTTAATCGATTGACAACACTTCATAAGGCTTGTATACCTTCTCCCATATGTGAAGCCTTGTGCCTTCCAAACCTGAAAATCAATACCACTAAAGACACAAGGTTTTGCGGAGTATTTCTCCATGATGATTAGTCAAAACACGTGCAAATCATAAATATTAGAGCACTGTGGCTCTGATACCAATTGTAGGATCAAAGAGCACGTGAAAAGCAACCAGAGGGGGGTGAATGGAAGATTAAAACTTTTTCAATGGAAGCAATGAAAACCCCTTGGTAGAAAAATGATCCGTTATTGAAATCGTGTGTGAGACTAATCTAAACATGTTTTACTGTGAAAAAAGTGATAGATATAAGATATAATCAAGTCACGAAGATTACACAACAAGAATCACTCAAATCTGTCGGGAGAAACTCAAGTTACGATCGAAAGATCAAACAAAGGTCAATCTGTCCTACCCGAGAAAAAAAAAAACAGATCTGTAATACTGCAAAGAAACTCGTGTAGATCAAAAACCACAAATGCAATGACCGTGAAATTTTGACATATGATATATAGTCAAGTTGTGAAGAAAATCCAAAAAGAATCACTTCAATTGGATCTGTAAAACTCGAGTTATGATAAAACCACCGAAGAAAGGTAGTGATGTGCAGAAAACTTGATGAGAGAAACTTGTCTGGAACAAGTCAGACGAACAAGGCACAAAAGTTCCTTTAAACTACAAATTTTATTCAATAGAACAGAAGAGGAACAACCCCAAAGTCGTGCACCACGAGCTCTGGCCTCCCTTGCTTATATAACCAACCCTAGGCCAACCCCATCTCAACTAGGACCTTAATCCTACTCAAAACACGAATCGAAACTTTCCATAACTGCTTAAGACTCTTCTATACACAGATAGAAGCAATCTTAAGACTTCCAAACACATTAGGAACGTATCTCACAATCCTAAAACAACCCAAATTCGTGACCCACACAAAATCCTATCATAACCAACTCAAAACTTTCCATATTTGAGTCAAACCCGATTCAGCCGCAGCCTGAGTCCATAACCTAGTCAGTTGGACCTTTCCGACCAATTCTTTACATCCACATATCTTCATCACGTCTCAGAACTATGTAGCCACGTCCATGCACTCCTTGCACACGTGCAAACATCTTCCAGCAACGTCCACAATACCTTCATATGCATTGCTCTTGATTCAAACATGATGCGCGACCTCCCGATCAACTCAACCACAATTTCTCCCAAACTTGGTTGTTGAACCTAATCTTATCCCTAAGACTAGTTCAATGGATCCCGTCACCAGCCATGTCTTGAACTCAAGCAACACCTGCACATGAATAAACAACCAATACTTCCGAGCACAGTCCTCGACTTGACTCTCGTTAGTTCTGAAACTACAACATCTTACATGAGCACTTCACATAAGAATGTTGCAAACCATAGAATAATGATATCAACCATAACCACCAAAAATCACCAAAAACTTAGTAAAAGAATACTAAGCAACCTTTCCATAAGTGTAAAGCAAATTCGAAACATTGCAAGATAAAAGCAGAAACACTGCGATCAAGCACCGGACCTTGCCAAAGCTAACCGGATCTTGAATCGGAGCTTATCGAAGCTAGCAGGACCTAGCACCGGAGCTAACGAAAGCTAGTCGAACCTAGGGCCGGACCTTGATGATAAAGGTGTTTTGGTAGTATTCAAAAATTTTATCGCCATAGCCAATGTATTCAGCACCCATAGGTCTCACACATGTTACACTAGTTATCTTGGCTTCTTTGAAGCTAGTTATCATGTCGCTTCAACGGCTCCCAACCGGTGCTCCTTGTCCATTGATTCTAGGTTGTGTTGGTTAGTTCATTGAGTGTACGGTTGGGCGAATCCTCGATTCAGGTTTCCATTTAAAGACGGTGGTTGCTTTGTGTTTTATTCGTCAGCTTGCACTAGTTAACTTGGTTTCTTTGAAGCTAGTTATCGTGATGTGTGGTTGGGCGAATCCTCGATTCAGGTTGCCAGTTAAAGACGGAGGTTGACTTTCAGTTTTATTCGTCAGGTTGCACTACTTATCTTGGCTTCTTTGAAGCTAGTTGTCTATCTTGGCTTCTTTGAAACTACTTATCGTGTTTGTGATCCTACATCGTGAAGATCGGGACATCAATGCGTATCATTTCATATCAGAGCTTCCGTTGACACGGTAGGATCCTTTACTTTTGGGTGACAAAGAAATAGAGTCGAGGGCAACTCCTTTTCAAGAGGGGAAGGATGTTGCAGATATTCCGCCCTGTCCGAACTAGTTTGGGTTGTCCAAACAGTGTGTTGCAGAAGCTCCAATTTCACGTCTAAATCTATACCAACATGGCACATCCCCTGGTGCCTAGTAGATATGTTGTGAAAGTATATCAAGTCTAGTTTTCAATGCAACAAACAGTGCGCCTGTTAGTACCCTACGTACTGGATACCCCTTGGGATTGCAAAGATCACAAGGAAACTTCATCTACCAGATTTGAAGACCTCCGAAGGCCCCACATGTCAGGCGTAACCAGACCTGCTTCCCCAACATGGTTTGTCCTAGGGCCGCAACGTGTATCATAAGACCGGAGCTATCGCCCACACATGGGAATGCTCCGGACGGAATACCAGTATGGCACCCCCGTACCTAACCCCAGACAGAGGGAAGCTCTGGTACTGACACGTTTCCAACAACACCGGACATACCCATCCACGACGGTAAGCTCCGGAGCTGCCACGTGGCTGAACTGCCGGACCTTCAACTTCAACAATCAGGCTGGTGGACCCCCAACGGCTCCGGACCTTCAAGGAGCAATCAAAGATTTCAAGACCCGATTAATTGTCATTAATGCCATATTAATGACACACGATCAGATGGACCTTAGTACTGGTAATGCACTGTTAAGGCCCATTACTGAGCTATTAAGGGTAATTAACCTCATTAATTGTGTATCAAGCATGTGTGACCGCCGGGGCCACATGTCGGGCTAGGCTAACGGTGTAACGACCAGTCCTATTACTATAAAAGAACTGGTCAATGATACACAAGGGACGACTCCAGACCTGTAGGATCGAAGAGCACGTGAAAAGCTACCAGAGGGGGGGGGGTGAATGGTAGATTTAAAAATCTTACGCAGCGGAAACAATAAACCCCAAACCCTTTCGGCAGAAAAACGATCTGTTAAAGAAATCGTGTGTGAGGCTAATATAAATGTGTTTCACCGTAACAAAAGTGATAGATATCAGAGAGAATCAAGTAACGAAGACAACACAAAAATAATCACTCAAATCCATCGAGAAAAACTCAAGTTATGATCGAAAGATCAAACAATGGTCAATCTTTCCTACCCGAGAAAAAACAGTTCTGGAATGCTGCAAAGAAACTCGTGTAGATCATAGACCTCAAATCCAATGACCGTAAAATTTTTACAGATGATAGATAATCAAGTTGTGAAGACAACCCAAAAAGAATCACGTCAATTGGATCTGTAAAACTAGAGTTATGATAAAACCACCGACGAAAGATAGTGCTGTCCAGAAACTCGACGAGTAAAACTTGTCTGGAACAAGTCAGACGAACAAAGCACAAAATTTCCTTGAAACTACGAATTTTATTGAATAGAACACAAGAGGAACAGCCCCAAAGTCGTCTCCCACGAGCTCTGGGCTCCCTTGCTTATATAACCAGCCCTTAGGCCAACCCAATATCAACTAGGACTCCAATCCTACTCAGATCACGAATCGTATCTTTCCATAACTGCTCAAGATTCTTCTATACGCAGATAGAAGCAATCTTAAGACTTCCAAACACCTTAGGAACGTATCCCACATTACTAAACAACTCAAATTCGTGACACACACGAAATCCTAACATAACCAACTCGATACTTTCCATACCGAGCCATAACCGACTCCGCCGCGGCCAAAGTCATCAACCGGTACGATCCGATCCTTCCAACCAGATCTTTCCTTCCTTATCCCGTCTTCGGAATCATGTTGCCACATCATGCACCTCATGCATACGTGCGAGCACCTTCCTTCGACGTTCAACGACCTTCATATGCACTGCCCTTGATTCAATCATCCTACGCGACCTCCTGATCAGCTCAACCACAATTTCTCCTGAATTTGGTTGTTGGAACGTCATCTCCTCCCTGAGACTAGTCCAATGGATCCCGTCACCAGCCATGACTTGAACTCAAGCAACACCTGCATATGAACAAACAACCAATCCATACAAGCCCAAGTCCTCGACTTGACTCAAGTTAGTTCCGAACACAACACCTTACGTGAGAACCTCACATAAGCATGTTGCAAAGCATAGCAAAACGATATCAGCCATATCATCCAAAACGCACCAAAAACTTAGTAAAAGAATACTAAGCAAACTTTCCAACAATGTAAATCAAGTACGAAACATTGCAAATGAAAAGAAGAAGCACTTCGGTCAAGTTCCGGACCTTGCCAGAGCAACCCGGAGCTTGAGTCGGAGCTAACAAAAGCTAGTAGAACCTAGCGCCAGAGCTTACCAAACTAGTACAGCCAACCTCCCGCCGGAGCTTACAAAACTAGTAGATCCTAGCACCGTAGCTTACCAAAAACTAGTCAAAACTAGTCAACCAAAAACCGGAGCTAGACAAAGTGCGTTGGAGCTTAGCAAAAGCATTCCGGAGCTATCAAATATATGCCGGAGCTAATAAAGACACGCCGAAGCTAAAGATAAAGCTCACTAGAGCTAACCAAAGCTAGTTCGACCTTAACAAGAAGCCGGACCTAGCATCTAACATAGCCGGAGCTACCCAAAGTAAGCCGGACCTACCGTCGGACCTTGCTGTAGCTCAGAGCTAGAGTCGGACCTTGATAAAAAGGTGTTTTGGTGATATTCAAAACTTTTATCATCAAAGCCAAGTGTATTCACTACAAGCCAATGTATTCAGCACACATAGGTCTTACAATCTCCCCCTTGATGAATGCATTGGCAACACCATTTAAAATCCGAACATTGGCTTATTCACATAAAAGTTTTGAAGGCTTGTAAATCGTAAGTAAAATGAGAAGAAAATCTCTCCCCCTTTATTATCTCTCCTTATGCACATATTCTCTTTCTCTTCATGCTTATCTCTCCCCCTTTGACAATGTATTCAGCAAGTCATGAGCATGTAAACAAATTATGTCTCCCTCTTCAGTTGTTATGAGCATATTATAACATATACATATAAACAGAGCTCATCCAAGTCATACTATCAAGTACCTTACATTATCACATCAATGAAATACATAAGGTAGTGTAAGCCATGCTAGAGATCAAATGTAATTTTCAATTTTAGCAGGTCATGATCTCACAAACTTAACTATTTCAAAACCTGAAAGCATGACACTTGTTGCTGCATTTTATTATTTTCCAAAGCACATATTTAGATCATATGATATTTGCAAGAGATTATATGCGCATCTGCCTTATTCTAACCAACCAAGCCAAGCCTATGTCATTTGACAATCAGAAGCTTAAGGACATGGTTATAGTCATACACAAATTCTTCCAAGTTCATATCCAAGTGCAATGACAAGCCATCTCAAAAGAAGAAGTGCGATGCATGCATATTCTCTTGATCTTTTCTCAATTTATATTTGTTCATAAAAACTCAACATGTGAGTTAATTACTTGATTAATTCTTTATGATTAAAAGTATTTATGAGCATGCAACAAGTTCAAAACAGCAAGAAAGTTCGACCATGACCAGATTTAGTGTAAGTAATTATTCCAATTACTAGACATTGCAAAAACTACAAAATGTATAACACGAGTAATATAGTAAGAACTTTCAGCATGTAAAAGGAATCACAAAGTCATATATGTATGAAATACTATGCTCATATTATTTTAATTTCAGATTCACACATAGACTTCCCAAGTTTCAAAAACTCCCCCTCAATTTAAGCCATGAGGATGCATAACCCCTATTTCACTACGAATGAAACAAAAACGAGTGAAATCCAAAGGTTTTGTAAAAATGTCAGCCAATTGATGTTCGGTATCTACATGGTGAAGCACAATGTTTCCTTTTTCAACGTTATCTCGGAGAAAGTGATACCTAATATCAATGTGCTTAGTTCTAGAATGTTGCACGGGGTTTTTAGCAATACAAATGGCACTAGTGTTATCACAGAACAGTGGAACACTATCTAGATCAACCCCATAGTCCTTAAGTGTTTGAACAATCCAAAGAATTTGTGAGCAAGCACTAGCAGCAGCTACATATTCAGATTCAGCTGTGGATTGTGCAACTGAATTTTGTTTTCTAGAGGACCAAGCAACAAGAGAATTACCAAGAAAATGACAAGCACCGGAAGTACTTTTCCTATCAATCCTACAACCCCCAAAAACAGCATCCGAAAAAGCTTTCAAAGTAACGGTTGAGGAAGAAGGAAGAAAAATGCCACATTCTTGGGGTTCCATGTAAGTACCTGAGAATCCTTTTGACGGCTTGACAATGTGAAACATGTGGGAAAGCTTGAAACCGTGCACAAAGACATACGCTGAATTGTATGTCCAGTCTTGATGCCGTGAGGTACAAAAGTGATCCGATCATGCTTTTATATTCTTTTTGATCCACGGGTTCACCATCTTCATCAAGTTCAAGTGTTGTTGCTGTTCCCATTGGTCTCCGAAGAGGCTTGCTTTTATCCATGTTGAAGCGCCTTAGGAGGTCTTTGGTATACTTCGTTTGATGCACAAAGGTACCCTCCTTGGTTTGCTTGATTTGTAGCCCCAAAAAGTAAGTGAGTTCACCCATCATACTCATTTCAAATTCGGAACTCATCATTGCTGAAAACTTGGACACAAGATCATGAGAAGCACAACCAAAGATAATATCATCCACATACACTTGAACAAATAATGAGTCATTGCCATGTTTAAGCACAAAAAGAGTTTTATCAACCTTGCCCATGGTAAACCCCTTTTCAAGTAAGAATGTTTTTAACCTATCATACCATGCTCTAGGGGCTTGTTTGAGACCGTATAAGGCTTTGGACAGTTTGTAAACATGATTAGGAAAATCTGGATTTTCAAAACCCGGTGGTTGTTTGACATAAACCTCCTCATCTATGTAGCCATTAAGAAAAGCACTTTTAACATCCATTTGATATAGCTTAAAACCTTTAGATGCTGCAAAAGCTAACAAAATTCTTATGGCTTCTAATCTAGCGACAGGAGCAAAAGTTTCATCAAAATCTAGACCTTCAACTTTAGTGAAACCTTGAGCAACCAACCTAGCCTTATTCCTAACCACAACCCCATCCTCACTTTGTTTATTTTTATATACCCATTTAGTTCCAATTAAAGTGTGACCTTGAGGTGGAGGTACAAGTTTCCAAACATTATTTCTTTCAAAATTTTCTAACTCTTCTTGCATGGCAATAATCCAAGATTCATTAGTGAGTGCGTGTGATATATCTTTGGGTTCAAAAGAAGCAACAAAAGCAGAATGAGCATAAGAGTTTGGATCGCAAAACCTGGACCGTGTGACTCGTTCGTGCAAGCTTCCAATCATCTGTTGTGGGGGATGTTCTTAGTAAAAACGTAGGGGAACAGATGTCTCACAAGCTTCTTCTTCATTAGGTTCATCGTAGATTGATGAGCTTGTGACTTGTGGACGATCAGGACCAGCATAGGTGATAGCCGGAGCTTGTTCATTGTCCGAAGCTGGACACGTGTCAACTTCGGAACTACCAGGCGGTATCACCGGCTCTTCTTCATCTTTGAAAATACCTCCCCCTGAGGATACGGATCTGGTCCTGCAACACCAGAGCTAGTACCTGGGCTAGCTTCATCAAAAGACACTTCACAAGTCTCCACAATTTTGTTAGTGTCAAGTAAAAGCACACGGTAGCCTCTAGTATGAGATGGAAAACCAAGAAACATGTCATCAAAGGATCTAGGTTCAAATTTATCAAGATTACCATGTTTCTTAACAAAGCATTTGCAACCAAAGACCCGAAAGTGTGTAACACTAGGCCTATGTCCAAACCGAAGCTCATATGGTGTTTTACCTAGTTTAGCATGCAAGAAAACACGATTTGAGACATAACAAGCGGTTGCTAACGCATCAGCCCAAAATTTCCTAGGAGTTTGATATTCATCAAGCATAGTCCTAGCCATCTCAACTAAGGTTCTGTTCTTTCTTTCTACAACACCGTTTTGTTGAGGTACATATGGTGAGGAGAATTGATGATCTATTCTGTTTTCAGCACAAAAGTGATCAAAAGATTGATTTTTAAATGCAGTTCCGTTATCACTTCTAATTGCCTTTAAAGATCCTGGGTGATCAATTGATAATCTAAGAAATAAAGTCCTAAAGTGACTAAAAGCTTCATTCTTAGACACCATAAACTAAACCCAAGAGTATCTAGAATAATCATCAACAATAACAAGAACATACCATTTACCTCCGAAGGATTGAACACGTGAAGGTCCTACGGTGTCAAGATGCAAAAGTTGACATGGTTCAGTTGTCATGATCACCGTGAGAGGAGTATGTGAACCTGCAACCATCTTAGCATGTCTACAAGAAGAGCACACAATTTCTTTGTCCCCTTTAAGCTTAGGCAGCCCACGTATGCAATCAAGAGCACTAACACGCGTTAGGTGATCAAAGCCTACGTGACCAAGGCTACGATGCCAAAAATATAAGTCCTTTGAATCATTAGCAACTAGACACCTATGCTTAGAGGAATACATATCAAAATCAACTTTAAAAACTCTTCCAAACCGAGACATATTAAAAATAAGATCACTATTTGAACTTACAACTTTACAACAGTTTTTATTGAAAATAATTTCCAGATTTTCATCTAGCAATTGTGAAACAGAAAGCAAGTTGTATTTCAAATTTTTGACAAGTGCTACATCCTTCAAAGTGTAGTGATCATTTACTCTAACCGAACCCTTAGAAATTATAGGAGTTGAAGAATTATCGGCAAAAGTAACATTTTCTACACGTGACAAAAAAGAGAGGGAGGAGAACCAATCTTTGTTACCGGTCATGTGGCGTGAGCAACCTGAATCCACAATCCAAATGTTCTCCTTCCTCAAACGTGTAACCTACATAGAAGCACAATACGTCGATGACTCAATACTGGGGTTAGTCAAAAGGCATTTAGGAATCTAGTACTGAGTCACGCGATGTGCAGTAGGAAAAACACACGAAAGATGAGACAAAACAACAGGTTTATGAGTCAAAGTTTGAGATTTTTTATTCTTAACTACTGACCTATAAGGTGTTACTTGTGTAGCACAAAAATCAGTAGCTCCGGAGGCAAAAACAGAAGGTCCGGAGGTAAACTTTGAATGTTTTTGACTCAAAACAGCAGGTTGTACATTCGGTTCAATGTGTGCAGCAAATTTCGCATGAAAGTTATGAGATCTAGCAACCATTCTTTCCCTTTTCTGTTGTTTAGCTAGTCTATAACAAAAATCTATGACATGACCATCTCTACCACAGAAGGTACAATGAAATTTAACTTTGTATTCATGTCTAGATGAGCAAGCAATATTTTTTTTTTAAAACCGAATGAGGCAACACTCCTGCAGATTTGAAAACCACTCCTTTTTGTTTAGGAACTGTTTGAATCAAACCACTTCCTATTGACTTTTCAGTTTTAGGTGGATGTGCCTTAGCATGAGCATGAGAATCAAAACCTAAACCAATTTTATTATTGCAAGACTTGGAAGAATTCAGCAGCAAGTTTAGGTTCTTATTCCCATTACAAAACCAATCTAATGTCCTATGCATGTCATCAAGTTTATTGGACAGATCAAGACAATTTTCACATGAAGTTTTTCCTTTTAGTTTGGAATTTGAACAAAATTTAACTTCATGAGAACGTAAAGCATTGTTCAATATAGAAATTTCATTCATAGCATCCTGTAGTTTCTTATCAAGATCCTCACAAGTAGAACAATGCAAATCAATTGTAGAACAGCTAGCATGTTTCAAGTTTTTATCATTAAGTGCAGCAAGCTCTTTGTTCTTTTCAATTTATTCATCAAGTCTATCTAGAGTGGAGGAGTGTGCACCTCTTAATGTGGACAATTGTTCATAGATTAAGTCACATGAGGGACATGCATCATCACTAGGAATCAAAGTTTTTAAACGGTTAATTTCAGATTCAAGTGATTCAATTTTAGCAGCATTATCCCTAAGCTTTTTGTCCTTTTTCTTGACAATAATAGTTGCATGAGAAATAGCATCACACATTTCATTGCAAGTAGAACATACCTCATCGTCTTCACTGTTGTGTTATGCATCCTCCTGACTTGATCTTGATCTTATTTTGCCCGCCATGAAGCATAAGTTGGCCAGATCGTCATCATCTTCATCACTTTCAAAGTCTAAATCACTTGAACTAAGTTCTTGAAGTGCGGTGATGAAGCTGTTAATCATCTTGCATCCTATGGTACCCTTCTTTTTCTTTTTGGAATTTTCAGAGGAGGTCCGGACCTTGCTTTGTTTTTCTTCCCAAGTGGTCAGACCTGGAAGGTTAGGGCATTCTGTACAAAAGTGTCCTATTTTACCACATTCAAAACAGCGTTGAGGTCTGGAGCTTCCTCTCCTTCTAGTTCTCACATTTTGCATTGCTTTTGAGAATCTAGTAGAGATGAGTGCCAACTCCTCTTCTGGAAATTCTTGGATCTGCTCGAGGGTTAGTGAGGACAACAAAGCAAGAGTATTGCAAGATGATGATTAGCCGGAGCTAGACATATCACGTTGTGAAACAAATGCAATAGACTTATTTGGGTTCTTACGTGCTAGGATGTCAATTTCATGATTTTTTAGTTTAGAATAAAGTACATCTAATGTAAGAGAACTCATGATAGTTGATTCACGAATAGATGTTACTTTCATCTCCCAAATTGACATGTGTAACGCACTAAAAAGTTGCCTAGCATTCTCAGCATCAGAAAAATTTACATTGACACTACGTAAGTTGCTGAGAATTTTATTGAAACGAGCAAAAAGGTCATTGATAGACTCACCTGGTTGCATCTCAAAACGCATATATTCCTTTTTGAACATATCTTGTTTTACCTCCTTGATTGTGTTGGAGCCTTCATAGTAATCACAGAGAGCTCTGCAAACATCGTATGCTGATCGAAGGTGCGCGACACGATCAAAGTCGCTTTGAGTGAGTCCTTGGATGATCAAGTTTTGGGCTTTGTTGTTGTTGTCGACGTCCCGTAGGTTTGTGGCCGTGACTTGATCATTAGGTGGCACTTCATAAGGCTTATACACCTTCTCCCATATTGCAAAGCCTTGTGCCTGGATAAAAGCCTCCATGCGTGCCTTCCAAACCTGAAAATCAATACCAGCAAACACACAAGGTTTGGCGGAGTACTTCTCCATAATGATTAGTCAAAAACATGTGCAAATCTCAAAGATTAGAGCACTGTGGCTCTGATACCAATTGTAGGATCGAAGAGCACGTGAAAAGCTACCAGAGGGGGGGTGAATGGTAGATTTAAAAATCTTACGCAGTGGAAACAATTAAACCCCAAACCCTTTTGACAGAAAAACGATTTGTTAATGAAATCGTGTGTGAGACTAAACTAAACGTGTTTCACTGTGACAAAAGTGATAGATATCAGAGAGAATCAAGTAACTAATACAACACAAAAAGAATCACTCAAATCCGACGAGAAAAACTCAAGTTATGATCGAAAGATCAAACAATGGTCAATCTGCCCTACCCGAGAAAAAACAGTTCTGGAACGCTGCAAAGAAACTCGTGTAAATCATAGACCTCAAATCCAATGACCGTAAAATTTTGACAGATGATATATAATCAAGTTGTGAAGACAACCCAAAAAGAATCACGTCAATTGGATCTGTAAAACTAGAGTTATGGTAAAACCACCGATGAAAGGTAGTGCTGTCCAGAAACTCGACGAGTAAAACTTGTCTGGAACAAGTCGGACGAACAAGGCACAAAAGTTCCTTCAAAATACGAATTTTATTCAATAGAAATCAAGAGGAACAGCCCCAAAGTCGTCTCCCACGAGCTCTGGGCTCCCTTGCTTATATAACCAGCCCTTAGGCCAACCCAATATCAACTAGGACTCCAATCCTACTCAGATCACGAATCGTATCTTTCCATAACTGCTCAAGATTCTTCTATATGCAGATAGAAGCAATCTTAAGACTTCCAAACACCTTAGGAACGTATCCCACATTCCTAAACATCTCAAATTCGTGACACACACGAAATCCTAACATAACCAACTCGATACTTTACATACCGAGCCATAACCGACTCCGCCGCAGCCAAAGTCATCAACCGGTACGATCTGATCGTTCCAACCAGATCTTTCCTTCCTTATCCCATCTTCGGAACCATGTTTCCATGTCATGCACCGCATGCATACGTGCGAGCACCTTCCTTCGACGTTCAGTGACCTTCATATGCACTGCCCTTGATTCAATCATCCTGCGCGACCTCCTGATCAGCTCGACCACAATTCCTCCTGAATTTGGTTGTTGGAACCTCATCTCCTCCCTGAGACTAGTCCAATGGATCCCGTCACCAGCCATGACTTGAACTCAAGCAACACCTGTATATGAACAAACAACCAATCCATACGAGCCCAAGTCCTCGACTTGACTCAAGTTAGTTCCGAACACAACACCTTACGTGAGAACCTCACATAAGCATGTTGCAAAGCATAGAAAAACGATATCAGCCATATCATCCAAAACGCACCAAAAACTTAGTAAAAGAATACTAAGAAAACTTTCCAACAATGTAAAGCAAGTACGAAACATTGCAAATGAAAAGCAGAAGCACTTCGGTCAAGTTCCGGACCTTGCCAGAGCAACCCGGAGCTAACAAAAGCTAGTAGAACCTAGCGCCGGAGCTTACCAAACTAGTACAACCAAGCTCCTGCCGGAGCTTACAAAACTAGTAGATCCTAGCACCGGAGCTTACCAAAAACTAGTCAAAACTAGTCAACCCAAAACCAGAGCTAGACAAAGTGCGTTGGAGCTTAGCAAAAGCATTCCGGAGCTATCAAATATATGCCGGAGCTATCAAAGACATGCCGGAGCTAATAAAGACATGCCGGTGGTAAAGATATAGCTCACCGGAGCTAACCAAAGCTAGTCGGACCTTACCAAGAAGCCGGACCTAGCATCTAACATAGCCGGAGCTACCCAAAGCAAGCTGGACCTACCGTCGGACCTTGCTGTAGCTCACAGCTAGAGTCGGACCTTGATAAAAAGGTGTTTTGGTGATATTCAAAACTTTTATCATCAAAGCCAAGTGTATTCACTACAAGCCAATGTATTCAACACACATAGGTCTTACAAGACCTCTTCTGGAATCCCTCATCTAGGCGAGCTTCTTCTAGACTTACACGCTCAATACAACACCAACACACCCTGTGGAGTAGGGTATTACGCTCAATTGGCCCAAACCACGTAAATCTTTGTGTCCACTTGTCATTCACCTTCTCGAATCTCTGCGCGCCCTTACCAAACTACAACTCCTCGATCTACCAACGGTAGTATCGGGAGATCTGCCGGATCCAAACACCAACAGTTGGCGCGCCAGGTAGTGGCGACCGAGATTTCAAGTATGGTGAACTCAGCTACTGGAGCATCCAACGACAATCCTGCTGTTCAACCTGCTGGGGGCAATCCCTCCAACATGCAGCAACCAGTAGGTGCCACGGCTCCAGCAGGAGTCACGCCTCCACCGCCACCGCCCGCACCAACAAATCAAGTTGGGCAGCGTGACGGTGCATCAGCGTCGGTCATCGCATCAGCGAATAACAACAACCCTGAGCACGCACTCCATGCAGCGTGTGCTCTCCTCCAACGCCCACCACATCCAGGTGCATACCAGGGTGCAATGGAGCAGTGGAGGGCTGACGTGGAACATCTGGTTGCAGCAGCAGCCGACCGCATCAGCATCCAAGGTCCTCCTCCTTTGGGGCGAGACCCATCGCAGCGCCGGACTGTGTCGGGCAGACTTGGTTCGCACGCTTCCCAAAACAGGAGGCGAGCTGCATCTCAGCAAGTTACATCGCTTTCTTCCGGGGCGCGTCGCACTCACACGGTAACCACTCTTTCAACTCATGACCTCCTGGCGGAGCTTCATCACCTTTACCGCCAACAGGACGGCCGTGTCCATATCGAGCGTGCTCGTGAAAGGCGAGAGGCTCGAGACAGTCCTGCTCCCAAGGAAGTAGGAGGAGGTTGTTCTGCACTGGCCATGCACCTATGCATGGTCAGGTGGCCACAAAAGTTCCGACCTCACCTGGTGGAGAAATTTGAAGGGACTGTTAATCCTGCCGAGTTTCTCCAGATTTACTCTACCGCGATCCTTGCGGCCGGAGGTAACGAGGCCTTAATGGCCAACTACTTCTCAGTGGCCTTGACTGGGACCGCCAGGTCGTGGTTCATGAGCCTCCCTCACAACTCCATCAATAGTTGGGAGGAATTGTGCCAATAGTTCTCCGCCAATTTTGGGAGTTCATACACCCGACCAGGCACCGAACTGGACCATTTTGTAGTCGTGCGGAAGGGGGGAGAATCCCTGTGCTCATTCATCCAGAGGTCCTCCCAGGTACGAAACACTATTCCTTCTATCTCAAGTGCCTCTGTTATCGTGGCATTTAGACAGGGTGAACGATATAAGAAGATGCTGGAGAAGCTGGCGACCAAGGACATCACCTGCGTCACGGAGCTCTTCAGCTTGGAAGACAAGTGTGCCAAAGCTGCGGAGGGCCGTGAAATGCACTCCAAAACACCTCCGGAGGATGGTAAAAAACCCTCCAAAGGCGATGCCACTACCTCCAAGAGTGGCAAAAAGAAGAAAAAGTCCAATGGCTAGAAGAAGCCGTCGGCCGGCACGTCTACTGTTGCAGCTTCTGTAGCTCCGGGTGGCCGGGGGCCACGCCCCGAGAAACGACCTCAGCCGTCCTCTGAAGACGGTGGCAACTCCAAAGTGTAGTGTCCTATCCACAACTCGAACAACCACAACTTGGAGGACTGTCGGGAGGTCCAAAACCTTGCGGAGCGCTACAACAA
Source organism: Tuctoria greenei (assembly GCA_036927565.1). Taxonomy (NCBI): domain Eukaryota; kingdom Viridiplantae; phylum Streptophyta; class Magnoliopsida; order Poales; family Poaceae; genus Tuctoria; species Tuctoria greenei. The sequence continues at coordinate 158,115,561 of JAYESD010000004.1, read as the reverse complement.
GCGCCGAGAAGAAGTTCCTTTCCGTCAGAGGAAGGAAAACAGAAGGTCGATGAAGCTCCGGCTGAAGAGGAGTTAGGCTTTCAGGACCCTAAAAAGGTCCCGAAGGCCGTTTACACCTCCGTCGACGACGACTCCGACGCCTCCGACAATGAGCGTCGGAAGACCATGAACACAATCTTTTGTGGTTCGTGGGACATCACCTCCCGCCGTGTCCTCAAGACCATGCGGCGGGACATGGCTTTGGTAGCTCCTACAGCCAGGACAGAGCCTCATCGAAAGTGGATGGACACCACCATCACTTTTGATGCTTCGGACTGCCTGCAGAACATGATCGGAGCTAGTCAACTACCTTTGATGGTATCCCCGACCATCAATAACATCCAACTCCACCATGTAATGGTGGACGGAGGTTCAAGGCTGAACCTCATATGATTTGAAGCTTTCGTCAAGCTTCAACTCCGACCTTCGGACCTTTGCCCCTCCCGACCTTTCTCCGAAGTAGGTCCGGGGGCCATAACCCCACTCGGTGCCATTACTCTCCCCGTGACCTTCGGGACTCGGGAGAATTATCGTACTGAGAAGTTGGTCTTTGACATTGCTTAGATCAACTTACCTTTCAACGCCATTCTGGGCAGGCCCGCCTTGTACAAGTTCATGGCTGCTGCTCATTATGGCTACCTGGTGTTGAAGATGCCAACACTAGCTGGTGTTCTCCAGATCCGCGGAGACCACACTACCGGAGTGACTGCTCTGGAAGAACTTCATGCGCTTGCTATAGCGCAGGAGGAAGAGTCTAGGAAGGAACAAGCTCTGAAACCCTAGAGCATTCGTCAACGAGGCTAAACCTCCGCACCTCGCATGCAACCAAGCGGTGACACCGACATCCCCGTCAAAGTCGTCCAAATTGGTTCCGATGCCGCTTAGACCACCCGTATATCGGGAGGTCTGAATGACAAATAGGAACTCGCACTCATCACTTTCCTCCGGACTAACATTGATGTGTTTGCCTAGCAACCGTCGCAAATGCCTGGGATCCCTATGGAAGTGATCGAGCATAATCTGAAGATCTATCCTGACGCTCGACCTGTACATCAGAAGCCTCGGAAGCAATCAGTAGAGCGACAAAAATTTATACTACAAGAAGTGAAGAAGTTACTCGAAGCTGGATTCATCCGAGAAGTCTTTCATCCAAAATGGCTGGCAAACCCAATCGTTGTACCCAAGGCCGGCGGGAAGCTTCAGATGTGTATCGACTACACAACACTAAATAAGGCATGCCCAAAAGATCCATTCCCACTACCTAGAATAGATCTGGTAGTGGATTCCACCTCCGGGTGTGAATTACTGTGTTTCCTAGACGCATATTCTGGGTACCATCAAATCAGAATGTCTAGGGAAGATGAAAAACATACTTCTTTTATCACAGTAGATGGATTGTACTGCTATACTACCCTGCCATTCGGTCTCAAGAATGCAGCTTCAACATTTGTACGAGCTATGTACAAAACCCTTGGAGAGCTCATCGGAGATGTAGTGCAAGTGTATGATGATGACATCGTCGTCAATTTCAAAGACAAGGAGTAACTCCTTGACACTTTGCAAGCTGTCTTCGACAAGTTGCGAGTCACTCGCACGAAGCTGAACCCAGACAAGTGCATCTTCAGGGTTAGCTCCGGAAAGCTTCTTGGTTTCCTCGTAAACCACCAGGGAATAGAGGTAAATCCGACGAAGATTAAAGCCATTGAGGATATGCGGCCAGCCCGCATCAAGGACGTCCAGAAACTGACTGGACGTCTAGCCGCCCTCAGCTGGTTCATCTCAAGACTGGCAGAACGGGCGCTACCCTTCTTCAAGCTACTGAGGAAGTCCGGACCATTCCAATGGTCTAAAGAAGCAGAAAAGGAGTTCCAGGAGCTAAACCAGCTCCTCACCACTCTACCAACCTTGGTAGCTCCGAACCCTGGTGGGCCCCTATTGCTTTACATTTCGGCAACTGACGAAGTTGTCAGCATGGTCCTGGTCGCGGAAAGACCAGAACCATCCCAAACTCGGGAATCCAGACCCCTCCGAGAGGGTCCGGAGGTTCCTGAAGGCGAGTCTGGGTCCCAGCCCCCAGACTTGGATCTACAAGGAGTTACTCCAAGAGATCTGGACTCCTCCAGGGTCTGGGTCGTTCCAGCAGAAGCTTCGGGGTTCTCTAGCAAAGACCTGGAGATCCCCGAAGCAGGCCTATACCCCTCCGGGAGGGTCCAGGTCAATGTGGAGGAAGCTTCAGGTCCCTCTGGGAGGGTTCGGACAGTCCAGCGCCCAGTGTACTTCATCAGTGAAGTACTACATCATGGCAAGACTTGATACCTAGAGGTGCACAAGCTGCTCTACGTAGTTCTCATCGCCTCCAGGAAGCTTCATCATTACTTCCAAGCTCACAAGATCTCAGTGGTGACTTCTTATCCACTGCGTGCGGTCTTACATAATCCCAACTCTACTGGGAACATTGCAAAGAGGGCAGTATAATTGGCCGAATTCGATCTTGAATTTGTCCCAAGACAAGCGATCAAGAGTCAAGCATTGGCAGACTTCATGGCGGAATGGACCCCCTCTCCATCAAACCCTGGGGGCCCTAGTGAGCAGAAGCCAGAACTCAAGGCTCCGATCTTCATTGAACCTCACTGGACCCTCTACTTCGACGGCTCCATGCAAAAGCAGGGGGCCGGAGGTGGAGTCCTTCTCCTTGCTCCAACCGGGGAGAAGGTAAAATACATGGTCCACCTTGACTTCAAAGCAACCAACAACATGGCGGAGTATGAAGCACCCATTTATCGACTAAAGGTGGCACTATCATATGGTGTGAAGAAGCTGTTGGTCAAGGGAGATTCGCAGCTCATCATAAAAAAGGTGAAGGGTGAATGCTCCTGTAACAATCCTCAACTAGCTGCTTATCTCCTTGAAGTCCAGAGGCTTCAGAAGGACTTCGAAGTCCTGGACCTCCACCATGTCCAGCATGTCCATAAGATGAAGTTGACGAACTCTCGACGAAAGCGTCAACCGGAGCTCTGGCTCCTGACGGAACCTTCATCCGGAGGTTTTCAAAACCCACAGCTCGGCCTACCGAACTGAGCGAAGGGGGCGAGATCAGCATCCCGAAGCTAGCGGTCCCGATGGCCCTGTTACCATGCCAGCCATCAAGGGTCGTAGGTGCTGCCGGAAGCTCCGAGCAACCCAGCACGCAAGACTCAAATGCTCAAGCAAGCTCCAATGCATGGATCTCGGAGGTCCGGAGCTACTTGAAAGACAATATCCTTCCTTACGATGATGTATCCGCCGACCAGATAGTCAAATTGGCTAAAAGATACACGCTGGTAGAAGTGAATCTTTACCAGTGCGGTGCCAACGGCATCCTAATGCGGTGCATCACAAGGGAAGAAGGATGCGAGCTCCTCGTAGAAATATATGGAGTCAAGTGTGGGAATCACACATCTTCCTACACACTGGTTGGTAAAGCCTTCCGACATGGCTTATACTGGCCTACAGTGCTCCAGGATGCAACTGAGCTGGTGAAGAAATGCGAAGCATGCCAGTTCCATGCAAAGCAAATTCACACACTGGCTCAGCCTCTACAAATGATATCTCCTACATGGCCTTTTGCTGTGTGGGGGATGGATATCTTGGGACCTTTCCCAAGAGCCGTCGGAGGTTACAAGTTCCTGTATGTTGCCATTGATAAATTCACCAAATGGCCGGAAGCAACTCCCGTTGTGATATCACCGTATCAACTTATTGCATTTCATCGTATGCAATTTTGGAGTCCCGAACAAAATCATAATAGATAATGGGACTGAATGTGGGCCTAGAAGTGGGTGAATAGGCCTTTTCGATTTTTGTCGGATCCTGCAACACTCAACAACAGGTTCAATACTAGAGATATCGGACTAGTCCGGTAAAGTGCGGACTAGTCCGGTGTTCACGGACTAAGTTGATTAAGCTAGATCGATTAGATTGATTTATTTATGTGTGCAGCGGAAAAATAAAACCAAATAAAGGTTTCACAGTTATATTCTAGATTATATCACAATTAAATCTTATGTTTAACAATCCAACGTAAGATGAGTAATGATTATGAAACATTAGATTATATTGATGAATTAGAATGATGAACACCAAAAAACAAGACACAAGGTTTTATCCCGTGGTTCGACTACCACAAAGGCAACCTACGTCCACGTTGAGGAGTCCACAATAGGACCGGGTCTTCTCCAACCCTACCCTTGTCGGATCACCACGAAGGCCAATCCTCTTCCACTAATCACAAAGGGGTGAATAACAGAATTCAAGGGGCCTTCTCACACGTTGAGAGCTCCCTTAGATTACAACACAAATTTCCACCGAAAACACACTCAAAACATTACAATTAAAACGCAGGAGTGTGTTAGAGAATCAAACCAAGAGCTCAATGTGATGTTCCAAGTGTCTCTCCAATGATCTAGAGTGAATCCTCAAAGGGTTGATCGTTGTTGCACTTAATTTCGTGGAGAGATGTAGTTTTTGAGGCTCTTGGGAGGTGTGATGCCGCTAGGGTTTGAGAGGGATCAAAAGAAGGTCGTGCACCTCTATTTATATGGGGTTTCTAAAAGTGACCGTTAGGGTTCAGAAAGTTCGGACTAGTCCGTGGTGGTCACTGGACTAGTCCGGTGTGCTGTGTGTAGCAAAACCTAAGTACCCCAAAATATCGGACTAGTCCGGCTGAAAACGGACTTGTCCGATTTCGCTACTAGAAATCTTTGGACTAGTCCGATATCCATCGGACCTGTCCGGACATGTGAAACCCTGAGTGAGTTAGATGACAAGTCCTCACTTGGAGGACTTGTCTGATGTAGATCAGAGGGTTTTTCGGACTAGTCCGTGTAGACATCGGACTTGTCCGATTTGGATCAGAAAGAATATCGGACTAGTCCGGTTGTGATCGGACTTGTCCGATTTTGTGTGACTTGTGAAGTGTTTTGAGGACTAGTCTGTACTGGGGAGGACTAGTCCGATTCCAGTCAGAAGAATATCGGACTAGTCCGACAGATGTCGGACTTGTCCGATCTGGTGCAGAAAGGTTATCGGACTAGTCCGGTTGTGATCGGACTAGTTCGGTCCTGTGTAACTTTGTGCAATGTGTGTGCTTAATTGTGATTGAGCTCTTGGGGCGAGTTTCCTTAACACACTCCATACACAATAATCTATTACTCTTCTTCCTTGAGCTCATCTCCATTTTTCTCCTCATCCTTCCTTCTTTTTGGTATTTTGCTCAGTTTCCTATCATAGGCCTGCACTCATCTCAACAAATAGGTTAGGATCCCAATTGCTTGTCATAAATCATCCAAAACCCACAAGAGATTCCTAGATGCACTTTCAATCTCCCCCTTTTTGGTGATTGATGACAACCAATTGAGATTTCACAAAATATGATAAAAATTTAGATTTTCATAAAGTATGCACATATGAGTCAAAAATACATCAAGCAGTGAAAGAATTATCCATATGTGCATTCTTTATGGTGGGATGCATAACTAAGTATATTGAGACATTGAGAATGACATAATTTACATTAATCAACCAAAGCCAAGCATATATGTCATTCCAGGAGCAAGATTACAGATTTCAACAAATACTTCTCAAATTAATTAAGCATTGCATCACATAACCATAACTAACTTAGGAACAAAGTTAAAACACTGCAAAACTCAAAAATAGACAAGAAGCATAAAAAGAGCTCTCTCCTCGCATCCTACAGCTAAAGATAAGACTCCCCCTCAATCTCTCCCCCTTTGGCATCAAGACACCAAAAAGAAGGAGAGGAGGGTCCTAGGGTCTTCACTCTTCACTGTCGGTCCTCTCATCGTCGTCTTCGTCTTCTTCATCTTCAACTTGATGAGGATGAGAAGGAGGAGGGGCGGAGACGCTCGAGCCCCCAACGCCAAAGTAGGCAAGCTCGGATGGGGTCAAGGGCCCGAGCTCAGTGTAGTCCGGGTCAGAGTCCTTAGAAATCACTAGAGATCCAATGGAGCCGATCTCCAACTTCTGGCAAATTTTCTTCACATTGCCTTGATGTGCTTCATGTCCTCCTTTCTTTTCATGTTGAGCTTGTGGGTCTTCACGTCGGCCTTCTTGCAGGAGGTGAAGATGGCAGCCAGGTATTTGAGGATTCCACTAGATGATCCTCTCTGAGGGGCTGCCCTTGAAGTTGGAACAGCTCTAGCATCTTCTCTTGATCATGCAGTGCCTCGGGACTGGAGCCGGCGAGGGAGCAGCCTGGACATTTACTGGTTGAGGCTTCTGAGGCCTCAAAGGAGTGTGCTCCACATCTTTGACAAACTCGATCCCTGTGACTTTCTCAATCATAAACATTAGATAGGGAGCATAGCCACAGGACCTGTTGTGGGTGCTGGAGATGTTAACCATATCGTTCCATATGTAGTCAAACACATCAAACTGTTTGTTCTTGCTTATGACCCTCATTAGGGTCTGGAGGTACCAATGTACACTCCCTACATCCCCATCCTTAGGGGCAATGGTCTTCCTCAAGACTCTGTTTAGCACCACAAAGAATGGCTTCATGTTCTTTGTGGAAGGAGGGATGAACTTTGAATTGGGCTCATAGAGAAACTTTATCTTCTCCTTCTCGATGACACCAACATTGTGAATAATCACATTGTCATTGCTTGAGGTGTCAAGATGCAGCATCCTTGCAAATTCTTCATATGTGATAGTGTACTTGGATCCATGAGTCATCCAAGTCACTCTTTCCTCTTCATCGCTTGCAAAGTGGCAGGTGGCATAGAATTGAGCCACCACTTCATCATTCCAATTGTACTTGAAGGCAAAGAGGTCCTTCAAGCCATGTCTTTCAGCTGCTGCAATCACTTCATCAAAAGCAGAGCATCTTTTCTTCTCAAGATGTGCCCAGTCGATCCACTGACTTTGCACCACTGGTGTCTTCATCGGTAGATACACCGATCTGTTGAAATCAGCATGGAAGTTGTACCAGAATCTTCCATCAGCTGCTTGCTTCGGTCGGCCATACCAATCGATGCTTCTGAATTTGGCCGCCGAGTCACTGCCCTTCCCATTGAACTTTTCTTCAGTGGGGTCCCGGACCCCTTCCCTGGGAGCATGCAGCTTCAATGGTCCAACTGGACCCGTTGCTATCCCCTTGACCTTGCCTTTGGCTAGGCGGGCACTTGCCGAGCTAGGGCCACCACTGGCGGTAGCCCTAGAAACTGGCACCTTGGAGGCCAGCTTCTTCGCTAGCACTTTCCTCTGAACTTGTGGAGGAGACGGAGCTGGCTCGGAAGGTCACTCTTGGCACTTCTTGCCAAGACTTGTTGAGGTCCGAGGTGCCACCTTGTGGTCCATCTCGGCCTCAAAATTGGAAACCTCATCGTTTGAGCTCGACATGACCTGAGAATGAGTTTCAAGAATGATAATGAATGATACAAGGCATAGGTATGAAAGGATAGCAAGGAATTGCATTGAGGAATTGAAGAGTTAGGTTTTGAGTTCAGAAACATCGGACTTGTCCGGTGCACAGGCACGAACTAGTCCGGGGGGGGGGGGGGAACCGGACTTGTCCGTTCACGGACCGGACGAGTCCGGTGTTCATCCTCAAAAACCTAAGAGATTTGACAAAAGATGATTCCTAATGCACAATAAGTCTAGCATACATGTGATACATAAATGAGGCATGTATATAGTGAAGGATGCTAGGCTATTCAATCAATAATGAAGAAAAACGAGATTTCTAGGGTTTGGGTGAAAAATACCGAAGAAATCGATTGAAGCTTGGAGATGAGGGTGTTGAAGGCCGGACAAGTCCGCTAGCTTCAATCCTCAAGAGGGCAAGCTTGATTTCCGCCCAAATGCGGAGATTTTTTATGGAGGGAGCAAGATATCGCCTTGGGAGCTCGAGCGGAGGAGAGAGAACGCGTGATCAAGAGTGGAGGATGAAGGGATTAGGGTTTGGTGGCGGCTAGGGTTATGGACACGAAAAATCGAACAACTCCGGAGATGACCGGACTAGTCCAAACTCATCCAGAGAGCAACATCAGACTAGTCCGTTGTCTTATCGGACTAGTCCGGCCTAACCGGCACTCTGCGGACTTGTCTGCATGTGCGGACTAGTCCGGGTAACCACGGACTAGTCTGTGGTAACCAGGAGAAATTTGCATAGCCCATTCATATATATTTGAAGGTTCATAAATAGAGAATAGAGAGGCAAATTAAATCATATGATCTTGATAAATATGACCAGTAAGCATACAACAATCAAGCAATGATCATAATTCACCAAGATCTAGTAATTGACATAGTTTTTCGGGAAAAATTGAGAGAGAGTTGATTTTCACAATTCCATCAATATATTTTGAAGAATTCATACAGGTATGCAACTTTTCAATCCACACTCCGAGCATAGAGGATATTTAGTTCATTTTGGAGTTCGCAAAAGCGCTTTTCATCAAGTGGCTTGGTGAATATGTCGGCCAATTGTTTTTGGGTATTGACATGTGAGATGGCTATGTCTCCTTTCATGGCATGATCTCTCAAAAAGTGGTGTCTTATGTCTATGTGTTTAGTTCTGGAGTGCTCAACTGGGTTGTGGGCAATTTTGATGGCACTCTCGTTGTCACAAAGGAGTGGAATACGGTTCATATTGTAACCGTAATCCCTTGAGTTTGTCGCATCCAAAGGAGTTGTGCACAACAGCTCCCGACTGCAACATACTCCGCTTCGGCTGTGGATAAGGCAATGGAATTTTGTTTCTTGGAGGACCAAGAAACTAAGGATCTCCCTAGGAATTGGCATTTGCCGGAGGTGCTTTTTCTATCTACTTTGCACCCGGCATAATCTGCATCGGAGTAACCAATGAGATAGAATTTTGAGCCTTTTGGGTACCAAAGACCAAGGTTGGGTGTATGAACTAAATATCTCAAGATCCTTTTTACGGCTGTCAATTGACAGTCCTTAGGGTTGGCTTGAAATCTTGCACACAAACATACACTCAACATAATGTCTGGCCTAGATGCACATAAATAGTAGAGATCCAATCATGGAGCGATATACCTTTTGATCGACGCTAGGTCCATCTTCATTGAGATCCAAGTGGCCATTTGTTGCCATGGGGGTCTTTATGGGCTTTGCGTTGTCCATGCCAAACTTCTTAAGTATGTCCTGCGTGTACTTGGTTTGGCTTATGAATGTCCCTTCCTTTTGTTGCCGCACTTGGAATCCCAAGAAGTACTTTAATTCTCCCATCATTGACATTTCAAACCTGTCTGTCATGATTTTGCTAAATTCCTCACAAAACGATTGATTAGTTGACCCAAAGATTATATCATCAACATAAATTTGACAAATAAACAGATCATTGTCTAAATTCTTTGTAAATAGAGTATAATCTACTTTGCCAATTTGAAAACCATTCTCAATTAAGAAATCTCTAAGACACTCATACCAAGCTCTAGGAGCTTGTTTGAGGCCGTAGAGAGCCTTACGCAATTTGAATACGTGGTTGGGGAACTCTTCGTCTTCAAACCCGGGTGGTTGCTCCACGTACACCTCCTCCTTGATTGGTCCGTTGAGGAAGGCGTTTTTTACATCCATTTGATAAAACATGGAATCATGGTGAGTAGCATATGCAAGTAATATTCTAATAGATTCAAGCCTAGCTACTGGAGCAAAAGTCTCATCGAAATCCAGACCTTCGACTTGTGAATACCCTTTGGCCACAAGTCGCGCTTTGTTCCTTGTCACCACCCCGTGTTCATCTTGTTTGTTGCGGAAGACCCATTTGGTGCCGACGATGTTTGCATTGGGTCTTGCCACAAGTTCCCATACTTCGTTCCGCTTGAAGTTGTTCAATTCTTCTTGCATTGCCACCACCCAGTCCGGATCTTTCAATGCATCTTCAACCCTGTGTGGTTCCAAAAAGGATACAAACGAATAGTGTTCACAAAAGTTAGCTAAGCGAGATCTAGTGGTTACTCCCTTTTGGATGTCACCGATGATGTTGTCGATTGGTGATCCCTTTGGACGCATTGGTGTACTCTTGGGTGTGGCACTTGAGGAGTTGTATCTTCATGATTATCTGCTTCTCCCCCTAAGTTATTGCCTTCGTTGACTTCTTGATCATCTTGGTATCTTTGTGGTTGATCTTGTGTTGAAGATCCCACTTGATCGTTGATCTCCTCCTGTGGTTCATCTTCCTCATGTACGTGTGGAGGTGGCTCTTGTGGTCGAACCTCACCTAGAGCCATTCTCTTCAATGCTTGACAGGGAGCTTCTTCTTTACCTAGTTCACATGGATCAACTTGCTCCTTTTGGGAGCCATTAGTCTCATCGAACACTACGTCACGTGATATTTCAACGAGTCCGGAGGCCTTGTTGAAAAAACGACAGGCGTAAGTGTTCGAATCATAACCAAGCAAGAAACCTTCATCGGACTTCGAAGCGAACTTTGAAGTCCTAGGCTTCTTGTTCAGGATATAACATGGAGAACCGAAAACTCAAAAATATGAGATATTTTGTTTGTTACCGGTGAGTAGATCATAGGATGTCTTCTTGAGTAGTCGATGAAGATAAAGTCGATTTACGGCGTGGCAAGCGGTGTTAATCGCTTCCGCCCAAAATTGATCTGAGGTCTTGTACTCATCGAGCATTGTTCTTGCCATCTCTATGAGTGTTCGGTTCTTTCTTTTGGCAACTACGTTTTTTTGTGGCGAGTATGGCGCTGAAAATTCGTGCTTGATACCCTCTTCATCAAGGTACTCCTCCACATGTGTGTTCTTGAACTCCGTGTTGTTGTCGCTTCAAATACTCTTGATTGTTAATGAGAATTCGTTTTGAGCTCGCTTGAAGAACTTCTTGAGTGTTCCTTGTGTTTCTGACTTATCGTGCAAAAAGAAAACCCAAGTGAAGCGAGAAAAGTCATCAATAATTACTAAACCATATTTGTTACCGCCGATGCTTATGTAAGCAATTGGACCAAACAAGTCCATAAGAAGTAGTTCGAGCGGTCTTGTTGTAGTCATGACGTTCTTTGCGGGATGAGGTGCTCCAACTTGCTTCCCGGCTTGGCACGCGCTACAAGGCCTGTCTTTCTCAAAAACAACATCCTTCAAACTGCGGATGTGATTGCCCTTGAGGATTTTTTGAAGATTCCTCATACCAACATGCGCTAGCCGTCTATGCCATAGCCAACCCATGTTGGTCTTTGCAATCAAGCATGTGTCAAGTTCGGCTTTATCCTTGTTGAAGTCAACGAGGTAAAGCTTTCCCTTCAACATACCCTTGAATGCAATGGAACCATCACTCCTCCTAGAGACGGTCACACCCTCGTTAGTGAACAAGCAATTATAACCTTTGTCACATAGCTGAGATATGGACAGCAGGTTATAATCTAAGGATTCAACATGTAAAACATGAGAAAGTGTGTGTGTAGAAGATATTGCGATTTTATCGGTACTGAGCACCCTTCCTTGATTATTATATCCAAAGTAGATGCCTTCATTTGGGTCCTCATTCTCATATTCCACGAAAATTCTTCTTTCTCCGGTCATGTGGTTGGTGCATCCACTGTCTAGCACCCATTTGGATCCACCAGAGGAATAGGCCTGCAAAAACAAATTATGCTTTGGTTTTAGGTACCCAAACTTGCTTGGGTCCTTGGAGGTTAGTTACAATACATTTGGGCACCCACACATGAGATTTGGTGTTCCCATGGTGTGGCCCAACATAATTAGCATAAACCTTGCCAAAATTATTTCTCATTAACACATAGGAGGCATCAAAGGTTCTAAAGAGTAATTATTGTTGTTTGTATACAGGGCTAGTCTGGAAGGCTGGACTTGTCCAGAGGACCGGACTTGTCCTGACACTCACCGGACTAGTCCGGAGTTTGTGTGAGTTCAGGTTTTTACCCTTCGACTTATGAGTTTGAGAGGGTCTTTCCTTCACAAAGGAAATCCTCCCCTTGTTATTCTTATGACTTCCAGCATGCTGTTTTTCATCATAAGAGTAACCAATGCCATACTTGACATTTGGAGGTCTTTGGACCAAGTATGCACTACGTGCATAGTTGATCTTCTCCTTGTCAAATATGCCACATTGGGTAGGATTTTTATCCTTTGTGGAGGTTGATTTTTCCTTCAAACTGGTGTCTATTTTACTACATGTGCACATATGAGCAAAATCAGTTTTGATGGATTGAGAAGGTGAACTTGAAGAGGAGGAAGGTTCACTCAGCTTGAGTGACTCAACTTGCACTTCAAGGATCTTGTTGACCTTTATCAGGTCAGCATGTTGGTCCTTGATTGCAACATTTGAGTCAGTTTACTCCAAGCAAGCTTCTTGCTTGAAGCTAACTCAAGCTCTAGTGAGTTGGTTTTCTCCTTTTCAAGTTCTAGAAGTTTGTCAAGTTCGACATACTCCTCCTTTTGGGAGATAATCATGTCCTCTTGACGATGAATTAACCTCTCCTTCTCAACAAGTTGATCAAGTAAAAATTTCATTTTTGTTGCAGCTTTCCTATCTAGTCCACTAAGCATATCCTCATCATCACTAATTATTTCATCATCACTAGAGTAGGAATGCACGGAAGGGGTTTTGATGGTTACCTTGTGTTTACCTTCCTTTGCCATAAGGCACGTGCCATTTCCCTTCCTTGCGCCGAGTGTGGGGAAGAGTGTAGATTTCTTGGACGCACTCTGATGGCTATGCTAGCCATCTCCTCTTCTTCGGATGATGAGGACTCATCGTTTGAGTCCCACTCCTTCCCAATGTGCGCTTGTTCGGCTTGTTTCTTCTTCTTGAAGAATATCTTAGGTTGAGGCTTGGCTTCTTTGGTCTTCTTCTTGTTCTCCCCATATGGGCAATCAACTATAAAGTGGTTATACTCACCACAATTATAGCATGCCTGCCTCAACTTTGGCTTCGTTCTTTCCTTGTACTTTCCTTCACTTGATTTTGTCCCTTGTCTTTTCTTCATTATTCTCTTGAACTTTTTCATGATTAATATCATGTCCTCTTCATCTAGCTCACTGCTCTCGTTGTCACTGTCTTCCTCTAGTTGTGCTTCTCTTGCCTCTTTGGATAGAGGCTTGAGAGTGGACTTTAAAGCAACCCCTTTCTTCTTAGTCGAGGTGAGGTCGGCAATTTCCTTGACGTGCTTTGCTTGTTTTTCCATCATTTCAAAGTTGATGATTTTTCCAAGCAATTCATCCAGAGTCATCCTTTTGTATCCGGGACTTTCTCTAATCATGGAGCATAGCGTGACATTGCGAGGCATAAAAGCTCTAAGGATGAGCTTTACCACCTCGTAGTCATTCCACTTCTTGCTCCCATATGATCGAACTTTGTTGACAAGTGTCTTCAATCGATTGTACATATCTTGGGGTGACTCGTCTTCCTCAATTGCGAATCTTCCTAGTTCACCTTCGATCATCTCAATCTTTTCTTCACACACATGTCGGTCACCTTCATGTGCAGTTTGTAGTGTATCCCATATCTCCTTAGCAATTTCGAGTCCATCCACTTTAGTGAACTCATCTCGACTGAGTGAGGAGGTGATTACAGCTGTGGCTTGTGCATTTCTATGAATGGCTTGCTCTTGGCTTGGGGTGAGCTCTTCGTCGTCGTCCGGAATATCTATCCCTGTGCATACAACATGCCATAGACTTGGGTTGAGAGAAATCAAATGCATTTTATATTCTGCCTCCACATTGAGTAATCACTTCCATCGAAGTGTGGGGCTTTTCCAAGTGGGATAGATAAGTAATGATTGTTATTGGAGTTTAAACGATCATAGTTAAAAGGATATCGGGAGTAGTCAGTGTGACTACTCCCCTTCTTCCTCTCTTCAACTTTCACTTTCCCTTTGGAAAGTGCCTTCTTTCTGAGGATCGCCTTTAGCTCCAGCGTCTCCTCATCTTCGTCCTCGAAGTCTTGAATGGCTTCGAGGTACTTCTCAACTTTTTGGGTCTTGTCATTGTTAACCTCCTCTTGGCTGTTGATTTTGTGGGCGTCCTTCATGTCTGACATGATCTCTTTGAGTGGTTAGACTCTTTCTTGAAGAATCTTGCTTTGATACCAATTGAATGTGGGCCTAGAGCGGGGGGTGAATAGGCCTTTTCGATTTTTGTCGGATCCTGCAACACTCAACAACAGGTTCAATACCAGAGATATCGGACTAGTCCGGTAAAGTGCGGACTAGTCTGGTGTTCACGGACTAAGTTGATTAAGCTAGATCGATTAGATTGATTTATTTATGTGTGCAGCGGAAAAATAGAACCAAATAAAGGTTTCACAGTTATATTCTAGATTATATCACAATTAAATCTTATGTTTAACAATCCAACATAAGATGAGTAATGATTATGAAACCCTAGATTATATTGATGAATTAGAATGATGAACAACAAAAAACAAGACACAAGGTTTTATCACGTGGTTCGGCTACCACAAAGGCAACCTATGTCCACGTTGAGGAGTCCACAACAGGATCGGGTCTTCTCCAACCCTACCCTTGTCAGATCATTACGAAGGCCAATCCTCTTCCACTAATCACAACGGGGTGAATAACCGAATTCAAGGGGCCTTCTCACACGTTGAGAGCTCTCTTAGATTACAACACAAATTTCCACCGAAAACACACTCAAAAGATTACAATTAAAACGCAGGAGTGTGTTAGAGAATCAAACCAATAGCTCAATGTGATGTTCCATGTGTCTCTCCAATGATCTAGAGTGAATCCTCAAAGGATTGATCGTTGTTGCACTTAATTTCGTGGAGAGATGTAGTTTTTGAGGCTCTTGGGAGGTGTGACGGCGCTAGGGTTCAAGAGGGATCAAAAGAAGGTCGTGCACCTCTATTTATATGGGGTTTCTAAAAGTGACCGTTAGGGTTCAGAAAGTTCAGACTAGTCCGTGGTGGTCACCGAACTAGTCCGGTGTGCTGTGTGTAGCAAACCCTAAGTACCCCAAAATATCAGACTAGTCCGGCTAAAAATGGACTTGTCCGATTTCGCAACTAGAAATCTTTGGACTAGTCTGATATCCATCGGACCTATCCGGACATGTGAAACCCTAAGTGAGTTAGATGACAAGTCTGCACTTGGAGGACTTGTCCGATTTAGATCAGAGGGTTTTTTGGACTAGTCCGTGTAGACATCGGACTTGTCCGATTTGGATCAGAAAGAATATCGGACTAGTCCGGTTGTGATGGGACTTGTCCGATTTTGTGTGACTTGTGAAGTGTTTTGAGTACTAGTACGTACTGGGGAGGACTAGTCCGATTCTAGTCAGAAGAATATTGGACTTTTGCGACAGATGTCAGACTTGTCCAATCTGGTGCAGAAAGGTTATCGGACTAGTCCGGTTGTGATCGGACTAGTCCGGTCCTGTGTAACTTTGTGCAATGTGTGTGTTTAATTGTGATTGAGCTCTTGGGGTGAGTTTCCTTAACACACTCCATACACAATAATCTATTACTCTTCTTCCTTGAGCTCATCTCCATTTTGCTCCTCATCCTTTCTTCTTTTTGGTATTCTGCTCATTTTCCCATCATAGGCCTGCACTCATCTCAACAAATAGGTTAGGATCCCAATTGCTTGTCATAAATCATCCAAAACCCACAAGAGAGTCCTAGATGCACTTTCAGGGACCCAATTCACAAGCTCTGCTTTCCAAGGATACTGCGAAGACCTCGGCATCCAAGTCAGCTATGCCTCAGTAGCTCACCCAGCAAGCAATGGCCAAACCGAGAGAGCAAATGCAGAAATCCTGAAAGGACTAAAGATGCACACATATGAGCGCCTGAAAAAACATGGAGCCAACTGGATCGAAGAGCTTCCACCCACTCTATGGGCCAACAGGACAACTCCAAACCGGTCAACTGGAGAGACACCCTTCTTCCTGGTGTATGGAGCTAAAGCAGTCCTTCCTCCGGAAATCACCTTGGGGTTGCTCCGGGTCCAGACCTCCGATGAAGCTATGTAGGACCAGCTCCAGCGTGAAGACCTTGACCTCCTTGAAGAGGGAAGGTGCCGAGCATCTGTTCGGAATGCCCGATACCGCCAAGCTCTTCGGCGCTATCACCAAAGGCATGTTCACAGTCGACGGCTCGAGGAAGGCGATCTGGTGCTACAGAGAATTCAATCCAGAGAAGGTTTAAACAAACTCTCCCCCAGCTGGGAGGGACCCTTCCGAGTGATCAAAGTATCCCGTCCCGGATGCGTTCGCTTGGCAACCAAGGATGGGACACCTCTTCCAAATCCTTGGAACATTGAGCACCTCTATAAGTTCTACGCTTAATATCACGGAGGTGAGTCTGTAATTACATGTGATGTATGTTATAGAGTCATTGTACTGAGTCAGGTAGCTCCTTCGGGAGGGCAGCCGGAGCTACCCCGTTTGGTCCGCAACGTCCATGCAACACTTGTCACAATCTCAGAACTAAAAGTGTAGCTAGCTACCTTGGGTCAAACGAGAAACGAAACACACTTAGCTTGGTTCTGTACCCTAAGAGTTTACTTGTTTCCCCTGTACCCCGTACCTATAATGAAAGACATCATTATGTGAAAACAGACTCCACGTGCATTTACTTTGTACAGGCTCAATATTTTTTATTCTCTTTCTTGTCTATAACAAAGTTCTGTCGTTCTTAAGAAACTTTAGCTCGACCAGTTCATGTGTAATTCGAGTTGCATTGTCTATCCTTCCGCGTTCAAACATTGTTGATGGTCTACTCGTCTGAATGATGTCAAGCCAATCTAGGGCCGGAGTGTGCTATCGACATAGCCTGGTCATGCACCCTAAGTACGCCACTCTACCTACACTCCGGCAGGCCGAAGAAGGCGAGTCCAGAAACGATTGGACCTGAAGGAAACAAGACGACGCTCTTGATTGTATTTAGAATTGTGTTCGACCTAAAACTTTCTCGGGTATAGTAAGCCGCAATGAAGTTATAGACAGGAAATGGATTTTACTGTTTTTCTTGACTTCAGTGTGCAGGAAAAATAAATATTTCATGATGATGGTGAATGAAGCCGGAGCTGCCAAAGCTCCGACATCCTCTAGGCGGCATGTGATCGATGTTCAAACATTGACATTGAGCGTCGCTGGAGCTACTCAGCTCCAGTAAAGCTAGGGGGCAAGCCGTCAACGTGAAGAAAAGATGGTGGAAAGACTCTATAGAGGAGTTTGCTCTTGATACACCTTGTGTTGATAGAGGTAACTGCCGGAGCTACCAAGCTCCAACACCCCAGAGGGCTAACCGTCGATGCTTTACGCGTTGATGGAGACTACTACTGGAGCTACTAAGCACCGACGGTGGTCAATGCTAGAGCCACTAAGTTCCGACAACCTCGGGGGGCCTACACTATCGAAGACTTCGGATCTACATTCTATAGTTTGAAGCACGCAAGTCTTCAACAACTGTTACATTCTCTCGGTACATGTTCACAATCAAATTGTGTACATCTACCAGGGGGCCAAGTGAGACAAAGGTGTTGAACACAAAAAATGAAATTCACAAAAAAATTTGGATTTCATTCATCTGGAGACAAGAGATTACAAAATTGGAGAAGAAGAAGAGAGAATACAAGCGGGAGCTACAGAGAGATGGTCCTAGACCCTATGGAAGAATTGGGTGACCTTCTGGGCCTCCGACACACTGGCTCGGGCGGCTTCACCCTCTCCTTCGATGGGGCCTTCAAGCACCGGGTCCAGAGGGAATCGAGGGTCCCGGCTGGTGTAGCACGTCAGCATGAATTCTGCGATGTTCTTCGCCAGGGACTGTCCCTCAGTTTCCAGCTGGTCCGCGATAACATCACCCATCTTGGTGAGCTTGTTGCCTGCTGAACTCAGCGCCTCCAACGTCTGGTACAGCTCCGGCTCTGGATCATCCAGATGCACGGGACTGAAGCCCATTGGCTTCAGTGCGTCGTTGGCTTTGCCCAGGAAGTCCCAAACCTGTTGGGACTCTGCAGCCCTTGCGCTTCGCATCTCCTCCAAGGATCTTTTGGTCGCCGCAAGCTCTGAGTTCTCCCGAGCAAGACGCTCCACCTCTTTGGCATTCTGCTGAATCTTTTCAGCAACCTGCCTTTTGAGTTTACTGAGCTCTTCCTCCTGGAGGTGGATCTCATTCCGGCGGTTGACCAGATCCTTCTCTTGGCCCTGCACTTTATTCTCCCTTGCGGCGACGGCATTCTCCTGCTTGTAGAGATCTTGCCCTCATTCCCAGGCCTTCTTCTCCTCTTCCTCGCAATGCTCCTCCAATTTCTTGGTGGGTTCTTCGAGGCTCTTGTCAGCCAGAGTTGTCTTTTGGACAAGCTCTTCCTCCCTCTTCACGAGGTCGTCCTGCAGCTCCAGGAGTTTTTGCACTTCATCTTTGAGCTTTCTCTCCCGCGCCTCAAGAGCCTCCCGGCGCTTGACGAGACTATCGTGGATGGCGGCGAGCCTCTCCTGGCGATCATCCGCCGCGCTATTTGCAGCTTTGGCCTGCTCATAGATGGTCCGAGACTGGTTGTCGAGGGATCGCGTCATGCTTTCCCTCTCATCCAACAGCTTACCCCAGTACTCCAGGCGGACCTTCTCCCTCTGCACCCACTCCTTATCGTCAGCCAGCCTCGACTGTGCCAGCTTGGTCTCGAAATGGAGGCGGTTGTGCCACCTCCTAAGGGTTTGGCGCTCCTCCTGGAGGGCCTTGCTGTCGTTGTAGAAAGCCAGCTGGACCTGGCGAAGACTGGAGCAGGCGTTGTTAATAGAAAACGATAGGGGGATCGGGTCCGGACCTGCCGGGGTCCTCTCCGCTGGCTCCAGCGGATCTTTAGTGACAAAAATTAGGTCCCACTCTACAAGAGCGGTCCCCTGAGCTTCAACGGCACTAGGGCCATCCTCCAGGATAGCCTCAGCCGTCGTCGAGGAAGTACCTACAGCAAAAGTTCTGACCTCCGGAATTGACTCCGAAGGTCCCACCGCCAGGTCATCAACAACTGGCCCCTCACGCGGGGGGGGGGGGGGGGGGGGGGGGGCAGCAGCTTTATCCTGGCACCTTGGCTCAGCAGTGGGCACCACCGGGATCACTGCTTATGGAGCAGGTGTTGAAGGTTCGGTCGGAGCAGAAGCTACTTCTGGCTCCAGCGCAGGCGCCTCCTCCACCACCTGCTCAGGTGCTGGCGCTTCGACCATCATGGGCTCGGGCGCTGGCGCTTCAACCATCATAGGCTCAGGCGCCGACACCTCCGCATCAACTGGATCGGACGCCAGAACCTCTTCAACGACCGGCTCTACAGCCAGAACTTCTGCAGCAACCGGCTCTATCTCCAGAGCTTCCTCGACAACCGGCTCAAGTGCCAGAGCTTCATGAACACTCGGCTCCACCGTCGGGACCTCATCAACCACCAGCTCGACTGTCGGGGCTTCGACAACATCCGGCTCTAGGGTCGGAATCACATCTACCTCTGGCTCTGTGGCTGGAGCGTCCAACATCTCAGCATCCAAGCCCAGAGCTTCAACCTCCGGCATTGGTGCCGCCGGTACATCTTCATTCCCGTGGTCCGGCGCTACCACGGGAGCTTCTGGGGATGAGTCGAGGTCCAAGACCACGACAGCCTGCGCCGGGGCTGCCGCAGCCTCAGCCACCTCTTGGGGCGGCGCTGGAATTGGAGCCGGAGCTTCATCCTGCACAACCTCAACTGCTGCTGCAGAGATTGGAGCTTTAGCCCTTTTCTTAGGCATGCTGTGGATGAATGACGAAAAAACTCAAAATACAGACATAATAATAAAACAATTGGCTGAGGTAAAAAATCAAAAATTACCTTAGAAGGCTTCTGCACCAGTTATCACGGAACCTCTTTTCCGGGCGCTCCGGACTGACCCTAGCCGCAACTGGCATGATAGTCCCGGAAGGTCCCCCGGAGCTTGCTGCTGTTACCGGTGTTGCCTTGGTCGAGGCCCCCTCGACCGGGAAGGACCTCCGGACCCAGAGCCCTCAGCTGGCCCTGGTGTTGGAGTCACACGGCCGAAGCTAGCACCCCGGGAAGATGCCGCTGCTGGCGTAGATGCCGCCGTTGAAGACCTCCCCCTCCGGGGAGAAGGAGCCGCTGTTGAAGAAGCAGGCCTGGCAGACCTTAAGTCGGCATGCTTCAGCTTCCTTTTACAGCTCGAGGGCTCGGCCAACTCCTTGCCCTTGCCAACGACTTCGGTTCTTGGCTTTGGGGCGGGAGCAGAGCCGCCTTCAGGAGCTCCAAAGATCGCCAACCTGATGGTCGGACGCCTCTCAACGACACCAAGGTCGTCAAGCACCGGCATCATCCGCCGAA
Organism: Tuctoria greenei; assembly: GCA_036927565.1. NCBI lineage: Eukaryota > Viridiplantae > Streptophyta > Magnoliopsida > Poales > Poaceae > Tuctoria > Tuctoria greenei. The sequence goes on along the minus strand of JAYESD010000004.1, from coordinate 158,095,205 downwards.
GCTCCCTGCTGGACTCTGCCTCCATGTTCAGAGGGAGGAAAGCTGCCGACGGAGCCAAGTCATCACCCTCGACGTCAATGCTATGCTAGAACTTCTTGAGGTCGAACTCCAAAGTTGCACCCTCCATGTTGGACTTCAAACCGGTCTCGATCCGGTCATCGTCCAGCATACTGTTGAGGGCCCAAGCAAGCTTCTCCCTCTTCTTCAGTGGAGCCCACCTGTTGGTTAGGAAGTTGCAAAACACCACCTGAGGAGTCTCCCCTCCTTCCACGCAATGGCGGATCCTGGTCAGAGCAGGGTTGAAGGCGTCCGACAACACCAGAACTTCACTCCAAACTGCAGTGTTGATGTTCGGGAGGCCTTCGGGCAGCTCCAGCTTCTCGTGCTCCTCCACCCTGATGATGATCCAATCCTTCTTCCAGTCGTCCCACTTCCTAGAAGGGAACGACCGCAAGTACATGTACGGGCACTTCTTGCGCTTCACAAAATAGTAGAAGCCAAGGTACTCGTCACTCCTGCCGGTAGTGTGGACAGTGAAGAAGGTGCGGAAGAGCTCAATGCAGGGAGGAATGCCCACCCACATCTCGCAGATGTGGACAAAGATCGACAACAGGAGAATGGAGTGGCGGCCAAGGTGGCACAACTGTAGACCATAAAAGTCTAGCAGCATCAAGAAGAAAGAGGAGAAAGGTGAGATCAGTCCCACCATGGCGTACGTGGAGAAGTACACCATGTCGCCAACATGTTCCTTCTCAAACGGAAGCTTGTCGGCGCGGACCAAGTGGTTGAAGAAGTCAGGGGACCACCACATGAGGGCTTGGACTTTCTTCAAATCACCATCAGTCTTCAGTCGGATCTGGCGGAGACCCAACTCCATCGCGGCACAGCGAGGCAAGAGAGGAAAAGCAAGCAAAAGTTTGAAGGTTTGAGTGCAAGTTCGAATGAAAGGCGTAAAGAACCCCAAACGGTGTGTGCTTTCCCTCTTAAGGAAGCCCCCGCAACGCTTGGATGGAAACCGCAGAGGAGCCGACGATACCAGTAAAAACATCACCCTACCAATGACAAGGGGGCCCGATCCACCTCAACGATCAAGTCGAGGTTCTTACCCCAGGCGAACGGTTGTCATCATGAAAGGCGGGAAACCCGAAGGCGGCGACCTGATAAGGCGCGCGGAACCGATACGATTTTCGTATCGGGAACCGGCGACCTTCAATTGCGTGAGATCTGCACACTGAGATCTCACCTGCCACATCCAGGATATGCCACGCGGCAGTGGTTTAACTGCGAACTATCGCCAACGGCACGTCCAAAGACCCTTGAAAAGACGGCTCAAAAACTGAAGAATGGACCCACCTCCGGCAGAGTGACTTCATCCAAAAGGTCTCTCCCATAGGTGGGCCCAGGGGGCACTGTCGGTACCCTACATACCGGATACCCCTTGGGATTGCAAAGATCACAAGGAAACTCCATCTACCAGATTTGAAGACCTCCAAAGGCCCACCATGTCAAGCGTAACCAGACCTGCTTCCCCGACATGGTTAGTACTAGGGCCGCCACGTGTATTATAAGACCGAAGTTATCGCCCACACATGGGAAAGCTCTAGACGGAATACCAGTATGGCACCCCCGGACCTAACCCCAGACAGAGGGAAGCTCTGGTACTGACACGTGTCCAACAGCACCGGACCTACCCGTCCACGACGGTAAGCTCCAGAGCTGCCATGTGGCTGAACCGCCGGACCTTCAACTTCAACAATCAGGCTGGTAGACCCCCAACGTCTCCAGACCTTCAAGGAGCAATCAAAGACTTCAAGACCCGATTAAGTGTCATTAATGCCATATTAATGACACACGATCGGATGGCCCTTAATACTTGTAATGGCACTGTTAAGGCCCGTTACCGAGCTATTAAGGGTAATTAACCTCATTAATTGTGTATCAAGCATGTGTAACCGCCGGGGCCACATGTCGGGCCAAGCTAACGGTGTAACGACCAGTCCTTGTACTATAAAAGGACTGGTCGACGATACACAAGGGACGACTCCAGACCTCTTCTGGAATACCTGATCTAGGTGAGCTTCTTCTAGAGCTTTTTCTAGACATACACGCTCAATACAACACCAACACACCCCGTGGAGTAGGGTATTACGCTCAGGCGGTCCGAACAACGTAAATTTCTGTGTCCACTTGTCATTCACCTTCTTGAATCTCTACGCACCCATTACCGAACTACAACTCCTCGATCTACCAAGGGTAGTATCGGGAGATTTGCTGGATCCAAAAACCGACAGCGCCATTTGGACTTCCCAATCAAGAGTAATGACGGTTTTACTGGAAGGAGGTCAGGAGATAAAACACTGCGCGAAGCACCATGGTAATACATTTTGTGGAAGCTCTTTAAGTCATGACGCGGTATATTTCGCCATGTTCGAACTACTTCGGACTGTCCAAATGTTGTGCTGCAATAGCTCCAATTTCAAATGCAAATCTGTACCAACTTGGCACGTCCTCTGGTGCATAGTACAGACGGTGCGAAAGCATATCATGTCTAGTTTCCATCGCAACAAACGGTGTGCCATTTGGACTTCCCAATCAAGAGTAATGACTGTTTTACTCCAAGGAGGTCAAGAGCTGAAACACTCCACGAGGCACCCCGAGAATACATTTCGTGGAAGCTCTTTAAGTCATATAAATCCACAACTTAGGGTCCTTTTACACCTAAACTAGGAGGGTTGTTCAAATATGTAGCATTTCTACAGATTCTAGAGACTTCAAACATGAGAAATTATCGTTCTGTTTAGCTGTGTACTAACAATTTTTGAGAGAGAGAGAGAGATCTCTACCCCTTTGTTCTTGTCATTTCCTCGTGGGATTATAGTAGCGACTGCTTTATCAGCTCTCAGTTGGTGCTTCTAGTTTATTGATTCCAGGTTGTGTTGGTTGGTTCTTTTAGAGTGGGGTCGGGCGGATCCTTGATTCAGGTTGCCGGTTAAATACACTGGTTGGCTTTGAGTTTTATTCATCAGGTTGCAATAGTTACTTTGGCTTCTTTGAGCCTAGTTATCCAACCACTTCATCGGCTCCCAATCGGTGCTTCTGGTCCATTGATTCCAGGTTGTGTTTGTTGATTCTTTGAGAGTGTGGTTGGGTGAATCCTCGATTCAGGTTGTCGGTTAAAGATGGTGGTTGGCTTCAAGTTTTAGTCATTAGGTTGCACTAGTTATCTTGACTTCTTTGAAGCTAGTTATCGTGCCACTTCATCGGCTCCCAATCAGTGCTCCTGGTCCATTGATTCAAGGTTGTGTTGGTTGGTTCTTTGCGAGTGCGGTTGGGCAAATCCTCGATTTAGGTTGCCAGTTAAAGACGGTGGTTAGCTTCGAGTTTTATTTGTCAGGTTGTACTAGTTATCTTGGCTTCTTTGAAGTTAGTTATCGTGAAGTGTGGTTGGGCGAATCCTTGATTCAGGTTGCCGGTTAAAGTCGATGGTTCGCTTCGAGTTTTATTCGTCAGGTTGCACTGTTTTTCTTGGCTTCTTTGAAGCTAGTTATCTATCTTGGCTTCATTGAAGATGGTTATCGTGTTTCTTATCCTACGTCGTAAAGATCAGTACCCCAATCCATATAATTTGGTATCAGAGCTTTTGTTGACACGGTAGGATCCTTTACTCTTGGGTGACGAAGGAATAGAGTTGATGGTGACTCCGTTTCAAGAGGGGAAGGATGATGCGGATATTCCGCCCTGTCCGAATGTTGCACTGCAGAAGCTCTAATTTCACATACAAATCTGTATGAACCAGACACATTCCCTAGTGAATAGTACACATGGTGTAAATATATATCAAGTCTAGCTTCCAACACAACAAACGGTGCACCACTTGACCTTCCCAATCAAGAGTAATGACTGCTTACTGCAAGGAGGTCAAGAGCTGAAACACTACGCAAGGCATCTCGGTAATACATTCCGTGGAAGCTCATTAAGTCATCTAAATCCATCAATTTAGAATCCTTTCACGCCTGAACTACGAGGGTTGTTCCTAGTATAAATATATAGCATTTCTATAGATTCTAGGGACTTCAAACATGAGAAATTATCCTTTTGTTTAGTTGTCTTCTAACAATTTTTTAGAGAAAGAGAGAGATCTTTACCACTTTGCTCTTGTGATTTCCTCACAAGATTACAGTAGCGAACGCTTCATCGGCTCCCGATTGGTACTCCTGAGGGTTCTGTTGGTTTGTTTTTTGAGGATGTTGTTGGGTGGATCCTCGATTAAGGTCGCTGGTTAAAGATGGTATTTGGCTTCAAGTTTTATTCGTCAGGTTGCACTAGTTACCTTGGCTTCTTTAATGCTTGTTACCATGCCGCTTCATTGTTGATGGCTGTTATATTCCGATTTTACCCGTCAATATAACTCAATTATGTGAAGGAAATATCATTTCTTGCACGCATCACCTTTCTGTTTAATCTATTTCTACTTGTCCTTGGAGAAAGTAGTGCATGCAGGGGCTCTATGCAGAATTGAAGTGAAAGAAGGGGATGGATCCTATAAAATATTATTTCAACCAATCAAGCGATGACATGTGGCACCACATGGATCAAATGGCCCACAAACAGAAGTATCTGAGGCCATCCAATAGTGTAGCACCCATATCAGTCAATGGGACCCACCTAGAAGTCACCCCGAGGAAGCACACCATAAATGGTCAACTTTTCTGTTCGGCTGACTAGGGGGTTCGGCCAAACCCTTCCTGGCGCCAAACTCAGTCAGCTTCCACGTGTTAGCTCCCTGTGGTGCCCTGGTCACGATGAAGACTGATTTGCGCGCTTTTGGTTGCGGGAACCGACCCTTCTCCAATCAATAAATAGGACCCCTCACTTCAACACACACCACTTGAGTATTCATCCATTGTATCCACTACTCTCCATATGTTTAGAGGAGTATAGGTTGTAGAGAGGAGAGTCTCTAGTCCGTAGTCTAACTAGGAGAGGAGTAGAAGGAGTCTCTCCCCAATTCCTAATTGGGAAAGGCATGGCTCTTATATTCCAATTTGTATATTTGACTTTATTCATAATAAAGATGTTATCTTTAGTCTTCCATTGTTCATATACTTGGATGAAGCGTTTACTGTTTGATTGTGGATTCCATGTATGTGGTAGGAGTAGTGTTTATGATTATGCTATATCATTATCATTATATCATCATAAACACTACAAATCCCCACTATAGTCTAATTAGCTATGATATGATTATGTTAACATGAATCACTTATGCTCTGAATTAACATTGTTTCAACGATGACTTAGTTCATTGCCTTAGGATGGCTTGTGCCTAGGCTCATAAGGAAATTACTTTGATGAGGAAGGAATCAAGCACGAATTCTCAGCGCCATACTCTCCATAACAAAACGGAGTTGCCGAAAGGAAGAACCGAACGCTCATAGAGATGGCGAGAACAATGCTCGATGAATACAAAACTTCGGATCGATTTTGGGCGGAAGCAATCAATACCGCCTGCCATGCCACAAATCGACTCTATCTTCATCGACTACTAAAGAAGACCCCCTATGAGCTACTCACCGGTAACAAACCGAACATTTCATATTTTCGAGTTTTCGGTTCTCCTTGCTATATTTTGAACAAGAAGCCCAGGACTTCAAAGTTCGCTTCGAAGTCCGATGAAGGTTTCTTGCTTGGTTATGATTCGAACACTTACGCCTATCGTGTTTTCAACAAGACCTCCGGACTTGTTGAAGTGGCACGTGACGTAGTGTTCGATGAAACTAATGGCTCCCAAAAGGAGCAAGTTGATCAATGTGAATTAGGTAATGAGGAAGCCCCCTATCAAGCAATAAAGAGGATGGCTCTAGGCGAAGTACGACCACAAGAGTCATCGGCACAAATACAAGGGGAAAGTGAACCACAAGAGGAGATCAACAATCAAGGGGGAGCCTCGATACAAGATCAATCACAAGAATATGAACATGATCAACAAATCAATGAGGACAACAACTCAGGGGGAGAAGAAGATGATCACCAACATACGACCCCCCAAGTGCCACACCCAAGAGTACACCAATGCATTCAAAGGGATCATCCAATCGACAACATCATTGGCGACATTCAAAAAGGAGTAACCACTAGATCTCGTATAGCAAATTTTTGTGAACATTACTCGTTTGTCTCTTTTTTGGAACCCCGCAGGACTGAGGATGCATTAAAGGATCCGGACTGGGTGGTGGCAATGCAAGAAGAGTTGAACAATTTCAAGAGAAACGAGGTTTGGGAACTTGTGGAAAGACCCAATGCAAACATAGTCGGCACCAAGTGGGTCTTCCGCAACAAACAAGATGAACACGGGGTGGTGACAAGAAACAAGGCACGACTTGTGGCCAAAGGTTACTCACAAGTCGAAGGTTTGGATTTTGATGAGACCTTTGCTCCAGTAGCTAGGCTTGAATCAATTAGAATATTACTTGCATATGCTACTCACCATGATTTCAAGCTGTACCAAATGGACGTAAAAAGTGCCTTCCTCAACGGACCAATCAAGGAAGAGGTGTACGTGGAGCAACCACCCGGATTTGAAGACGAAGAGTTCCCCGACCACGTGTATAAACTGCGTAAGGCACTCTATGGCCTCAAACAAGCTCCTAGAGCTTGGTATGAGTGTCTTAGAGATTTTTTAATTGATAATGGCTTTCAAATTGGCAAAGTAGATTATACACTATTCACGAAAAATCTGAATAATGATCTTTTCATTTGCCAAATCTATGTTGATGATATAATTTTTGGATCAACTAATCAATCTTTCTGTGAAGAGTTTAGTAAAATTATGACAGACAGATTTGAAATGTCAATGATGGGAGAATTGAAGTACTTCTTGGGATTCCAAGTGCGGCAACAAAGGGAAGGAACATTCATAAGCCAAACCAAGTATACACAGGACATCCTCAAGAAGTTTGGCATGGACAAGGCAAAGCCCATTAATACTCCCATGGCAACGAATGGTCACTTGGATCTCAATGAAGATGGACCGAGCGTCGACCAAAAGGTATATCGCTCCATGATTGGATCTTTACTTTACTTATGTGCATCTAGGCCAGATATTATGTTGAGTGTATGTTTGTGTGCAAGATTTGAAGCCAACCCTAAGGAATGTCATTTGACAGCCGTAAAGAGAATCCTAAGATATTTAGTTCATACACCCAACCTTGGTCTTTGGTACCCAAAAGGTTCAAAATTTAATCTCATTGGGTATTCCGATGCAGATTATGCCGGGTGCAAAGTTGATAGAAAAAGCACTTCTGGCACCTGCCAATTCCTAGGAAGATCCTCAGTTTCTTGGTCATCCAAGAAACAGAATTCCATTGCATTATCCACAGCCGAAGCGGAGTATGTTGCAGCCGGGAGTTGTTGTGCACAACTCCTTTGGATGCGACAAACTCTAAGGGATTACGGTTACAATATGAACCGTATTCCTCTTCTTTGTGACAATGAGAGTGCCATTAAAATAGCCCACAATCCAGTTGAGCACTCTAGAACTAAACACATTGACATAAGACACCATTTCTTGAGAGACCATTCCATGAAAGGAGACATATCCATCTCTCATGTCAACACCCAAAAACTATTGGCCGACATATTCACCAAGCCACTTGATGAAAAACGTTTTTGCGAACTCCGAAATGAGCTAAACATCCTTGATTCTCGGAGTGTGGCTTGAAAAGTTGCATACCTGTATGATTGCTTCAAAATTTTGATTGAATTGTGAAAATTTTTCCTCCCCAATTTTTCTCAAAAAAAAACTATGTCAATCATTAGATCTTGATGAATTTTTGATCATAGTATGATTGTTGTTTGCTTACTGATCAAATTCATCAGGATTATTTGAATTGTTTTGCCTCTCTACCCTCAATTATTGGACCTTCAAATATATATATGAATGGGCTATGCAATTTCCTCCTGGTGACCACGGACAAGTCCGTGGTTACCCGGACTAGTCCGCCCTTGCAGACTAGTCCGCAGTGTGCCGGTTAGGCCGGACTAGTCCGACAGACCACGGACTAGTCCGATTTAGGTTTCTGGAGGACTTCGGACTAGTCCGGTCACGTCCGGACTTGTCCGATTTTTCGTGTCCATAACCCTAGCCGCCACCAAACCCTAATCTCTTCACCCCACACTCTCCTCCAAGCCTTCTCTCTCTTGCGCTCGAGCTCCCAAGGCGAATCTTTGATTCCTCCGTCGAAAAGCCTCAAACTTGGGCGGAGATTAAGCTTGAAGACTCGGGGATTGAAGTTAGCGGACAAGTCCGGCCTCCAACCCCCACATTTTCAAGCTTCCTTGGATTTCTTGGTAAATTTTCCTCAAACCCTAAGAAATCTCAAATTTCTTCATTGCTTATCGTTTGGCCTAGCATTCTTCACTAGTTGCATGTCCAGTTGATGTACTATGTGTATGCTAGACTAGCTATCTCATTAGGGATCAATTTTTATCCAGTTTGTTAGGTTTTTGCTGATGAACACCGGACTAGTCCGGTCCAGGTACGGACAAGTCCGGTCCCCCAGACTAGTCCGTGCCTGAGCACCGGACAAGTCCGTTGTTTCTGAACCAAAACCTAATTCTTTAATTCCCTATTGCCTTCCATTGCCATCTTACCTCACAAATACCTTGTATAACTTGTCTTTTCTCTTGATCACTCATTCTCAGATCATGTCGAGCTCCGACAATGAAATCTCCGATTTCGAGGCCGAGTTGGACCACGAGGTGGCACCTCGGCCCTCGACGGGTCTTGGCAAGAAACGCCAAGAGAGACCCTCCGAGCCCGCTCCCTCACCTCCCCAGGTTCGGAGGAAGGTGTGTGTCAAGAAGGCCGCCTCCAAGGCTGCTCCTCCGTCAAGTGGCCCTCGCCAAGCTAAAGGGAAAGGCAAGGGGGTTGCCACAGGGCCTGTTGGGCCTCTAAAGCTGCATACTCCCAGAGAAGGGGTCCGGGACCCCAATGAGGAAAGATTCAATGGCAAGGGCAGCGATGTGGCCATGAAGCTGAGAAGTGTGGACTACTATGCAAGGCCCAAGCAAGCTGCTGATGGCAGATTCTGGTCAAATTTCCATGCTGACTTCTACAAGCTGGTCTACTTGCCAATGAAGACCCCGGTGGTGCGCAGTCAATGGATTGACTGGGCCCACCTTGAGAAGAGGAAATGTGCAGCTTTTGATGAAGTGATACAAGCTGCAGAGAGACATGGGCTGAAGGATTTGCTTGCCTTCAGATATAATTGGAATGATGAAGTGATTGCACAATTCTATGCAACGTGCCACTTCTCAGGTGAAGACGAAGAAAGTGTGACTTGGATGACTCATGGATCCAAGTATTCCATCACTCAGGAAGAGTTTGCCTGCCTGCTGCATCTTGACTCTGAGGGCGATGACCACCTCATTATCCACAACATTGGGGTCATTGAGAGGGATGGAATGCAGTTCATGTATGAGCCCTCCTCCAAGTTTGTCCCTCCCTCCACAAAGAACATGAAGCCTTTCTTTGTGGTCCTCAACAGAGTCCTCAGGAAGACGATTGCTCCCAAGGATGGTGATGCAGGGAGTGTGCAAGGCTACCTCCGGACCCTGATGAAGGTCATCAGCAAGAAAAGGCAATTTGATGTTGCAGACTATATCTGGAATGATATGGTCAATATCTCAAGTACCCCCAACCGATCCTGTGGCTATGCCCCTTACTTGATGTTCATGATTGAGAAGGTCACAGGAATCGAGTTTGTGAAGGATGTGGAGCACACTCCACTGAGGCCTCAGAAGCCTCAGTCCGTGAGTGTCCAGGCTGCTCCATCGTCGGCCTCAAGCCCCGAGGTGCCGGCAAGGCAAGGAGAAGCTGCTAGGGCTACTCCTCCCTCCAGGGAAGCCCCTCAGAAAGGATCCGCCAGTGGGATCCTCAAGTACTTGGCTGCAATCTTCTCCTCCTGCAAGAAAACTGAAGTGAAGCTTCACAAGCTAAATCAGAAGAGAAAGGAGGACATGAGATACATAAAAGCAAATGTGAAGCAGCTGAGTGAGAAGCTGGAGATCAATCCAATTGGATCTCCAGTACTTTCTGAAGATTCTGATCCAAACATCACCGAGCTTAGCCCCTTGACTCCTTCCGAGCTTGCCTATTTTGGCATTGGGGGCTCGAGCAGCTCCGCTCCTCCTCCTACCTCTCAACCTCGTCAAGCCGAAAGCGATGAAGATGATGAAGACGACGAGAGGACCGACAGCGAAGAGTGAAGCCCTAGGATCTTCCTCTCTCTCTCTTTTTGGTGTCTTGATGCCAAAGGGGGAGAGATTGAGGGGGAGCCTCTAGTCTAAGCTTTAGCTGAATAGGATGCGAGGAGAGAGCTCTCTATGTTTTTTTTATTGTGTTTGTACTTGCTTAACTCTCTTTTCATATCATGTTTGGTCCTGTGATGAATTGCTCAATTAATTTGCAAGTGTGTGATGAAATCTGAGCTTTTGCTCCTGAAGTGCCATATTCACTTGATATTAGTTGGTAAATGAAAATTCTGTCATTCTTAATGCAATCATGCTCTTAGTATGCATCCCACCATAAAGAATGCACATATGAATAATTATCTTGTTGCCTGATGCATTTTTGAGTCATATGTGCATACTTTATGAAAATCTCATTTTATACCTCATTTTGTGAAATCTCAATTGGTTGTCATCAATCACCAAAAAGGGGGAGATTGAAAGTGCATCTAGGACTCCCTTGTGGGTTTTGGATGATTTATGACAAGCAATTGGGATCCTAATCCTTTTGTTGAGATGAATGCAGGAAAATGAAGAAAAATGAGTAAAATGCCAAAAAGTGGGAAATTAAGAAGGAGAATGAATTTGAGCTCAAGAAGAAGAAATTAGTAGATTAGTATGTATGGAGTGTGTTAAGGAAACACACCCAAGAGCTCAATCTTACTTAATCACACACACACAATGCACAAAACCATACAGGACCGGACTAGTCCGATATCAACCGGACTAGTCCGATATTACATTCTGCACAAGATCGGACAAGTCCGGTCTCCACCGGACTAGTCCGTTATCTTTCTGTTCCACTTCGGACTAGTCCTCCCCAGTGCGGACTAGTCCTCAACACAATGCACAAGTCACTAGATCGGACAAGTCCGGTCACTACCGGATTAGTCCGATTCCCTTTCTGATCCACTTCGGACAAGTCCGGTGACTACACGGACTAGTCCGATTTACACTCTGTTCTAAATCGGACAAGTCCTCCAAGTGCGGACTTGTCGTTCAAAACACTTAGGGTTTCACAGGTCCGGACAAGTCCGATGTCAACCGGACAAGTCCGAAGATTTCCAGCAGCGAAATCGGACAAGTCCGTTTTTCAATCGGACTAGTCCGATATTCCTGGACACTTAGGGTTCGCTTCACACAGCACACCGGACTAGTCCGGTCTCCACCACGGACTAGTCCGATCTTTCTAAACCCTAACGGTAATTTCTAGAAACCCCATATAAATAGAGGTGGATGGCCCACTTTTAAACTCTCTCGAACCCTAGCGCCGTCACACCTCCCAAGAGACTCAAAAACCATCTCTCTCCACGAAGTTGAGTGCAAAATCGATCAATCCTTTGAAGATCACTTGTAGATCATTGGAGAGGCACTTTGCACACGATTGAGCTCTTGGTTTGAATCTCTAACACACTCTTGCATCTCAATTCGTATATTTCGAAGTGTGTTATTGGTGGTTTTAAAACTTGTAATCAAGGGAGCTCTCAACTTGTGAGATCGCCCCTTCAACTTGGTGATTTACCCCTGTGTGATTAGTGGAAGAGGATTGGCCTTCGTGGCGATCCGACGAGGGAAGGGTTGGTGAAGACCCGGTCCTTTTGTGGGCTCCTCAACGTGGACGTAGGCTGCCTTCGTGGTAACCGAACCACGGGATAAATCTTGTGTCTTGTTCGTTTGTGTTCATCATTCTAGTTGATCAACATTATCTAGGGTTTGATTCATTTTGTTGAATTGAAGTTAAATAGTTGAACAAGAATCATACTTACAATAAAGCGTAACATACAACTATTGAACTGTCATTAAAGTTTATATTTCCGCTGCAAACAACAACGAAACAATCAAATTGACCTAACTTGATCAACCTAGCCCGTGAAATCCGGACTAGTCCGCACTTTACCGGACTAGTCCGATATATCTGGATTTGACCTTTTTGTTGAAGTACTACAGGAACCGAAAAATTCAAGAAGGCCTATTCACCCCCCCCCCCCTCTAGGCCTACATTCAACACCAACTTATTGCCATTCCCTCATAGACAAAGGAAGCCAACAGTGGATGAGCAATTCAACCACTTTGTTGAGATCATCTAGAAAATCAACATCAATGTGCCCTTTATTGATGCGATGCAAGTACCCACTCATGCTCGCTATCTCAAGGACATATTGAATAACAATCGGTCATTGCCCACCACTGGGGTTTTCAAGCTTACAAAAGACTGCAGCGTAGCCATCGTCAATAGGCTTCAAGAAAAGAAGATGGACCCTAGATGTCCTACAATCTCATGCTCAATTGGGGCACACCACTTTGACATGGCCCTTTGTGACCTTGGAGCAAGTGTGAGTGTGATGCCCAAGGTGGTTTTCGACAAGCTGAACTTCATGGAACTTAATCCAACACCAATGCTACTCCATCTGGTTGATTCCTCAGTCCTTTATTCGGCGGGTATCGCTGAAGATGTTCCAGTGAAAATCCGGAACTGCTTCATAACGTGGATTTCATGGTGCTCGACATGGAGGTCGAGAAGGATATGCCACTCATTCCTGGACGACCATTCCTAAGCACTGCGAAGGCTCGCATAGATGTGGGAGCTGGAGAAATCCATTTAGATATCAATGGCAAGGAGAAAAAGTTTAACTTTCGCCGAAAGTTCAAGCAATGCTCCATGATCTGTATCAAGTATGGGCCAAAAGTTAAACACATTCAAGAGGTCGAAATCACACCTCAAAATGTGGACCCGCTCATTGCATTCATGAGGAATTGATCTATACAGAAAACCCGTCTTATCGTCCATGTCGACACCCCAAGAAGACGGAGAAGTCTAGGCCTTCCCAAGGGCCCAAGTCCACCAAGCCGCCAAAGAAGGAATGGCAGAAGAAGCAAGACAAACCGTCTGAGCCCATCCCTCTAGGTCCAGATGTCAAGAAATGAAGAAGGGGGAATGTCCATCTCATCGGACGGTGGTGAGACCTAGCCAATATATTAAATTGGTAGTTATCCTTCTCTTTGTTTTTATTTTATCTTTATTTGGTTTTCCACATTTAGTTTGATTTTTCCCCACTACATATTTGGTTTTCTTAGTAAGTTGAGAATCTTATATTATCAACCATCATTTTTATTTCTTTGTTTTCACAAAAAAAATTGTTGGGTTTTGAAAAAAAGAGATTTTATTCGGAAAACAATTTTTCTGAGCTACAAAAGTGGTAATTCACCAACGTGTTGATACCATAGCCGTTAGAGAGCCACCTGCCAAGGGAGAACAGGGGGCCCACTTGTCAATGCGGCCGACCCCCCTGTTAGGCCGACTAGGGGAAGGAGCCATTTTTGCTCTCTCTCCTCCAACGGCCACATTTGGTACCCTAGTGACCGTTGGGGAGTGCACACTATAAATGGTGGCTGTGAGGAGCTCTTCTTCTCACACTTAATCTCATTTCATACCTCCCGAAATTCACTCTTGCTCACATTGTTTTTTTGCTTATTATTGAAGTGCTCTCGACCAATTCCCAACTCAAAAAGATTTGCTTTTGCTTGCATTTGCAATTTGCGCTAAAGTTTTCATGGCAAAGTTCGTCGGGGTTTTGCTTTTGCTAACATAAAATCTTTCAACTTTTGGCCTTCTTGTGTTCTTGTTTGTTCTGGCCATGAAACAGATGAAGAGGTTGTTTGGAAAGAGGAAGGAGGCTGCAAGCTCAAGTCATGGTGGAGACTCAAGTGCATGCCCCTCTTCCGTTGCTACACCAAGATCAGTGAGAAGGAGTGTAGGTGAAGACACTCCTATGGGTGAGAGGAGCAACCCACACCAACTTCTTCACGACAACGATCTCGACATACAAAGTGAAATTGAAGATCAAGCACGCAAGCTCCTCCAAGATCGTGAAATTTTTATACGAAAGCTTATGATCTGCATTTGATGTCCTAAATAGATATGGATTCCGAATTTTTTCCATTTGGCTTGCACTAGGATGGGAAAACTTTGCTCACATATGGGGAGAAAGGTTCACACCTTCTCTCCATACAATTCCTTTGCACACTCAAAATAGGATTTGATGGTATTACTTTTAGAGTATTTCAAAAAAGAATACATCATCCTATGGAAAAATTAAGTGAAATCTCAAGCTTCCATAAGCGTTGTTTGCTAGATTTAGACACTTTGCTTAAGTTTAACAAACAAAGTTTTTAGCAAGATTTAACTCGTGAGGTTAGTGGTAGTGCACCTAGGAATAACCACTTGCACAACCCTACATTGCACTTCATGCATAGATGGGTGTCTATGACTATGTTCCCTAGAGGAGACATAAGGGTAGTGCGTGACGATGAGCTGAAAATTTTGTATGCTATGACTAAAAAGATAAAAGTTGCTCAAGTTATTGCTATGATGACATAATGGTTAGATTACATTCTAAGGGTAGGGCCAATTGAATGTACTTCATTGATTACCCGTATTACTACTAGGGTAGGAGCACTAGAATATTCTTCATTTGAGTATATTAAAAATGAAAGAGAATTAATTGATGAATATTATTTAGTGCAAGGACATATCCTTAAGCATGATCAAGATGGATCTTTGATATTTTAATATCCCGGCCTTGTCAATTAAATTCGGTTACCTAACCAAGATTATCATTTGTACAAATGCCGGAAGCTAACCATTGACCTCCTTCCCATCAAGGAAGCCGGAAGAAGTAATGTCTCTGGCAGGGTAACTAGAAGTCGTACAAGGAGAGCGGCTATGCCCCCAACAATCTCCACGGTCCATGAGTACAAAGAGGAAGAACCCAATGGATGATGCACCCTGGTGGACTCAACCTACATCGTATGAGACTGAATGTCCGTCTTGGCATGGATGGCCAGGTGCCACATGGAAGACGCTCCTATCCACTTCAAGCTCTAGTAGCTTGCCTCCAACGTCCATGAGAAGGTGTCATTCCTATTCAGCTAGAAGTCATCGTGACTATAGCCAAGGAATGACGGATCTCACTAGACATATGGAAGAGCTTGAAGTCAGAACGGGTGACATCTACAACACTCTCTAAGGGCACGTCGAAGGTACCCAAGACTGGCAACAACACATGGACGCTCAATTCAACAACTTGAACTCCACACTACAACAACAACAAGCTGATGTCATGGCATACTTCCGTCATCAAGGGTTCAACCCTCATCATGGAGGTAAGTGAAGAACAAGCTTGAGGGAGGACCCCCACTTGAATTAAATTGTATCACACCCTTGCATATTTATTTTCAATTTACCCATCATCCGCCTTGCATATAAAAAAATAGGATAGATTTTTTTTTCAATAAAATAAATGATGTGCGGTAAGAATTGTTTGGAATTCACATAGATGAAATAAAACTTTCCTATGTCCCTAGTTTACAACTTACTACTCTCCAACATATTGCTCTCATTGGCTAAAATTGCTTTTGCCTTATTTGGAAAATGTGGGTAGTAAAAGCTTAATCCATTCTAAGTTGTTGTGAGATATGATATGTTGATAGGGCTGATATTCCTATTTTGAAAGTGAAACTTAGATTTCGGGAGAAATTCTAAAAAGATTTAAGTTACTCTCATTTGATTGGAAATACCTACCAAAGCCATAAGATATATCACATTGATAGACCTTATGCATATGCTATTTGTCTTCACATTGAGCTTTGTCAATCTAGTATAGACCTATGTGATATTTCATTCATTACCTTTTGAATTCAAGACTTCATTTGCCCATGCTATACTTCTACACTAGAAGTAAGCAAAATTCCACCATACCACCATTCCACAATAAAAAGAGAAACTTCATGCTTAAGTGCTCTCTACAAAATTTCTTGCATAAAAAGGGAGTAGAAGACATGGCTACAAGAAAGAAATAAAATGAATGCTTACATCATAAGCATGAGACAAAAAGTAGCCATGTTTCATCCCTACAAAATAAGAGAGTCCACTCAAAAAGGAGTCATCTCAAATATCCACATCCACCTCATTCCATCACACATGCACAAGTCTTGAATCAAATTGTTTTGAATTTATTTATAATAAGGATTACCCTTTTGACTTAGCAATATTATGTGTTGCAAATATGCCTACTATATTCCCTACCAAGCTCCACATACATGCCATATGTAGAGGTAGGATGAATTTAGGCAAATTGCCTTGGTGAGGATATATTTCCACTACACAAAAAGGAGAGACTTGAGAGAATCAAATAGAGATACTTAAAATCTAAATTGAACTCTCCGGAATTTGAGTGGAACATGATTTCTAGGGTGTGTGTGCTATATTTGCTGTTCTATCTTTCAACCACCCATGAATAGGAAATGGCATAAGCCCCATAATGACCTAAGATGGGTGAAGTACCATGCCAATTTTTGCAATACTAGGTAGAGTATTTTGTTGTGCACATGGTACTTTTGAAAAGTTGAACATTGTAACAACTCCTGATCATCAACCTAAAGTATTGACTTTGCTCAGGACGAGCAAAGGATAAGCTTGGAGGAGTTTGTTGACGGTTGTTATATACCAATTTCACCCGTCAATATATCTCAATTATGTAACAGAAATATCATTTCTTGCACACATCACCTTTCTATTTAACCTATTTCCACTTTCCCTTGGAGAAAGTAGTGCATGCAGGGATTCTATGCAGAATGAAGCGAAACAAGGGGATGGATCCGATAAATTATCATTCCAGCCAATCAAGCGATGACATATGGCACCAAATGGATCAAATGGCCCACAAGCAGAAATATCCTAGGCCATACAACAGTGTAGCACCCATATCAGTTAATGGGACCCACCTGGAAGTCACTCCGAGGAAGCACACCAAAATGGACAACTTTTTTGTTCGGCCAACTATGGTGTCCGGCCGAACCCTTCCTGGCGCCAAACTCGATCAGCTTCACGTGTCGACTCCCTGTGGTGCCCTGGTCGCGATGAAGACCTATCTGCGCACTTTTGTTGGCGGGAAACAACCCTTCTCCAGCTATAAATGGGACCCCTCACTTTAACACACACCACTTGAGTATTCATCCTTTGTATCCACTATCTCCATTGTTTTAGGGTAGTATATGCTGTAGAGAGGAGAGTCTTTAGTCCATAGTCCAAGTAGGAGATGAGTAGAAGGAAACTCTTCCCAATTCATAATTGGGAAGTTATGGCTCTTATACACCTATTTGTATTAGTGACTTTATTCTTAATAAAGATGTTATCTTCATTCTTCCATTGTTCATATACTTGGATGAAACATTTCTTGTTTGATTGTGGATTCCATGTATGTGGTAGGAGTAGTATTTATGATTATGCTATACCATTATCATTATATCATCATAAACACAACAAACCCCCATTATAGTCTAATTAGCTATGATATGATTATGTTAACATGAATCACTTATGCTATGAATTAACATTGGTTCAATGATGATTTAGTTCATTGCCTTAGGATGGCTTGTGCCTAGGTTCTTAAGCTAATTATTTAATATTCTAGTATGGTGCTAGGATAGAGAGTAGCGTTGGATGCCTCATAGACCCACGGATTGAAGAGGTAGGCAGTAGGTGGTGACAGTCCTAATTGTACTTTGTAATCCTCCACGTTCGGCTATGCCAAAGACTCTTGGCAGGAGTCCTCCTAGTATTGCTTGGGGTAAACCCATTTACGATGTGTTAATCCACTTGGTATGAGAATTCATAATTGACATGATCATTAGTAACTAACTTAGGCTATGTATATGTACATTAAAAGCATAGTAGAAGTCTCTACGTAACCCTTATCCTGGTCCCTCTTTACCTAATATATCCCCTTAGGATGGACTGCTCTTGTGTGTGTCACACTACTACAATTTATCATTAATCCATCCTTGCTAGAACCTTACCTACATCAACCTAGCGTCTGCACTTGATGATTGTTTCACTTCCATCTAGCCTTCCTTTGGGAGAATATAAATGACACCCTTTGGGAATACTCTTTGATGAGAAATGCTACATTGATAGTTTCCGTGCACTTGCAGATTATATGTATAATCTAAAATCTATTAACAAGCATTTCTGGCACTAATGCTAGAGATGAATTGTTAGTAGTGTGTAGGAACCGTCAACATTCAGCAGCCCTAATCGGTGCTCCAGGTCCATTGATTCCATGTTGTGTTGGTTGGTTCTTTGAGAGTGTAGTTGGGTGAATCCTCGATTCAGATTCCCGGTTAAAGATGGTGGTTGGCTTCAAGTTTTATTTGTCAGGTTGCACTAGTTATCTTGGTTTCTTTGAAGCTAGTTATCGTGTCACTTCATCTGCTCCCAATCGGTGCTCCTTGTCCATTAAATCCAGGTTGTGTTGGTTGGTTCTTTGAGAGTGTGGTTCGGCGAATCCTTGATTAAGGTTGCCGATGAAAGATGGTGGTTGCCTTCGAGATTCATTTGTCAGGTTGCACTAGTTATCTTGGCTTTTTTGAAGGTAGTTATCGTAAAGTGTGGTTGGGAAAATCCTCGATTCAGACCGCCGGTTAAAGACGATGGTTGACTTCGAGTTTTATTCATCAAGTTGCACTAGTTACCTATCTTGGCTTCTTTGAAGCTACTTATCGTGTTTGTGATCCTACATCATGGAGATTGGGACCTCAATCCATTTCATTTGGTATCAGAGCTTTCATTGACATGTAGGATCCTATACTCTTGGGTGACGAAGAAATAGAGTCGAGGACAACTCCTTTTAAAGAGGGGAAGGATGATGCAGATATCCCGCCCTGTCCAAACTAGTTCGGGCTGTCCGAACATTGTGCTGCAGAAGCTCCACTTTCATGTGGAAATCAGTACCAACCTTACACATCCCCTGGTGCAAAGTACATATGTTGTGAATGTATATCAAATCTAGTTTCCAATGAAACAAATGGTGCGCCATTTAGACTTCCCAATAAAGAGTAATGACTGTTTTACTGGAAGTAGGTAAAGATCTGAAACACTGTGCAAAGCACCTCGGTAATACATTTTGTAGAAGATCTTTAAGTTATGATGCGTATATTCCGCCCTGTCCGAACTAGTTCGGACTGTCCAAATGTTGTGCTGCTAAAGCTCCAATTCTCGTGCATATATGTACCAACTTGGCACATCCCCTGGTGCATAGTACACATGGTGTGAAATCTTATTAGGTCTAGTTTCCAACGCAACAAACGGTGCGCCATTTAGACTTCTTAATCAAGAGTTATGACTGTTTTAATCCAAGGAGGTCAAGAGCTCAAACACTGCATGGGGCACCTCGAGAATACATTTCGTGAAAGCTCTTTAAGTCACCTAAATCCACAACTTAGGGTCCTTTCACACCTAAACTAGGAAGGTTGTTCGTAGTATAAATATGTAGCATTTCTAAAGATTCTAGAGACTTCAAACATGAGAAATTATCCATTTGTGTAGCTATGTACTAACAATTTTTGAGAGAGAGAGAGAGATCTCTACCCCTTTGCTCTTGTGATTTTCTCGCGAAATTACAGTAGTGGCCGCTTCATCTATCTCCTGGTTCATTGATTCCAGGTTGTGTTGGTTGGTTCTTTGAGAGTGAGGTCGGGCAAATAATCGATTCAGGTTGCTAGATAAATATGGTGGTTGGCTTCGAGTTTTATTCATCAGGTTGCACTAGTTACTTTGGTTCTTTGAACCTAGTTATGTCACCACTTCATCAGCTCCCAATCGGTGCTCCTAGTCCATTGATTCCAGGTTGTGTTGGTTAATTCTTTGAGAGTGTGGTTGGGTGAATCCTCGATTCAGTTTGCTAGTTAAAGATGGTGGTTAGCTTCGAGTTTTAGTCGTCTGGTTGCACTAGTTATCTTGGATTCTTTGAAGCTAGTTATCATGCCACATCATCCACTCCCAATATGTTCTCCTGGTCCATTGATTCTAGGTTGTGTTGGTTTGTTCTTTAAGAGTGAGGTTGGGCAAATCCTCGATTTAGGTTGCCGATGAAAGACTGTGGTTGGCTTCGAGTTTTATTCGTTAGGTTGCACTAGTTATCTTTTCTTCTTTGAAGTTAGTTATCTATCTTGGCTTCTTTGAAGCTAGTTATCATGTTTGTGATCCTGCATAATGAAGATCGGGATCCCAATCCGTATAATTTGGTATCAGAGCTTTTGTTGAAATGGTAGGATCCTTTACTCTTGGGTGATGAAGAAATATAGTTGAGGGCGACTCCTTTTCAAGGGGGGAATGATGATGCGGATATTCCGCCCTATGCGAACTAGTTCGGGCTGTCCAAACGTTGTGCTGCAGAAACTCCAATTTCGCGTGCAAATCTGTACCTGTCGGTGTTTGGATCCGGCAGATCTCTCGATACTATTGTTGGTAGATCGCGGAGTTGTAGTTCGGTAGTGGGCGCGCACAGATTCAACAAGGTGAATGACAAGTGGAGCGTAATACCCTACTCCACGGGGTGTGTTAGTGTTGTATTGAGCGTGTGAGTCTAGAAGAAGCTCCAGAAGAAGAAGCTCGTCTAGGTCAGGGAGTCCAGAAGAGATCTGGAGGAGTCCCTTGTGTATCGTCGACCAGTCCTTTTATAGTACAAGGACTGGTCGTTACACTGTCAGCCTGGCCCGACATGTGGCCCCGGCAGTTACACATGCTTGATACCCAATTAATGAGGTTAATTACCCTTAATGGCCCGGTAACGGGCCTTAACAGTGCCATTACCGGTATTAAGGGCCATCCGATTGTGTGTCTTTAATATGGCATTAATGACACTTAATCGAGTCTTAAAGTCTTTGATTGCTCCTTGAAGGTCCGGAGCCGTTGGGGGTCCACCAGCCCGATTGTTGAAGTTGAAGGTCTGGCAGTTCAGCCACGTGGCAGCTCCGGAGCTTACCGTCGTGGACGGGTAAGTCCGGTGCTGTTGGACACGCGTCGGCACCGGAGCTTCCCTCTGTCTGGGGTTAGGTCCGGGCATGCCATATCGGTATCTAGTCCGGAGCTTTCCCATGTGTGGGCGATAGCTCCGGTCTTATAATACATGTGGCAGCCCTGGGACTAACCATGTCGGGGAAGCAGGTCCAGTTACACCTGACATGTGGGCCCTTCGGAGGTCTTCAAATCTGGTAGATGGAGTTTCATTGTGATCTTTGCAATCTCAAGGGGTATCTGGTACGTAGGTTACCGACAGTACCAACCTGCCACGTCACCTAGTGCATAGTACATATGGTGTGTAAGCATATCTATTACAGTTTCCAACGCAACAAGCGGTGCGCCGTTTGGACTTCCTGATCAAGAGTAATGACTGTTTTACTGCAAGGAGGTCAAAAGCTGAAACAATGCATGAGGCACCTCGCGAATACATTTCGTGGAAGCTCTTTAAGTCATGATGCGGATATTTCGCCCTATCCAAACTAGTTTGGGCTGTTCAAACGCTGTGTTGTAGAAGCTCGATGTTCACGTGCAAATTTGTACCAACTTGGCACATCCCCTTGTGCATAGTACACATGGTGTGAAAGCATATCAAGGCAAGCAACAAACGATGCACCATTTTGACTTCCCAATCAAAAGTAATGATTGTTTTACTACAAGGAGGTCAAGAGCTGAAACACTGCGCAGGACACCTTGGGAACACATTTCGTGGAAGCTCTTTAAGTCATCTAAATGCATCAACTTAGGCTCCTTTCACACCTAAATTAGGAGTGTTGTCTTAGTATAAAAATGTAGCATTTCTATAGATTCTAGAGACTTCAAACATGAGAAATTATACTTTCGTTTAGCTTTGTGTTAATAATTTTTTTGAGAGAGAGAGATCTCTACCCCTTTCTCTTGTTATGTCCTCACGGGATTACAGTAGCGGCAGCTTCATCGGCTCCACGGTGCTCTTAGTCCATTGATTCTATATTATGTTGGTTTGTTCTTTAAGAGTGTGGTTGGGCGAATCCTCGATTTAGGTTGCCAGTTAAAGATGGTGGTTGGCTGTGAGTTTTATTCGTCAGGTTGCACAAGTTACCTTGTCTTTTTTGAAGCTAGTTACCATGCCGCTTTATCGGCTTCCAATCGATACTCCTGGTCCATTGATTCCAGGTTTTGTTGGTTGATTCTTTGAGAGTGTGGTTGGGTGAATCCTTGATTCAGGTTGTTGCTTAAAGACGGTGGTTGGCTTCGAGTTTTAGTCATCAGGTTGCACTAGTTATCTTGGCTTCTTTGAAGCTAGTTATCGTGCCACTTCATTAGCTCCCAATCTTTGCTCCTGGTCTATTGATTCCAGGTTGTGTTGGTTGGTTCATTAAGAGTGCAGTTGGGAGAATCGTCGATTCAGGTTGCCTGTTAAAGACTGTGGTTGGCTTCGAGTTTTATTCGTCAGGTTGCACAAGCTATCTTGGCTTCTTTGAAGTTAGTTATCTGTCTTGCTTTCTTGAAGCTAGTTATCGTATTTGTGATCCTACATCATGAAGATCGGGATCTCAATCCGGATAATTTGGTATCAGAGATTTTGTTGAAACGGTAGGATCCTTTACTCTTGGGTGAGGAAGAAATATAGTCGAGGGCGACTCCTTTTCAAAAGGGGAAGGATGATGCCGATATTCCTCTTTGTCCGAACTAGTTCAGGCTGTCTGAACATTGTGCTACAAAAGCTCCAATATTACGTGCAAATCTGTACCAACCTGGCACATCACCTGGTGCATAGTACATATGGTGTGAAAGCATATCAATGACAGTTTCCAACGCAACAAGAGGCACGCCGTTTGGACTTCCTAATCAAGAGTAATGACTGTTTTACTGCAAGGAGGTCAAAAGCTGAAACAATGCACAAGGCACCTCGCGAATACATTTTGTGGAATCTCTTTAAGTCATGATGCGGATATTCTGCCCTGTCTGAACTAGTTTGGGCTGTTCGAACGCTGTGCTGCAGAAGCAATTTCACGTCCAAATCTGTACCAACCTGGCATGTCCCCTTGTGCATAGTACACATGGTGTGAAAGCATATCAAGTCAAGCAACAAACGGCGCAGCATTTTGACTTCCCAATCAAGAGTAATGACTGTTTTACTGCAAGGAGGTCAAGAGTTGAAACACTGCGCAAGACACCATGGAAATACATTTCGTGGAAGCTCTTTAAGTCATCTAAATCCATCAACTTAGGCTCCTTTCACACCTAAATTAGGAGCATTGTATTAGTATAAACATGTAGCATTTCTATGGATTCTAGAGACATCAAACATGAGAAATTATTCTTTTGTTTAGCTGTGTGTTAACAATTTTTTTGAGAGACACTACAGGAAACGCGATCATTTGCGACGGCCAGCCATCGCAAACAGCTTAAATTGAGACGGCCCGCCTCTGGCCATCGCAAATAACAGGGCCGTCGCGAATAAGGACTTATTTGCGACGGCTGTAGGTCTGGCCGTCGCAAATAAGACCTTATTTGCGACGGCCAACCCTAGAGCCGTCGCAATTAAAGTAGCCGTCGTAAATAACGCCTTATTTGCGACGGCCAGTACAAGGCCGTCGCAAATAGGCTTTAATTGCAACGGCCCTAAGGTAAGGCCGTCGCAATTAAGGCAGCCGTCGCAAACTAGGTCTAATATCGGGACCCTCCGGCCCCGACTCTTCATTCACAATCCCTCCACCGCCGCCCCCGACCCCGCCGCGCCCTGACCCCGCCGCCCCCCACCGCTCCCCCGCCGCCCCCGACCCCACCGTCGGCCCGCCTCCGCGCGGCTCCGCCCCTGCGCCGCCGCCCCCGACCCCGCCGCGCCCCGACCCCGCCGCCCCCACCGCGCCCCCGCCGCCCCCAACCCCGCCGCTAGCCCGCCTCCGCGCGGCTCCGCCCCTGCGCCGCCGCCCCTGACCCCGCTGCGCCCCGACCCCACCGCCCCCGACCCCGCCGCCCTGCAGCCCCGCCGCTGGGCCTGCTGCCCCCGACCCCGCTGCCCCTGCGGCCCCGCCGCCAGCCCGCCTTCGCACACCTCCGCCCCTGCGTCGTAGCCCCCGACCCCGCCGCCCCCCGCGCCGCCCCCGACCCCGCCGCCGCCTCTGCGCCACCGCTGCCGGCTCGCCCCCGGCCCCTGCGCCCCCGCCGCCGGCTCGCCCCCGGCCCCGCCGCCCCTGCGCCACCGCCACCAGCAGGTAAGTCCCGAATCGCCCCTGTATTTTTGTAGAAATTCAGTGAATTATGGTTATGTTTGAACATGGTGACCTCATGGAAGAAATTCAGTGATGTGTCATTTTTGAACATGGTGACCTCATGGAAGAAATCATAGTGGTTATGTTTAGGTTTATTGAAGTAAATTGCTCTCATTTGAATTATGGTTATGTTTAGGTTTATTGAATTGCTCTCACTTGAATTATGGTTATGTTTAGGTTTATTGAAGTAAATTGCTCTCATTTGAATTATGGTTATGTTTAGGTTTATTGAATTGCTCTCATTTGAATTATGGTTATGTTTAGGTTTATTAAATTGCTCTCATTTGAATTGAATTGCTCTTATTTGAATTGCTCTCATTTGAATTGAATTGCTCTCATTTGAATTGAATTGCTTATGTTAGAATTGAGTTGATAAATTAATGAATTACAATGGATAATTGTTATGTTTAGGTTTATTTGAATTGCTTAGTTTTTTGAATTATGCTTAGGTTTATTTGAAGGGTCGTTGAATTGCTTAATTTTGATTGCTTAAGTGTTCAAGTACTATATATACATAAATGGGCTTCGGACCAGCTTGACAAGGCCCGACAAGGCCCATTTAGTGGTAAGGTAAAGTATGCGTGTAGACGGGCACGAAGGAGAATGACGACGGTGAGGATGGCAAGCACCTACGCGTGGATGGCGTACTTCGATGAAGTGGTTTCATCTCTGATCTACGGCAGCTAACCCTAAAGCCGTCGTGGAATTGTCATCTGAGACCAACTTTCCTCTCACTCTTTCTCTAGTTCTTTCCTCTCTCTTAAATGACCTGAAAATGAAAATGAGCAACGTAACCTATAGCAATGTATTACCCGTTTCGGATCGGCACGTCTCGCATGCCATTGGCATGTGAGACGTGTAGGTTCGGAATTGTCCCTTTTTTGGACAGCCTCGGAGTGATCGAGGGGGCGTGGCTTGTGACGAGACGCGGGTCCGGATTTGGATGAGATTTCGGTGGCGTAACCCTGTTGTTCTCTGCTACACCATTTTCGGACGTGCAGTGGAGAACAGCGGGGTTATGCTGCCGAAATTTCGTTCGAATCTGGATCACGCGTCTCGTCATGAGCACGCTCCGCTCGGTCACTCTGGGGTGGGTTTAGGATCTATCTGCCTAGGTTGTAGGGCCATGACATAACACAACAATACATTAACGACAATTTCTTTT
Source organism: Tuctoria greenei (assembly GCA_036927565.1). NCBI lineage: Eukaryota > Viridiplantae > Streptophyta > Magnoliopsida > Poales > Poaceae > Tuctoria > Tuctoria greenei. The sequence goes on along the minus strand of JAYESD010000004.1, from coordinate 158,069,635 downwards.
GCGTTAAACTGCAGAGTCAAACATGGGTGAAGACCGCAGTTGGATGTATACTGGCTGGAAGAGCAGAACTAGTGGTCACTCCGATGAGTGGTTTATCAAGTTAGATCAATTTTTGGATCGAGCATTTTCGTTGTCAACGGAAGATATGGTGCGGTGCCCATGTACAAAATGCCGGAACACTAAGTTTTTGAGAAGATTGGAGCTTTCGTTTCACTTATGTCGAAACGGTTTCACTCCACATTATGAAGTGTGGACCTTTCACGGCGAGACTAATTCTCGAGTCATAGCCGAAGTGGATGAGGATGATGATATAACAGAGGTTGATAGGATGGATGAGATGCTAGAAGATCTTGAAGCGGAGGATCCTCTTACAAATGAGGCATAGAAGTTCTTCGAGGAGCTGAAGAAATCACAAGAGCTGTTGCATGAACACACGGCTGTGACCGTACTTGCTTTCTTGACCAGATTTATGGCAATTAAGTCCAAGTACTTTTTTTCCATCAACTGCTACAATGATCTCATGAAATTGATCTGTGATATCCTTCCACAACCTCACAAAGCGCCACCAGATATGTATCAGTCAAAGATCAAGATATCTGGTCTCGGTATGAAGTATGAGAAAATTGATGTGTGCCCAGACAACTGCATGCTATTCTGGAAAGAGCACGCCAATGAGAAGATGTGCTTGAAATGTGGTAAATCGAGGTATGTCGAAGTTGTTAATGACGATGGCGATAATGTGATGACAGATGTCGCACATAAGCAGCATTGTTACTTGCCTGTGACACCTCGGTTGAAGCGGATGTTTCTTTCAAAAAGAACTGCAAGACACATGAGATGGCACAAAGAAGGTAAACGTGAGAACAAAGAATTCTTGATGCATCCGCCCGACGGTGATGCATGGAAGGCGCTAGACCGTTTCGATCCAGACTTTTCTCGTGATGCGAGGACTGTTCGCATCGGATTAGCGATAGACGGATTCTCACCGTTCAGTACGAACGCCACGCCATACTCATGTTGGCCTGTCTTTGTCATTCCGTACAACCTGCCACCTGCTTTTTGTACAAAGAACGAGTTCATGTTTATCAGCCTCATTGTACCTGGACCTGATCATCCCGGGTCACGTCTCAACGTGATGTTAAAACCGCTGATCGAAGAATTGAAGGTCTTGCGGACAGGAGTCGAAGCATACGACAGTTACAAGAAGCAGAAATTCAACCTTCGAGCTACTTATTTGTGGTCCGTCCATGATTTGCCGGCATACGGCATGTTTTCCGGATGGAGCACTCACGGTCGTCTGACGTGTCCGATATGTGCTTCAGACACGGACTGTTTTCGACTAACTCATGGAGGCAAAATATCTTACTTCGATTGTCACAGACGTTGGCTGCCCTCGAATCATATATTTAGGCAGCAGAGGCATGTCTTCCGAAACAACACTGTTGTTACTAAAGGACCACCGAAGCGTCTCAACAGGTCAGAAATTTCTGATATGTTGGACAAACTGGTGCCTGATGAAGGTCGTCCTGGATATTTCGTAGGTTATGGAGAGGAACACAATTGGACTCACATATGTGGACTTTGGGAGCTACCATATGTGAAGTCGTTGATTCTAATGCACAACAATGATGTCATGCATCAGGAGCGTAATATGAGCGAAAGTATCATAAGCACTTGCATGGATATGCCTGGCAAAACGAAAGACAATTATAAAGCTAGACTAGATTTGGCAGACATTTGTCACCGTCCAACTCTTGAAATCTCTGAAAGTGGTGGAAAGCCACGTGCTTCTTTCTGTCTTCGATCGAAAGAAAAGAAAGAAGTTATGAAATGGATGAAAACTTTGAAATTCCTAGATGGTTACGTAGCTAGCCTGAAACGAGCCGTAAATGTTAACACGGGAAACCTCACTGGGTTGAAGAGTCATGATTATCACATTATAATGGAAAGACTCCTACCTGTTATGTTCCGAGGCTATCTAGATGATGCGATGTGGAAGGTTTTAGCCGAGCTCAGCTATTTCTATAGACAGCTTTGTGCTAAAGAAATCAAGATCGGGATGATGGATAAGTTAGAGAAGGAGATACTCATACTTTTATGTAAGATGGAAAAAAAATTTCCATCGGGTTTCTTCAATCCAATGCAACATCTGCTTATCCATCTTCCATTCGAAGCTAAAGTTGGCGGTCCTGTGCAATATAGGTGGATGTATCACATTGAAAGAGCGCTACGATATTTGAAACCAATGGTTGGCAACAGGGCAAGGGTGGAAGGGTGCATCGCTGAAGCATATGCTCTTAAGGAAGTAGGATACTTTTCAAGTGTCTACTTTGCAGAAGAAAACAATATCAATACTTCGGTGATGCGGTACAATGTGGACGAAACACCCCCTCTAAGCGACCTTTCCATTTTTCAAACGAGAGGCGCCACCGTTGGTAGCTACACGACCTACGTGCTATCCGAACAGGAAATGACTGTTGCTTTACTCTACATGTACGCAAATATAGAAGGCATGCAAGAATACTTCGAGTAAGTGTTTCTCCTACATTTATGCTAATCGACATATTTTGCTACACATGTACTCTAAAAGATGTTTTTTCATGTTCAGCGAGTTCCACAGACAATATTGGCCACATAGGCATCAACCTACGGCCAAACAAGTAGAAGTGATGCGAAAGGAAGGAATAAATGGGGGGCTGAGTTTTCTATCTTGGTTTCGAGAATATGTAATATTCTTTCATCTTCTATGTATTATAAATTACTATTATTAAAGAAGTATTATGTAATATTCTTTTGTCTTTTATAACAGTGTCGGACTCACAATGTCCATGAAGATTTGCGGCAGCTATCTTATGGATTGGTGAATGTTAGAAGCTATGGTCGATATGACGTAAATGGCTTCCGATTCCGTACAACTCATTTTGAAGCTCATCGTCCTCTCGCGGCAACATCAAATTCCGGTGTTGTGATGAGAGCAATGGACACTCAAGGGAATTTAACCGATTATTATGGTATCATTAAAAAATCCTTGAATTTACTTTTACCGGAAATGATACACTTCGAGTTATCTTCTTTGACTGTGACTGGTTTGATGGTACTCATGGAACTCGAGATAACCAATTTGGAATGGTGGAAGTGAAACATAAGGACCGACTACGAGGTTACGATACATTTGTTCTTGCGCATCAAGTTGAACAAGTGTATTATCTACCTTATCCATGCACGAAGCTCAGTGCTTGGTGGGTGGTATATAAGGTGAATCCTCGTGAGCGGCTATATACTCCTGGGGATGATGGTTACCATGATAGCGAAGACGTTGAAGAAGTGTACCAAGAAGAAGAGTTGCCAGACACTTTTATCGTCGAGCTTGGTGCAGGACTCGATCAATTAGTTGGAGATGTTGAAGACGTTGAAGATGTAGAGGCAGATGATACGCGAAAACGAAAATTAGAACAGGCCACGATGGAAGATCGTTGGGCTGGTTTAAGGAGTAGGGCACAGACACATGACAATGATGTTGATGAATTTTGAAAGTGACTACAAGTAATGTTTTCTTGAAGATAGTAACATCAATTTTGTATATTTTATTTGCATATTTACTAATTATCTAATTACAACAGGATGGCGTCAAAGAAGGGTAAGAAGGTGCCGCCGACGAGGGGGTTCTACCCCTCTAGACCTGAGGACGCTTTCGTTGGTGCCTTGTCGACTGGCAGCAGACGCTCTCAGCTGTTGGGGCACATTCAGACCAGCTCTAGAGCTTCATCACAGGTAAGTGTCACTCGTTTTTGACAAATTCTTTAAATTAAAATTCATATTAAACATACTTATGAATCATTTGAATGTTGTAGTCCTCACCGACTGACTCAGAGGCTGCGGCGCCTTCGGTGAGCCAGCCCTCGGCGAGGCAGCCCTCGGCCAGCCAGCCCCCGACTGGCGATGAGTTTGTTCCTAAGGCCTTTGACTCGTCTGGTGAGGAGCCGTCTGGGTCACCTGATGTGGCGCCCCAGCAGACGCGGACGACGAGGAGGACTCACTTTGTCAGTCCTCCCGCGGTCCCTTCACAGAGTTCACAGAGGATTGTGATTCGTCCAGTCGGAGACAGGTAATAAAAATTATCATGTTCAATTTTAGTTTCTTTTGTTTACTTAAGTAATGAATGAATAAATATCTTACAGGGCTTGGGACGACACGTCTTTCACCGGTGAGAAACACCACAGACCAGTGAACGGTGTCCTCGGGTCCATAGTGTGTTTGCACTATCCCGGGGTCATCGACGGGGTGCCCGCTCTTTCCTGGGAGGACTACGCACGCGTCCATCACCAGGAGCACGTCAACCTTCAGGAGGCCGTATGGGCCGATTTTATGGTAAGTATGTTAAAAAAGTTTCTAAGTTACAACTCTTAAACTCTTTTAGTGAACATCTCTTCAATATATTCTTTATCACAAGCAAGATATACTTTAGAGGACCCAAACGACCGTCGCCTGTTTGAGGATGCGAGGCGAGTGTTTCACTTCAACGCTGCCAAGGCGCTTCGACAAGCTTTGTCGAACGCCCGTGTTCAAATTATTAATGAGCACTTGAAGGCGAACTAGCAGCACGTGTTACACTTCCGGCAAGAGAGCGAGAGGCACCTGACGGAGGAGGAGTACGCGCAGGTACGTGGAGTGTAGTAAGTATTTTTTCTGATAATTGCCTCGATGGTATTTTTAACGACTTCCAACTATGTGCAGGGCCACGTGAGCTGGTTGCAGGGTCGGACCGATGCATTTCGGGCCCTTTGTCGCTACTAGGCTAGCGACGAGTTTAAAGCTAAGTCTGAGAAGGCTCGAGACTGCAGAGGGGTGGAGGGGAAGAGTAGGCACGGGCAAGATAACCACTTTCGTTTAGCTAAACGCATGGTAAGTGTGTGTAACTTATGTTTATATATTAATAATATATTGTTCGTACTAACACGTATTGACAGGAGCGCGAGACGGGGGTGCCGCCCACCCCTGCTGAGGTCTGGAAGAGAGGTCACAGGGACCCTTCTCAGCCGACGTGGTGCAGTGAGGCTGCAGCCGAGCGGTTGGTAAGTTTAGAAATCATTCATATTAAATATAACTATAAAGATTGTTGAACTTACACAGTTTTCTTGTTTTGCAGGCTAAGTACGGGGAGGAGGCTAGGAAGATACACGGCGAGGATTTCGATTGGGAACGTCAACCGATCGATCCTCAAGCCGCGTATGCAACCGGTGGTGGAAAAGCACACGGAAGGTGAGTTTACAAGTCACTTTATCGTTTTCAATTCAAAGTATTCAAGATATTTCAATTTCATATTACTGACTCTCTTTTTTATAGGCTTGCCATATTTGATGGAGTTGTCGACTCGAGGGCGGGGAGACCTGCTAGAGGCAGCTCCACGCAGGCTTCGGGCACGGGAGGTCACCGCGTATCGTAGAGGGACATTGAGATGCAGTCCCTCCGAGAAACTGTAGAAGAAAACAAAAGGCGACATGAGGAGGAAAGGAGGGAGGCGGAACGCCAAAGGATCACGATGAAGGCCACGATCCAAACTCAGGCAGCAGCGTTGGCGCAGATGCGGGAAGCAATGGAGGTAACAAAATAAAAACTAAAATTCTCATTAATTCAGCGTAAATGACTTATTAATAGGTAGCATTTAATGTTTGCAATGACAGGACATCGCTCGGGCACAAGGTCTGGGAATCCAGCTACCGGTACTACCACCGGTCCTTCTAGGCGATCCTTCTTCAGCGGGTCAGGTAAGTTTCTATGTAATCCTTCTTCTCCAGCGTAATAAGATTGAGATGGATGAAAGAGAGAGATAGTTAGATAGAAGAAAATGATTGATATAGAAGAATGATAGAGATAGAAGAAAGAGAGACAGAAGAAAGAGTGAAACATAGATAGAGTAGGATAGGAATGAAGAGAGAGAGTAAGATGTAGATGGAGATAGAGAGAGGGGAAGATAGAGGGAGGGAGATGTAGATGGAGATAGAGGGAGGAAGATAGAGGGAAAAGGATATCAATAGAGAGATAGAGTGAGATAGAAAGATAGAGTGAGAGACAAAGAGAGAAATGAAAAGAGAGCGGAAGAGAGGGGACCTAGATGAAGATAGAGGGAGAGGAAGGGAGAGAGAGATGTTGATGTATTTATATTCTAACTGTAAGTTTCATTAATTGCAGGGATACGCGACGGCTGCACAAACGCTGTCGCCGTCTCTACCGCCGCCTGGAATGAGGCACGATGATGACTTCGACTTCGGAGGTGGCTCCGGAGGTGGCTACAGAGGTCAGATGGGCGAGTGAGCCCTTTTGTTTGCTTTGTTGATGATGATGTGAGATGTATTGGAATTTATTAGTTTGTGATTGTGATGATGTTTCCTCTGTGATGATGATCTTTGCTATGTGTATATAATGTGTGTATTGAATCTGTTCTGTGATTCTGGCCATCGAGCCGGGTAGTTTTTTCTGTTTTTTAAAAAAATAAAAAACCTTATTTGCGACGGCTTTTTATACAGTGCCGTCGCAAATAAGGGACCAGGCCGTCACAATTAGGCCACTGCTATTTGCGACGGCCAGGCCGTCGCAAATAAGGTTTAATTGTGATGGCTCGGCCTTCGCAAATAGCTCTGTGGGCCCCAGAGGAGGACCCATGGGCCCAGCCCACTGGACTTATTTGCGACGGCCAGGCCGTCGCAAATAGAGGCACTTAATTGCGACAGTCGGGCCGTCGCAAATAATCTTTAATTGCGACGGCGACACTGTCGCAAATAAGGTTGCGGGACCCACTGGCCCGCGGCAATAACTTGCGACGGCCCCTCCTAGCCGTCGCAATTAAAGCTTATTTGCGACGGTGGCCGTCGCAAATAAGCTTAATTGCGACGGCTAAAAACCGTCGCAAATAAATAAAGTCGTCGCAAATCTCTTATTTGCGACGGCATTTGGCTTATTTGCGACGGCCACGGCCGTCGCAAATCGTCGGGTTTCCTGTAGTGAGAGGGATCTCTACCCCTTTCCTCTTGTTATTTCCTCACGGTATTATAGTAGCGGCAGCTTCATCGGCCCCCCAGTGCTCTTAGTCCATTTATTTCAAATTATGTTGGTTTGTTCTTTAAGAGTGTGGTTGAGCGAATCCTCGATTTAGGTTGCTGGTTAAAGACGGTGGTTCGCTTTGAGTTTTATTCGTCAGGTTGCACAAGTTACCTTGTCTTCTTTGAAGCTAGTTATCGTGCCGCTTTATCGGCACGTAATCGATGCTTCGAGTCCATTGATTCCAGGATGTGTTGGTTGGTTCTTTGAGAGTTTGGTTTGGTGAATCCTTGATTCAGGTTGCCGATTAAAGATGATGGTTGGCTTCAAGTTTTATTTGTCAGGTTGCACTCGTTATATTGCCTTCTTTGAAGCTACTTATCGTGTCGCTTCATCGGCTCCCAATTAGTGCTCCTAGTCCATTGATTTGAAGTTGTGTTGGTTGGTTCTTTGAGAGTGTGGTTGGGTGAATCCTTGATTCAGGTTGCTGGTTAAATACGGTGGTTGTCTTCGAGTTTAATTCGTCAGGTTGATCTAGTTATATTGGGATGCTAGTTATCGTGAAGTGTGGTTTGGCGAATCCTTGATTCAGGTTGACAGTTAAGAACGGTGGTTGGCTTTGAGTTTTATTCGTTAGGTTGCACTAGTCATCTTGGCTTCTTTGAAGCTAGTTATATATCTTGGCTTCTTTGAAGCTAGTTATTGTGTTTGTGATCCTGCGTCATGAAGATCGAAACCTCAATCTGTATCACATGAATGCTTCAGTTCTGTTGGTATGGTATGCACACCATTGACAAGGTGGACATGCTAGCTACAGAACGGGACCTCCTATTGAATGATCAAGAAGGTCAAGCCAATGGAAAAGTGTTTGGATGATCCAAGTCATGGATATTCACATGATTTGTGAAAATCCATGTCAACATGGGACACTTGGGGGGATTTATTTCCTAGGACCAATGAGGATACTTCATTTCCAAACGACAACTCCAAATTCCACCATCAACAAGAAGGTCAAAAGTGAAATCAATACAATCAAGGAGGCTATGTGAATTTTAATACTAACAAATTCAACTTCAACTAGCCTACCTTGATGTATTTTGTCTGTGGCCAAGGAGAAATCGACGAAAACATTAAGCATTTGGCCAAGGACAAGCTACTTTGAAGAGCATTCAAGATCCAAGCGTTCCACAAACTCTTGTTGATCCCTAAAACTTCGACCAAGCTCGTGCAACCTTGGGAAAAACAACATTGTGGATGAAGCTTTTGTTGTTTGGTTGTGGAGTCCACATATCTTTATGTCCAAGGAAGCCTCCTGATCCTAGATCAAGCATGGCTTCAATCAAAAGAATACCATGAAGGTCGAAGTGACACCCACCATAAGTGGACATCCTCATTTGCCTTTATGAGGAATGAGGAGGCTCCGTCGGTTCATCCATGATGACATCCTAAGAAGACGAAGAAGCAAGGGTCATTCAAATGGCCCAAGCCGCCAAAAAGAAAATGGCAGAAGAAGGACAAGCCTCACCAGGTTCATAAAAGAATATCTTCAAGGAAAAGGCGTCACAACATTACATGTCTACATCCAACCGATGAAGAGGTCGGGGCCACCATGTGCCCCCTTTGTCCAAATGACATGGCAAAGGAAGTTTGGCATGTCAATCAAGAGAATTCATCCCCGCCTTCATCTCTGGGTATGGACAACACATCATCATGCTAAAAAGGACGGAGGTAAGTCCCACTCATCGAATTTCAAAGATTTGGTGAGTCCTTGCCAATAGGTTAATTGGTAGTTATCTCATATTTGATTTCCCAATTGCATATTTTAATTCATCATCAACACTTGCATTTGCATTTAGCATGTTAGAATTTTCACACTTGCATGTTGGATAGTAAAATTTTTAATTAAAATTTTGAATTAGGAAATAAATTTATTCGAATATTTACTTTGGGCATAACAACTTGAATTCATCTTCCTAATTCGACCAAAAAATATTCCCCTTGTTCATCCTTGCATTTGCAAGTTGTTTCGAGTTGGACAAGACAATTTGATCAAGGGTTCAATTTGCTTTTGGGCTAACGTAACCCACTTAAGAGTTGTTTTTTTGTTCTTGATTTTATTAGAGCCATGAGGAAGTGTGTAAAGAGGTTGGAAAGCCTCATAAAACTCAACAACCCATGGGGAGGATTCAAGTACATATTCCTCCACCGATTTTGCTTTGAGTTCATGGTGGAAGAATGCTCAAGATGATGGCCCAATGGAGGAGGAAGATGAAGCTCATTTAACACCACTCCTCAACTTGACAAAAGACATCGAACATGAAGGCTACCCCAAAATACATGGTCGTGAGTTTCTCACATAACGTCCTTCAACCCGAACTGCTCTTCAGTTGTGGTACGGGTTCAAAATTTTCTGTCGTTTCAATTTCATTAGGATTGAATGATTTTTTTGCTTACATTGACGAGGATGGTTTACACCCCCTCATCATTCAAGCCTTATGCATCCTCACAAGAGCAAGTGTTGGCATTGCTCTTTTTGATTCTTCAAAAAAGGAATATCGCCTTACATCGGAATAAATTAAACAAGTACCTAGAATTTGATAAGTATTATTGAATTGACTTAGACATTCTCTGCCTAGGTTTAATAAATAAAGCTTTTGAAATAACTTAATGGTTGAATTGGCATGTAGCAACGTAGGAATAGTGATATCTATCACTAGTACAATAAGCCTCATCACAGGCGGCTCCAAACCTATTATCACAAACGGCTTTTAAAACCGCCTGAAATGAAGAGCCTGTGATAATCCGCAATTTCACAGGCAGAGAAGTGATACCGCCTGTGAAGACACATTATCATAGGCGGTTCTTTACTTAGGATAGCCGCCTGTGAAGATATTTTATCATAGACGGGTCGTGCAGCATATATAACCGCCTGTGATAAATGTCTTATCACAGGCGGGTATTGAAGCATAACTAACCACCTATGATAATGTGTCTTCACAGGCGGGTATTGAAGCATAACTAACCGCCTATTATAATGGTGTTATCACAGACGGACGTTTACCTACATCAGCTGTCTGTGAAGACCTTTTAACGCAGCCGATTTCTACCATAACAGTCACCGCCTGTGAAAATTAGGTTATCACAAATGGTTCTTTACTTGTATCTAGCCGCCTGTAATAATTGTTTTTCACAGTCATGCCTAGCCGTTGGTTAATAACCGCCTGTGATAAGATATAACATATGCAGTACTACTGCTGTTATTTCTAATTCCAGGTCAATTCAATATAATCACAGAACAAAAAACAACTATATTATCACAGAACAAAAGTCAACAATATTATCATCACAGAAGTCAATTTCACTAAAACAATATACATATGTACAAGTTACAGATACAATTCATCTCAAAGTTTACAAGTTTTCACTAAAAACTGTTTCTATTGGCATAGTCGCAAAGTTCTGGCACATCAGCTCCTACACAATTCTCATCAAAGAACTTCCCTTTTTTGTGCAAAATTTCACGACGAATGAACTAACAGAGTTCAATAGCAATCCTGTCGGCTCCTCCACTAGGAATACTTCTACAAACCGGCCATTCTTCATTCAGATTCTTCGTGTGCTACAATATAACACATAACAAGGTTTAGAATGTATTGGTTTGAACAATCTCAAAGTATAGATCAAAGTGAGAGTATACAGGAATTTATTTGGTATTTTTGGAGCAGTTGTATTATGAGAAATTGAATTTTGAAGTTGGAATCAAAATATGAAAATAATGTTTCTAGTAATATTAAACAATAGAGAATATAAGCATTAAACTATGCTATTTACGATGAAAATGAAACACAAAAGTAAGAAAATAAGGTATCGACATTAAGGATAACTTACATCCTCACGATTCACTCTATATACGCTGGCGGTCCGAAGATGCTCGCATACATAATACCCGCATAAGACACTCCCAGCAGGCTGCTTCAGACAAGCATAATACGTTTTAATGTTCAATGCATTCATATTAGGATGTCTCTGACCGCCAAGCTATTCCGCGTAAAACCGCCAAGCGCTGTAATACAAGAAATGTCATATAAAACTTTTCAACACATTCTAAATGTACGTAAATTAAAATTACTGAATAAACGTACAGTTTCAAAATGGAAAGGAAATCTTTGTAATGATCTGGTGAGAAATCGGCCGAGTCCAAGACTGTTGCCATTCCCTGCATTGGCTTGATGAAGATCATTATGTAGTGATTACTGCAAACATACAAACACACGTGTTAACAATTACCAATAATTGCTATTTCAATGTCATGTGTCGAACTTACTCGAAGTGGTACGGAGCCTTTACGAAGTCCTTGCCGTCTCTGACAAAGTTAAACATCGCATGTCCTATGTAAGCTGCAACTTCTGTCTTTCTATCCTTCTTAAGTTTTGCAATTGCTTTTTCAAAATCTTTTTTGTTCATGTGTTTGTACTGTCCTGAGTCTTGATTCGTCTGGACGTCGAATAGCGACTTTGCAATCCTAGTAGGGTCAAGGATACCTATCTTGTGCTCCAACTTTTCATTATCCATGTATTGCATCCTATTGAAGAAGTCCAGAATTGTTATAATCTCATGAAATGCGTATGCGTGTAGTAAGAAAAGCAAATACAAAATATTAGAGCACTTACAAGCACCAGGCGAGCAGCAGGTTGATTTTGAGCATGCCCCGATGGAAAAGGGAATGCAGCTCTTCAAATAAAATGACTCGTTTATCTACTCCAGTGCTCTAGAATGCTGCTTTTGGAATACGAAATGTGACACAATTAAGACCATATTTTGTGCTGGCAGTGATGTACCACTCATGCATTCTTCTGAGCTAGACGGGTTGTTTGCTAAGTTGTACGAATGTCATGAATGGCTTTCCATTCGAAAATTTAGAAGGAACATCCTCAAGCTTGTATATTGGAACTCCTGGTTTATCTAAAGTCGTCCGCCAATTATACATGACACCGTCTTCTTCCCACTCCTCGATATCTTCTAATGATGGCCCATGAGAAGAACGAGATGCACTCGATTTTCTAATATTTTCCTTCATAGCTTCCAAATACTTTGACACTTCTGATGAAGGTTTATTAATTTCGTATGAGCTAACTTTGATAGGCACTGATGATCAAGGAGTAGTCGTCGGAAGTTGGACACTGGCTTGTTGTTGAACCTGTTGTTCAACTGATTGCTCTTTACTCCTAGCAGTTGGCTCTAGTACTACTTCAAGCTGTTGCTCAACTGGTTGCTCTTTACTAGCAATAGCTTGCTCTAGTACTGCTTGAAGTTGTTGTCCAACTTGTTGCTCTTGGATATCATCCTTGCTGAGACATAGGGGGAGTGGATCTTCCCGGACTAGGAGTGGATCTTCATGCACTTTCGCCTTAGAAGATGGGGTTGCAGTATTTGGAAATGCGTCGGGGCTAGAAATTGGCTCATCGTCCAACACGATATCGCGTCGGTGCCAAAGGATTAATTGGTTGATAGCCTGCCCCAGAGTCGCGATCCCCTCAGGTGTGACGTGGTCTATTTCATAATCTTCATAATCATTATCAATTATATGAAGAACTTGCACCACAGCATAATACAACGGAAGTGGATTCCCTTTAAAGTCACGATTAGGCTTTGTCATAGCAGTGGCAACGTGTTTGGTTTTGTTCCCTGCTCTGCCTATCGGGACAAGAAGATGACAAGATTTGTCATTAGCAATATCATTGACAAGGAACTTATGGGTTGACCCTGAGCCTGGCACAGAACAAACGCTGCTAGGGTAGGCAGTTGGGGATACTAATTGCTCCTTTTGCACAGGAACCATCATTGTACTTGGTGCCACTAATTGTCCTGATTGTCTAAGTTGTTCCATTATTTCTTGCATATTTTCTTTGACCTTTTGAGCAATCGTTTCATCAAGTGTTTTCTTAAACTTTTCACGTCTTCTATATGTGTCTTTATCTTTAGGGAAACCATCTAGCCAAGACATTTGAGAAGAGACCACTCGAACCCGTCCGCTGTGTTCAGGGTTTCCTAAGATAGCGGTAAGTTGGTCATTCTCCCTCTTCGGCTTGAAGAGACCCTTCTGTTGCTTTTCAATTACTTCTTTCATTTTATCCTCTACTTCATTCAGAGAGTCGGACTTTTCAAGTTTGCCCTCACTGGTCAAACCTGACCGAGCAAAGACCCAGCGTTGAGTTCGCTCATCGCACCCTTCTAATGGGTGAGGATTGCCCTTACTGGTAATTTCGTCTAATATATTATTACATTTCTGGACTTTAGGGGCATATCTGGCAGACCCCAAGCGATGATGGTATTTGTTCTTTTTTGCAAGCTCTGACCTAGTTGCACTTAGAGCTTTAGCATCAGGTGTGCTCTTTTGACGGACAAACTCTTGCCACTGAGCTTGTGTGATTTTTCCCATCTTCCTCGGGCTAGGGACCTTATCGGCCTTAACATAGGCATTCATTTCACTCTTCCAGCATTGAAACTTCTTGCCACAAGAGACCAATGTTGCTTTCTTTAAAGCTTCTTCTGTGCCTTTCGGGAACTTGAATTGTTTCTTTATCTTTTCCCACAACTCATTCTTGGTCTGCTCGGGTAATTTCCTCCAATTCTCGGTTGTGATCGGCACAACCTCCCTAACAAGAAAACCGCATGCATTACGGTACTTGGTAACTGAATCCAGTAGTTCTTGGGGAAGCCCACCTGGACCGACCCTTGTTATGTACATGATGCGGTCCAATGGACCCTTATTGGGACCTCGTTGCCCTCGTTTCCGCTTGAGTGAAGTTGAGGATTCATCCATTGGAGAACCTTCTGCGGTTTTAGGAGCTGATGTCACCTCATTGTCTTCGCGATTAATCTAGGTAGAAAAAAAATATAAGACTTCGTATACTTGACAACCAACATTAACTTGAACTGCTGAAGTTAAGATTCGTGATCCATACCTCGTCAGCAGGATCATATTCCGGGTCTAGATCCACTGAAGTCTTTTAAATTTTTATATTCGGAAAAGGATCCGATGGACTGTGATAGGAGCCTGAACTGCTGGAGTCAGTAAACTCTATATGGTCTTCTTTGTTGTTACTACCAGGACCAGTCTTCTTAGGGCTTTCCATGCTAGATCTAATAAGACAAAAAATCTAATAAATGGCATATTAACTCTACGTGAAGTGTTGCATGAAGAAAAAGATGGAAGCATTCTAGGATTTGATAAGGCATTCTAGGGTTTAAGGCGACTGACCAAAAGGTTCTTATACATTGCGAGGGTGACAAGCATGTTAAAGTTGATCACCAACAATGGCAATTTTATCTTTTTATTCTAAATAGGCTAGCTTCGTTCAGAGTGGCGACCACATTCTTGAGGTTTACTAGGCGGCGCCTAGCTCCGGACCTATAACTGATCAAGCAAGGGTCCAAAAAGCAAATCCTCCAGCCTTTTTCTAGTATCAAGAATCGCAAAGTGTGGCACTTGGATTTGGATGGTGAGGTGAGGCGAGGCGAGGTAGCTGCAGGCGAGAAGAGACACTCTTTTTCAGCGATCATCTCTACAATCGTGGGATTTGCATGGTAAAAAAAAGATAAAAGACCCACATTCTCAAACGAATCAGGAATCCAAAAACATTCGCCAAAAATAATTCCGGTGTGCTCGGCCGCACCAAATGGGCTCATCATGGCAGCAGGTTCAGCCATCATGAAAGGCATTACGTACCCCACATATAATGGCACCAAGGATTTCTGGGATGGTCAATTGTCCTGGCTGTTTAGAAAACAGGACAGGGAAGTCAGCGCCTCCTATAGTGATGAACTTGGTGAGTTCTAGAGGTTCACGAGGTTTAGGTGACTTCATCAAGTCTGGGCATATAAACCCTTTGGTGGAATATTTCTGATAGGATGGGATTAACCAGGTGGAGGGGTTGGGGGCTTATTTTTGAAATCCCCCTTCATGTGACTCCAAATCCTATATGGATTGTACCTCAATTCGTACTAGGACTAGGACTGGTTCCTAAACTGAATCTGACTCCTAACTCTGTTCAGAGTAGGACTCTACTAATATCGTTAAGGACGAAATCTGCTTTATCTAGAACAATCATATATCCCTAGACTGGTGTTTCCGCAACTTTGTCCAAAGTCCAAGTTCGACTCCTCTAACAAAAATGAAGTCCCAATATATCTAGTTTGATACAAATGGTGCTAATAAATCATAAATGGGTACATAAACTTTTTTCCTGTGAAATGCCTTAATATTAAGCTGAGTTCAATAATGGGATACATAATTGTTTTAACGCATGCAATCCTTCTGTAATTCTTCACATCATCATGATTGAATAAGCTATTCAATAAACAAACTCATAGTCATATAACAGCTACACTATCAGCAAGAATTATTCAACATAGTAATATATCATTCTCCAAAGGATAAGATACATATATGTTTATTGTACGTGTTCATGTATTTCAATTTGACCATTGTACTAAAAAATGCAAATCGTAGCCACTAATTTCGTTCAATTGTGCCATTATGGCCATTATCATCACAATCCTACGTATTTGAGTGACACATCATATGTTTGGCATCCAGCACCGCTAGAAGATGGACACACCTACTTCCAATAGAGTTCTCATTTCAGTTACCCCCTCAACCTAACTCATTTTGTGTATCGAGTGTGAGTCACCATGAATATTCCAGTTCATTACGTATTCGAATTCCAGTCAGGTGAGGACATTGGGTTGCTGGAACTGCTGCTGCGTAGAATTGATATAAGTACACCAACAACCCAAGGATGCCTACCCACCAAACCCTAACCAAAGATGCCACCAAACTTGACAATTTTTCGAATTCCACCGAACCCTAACCAAGGATGCCTACCATTTTCCAATTCCCGAACCCTAACCAAGGATATGCAAGGCTATGAATGATATGACAGTTTTTATGAGATACACAAATGTGAATAATATGTGAGTAGAAATTAATTTGATATTTACCAAAACATTACAATGTCAGCTATACAAGTTTTAAAAATATTTTGTTCAGGTGGTATATGTTAATTTTATACAAATGTAGAAGAAAGAATCATCGAATTTGGACACAATTTGCAGAATCTAAACATGTTTGAGTATTTATATTGGAATCTAAATAAAAAAGATGCAAGGGATATGGAAACTGAAGAACAATATCGGGCATTATCTCAGACGGTTGGTAAGTAATACCCGCCTGAGATAAATATCTTCTCAGGCAGTTGGTAAGTACCAACCGCTTGTGAAGATATTTACTTCTTCTTAATTAATATTCTTGATTAAATGTGGTCCTTTAAAAAGGCAAAAATCCACTTTCTTGTAATATTATTCATAAGTAAAGGTTACCATTAAATTGCACTTCATAAATCCTTTGAAATTAGTCAGAACATAAAAAACATACAACAAATGCTATTTTTCATTTTTCTATCTTGATGAATATAATGCTTTTTTCATTTATTTTTTCAGTGGACATTTTTACTCATCATACCAACCTCTATGAATTTTTTCAGATTTTTGTAAATTTTTTTGAATCAATGTGTGTTCATAATTTGATGAATGCCTCATATGTATATGAGCATTTAGTTAGAATGGTGGATAATTTGAAGTTTGACTTGTTGGAATGCTTTTAAAAAAATTAAAAAAATTTATACATGTATAAATTATACAAATATGTTCATACCAACAATTTTGATTGAAGGAACTTTTTTTATGAGATACACAAATGTGAATAATATGTGAGTAGAAATGAATTTGATATTTACCAAAACATTACAATGTCAGCTATACAAGTTTTAAAAATATTTTGTTCAGGTGGTAGATGTTTATTTTATACAAATGTAGAAGAAAGAATCATCAAATTTGGACACAATTTGCAGAATTTAAACATGTTTGAGTATTTATATTGGAATCTAAATAAAAAAGAAGCAATGGATAAGGAAACTGAAGAACAGTATCGGTCATTATCTCAGACGGTTGGTAAATAATACCCGACTGAGATAAACATTTTTGAAACTACAAGATGTTAATTAACGGCCTGAGAAGATGTTAATTAACTAACGCGCCGCACGAAGTCTGCGGAGAAGTTAAGAAGCCGTGGTGCAGGGACACGTGCGCGACGTTCCACATGGATACAAGAGAGACGGAAGGATCTCTGAAGATCGTCTTCCACAGTGGTTTAATTGTGCGCCGCACGAGGTCTGCAAAGAGTTCAATGCGCAATGAACAAAATATTTTGTTCAGCTGGTAGATGTTAATTTTATACAAATGTAGAAGAAAGAATCATCGAATTTGGACACAATTTGCAGAATCTAAACATGTTTGAGTATTTATATTGGAATCTAAATAAAAAAGAAGCAAGGGATAAGGAAACTGAAGAACAGTATCGGGCATTATCTCAGACGGTTGGTAAGTAATACCCGCCTGAGATAAACATTTTTGAAACTACAAGATGTTAATTAACGACCTGAGAAGATGTTAATTAACTAACGCGCCGCACGAGGTCTGCGGAGAAGTTAAGAAGCCGTGGTGCAGTGACGCGTGCGCGACGTTCCACATGGATACCAGAGAGGCAGAAGGATCTCTGAAGATTTTCTTCCACAGTGGTTTAATTGTGCGCCGCACGAGGTCTGCGAAGAGTTCAATGCGCGGGAAACGAGCCACCCCGCACAGACCATATATAAGGTGCGTCGTCGGTTATGTACAAGCATAGAACTTTTGCACTTCTTTCTTCTTCTTCCATCGTTCCACCTCCTAGCCCGGCGCCGACAAACCACCACAGCCATGGCCAACCTTCCGCCTCCTAGCCCACCAAGGCAGCCACCCTGCAAGCGGATATGCTGCAGCTCCCCCGAGAGGGTGAATGACGACCAGCGCGTTCCACCGCCAGTGCAGCCGGAGCCACCGGTACAACCGGAGCAATCGGCTCAGCCGGAGCAGCCGACCCACTCTCCTGCTGCATCATCGCCGGAGGAGGAGGAGGAGGAGGAGGAGGAGGAGGACGACGATGATGATGATGATGAGGACGACGATGACGACAGCGACGACGACGGCGACCACCACCATGGTGACGACAATGACAACGACTAGTCGGAGGAGGACCGCTTGGCGTGGTTTGCAAAGTTGGCAGAGAGGGCGGAGGAGGCGGGGCCGTAGTGTAGTTTTAGGAATTCTTGTACATATTTCTTTTGTAGTTTTAGGAGTTCTTGTAAATGTTTAGCTTCAATTCTGTTCTTGTACATATTTCTTGTGTTTTGTAATATATATGTGTTCATTCGTGTCAATGAATACTGGTGTGTTAGAATTTCTGGATTTCAATCAAGTGAATGTGCTCTAAATGCTCATATGTATATGAGCATTTAGTTAGAATGGTGGATAATTTGAAGTTTGACAAGTTGGAATGCTTTTAAAAAAATTAAAAAAAATTCATACATGTATAAATTATACAAATATGTTCATACCAACAATTTTGAATGAAGGAAATTTTTTTTATGAGATACACAAATGTGAATAATATGTGAGTACAAATTAATTTGATATTTACCAAAATATTACAATGTCAGCTATACAAGTTTTAAAAATATTTTGTTCAGTTGGCATTATCTCAGGCGGTTGGTAAGTAATACCCGCCTGAGATAAACATCTTCTCAGGCGGTTATTAAGTACCAACAGTCTGTGAAGATATTTACTTCTTAATTAATATTCTTGATTAAATATCTTTTCAGGCGGTTGGTAAGTAAAACCCGCCTGAGATAAAGTTAAAAATTGCCTGTGAAAAACCGACGTCTATATAAAGACCCCTCACTGTAGTCAAAACGCAACCCTGGAGAATTTATATCGACATCGCAAGGCTGTTGAATTTCCACTGCGCCGTGCCGCCGCTCCGCCGCCCAGCCCATACTGCCGCGCCGCCGCTCAACCCTGCACCACCACTTCTCCACCCAGTCGGCCCACTGTGCTTACGCCTCCCCACTGTGCTGATGCCTCTGCAAGCTAAATGTAGTTTCCTTACTTTTTCTTTGTATATTTTCATTAGCTGATAAGCTATTAGTTTTGTGTGTTCTGGTATATGGATTCTGTCCTTTTGCATGTGTAAGCACTGTATGGATTGTGTTCTGGTATATTGATGTATGGACTATATGGATTGTTTCCTTTTTGTGTGTTTTGCTAGTTTGGTCTTTTATATATTGATGTATGAACTATATTGTAATAAGATTATTATAGTTTGTACCTATTATGTGATATGAATATGATGTTTAATTAACAGATGCTATTCTAATATATATAAGATGCTATTGTTTAATTATCAGATGCAAGGTAAATGTAGTTTCCTTACTTTTTCTTTGTATATTTTCATTAGCTGATAAGATGTTAGTTTTGTGTGTTCTGGTATATGGATTTTGTCCTTTTGCATGTGTAAGCACTGTATGGATTGTGTTCTGGTATATTGATGTATGGACTATATGGATTGTTTCCTTTTTGTACCTATTATGTGACATGAATATGATGTTTAATTAACAGATGCTATTGTAATATATATAAGATGCATGAAGTTTACCCGAACTTGTAATTGTAGTTTTATGTGTTTTCCTTTTCAATATGCTACTTGTGTGTGCGTACCTCCTGCTTGCATATATTTCGAAGGAGTGATTAGGGTTAGCTTTCTAGGGAGATGGTTTTATAACTCACCCATTTAGTTACCATCGTTGGATGGGATCCGACGTCAAGATATAACGGACCGGATCCCACCTAGACCTAGCCCATGCTGCTGGGCCTGTTTCCCCCCTTTGACTCCGTCCGCCTCAAGACGTCGCCCGTCTCCTACATTAGTCGCCCTAATCATACTTGTTATGTCTATGTAAATTCATTTTATAGAAGACCTTTAAAGAATATTTGTGGCCAAATTTTGTAAATTTGACAAAAATTCTATTATTGAAGCATGGGCCATCGAGTGTGGATGTATAACATGCCAAGACCCGATCCTATGTACATTCATAATGTTGCAAATTTTATTGAAGCATCCAAGAGACATGCGAAGTTGCAAAAGATAGATGACATATTATGTCCATGTATCGACCGCAGGTAATAAGATTGCTTGGACGGATACTATAGTAATCCAATCTCATTTGGTGAAAAGAGGTTTCAAAAATAACTACAAAATATGGACGGAGCATGGTGTGTTAGATACACATGATGTGGATAAAGATGATGAGAGAGGCTCAGATGATGATAATGTTCATATCGATGATGGTAGTGACAATCAAGCTGGTGATGATGATGATGAGTTCGATTGTGAGGAGATGTTGCGTCACATTGAACCATATGTACTGACTTCTATGAGAGCAAGCAAAGGTTTAAGTAAAATGGAGACATTGCATAATGCGGCGACAGAGCTTTTATATGATGAATCAAACGGTTGTGATAAAGAGTTTACTACATTGCATGCAATCTTAGAACTACTAAAGTTGAAAGCTACGCACGGATGGTCCGATTGTAGTTTCTCTGATCTTTTGAATCTTCTGGCAGAAATTATTCCAAATCCAAATAAACTACCCAGAAGCACTTATAAAGCGAAGAAACTTCTTTGCTCGATGGAACTAGGCGTGACAAAAATACACGCTTGTGTGAACCATTGTATTCTATATCGCAAAGAGCATGAGCTCGCAACTATTTGTGGTGTCAGTAGATATAAGAAGGACTACAATCACCAGTATGTTACCAACATGAAAAAGACTCAGAAGAATAAGAAGTTTATTATTGGTCCTGAAGGTGACGATGACGATACTTCTGGCGATGCAGACGGGAAGAATAAGTGAAAATTTCCTGCCTTGGTGATGTGGTACCTTCCGGTAATTGATCGCTTGAAGCGTTTGTTCTCAAACCCTAGGGAGGCTAAACTTATGAGTTGGCATTCCGAGCAACGCAAGAAGAATGAATAACATATACGACACCCTGGTGATGCAATGCAGTGGAAAAATTTTGATATTCAATATCCAAAATTTGTGAAGGAAATCAGAAATGTGAGGTTTGCCTTGGGTACAGATGGAATGAATTCGTTTGGTGAAAAAAGGAGCATACACAGCACATGGCCTGTGGTCTTAACGATGTACAACCTACCGACGTGGTTGTGTCACAAAAGGAAATATATCTTATTATCTGTTCTTATCCAAGGTCCGAAACAACCCGGCATCGAAATTGATGTGTTCTTGGAACCTTTAATGAAAGATATGGCGAAATTGTGGAATGAAGGGGTACGTACATGGGATTAGTACAAGCGGGAGTATTTCACGCTAAGAGCAATGATATTCGTTACGGTGCATGATTATCCCGGACTGTTTACATTATTAGGACAAATGAAAGGGAGGAAAGGTTGCGTTAGGTGCGTGGATAGAACTGGATTTCTATACCTCACTTCATCCAGAAAGACGGTGTACATGAGACATCGACGGTTCTTGATAGATACACACAAGTATAGGAAGATGAAAGAACAATTTGATAACAAAATCAAAAAAGATACTGCACCGAAACCTTACAGTGGAAAACTTGTGTTTGAAATGGTCAAGAACATTCATATTGCTTTCGGTAAGGAAAAAAATAGTAACGGAATTAAGAGAAATAAAAGTACATCTTCGGATGATACAACTGACATGGCTTTCAAGAAACAATCAATTTTTTTCAAGTATCTACCGTATTGGAAGAATCTGGAATTTTGCCATAGTATTGATTTGATGCATGTTACAAAGAATGTATTTGACAGCATCATTGGGACCTTGCTAGACATGCCGAAGAAAACAAAGGACGGATTAAATTCACGTATGGACCTAGTAAATCTTGATTTGAGACCAGAGCTTCATCCAGTAGAAAAGGCGAACGGGAAGCATTACCTTCCCCCAGCCAGCTACAACTTGACGCTAGAAGAGAAAAAAGCAATTTGCGAATGCTTGCATGGGATCAAAGTGTCCACGAGTTTCTCATCCAATATTCGCAAACTAGTCTCGATGAAAGACTTGTCTTTATTTGGTTATAATTCTCACGATTGTCACATGATGATGATAGTTTTCCTTGTCATTGCAATAAGAGTAATCAAACCTGAGCATATAAAAGTTTTCATCACACGTTTGTGTTACTTCTTCAATGCAGTATCGAAAAAGGTGATAGCACGTGAAGATTTAGACTATCTAAAAACATACATCGTCGAGACAATGTGCAAGCTTGAGATGTGTTTCCCACCATCCTTTTTTGATATGCAAGTACACCTAATCATACATCTTGTTGATCAGATAAAAGCATTGGGGACACTATATTTACATCATATGTTTTCGTTGGAGAGATATTTAGGAGTATTAAAAGGTTATGTGCGGAACCGTGCTCACCCAGAGGGTTCAATTATGGAAGGATACACCACTGAAGAAGTGATTGAGGGTTGCACTGATTACATGAAAGATGGAAAATCGATAGGTGTTCCTATACCGGTACATGAGGGTAGACTACGTGGGAGAGGCAAAGTGGGTAAGAAAACTTTTATTGTTCAAGATTACAAGAATGTACACCGTGCACATTTTGGTGTACTACAACAGCTCGCAATAGCTGAGCCGTACATCGAGGAACACCAAATTGAGCTTCGTTATAAAAACCAAGACCCCACAGAGGACTGGATCATGAAAGAGCACAGAAGATGTTTCACTGAATGGTTAATGGACAAAAATATATCATACGGAAACACTATAGAAGAGGCAACAATGAAGAAGTTAGCTTCTGGCCCATCTGCTTTGGTAACATCATGGCAAGCATATGACATCAATGGTTACACATTTTACACTAAAGAAAAAGACGGTAAGAGTGTTGCGCAAAATAGTGGTGTTCGTATTGAGGCTTATGATTCACAAGGGCAGAAGACCACATACTTCGGGTTCATAGAGGAAATATGGGAACTCGATTATGGCAAAAGAATGGTAATGCCCGTATTTAAGTGCCAATGGGTCAAACATTCTGATGGTTTGAAAGTGGACAATTACGGGCTAACACTGGTAGACTTGAATAAAGTGGGTTACAAAGATGACCTGTGGGTTCTCGCCGATAATGTTGCACAAGTTTTTTATTATCAAGATCCAGAAACTGAGAAGTTGCATATAGTTGTTTCTGGAAAGCAAAATATTGTTGGGGTTGAGAATGTGGAAGATAATGAAGAGGAATATAATCAGTATGAAGAGATGTACCTTTTCACCAAACCAGAAAACATCAAGCGCGTAGAGAGAAGCATTAAAAAGAATTTGAAACCCAATATGCGAGAAGATGTCAATGCTGGAAAAAATGTATATAGCAATGCGAGATGATATATATTGTATATATTTGTATCTTCTGAAATCAACTTAGAACAATGTTGGTATATGGATTGTGTCATTTTGCATTTGTGTACATATGCGTTTGGACTCAATAATTTGGAAGTTTGGAAGTTTGGTCTTTTAGATAATGATGTCTCGGGCGTGTAGCCGATTGAAGGAGGAGCGCTTGGCTTGGCGCGAGAACCATCCCCATGTATGTACATATGGCACACCGGTCGCATGGTTGTATATACATATGTATCTGTAATGGACTGATGAACTTAACTGTAGTTTGTTTTTCCATCTTTTTTGTTTTTGGTATTTTCAATTTCTCCGTTTAGGGTTTCTCTGCGAAGTCTGAATCAGGAGATTTATTGAGGTGGCAGTGCATCGTCCCCGGTAAAGAAGGGGTAAGTCATGAAGAACAAGCACAATATGAGTTTAACCATTGTCCTCCTATTAATAAATTTCTTTTGCAGACTGAATGGGAAGATTGTTACTACCCCCTGACAATCTCCTTCTCTGAGGACTATCCCTTGGTGCCTCCAAGATGCGCCTTTCCAATTGGGTTCTTCCACCCAAATGTCCATCGTTCGGGAGCACTCTGCATCGGGATTCTTGATCAAGAGACTGTAAGATAGACCTATTTTGTTCATGTAATTATTACTTATAATTGTTGTCGAACTTGTTTGAACTGGTGTCTTATATTGCTTAAATTATATTTCGTAGGGGTGGTACAGTGCTTTTACAATCAAAACTATACTACTTGAAGTTCAACGTTTGCTGCATTAGCCAAATGTGCCTGATATTGAAAATGATTGCTATAATCTACTTATCAAGGTTAGATGACACTTTGACTTAGTGACCAATGTAGGTTATTCATTCCTCCTTTGACATTTGTTAATTTAAATAATGTCAATATTTTCAGGATCCAGCGGAATATAAGAGACGTGTTCGGGAGCAAGCAGGACGGTACAATTTAGATTGATCGATGGGAGCTTCATCGTCGATCTACAATGAATGTAGCATGATTTTTGTTCAGTGTGTAAAGAAATTATCTTTGAACAAATTTTAAAGCCTCTAATGGTGTATTATCACAATTAAGCCAGCCTCACTGGTGATCGAGCATTTCCTATAATGCATTACTGTACTAGTATCCGCGCATCTGTGTTTTTTTCCTGATACAATTTTCCCTGCAATGACTACATACAGTTGTGATAATTGCAACGACTACATCCCTGTAATTTCAATGAAAACCGCTTGTGATAGTTGAACAACTACATACGGTTCTGAAACAATGACCGCCACCGAAAATACATGATCTTCTCAGGCCGTTGTTAATTAAGAACCGTCTGTGAAGTTCATTACATCAAAGGCGGTTATTAATTAAGAACCGCCTATGAAGATCATGTATTTACCCAGGTGGTTGTTTCTTAAAATCCATCTCTGAAGTTCATTGCATTACAGGCGGTTCTTAAATAAGAACCACCTGTGAAGATCATGTATTTACCCAGACGGTTGTTCTTTAAAATCTGCCTGTGTTGTTCTTTCATCACAGGCAGTTATTATATCATTCGTCATCACAGTCGCATATTTTTAAGGACCGCTTGTGTTTGAAAATTTGAGGCGCCTGTAAAAATGCTTTTTGTAGTAGTGTATAATTTTGATTTGAGACACATTCATACATGGATCACTAGATTTAAATTCCTGGGCAATACATTAGAAATGTTTAGGAGGACAGAATTGAGAAACTTGTTTGCTATGATCCAAGTATTAAATACTTACTCTTGTAAAAAGTAAAGATGGTTAGAAAATTCAAGATGAAGGGACCCATAAAATGTACACCTATCACTTGCATTGCTATGAGTACGAGTTTTAGAAAATGTTCAAATTGTTTAATTTATAAGACTCCACTCTTATATCAATGAATAGTACATTGTTTATGGATAGACTCAAAATTGGACCCGATGTATCTTTGTTGTTTTTCTTCCTCAGATGTATAAATGGTATTCGTTCATCTAACCCAAAGGTTCATCTGTACAAGTGCCGGGAGCTAACCATCCCTCTCTATCTAAGGTGGGAAACTTTCAAGAGTAATGTTTATATGTAGGCATACAAGAAGTCGATTGATGATTATTTGGAGGCACCATTTCAACATCTCCTGGCCAATGAGTAACTGAGCGTAGTTGAAACCTATCAGGATCTAATCCTGAGGGCCAATCATGGCTTTACAAGACTGGAGGTTTGACATGGAAACCTTCCATGAGGAACCAATGGGCGCTACTATGAATTAGTGAGATCTCTATGCTCCCAACTATTCTAAGCACCCATTCAAGTCAAGGGTGTTGCCACTATCGTTGGGTGCGCACATTGTTCCTTTGTGGCCAAAGGTTATTTTAAACTTAGCCAAGGAACAATAGATCACACCCAGCACATGATGGGTGCAAGTTGTTCCTTTGTGGCTAAAGGTTATTTTGACCTTAGCCAAGGAATGGCGTATCACACCCAACACATGATGGGTGCATCATATTCCTTTGTGGTTAGGGGTTGTCATGACCTTAGCCAAGGAATTAAGGATGAAACCCAATGCATGGGAGACCTTGAGGTGCGGATGAGCGGCATCGACAACACTCTCCTCGACCACGCTCATGGCACCCATGGGAGGCAACACAACATCGAGACTCAACCCTCCAATGTTGAAGCCATGCTGCAACAAGGTTAGGCCAACCTCATGGCCTACCCTCACCGTTAGGGTTTCGACCCCTATCGCAGACGTTGACAAAGAACAAGCTTGGGGGAGGACCCCCACTCGAGGTAACTTGTATTACATCCCATCTTGCATTTCATTTCCCTTTTTCCACATTTTTGCATCTTAAAAAAAACACTTAGGCTAGGATTAAAAGAAAATAAAATATGCGCGGTAAGAATGTTTGATTCCTTCACAAGTTGAAATGATGAACAGTTGATCCATTTTATTCTTCTTTAGTACTTAAGTTACAATTTAATATTCTCCAACTATTGAGTTTATTGGCTTTAAGTACTTCACTTAGAACTTCGTAGCATAAGCATGATCCAATTCTAGGTTTTGTTGAGATATGATATGGAACATAGGGCTGCCAATTTTGATCAAAGTGAAACTTGATCTCCGAAGAAATTTCAAAATTGATTTAAAATGAAGTTCCACGTTTGATTTTAATTTCCTACCAAAGTCATATGATATTTCAATTTGATAAACCCCATGCATATGCTATTTGTTTTCACATTGAGCCTAGTCAAACTAGTATAGAACTAGGTAAGTATCCTTTCATACTTCCATGATCAAGATTACACACGTGCACGTGCTAAACTTCTACACTGGAAGTTAGCAAAATTTTCATCGTTCCATTTTCCACCTCCAAAAAGATACTCCATATATCCAAATGAGAGAAAAGAATAAAGCATGCTCTCCATAATGAGCATAAAAAGTAGAAAAGAAAGGAAAAGTAGCCATATTTAATCCCTACAATGAAGAGAGCGCATAAAAAGGAGTCATCTTCCACCACCACAAATATTCCATCACACTTGCACAATCTTAATCTAGAGATATGATTTGTTTTCTCCTAAGACTTGCTCTTTGGACTTAGCAATATATGTGTTGCAAATATGCCTACTTTACTTCCCTACCAAGATCCCCAAAAAGCCTTATTTAGATATAGGACAAGAAAGGCATTGCCTTACGGAGGAAAAAATCTACTTACACAAAAGAGTTATTGAGAGTATCACTTGAGGAACTTAAACTTAATTTTGAAACCATTTGAAATTCTCCTCGATTTGAGTGGAACTTATACATTAGGAATAATGATGCTTTGTGAATTGTTCTATCTTTCAACTACCCAAGGAGAGGAGAAGGCAAATGCCCCATGAGGACTAAGATAAAGGGTGAGTACCATTGCAAATTTATTCAATACAAGATAGAATGTTTAATTGTGCATTTGGTACTATTGGGACATAGGACATAGTAGCAACTCTTGATCAACAAACTAAGTTTTTAACATTGCCTCGGGGCGAGCAAAGGCTAAGCTTGGGGGAGTTTGTCGACAGTCGTAAAGTACCAATTTCGACCGTCAATATATCTCAATTATGTGATGGAGTAGACATTTCTTACACGCATTACTTTTAGGAATAACCTACTACTACTTGTACTTGGAGAAAATGGTGCATGCATGTATTCAACGCAGAAACGAGGTGGATTCAAGGAAGGAATCCTAAATAATACCTTCCCATCCAATCAGACACTGACATGTGGCATCACATGGATCAAATGGCCCAACTACAGAAGTATTCGGGGCATCCAATGGCGTAGCTATACGGATCGGGTCCGCACATTCTAGAAATTGCAGAAGGTGGTGCCGTGCGATGTGGCACCCAACAGCACACATGAATAGAATATGATAAAATACAAAGTTTTATTGATATGAACAACGGAAGGCTTTTACAATACTTAATGTACAGAAAAAGATAATGCTCATAGCTAAATTCTTAGCTTAGCTATGCAAAAGTGCAGTCGTCTAGCCTTGGGACGCTACACACTAGCAGCACACAACAAAGATCACGGCGGCGTGCAGGGCTCCCACTCGGTGGTATTACCCCGATGGGGGCATTGCCTCATCTTCGGGCCCTTCCTCATAAGTCTCACCGGCAAGAATAAAATATAGCAACCGTGAGCACGAAGGCTGAACAAGACATAACCTATCACCTAAGCATGAAACTCTACATGAAGGTATACTTTTAAAGATAGGCAATGATATTGCATAAACGACTCGCCTACAAAAGGATTTTTACTTTCGTCTTATTAGTAGAAAATTGAATTTTTAGGAATGGAACTTTAGTGAGCAATATACTACAACAAGCATGGTTGCAAAACAATTATAATTCAATACATCGAATTCTTCCGGCTTCTTCGATAATTACCACGTCACGACACGGTGAACAAGCGGTGCTCAAATAACCGTGAGGGACGGTAATTTCAATCAGTAGACACCCGGATAACACGTCACATACACCCATTTCGGAAGTGGAGCGAATGACACTTCAATACTATGTTGTATGTAGGAACCTTTTAAAGGAAACACAAATGTTGAATCGGTCCTTCCATAACGGGCAGGAGGCCCCGGCGCGGAGCGTGTCTGTGCCCATTGGTATATTTACACCTTGCTTCCCTTAACCCACTCCTATAAAATGGTAGAGTAAGCCTCGACATCCAGGTTAACCAATTACTTTAGTTTTCTGGTACCATATAGCCAGGATGCATCCGGTACAGTTCAAACTTGCTCTGCGGCACTGCATACATATCGGTCCTCAATCAACATAGGCACCACTACGCGCACATGAGACCACGTCTTGCTGCTTCCTACGCTGATGCCCGATCTCATATTCATATACATATGCTATTCTCAATATAAACTAATCCTGTGTGACGGTAACTCTATCTTGCGAGTAGATTCCAACTACTCGACATCTACCGGATTCCATATAACTTTAGCATGGCAATTCTACACGTCGAGCTATACAGCTACCCAAATACTCCATGGGATTGTGATTCATGCAATTGGAGTATCAATAAACCTTAGACATAATGCAATTCAAACTATAGACTTAATAGTGATACAAATGAAAACATTGCAAAATCTCTTAAATGCAACCGGGGCTTGCCTGGCTGCGTGTCAGTATCAAAGTTAGCCTCAGGGAGTCTTGTGTCCAATGCCTCCGGCTCCTCCTCGATCTCGGCCACTATATGATGTGCATAATATGAAAGTATATAAGTGACATAGAACTATACATATGACCTTCGAAACACAGTTACTGTTATTAAATGATTTTAATTAGCTTTGGGATTTTTATAGTAGGTTCTAGGTTCTATGATGAGAGTTTGGGCCAAGAATTGAGGATGTCCAACAAGTAAATGGCTTCTCTGAATTTTGGTACTAAATCTGCAGCTTTGACATAGCTAACAGTGGAAGATATTGTTAGAGGAGGTCTCAGTGGTTCTAGAAATAATTGTTTTCACAATTTTCTGAGCTTCCTACGGGGAGGAATTGATTTTTCAAGTTTGGGATAAAATCTAGAAATGTTTCCGTACATTTCTGAATTTTCTACGAAATTTGAAGATTGAAATACTGTTTGGTACAGTAAACGAACTCCAATGAACTTGAACTTTTTACTGGACCTCAAGTATACCTTGAAGAGTGTTCTGACCAAAATTGGGAATTTTCCAATTAGTAGAACAATAGTAATTAATTTCCCAAGAAAATTGCTCAAAGGAATTAATTATGAAATTTGTCGGACTTTGTTGTCCAACAAATTGCACTAATGCATGTGGATCAATATGAATCTACCAGAATTTATTTGGAATTATTTGAGGAAATTTACTATGAGGAATTGAATTTAGGAGTTTGGGGCTACTTTGGAATTATTCTGCAATAGGAAATTTTGATCTAAACCAACCGGGCCTACTCATTTGAAATGGGCCAGTGGCATTGCGGCCACAGCTGGGCCACTGGATTACTGCATGCGTGGCCACAAAAGATCGGCAGCCACAGGTGATCCCTGCAGTGAGAAAAGACGCTGACATGTGGGGCCGCCCCCCACCTTTGTCTTCCTCGCGTCAGGGCGGCGCCGGAAGGGCGCGCGGCAGCGCTGTGCCGGCAGCCTTGCCGGAACAGCCTTCCCAGCCGCAATTCTTCCCAAGTCTCGCTGCCAGGGGGTTTTTAGGGTCGATGAAACCGATGGGAGCATCCATTTAGCCCGGCAATGACCGGAGCTAACCGTGCGACGGCGGCGGCGGAAATGAGCATGGCGGTGAGCTCGAGATAGGTCTAGAATGCCTTATTTTGAGCGCAGTTTGCACCATAAGTTTCCTGGGGACTTGGGGATGACGAAACTGGTATGGAAACTGAATGGAATGGACTGCAAACTCACGTTCAACGGTGATCCGAGGCAGTTTCGAAGGCGGCGATGAAAACATGATGCCCGGCTAAATTCCTCGATGGTTTTCTCTTCTCTTTGGTGCGCAGCTGCTTATGGGGTCTAGATCCGATTCCTTAATTGGATTGAAGAATTTTACATGTACAAACCGAATTAAAAGCAAAAACTAGCATCAAAGCTTGAAGAAGGCCGAGAGAACAACGGTGATTTCTTTATGGATAAGGAATGCACTCGATAAAGGTTTTGACCGTGAGCTAGAAGGGACTTGGTCGCTCCTTTTTGCCTTTGGGAGCAGCTCGCGAGGTGGCCTGTGGAGCCGGCGCGACAGAGAGGCGTCGAGCTTCCTCACGGCGGCCGTTGCAAACCTAAAATTTTTACCAGTCAGGATGTAAGGAAATGATGAACTAGTTGAAGGAGAATACATAGATGAATATTGCACTACTTCTTGCCATTTGAAGCTCAAGAAACAATGTCTTGACAGCATTGTACAGCGAGGAAGAAAAACAGGGGCGTTTTCTGTTCTTGTGGTGATGAATCAGAGAACAGAGGTGTTCACTGGCTTGAGAATGAAGGAAGGGAGTCAGAGGTTGGCAAGTGAGTGATAAGGAGAGAAAAATCTGGCTGCCTGGGCACTTCAGTGATTCAGTGGGCATCTCATCGTGTGGGAGTGCGGGACAACAGAGCAGAGGCGGTTCCTCTGTTCTATGAAGCTGACCAGTGGGTCCCACCTAAGCAATATTTCCATCTATTCTCTGCTCAATGCCAGCCCTCACCAACTTGTGTCCAAAAACCGTGAAATCTTTCAGATAGGCTCAAACAAATATCTAAGATTTGATTCTGAAATCAAAACTTTAAATTGATCAAGATTCAATTGAAATTCAAAATTGAATTTGAGGAAATTCAATGTTTCCACTGAATTACATAGCAATTGATCTTCAAAAATTTTGAAACCTTGCAGGGTTGCTATTTGGAATATTTAAAATCAGTTCGGGAACTCAGATTTGTATTTGGGCCATGTTTGAACAGGAGCTATACTTTTTTTTTGATTTCCCTCTTCTAAGGTTTGAATTAATTTGATTTCTTCCTTTATGATTGAAATTATTTTTCTTGTACTCCTTTCTACATCACAAAGCTGAGTTGAGTGTTTCAAAACTAGGGCTTTAACATCCCCACCCCTTAAAAGAATCTTGCCCTGAGATTACAAATAAAGAGACAATGATAGCAATTCTGGATAGTTTGAGCCAAGGTAGTTCTCGCTTTCCCATGTCGCTTCCTCAGTGGTATGGTTACTCCACGAGACTTTGTAAAATCATAAAGTACGGTTCCTTGTGGTGCGAGTCTTTTCATCGATAAATCCGGATCGGATATCCAGAATAAGTGAGATCCGGTTGAAGAGCCTCGAGGTCTTCATTGCGGATTTCAGCTGGGGACTTAAGGCACTTCTGCAGCCGAGAGATGAGGAATACATTATGAATTCCAGAGAGCGACGCCTATAACTCCAAACGATAAGCAATGGGTCCACATTTTTCAATGATGGAGAATGGGCCGATGAATCGTGGGGCAAGCATTCCCTTCACTTTGAAGTGATGAATTCCCTTCATCGGATAGCCATGAAGATACACGTGGTCTCCGATATCGAAGTGGAGAAGTCGACATCTTTATCCGCATAGCTTTTCTGTCGAGATTGAGCAACCTTGAGGTTGGCTTGAATTACTCGCACTCATTCCTCGACTTCATTCACAAGATCAATGCCATATATCACTCGCTCGCCGGATTCACACCAGTTGAGTGGTTTGCGACTTTTCCGGCCAGAGATAGCTTCATACGGTGCCATCTTGATGCTAGCTTGATAGCCATTGTTATACGAGAACTCCGCCAACGACGAATGATCATCCCAATTTTTATCGTGGTGGATGAGACAAGCGTGTAGCATGTCTTCAAGATCTAGATTCACCCGCTCAGTTTTGTAGGATCGAAGAGCACGTGAAAAGCTACTACAGGGGGGGTGAATGGTAGATTAAAAAATCTTACGTGGCTGAAACAATTAAATCCCAACCCCTTCAACAGAAAAACGATATGTTAAAGAAATCGTGTGTGAGACTAATCTAAACATGTTTCACCATGAAAAAAGTGATAGATATCAGGGAGAATCAAGTCACAAAGATTACACAACAAGAATCACTCAAATCTGTCGAGAGAAGCTCAAGTTACGATCCAAAGATCGAACAAAGGTCAATCTGTCTTACCCGAGAAAAACAGTTCTAGAAGGCTGCAAAGAAACTCAGGTAGATCAGAAACCACAAATCCAATGACCGAGAAATTTTGACAGATGATAGATAATAGAGTTTTGAAGACAAACCAAAAAGAATCACGTCCATTGAATCTGTAAAACTCGAGTTATGATAAAAACACCGAAGAAAGGTAGTGCTGTGCAGAAAACTCGACGAGAAAAACTGTGGAACAAGTCGGACGAACAAGGCACAAAAGTTCCTTCAAACTACAAATTTTATGGATCAAACCATAAGAGGAACGGCCCCAAAGTTGTATCCCACGATCTCTGGCCTCCCTTGCTTATATAACCAGCCCTTAGGCCAACCCAATCTCAACTAGGACTCTAATCCTACTCAAAACAAGAATCAAAACTTTCTATAACTGCTTAGGACTCTTCTATACGCAGATAGAAGCAATCTTAAGACTTCCAAACACCTTAGGAACGTATCCCACATTCCTAAAACAACTCAAATTCGTGACCCACACGAAATCCTATTATAACCAACTCAAATCTTTCCATATTTGAGTCAAACACGACTCAGCCGCAGCTTGAGTCCATAACCTAGTCGGTTGGACCTTTCCGACCAATTCTTTATGTCCACATCTCTTCATCACACCTCAGAACCATGTAGCCACGTCCATGCACTCCTTGCATACGTGCAAACATCTTCCAACGACGTCCACGATACCTTCATATGCATTGTTCTTGATTCAAACATGTTGCACAACCTCCCGATCAACTCAACCACAATTCCTCCCGAACTTGGTTGTTGAACCTCATCTTCTCCCTAAGACTAGTTCAATGGATCCCGTCACCAGCCATGTCTTGAACTCAAGCAACACCTTCACATGAATAAACAACCAATACTTTCGAGCACAAGTCATCGACTTGACTCATGTTAGTTCTGAAACTACCACATCTTACGTGAGCACCTCACATAAACATGTTGCAAAACATAGCAAAATGATATCAACATTAAGCACCAAAACACACCAAAAACTCAGTAAAAGAATACTAAGCAACCTTTCCATAAGTGTAAAGCAAGTTTGAAACATTGCAAAATAAAAGCAGAAACACTGCGATCAAGCACAAACCTTGCTAAAGCTAACCGAACCTTAAACCGGAGCTTACCAAAACTAGCAGGACCAAGCGCCGAAGCTAACCAAAGATAGTCGGACCTAGAGTCGGACCTTGATGACAAAGGTGTTTTGGTAGTATTCAAAACTTTTATCGCCATAGCCAATGTATTCAGCACACATAGGTCTCACAATCTCCCCCTTGATGAATGCATCGGCAACACCATTTAAAATCCAAACATTGGAATGAAAAGTTTTGAGAACAATTTCTCCCCCTTTTTTTGAAAATCACATGAGATAGAAATAAATTTCTCCCCCTATACATATTTCTCCCCCTTGCATACTTATCTTTAAAAATTCACCATATTATCTCTCCCCCTTTGACAATGTATTTAGCAAGGTTGAAAAGAGAAATTTTAATTGTTATGAGCATATTATAACATATACATATAAAACAAAGCTCATCAAGTCATACTATCAAGTAACTTACACTATCACATCAATGAGATACATAAATTAGTGTAAGCCATGCTAGAGATCAAATGTAATTTTCAATTTAAGCAAGTCATGATCTCACAAACTTAACTATTTCAAGACCTGAAAGCATGACACTTGTTGCTGTATTTTATTATTTTTCAAAGCACAAATTTAGATCATATGATATTTGCAAGAGATTATGTGCATCTACCTTATTCTAACCAACCAAGTCAAGTCTATGTCATTTGACAATCAGAAGCTTAAGGACATGGTTTTAGTCATACACAACTTCTTCTAAGTTCATATCTAAGTGCAATGATAAGCCATATCAAAAGAAGAAGTGAGGTGCATGCATATTCTCTTGATCTTTTCTAATTTTTATTTGATCATAAAAGCTCAACATGTGGATAGTTGATTGATTAATTTTTCATTATTAAAAGCGCTTGTGAGCATGCAACAAGTTCAAAACAGCAAGAAAGTTTGATCATGACCAGATTTAGTGTAAGTAATTATTCCAATTACTAGTCATGGCAAAAACGACAAAATGTATGACATGAGTAATGTAGTAAGAACTTTCAGCATGTAAAAGAAATCACAAAGTCATATATGTATGAAATACTATGCTCATATTATTTTATGTTCAAATTCACACATAGACTTCCCAAGTTTCAAAACTCCCGCTCAATTTAAGCCATGAGGATGCATAACCCCTATTTCACTACGAATAAAACAAAAATGAGTGAAATCCAAACGTTTTGTAAAAATGTCAACCAATTGTTGTTCGGTATCTACATGGTGAAGAACAATGTTTCTTTTTTCAACATTATCATGGAGAAAGTGATACCTAATGTCAATGTGCTTAGTTCTAGAATGTTGCACGGGGTTTTTAGCAATGCAAATGGCACTAGTATTATCACAAAACAGTGGAACACTATCTAGATCAACCCCATAGTCCTTAAGTGTTTTAACAATCCAAAGAACTTGTGAGCAAGCACTAGCAGCAGCTACATATTCAAATTCGGCTGTGGATTGTGCAACTGAGTTTTTTTTCTAGAGGACCAAGCAACTAGTGAATTACCAAGAAAATGACAAGCACAGGAAGTACTTTTCCTATCAATCCTACAACCCCCAAAATCAGCATACGAAAAATCTTTCAAAGTAATGGTTGAGAAAGAAGGCAGAAAAATGCCAAATTCTTGAGTTCCATGAAAGTACCTGAGAATCCTTTTGACGGCTTGACGATGTGAAGCACGTGGGGAGAGGCTTGAAAACGTGCACAAAGACATATGCTGAGTTGTATGTCCGGTCTTGACGTCGTGAGGTACAAAAGTGATCCGATCATGCTTCTATATTATTTTTGATCCACGGATTCACCATCTTCATAAAGTTCAAGTGTTGTTGCTATTCACGTTGGTGTCCGAAGAGGCTTGCTTTTGTCCATGTTGAAGCGCCTTAGGAGGTCTTTTGTATACTTCGTTTGATGCACAAAGGTACCCTCCTTGGTTTACTTGATTTGCAGCCCCAAAAAGTATGTGAGTTCTCCCAACATACTCATCTCAAATTCTGAACTCATCATAGCTGAAAACTTGGACACAAGATCATGAGAAGCACAACCAAAGATAATATCATCCACATACACTTGAACGAATAATGAGTCATTGCCATGCTTAAGCACAAAAATAGTTTTATCAACCTTGCCCATGGTAAACCCCTTTTCAGGTAAGAATGTTTTTAACCTATCATACCATGCTCTAGGGGCTTGTTTGAGACCGTACAAGGCTTTGGACAGTTTGTAAACATGATTAGGAAAGTCTGAATTTTCAAAACCCGGTGGTGGTTTGACATAAACCTCCTCATCTATGTAGCCATTAAGAAACGCACTTTTAACATCCATTTTATATAGCTTAAAACCTTTAGATGCAGCAAAAGCTAACAAAATTCTTATGGCTTCTAATCTAGCAACAGGAGCAAAAGTTTCATCAAAATCTAGACTTTCAACTTGAGTGAATCCTTGAGCAACCAACCTAGCCTTATTACTAACCACAACCCTATGCTCACTTTGTGGATTTTTAAACACCCGTTTAGTTCCAATTAAAGTGTGACCTAGTGGAGGTACAAGTTTCCAAACATTATTTCTTCAAAAATTTTCTAATTCTTCTTGCAAGGCAATAATCCAAGATTCATTAGTGAGTGCATGTGATATATCTTTGTGTTTAACAGAAGAAACAAAAGCAGAATGAGCATGAGAGTTTGGATCGCAAAACCTGGACTGTGTGACTCGTTCGTGCAAGCTTCCAATAATTTGTTGTGGAGGATGACTTTTGAGAACCCGGAGAGGAGTGGACACTTCACAAGCTTCTTCTTCTTCATGTTCATCACAAATCAATGAGCTTGTGACTTGAGGAGGATCTGAACCAGCAATGGTGGTCGTCGGTGCTGGCTGTGAATCAAAATCGGGACCTGGAACAATGTCATTAGCTGCTGAATTTTCGGACAGCAGCTCCACCTCTTCCTCGTCTTCAATGAAAATGCTCTCTCCCTGCGGATATGGATCTGGACCTGCAATGTTTGAGCTAGTACCTGTGCTAGCTTCATCAAAAGACACCTCACAAGTCTCCACAATTTTGTTAGTGTCAAGTAAAAGCCCACGGTAGCCTCTAGTATGAGATGGATAACCAAGAAACATGCCATCATTGGATCTAGGTTCAAATTTATCAAGATTACCATGTTTCTTAACAAAGCATTTGCAACCAAAGACCCGAAAGTGTGTGACACTAGGCCTATGTCCAAACCGGAGCTCATATGGTGTCTTACCTAGCTTAGCGCGCAAGAAAACATGATTTGAGACATAACAGGCGGTTGCAATCGCATCAGCCCAAAATTTCCTAGGAGTTTTATTCATCAAGCATAGTCCTATCCATCTCAACTAAGATTCTGTTCTTTATTTCTACAACACCGTTTTGTTGAGGTACATATGGTGATGAGAACTGACGATCTATTCTATTTTCAGCACAAAAGTGATCAAAAGATTGATTTTTAAATTCGGTTTCATTATCACTTCTAATTGCTTTTAAAGATCATGGGTGATCAATTGATAATCTAAGAAATAAAGTTCTAAAGTGTCTAAAAGCTTCATTCTTAGATGCCATAAAGTAAATCCAAGAGTATCTAGAATAATCATCAACAATCACAAGAACATATCATTTACCTCCGAAGGATTGAACGCGTGAAGGTCCTACGGTGTCAAGGTGCAAAAGTTAACAGGGCTCAGTTGTCATGATCATTGTGAGAGGAGTATGTGAACCTGCAACCATCTTAGCATGTCTACATGAAGAGCACACAATTTCTTTGTCCCCTTTAAGCTTAGGCAGCCCACGTATGCGATCAAGAGCACTAACACGCGTGAGATGATCAAATCCTACATGACCAAGTCTACGATGCCAAAAATATAAATCTTTGGAACAATTAACAACTAGACACCTATGCTTAGAGGAAGACATATCAAAATCAGCTTTAAAAACTCTTCCAAACCGAGACATGTTAAAAATAAGCTCGCTATTTGAATTTACAACTTTGCAACAATTTTTAGTGAAAATAATTTCCAGATTTTCATCTAGCAGTTGTGAAACAAAATGCAAGTTGTATTTCAAAATTTTAAGAAGTTCCACGTCTTTCAAAGTGTAGTGATTATTTACTCTAACCGAACCCTTAGCAATTACCGGAGTTGAAGAATTATCGGCAAAAGTAACATTCTCTACACGTGACACAAAAGAGAGGGAGGAGAACCATTCTTTATTACCGGTCATGTGGCGTGAGCAACCTGAATCCACAATCCAAATGTTCTCCTTCATCAAACGTGTAACCTACATAGAAGCACAATACGTCGATGACTCAATACTGGGGTTAGTCAAAGGGCATTTAGGAATCCAGTACCGTGTCACACAACATCCAACAAGAATAATACGTGAATGCTGAGATAAAAAAGCAGGTTTATGAGCCAAAGCTTGTGGTTTTTCGTATCCAACTGCTATCCTACGAGATGTTACATGTGTAGCACGAAAAACAGTAGGTTTGGGAGTAAACTTTGCATGTTTTCGACTCATTACAGCAGATTGCATATTCCTATCATTCGGTTTAGCAAGTGCAGCAAATTTTGCATTAAAGTTATGAGATAGCAATTATTCATTCCTTTTTCTGTTGTTTAGCTAGTATATAACAAAAATCTATGACATGACCTTCTCTACCACAGTAGGTACAATGAAATTAACTTTGTGTTCATGTCGAGCAGGCAACATTTTTATTTGAAACTGAATGAGACAATGCTCCTGCAGATTTGAAAACTACTTATTTTTCTTTAGGAACTGTTTGAATCAAACCACATCCTAATGACTTTACAATTTTAGGTGGATGCGCCTTATCATGAGCATGAGAATCAATACCTAAACCAGCTTTATCATTGCAAGACTTGGAAGAATTCAACAGCAAGTTTAGTTTCTTATTCCCATTACAAAACCGATCTAATGTCCTATTCATATTATCAAGTTTATCGGACAGATCAAGGCAATTTTCACATGAAGTATTTCCTTTTAATTTGCAATTGGAACAAAATTTAACTTCATGAGAACGTAAAGCATTGTTCAATATAGAAATTTCATTCATAGCATCTTTTAGTTTGTTATCAAGATCATCACAAGTAGAACAATGCAAATCAATTGTAGAACAGCTAGCATCTTTCAAGTTTTTATCATTAAGTGCAGCAAGCTCTCTATTCTTCTCGATTTCTAACTCAAGTTTATCAAGTGTGGAGATGTGCGCACTTCTTAATGAGGACAATTGTTCACATATAAAATCACATGAGGGACATGCATCATCACTAGGAATCAAAGTTTTTAAATGGTTGATTTCAGATTCTAGTGATTCAATTTTAGCACACTATCCTTAAGCTTTTTGTCCTTTTTCTTAACTATAGTAGTGGCACGAGAAATAGCATCACACATTTCTTCACAAGTAGGACACAAATCTTAATTGTCGCTGTTGTGTTCTGCCTCCTCCATACTTGATCTTGACTCGCCCACCATGAAGCACAAGTTTGCCAAATCATCTTTATCTTCATCACTTCCAATGTCCATGTCGCTTGAGCCAAGTTCCTAGAGTGCGGAGATAAAACTGCTCACCAATTGACGTCCTGTAAAACCCTTCTTTTTCTTCTTATCGTTTGTAGAGGAGTGCTTTGTCCTTATTTGCTTTTCATCCCGGGAAGTAGGATCTGAAAGGTTAGGGCACTAAACAAAAATGTCCTATCTTACTAGATTTGAAACATCGTTGAGGTTCGGAGCTTCCTCTCCTTCTAGTTCTCACATTTTGCAATGCTTTCGAGAACCTAGTAGAGAGAGAAGCACTAGCTCATCCTCTGGAAACTCCTCAATCTGTTCAAGGGTTAGAAAGGACAACAAAGCAAGTGTACCACAAGATGAAGATTGGCCAGAGCTAGGCATATCACGTTGAGAAACAAATGCAAGAGACTTGTTGGGGTTCTTACGTGAGATTATGCCAATTTTATGAATTTTCAAATTAGAATAAAGAACATCTAATGTAAGTGTACTCTTGACAGTAGATTCACGAATAGATGTGACTTTCATCTCCCAAATTGACATGTCTAGTGCACTTAGTAATTCCCTAACATTTTCAGCATCTGAAAAATTAACATTGACACTACGCAAGTTGCTGAGACTTTTATTAAAGCAAGCAAAAAGGTCATCAATAGACTCACTGGGTTGCATCTCGAAGCGCTTGTATTCTTTCTTGAACATGTCTTGCCTTACCTCCTTGATTGTATTGGATCCTTCGTGGTAGTCACAAAGTGCTTTCCACACATCGTATGTAGATCGTAGGTGTGCAACACGATCGAAGTCGCTTTGAGTTAGTCCCTGTATGATCAAGTTTCAAGCCTTGTTGTTGTTGTCGACATCTCTCAGATTTGTAGCTGTAACTTGATCATTTGATGGCACTTCATAAGGCTTGTATACCTTCTCCCATATTGCGAAGCCTTGAGCCTGGATGAAGGCTTCCATACGTGCCTTCCAAATCTAAAAATCAATACACTAAAACATAAGGTTTTGCAGAGTATTTCTCCATGATGATTAGTCAAAACACGTGCAAATCATAAAGATTAGAGCATCGTGGCTCTAATACCAATTGTAGGATCGAAGAGCACGTGAAAAGCTACCAGAGGGGGGTTGAATGGTAGATTAAAAAATCTTACGCATCAGAAACAATTAAATCCCATCCCCTTCGACAGAAAAACAATTTGTTAAAGAAATCGTGTGTGAGACTAATCTAAACATAGATATCAGAGAGAATTGAGTCGCGAATATTACACAACAAGAATCACTAAAATCCGTCGAGAGAAACTCAAGTTACGATCAAAAGGTCGAACAAAGAAATTCGTGTAGATCAGAAACCACAAATCCAATGACCGTTAAATTTTGACAGATGATAGATAATCAAGTTGTGAAGACAACTCAAAAAGAATCACGTCAATTGGATCTGTAAAACTTGAATTATTATAAAAACATCAAAGAAAGGTAGTGCTGTGCAGAAAACTCGACGAGAAAAACTTGTCTGGAACAAGTCGGACGAACAAGGCCCAAAAGTTCCTTCAAACTACGAATTTTATTGATCAAACCATAAGAGGAACAGCCCCAAAGTCGTATACAACGAGCTCTGGTCTCCATTGCTTATATAACCAGCCCTTAGGCCAACCCAATCTCAACTAGGACTCTAATCCAACTCAAATCACGAATCAAAACTTTCTATAACTGCTTAGGACTCTTCTATACACAGGAAGAAGCAATCTTAAGACTTCCAAACACCTTAGGAACGTATCCCACATTCCTAAAACAACTCAAATTCGTGACCCACACGAAATCTTATCATAACCAACTCAAATGTTTCCATATTTGAGTCAAACACGACTCAGCTACAGCTTGAGTATATAACTTAGTCGGTTGGACCTTTCCGACCAATTCTTTACATCCACATCTCTTCATCACGCCTCAGAACCATGTAGCCACGTCCATGCACTCCTTGCATACGTGCAAACATCTTCAGACGACGTCCACGATACCTTCATATGCATTGTTCTTGATTCAAACATTTTGCGCAACCTCCCGATCAACTCAACCACAATTCCTCCCGATCTTGGTTGTTGAACCTCATCTTCTCCCTAAGACTAGTTCAATGGATCCCATCACCAGCCATGTCTTGAACTCAAGCAACACCTGCACATGAATAAACAACCAATACTTTCGAGCACAAGTCCTCGACTTGACTCACGTTAGTTCCAAAACTACAACATTTTACGTGAGCACCTCACATAAGCATGTTGCAAAACATAGCAAAATGATAACAACCTTAAGCACCAAAACACACTAAAAACTTAGTACAAGAATAATAAGCAACCTTTCCATCAGTGTAAAGAAAGTTTGAAACATTGCAAAATAAAAGCAGAAACACTGTGATCAAGCACCGAACCTTGCCAAAGCTAACCGGACCTTAAACTGGAGCTTACCAAAACTAGCAGGACCTAGCGCCGGAGCTAACCAAAGCTAGTCGGACCTAGAGTCGGACCTTGATGACAAAGGTGTTTTGGTAGTATTCAAAACTTTTATCGCCATAACCAATGTATTCAACACGCATAGGTCTCACAAGTTTGACCACCCGTTTGCGGGTGATATGTGGAGCTTCAGATCAGTTTGGTCCCTAAAGACTCGTGCAACTATTTCCAAAAGCGAGCAACAAACAGCGCATTGCGATCTGAAATAATCGTGTGGTGAACACAGTGCAAACACATGATTCTTGCAATATACAACTCTGCATACTTCTTACCATGCTAGTTGGTGTTGACTTGAATAAAGTGGGGTTATTTGGTGAGTCAATCGACTATTACCCAAATCGAATCATGCTTGTGGAACATGAGAGGTAATCCGATGATGAAATCCACACTAATATCCTCCCATTTCCATGCCAGAATGTTTAATTGTTGCATCTGTCTGGCTTTCCTCATGTGGTCGACTTTCTCATGCCGACATGTATCACACTCAGATACATACTTTGTAATTTCCCCTTTCATCCGAGTCCACCAAAATCTTGTTTTCAGATCTTGATACATCTTGTTGCTGCACAGATGCATAGAATACATTGACAAGTGAGCTTCATCCAAGATATTCTTCTGAAGTGTCATATCACGGGGTACCACTATAGGGTCTTTGAACCATAGAGTACCATGTTCATCACTCCAGAAGCATTTTATTTCTCCATTCTTCAATCTTCTACAAATGTGTGACATGCCCTTGTCTTTCCTTTGAGTTTCCATAATTTTCCTCTCGTATGGTAGGAATGAGAGCAAGATTATATAATGCTCTATATGGAACCAAGTATAAACTCAGCTCGTCCTCTTCCATCGGAGTGATGGACAGATTGTTGACGTGAGACTTGCGACTCAGTGCATCGGCAACCACATTCACCTTGTCAGGACGGTAATGAATTTCAATCTCATAGTCCTTGATCAGTTCTAACCATCTTTGATGTCGCACATTCAACTCTTTCTAAGTGAAGATATATTTTAGTCTCTTGTGATCGGTGTAGAGATGCACTAGATTTCCCAGTAATTAGGGCCTCCACATTTTCAAAGCGAGCAGCACAACAATGAGCTCAATGTCTTGAGTTGGATAATGTTTCTCATGATTCCAAAGATGTTGTGATCCATATGTGATCACGCGTCCTTCTTGCATTAACACGCAGTCGAGACATATAACACCATCATTTTCATCCATCATGCATTGCATACATTCTTATACATACTTAACATTAAGCAACACAAAAAGGAACAATATTAAAATGAATTTGAACCAAAACTACAGTTAAAAGTCTGTGTCAGTGCGGACTTGTCCGGACTATACCCCAGACTAGTCCGATTTTGCCTCTGTTGTTTTCCGGACTTTTACGCTTCTTCTGTGTACTAGTCAAACATGGTTCTATTGTATCCTGAACTTGTCCGTTATCGAGTGGACTAGTCTGATCTCCCCTACTGGATCTTTTCGGAGTTGTCTAATAATTCCTCGATTTGGTCCGATTTACTCTATGGTCAAGCTATGGGATACTAATCAATTATCTAGACAGGGGGTAAGTTGATAATAGGGGTAGTGTGACACACACCTAGGCAATCTATTCTAAAGGGTAAATGGGTCCTAGAGGGAGATGGGATTAAGAGTTAGAGAGTTGCTCCTACAATGCTCCTAATACATATACATAGCCTAAGGTAGATACTAATGGTCATGTCAATGATGAATTCCTATGCAATGCTATTCAACACATCGGGCACAGGCTTACCCCTGGCAATACTAGGGTGACTCCCGCCAAGAGCCTGTAGTATAGCCGAACATGGAGGATTACAAAGGACAGATAGGGCTATCACCACCTACTACCTACCTCTTCAATTCGTGGGTCTATGAGACATCCAACGTTACTTAAATACCCTAGCACCATGCTAGCATACTAAGAAAATACCTTAAGAGCTGGAGCACAAGCCATCCTAAGGCAATGAACTAAATCATGATTGAACCAATGTTGATTGCATAGCATAGTTATTCATATTAACATAATCATATCATAACTACATAGACTATAGTGGGGATCTATAGTGTTTATGCATGACCATAAGATGTGATCATGAGAGTACAATCATAAAGACTATACCTTCCACTTACATGGACTCCACAATCAAACAAGAAACACTTTGTCCAAGTATACATATAAAAGAAGACTAAAGATAATATCTTTATTGAGCACAAAGTCACAAATACAAGGGGGAATGCATGAGATATATCTTTCCCAATGTGGAATTGGGAAGAGAGACTCCTTCTACTCCTTTCCCAATTTGGACTTGGGACTAGAGGCTCTCCTCTCTAC
Source organism: Tuctoria greenei (assembly GCA_036927565.1). NCBI lineage: Eukaryota > Viridiplantae > Streptophyta > Magnoliopsida > Poales > Poaceae > Tuctoria > Tuctoria greenei. Next base: position 158,025,491 of record JAYESD010000004.1, on the reverse strand, counting down.
ATCCTAACTCCTCTATGGACTATGAAAGATAGTGTATAGAATAGAATGATGCCCAAGTGGTGTGTGTTGAAGTGAGGGGTATGGGGTCCTATTTATACTAGTGTTGAGGTCGGTTCCTGCCACAAAAAGCGCGCGAATCAGTCGTCATTGACTCCAGGGAGCAGGGAGGAGCCAACACGTGGAAGTTGACCGCGTTTGGCGCGAGGACCAAGTCAGCTGACCCCCTAGTTCGGCCGACCTGGTTAGGGCTCCAAACGGCCCCTACTTCCTCCAGGTGGCTGCCAGGTGGGTCCCATTGATTGATATTGGTGCTACACCATTGGATGGCCTCGGATACTTCTGTTTGTGGGCCATTTGATCCATGTGGTACCAGGTGTTGTCGCCTGATTTGCTGGGATGATATTTTATAGGATTGCTCCCCATACTTTTCCTCAATTCCTGTATAAATATCTGCATACACATATTTCTCCAAGTACAAGTGGAAATAGGTAAAGTAGAAAGGTGATGTGTGCAAGAAATGATCAATCCTTCACATAATTGAGTTATATTGACGGCTGAAATTGGTAAATAATAGCCTTCAATAGCTTTCTGATCCTTTTCGGACTCATTCGAACTTCTACAGGACTAGTCCATTCTACTCTATGTTCAATATCGGACTTGTCCGGCCCCCTAGCAGACTAGTCCAGTGTGCCCGACTCGGACTCTATTTCTTTCTCCACGACAAGTTATTTGGTAATTGCCTTAAGTGGACCCAAGAACGTCGTGCCCAACCCCTAGGAGCCCAAGTGGACCCCACCATGACCCCTACTCGTCCCCCACCACCTTATACTAGAATTCCACCCAAACCCTACCACCTCCATCCAATATAAACACCCCAACACCCACCCTTTCACCTCTTTGCCACAATTGAAGAAAATTGTAACCCTAGTTCGTGGGAGCCGCCATCGAGGAGAGAGGAAATCGCAGCTAGGTGAAGGAGTAGGAGGATAGGAGGATCAAGCAAGATCGATCGTCGTCAACTCATCAACATCGTTGACATTTCTTCACCAATTCCTCGTCTCCCTTGACCTAGACGTCAAGATCCAAGTGTTGTACCCAATTCTCGACTATTATACCCTTGGATTCATGGTAAATACCTTAGATGCATCTTTTATACGTAAATTATGGTTCTATATTAACTCAAATTATGCCCTAGTTGAAAATTTGACAAAAACGTGGCCATAACAAACTTGTTCGGTCCCAGCGCAGACTAGTCTGATTTCCTTTCTATTCCATAACGGACTTGTTCGGTCCCAGTGCGGACTAGTCCGGTCTTCCTGTTCTGAAATTTCATGGAACTTCTTTAATATCCTTCAAAATGACTTGGAACTTGTTCTAACACATAAAACTTATAACTAGTTAGTAGGCTATGATATCAACCTAATAACATGTGTTACCACATAATTGCATTCGCTACAAGGATTCTGAATTATCACAACAAAAAAATTCATCGCAATAGGTCATTTTTCGTCGCAATAGGTCACTGTTGTAATAAAAAGAATGTGGCGATAGTTTTGACGAATCGTTGGCATAAGTCCCGTGGCGATAGGTTATTGTGACGACTTGACATCCGTGGCAAATAGTATGGTATTGCAACGATTTTACATCAGTGGCAAATTGTATGTTATTGCAATGATTTCATGTATTGCGACGATTCAACATATTGCAACGATTACACATTTGTGGCAACAATATGTTATTGCAACGATTTCACATTTGTAGCAAATAGTATGTTATTGCAACGATTTAACGTAATGCGACGATTTAACGTATCGTAATGAATAGCAAGGTATTGCAATGATTTAACATTTGTGGTAGTAGTATGTTATCGCAACAATTTCACTACAGTGGCAAATAGTATGGTATTGCAATGATTTTATGTATCGCAATGATTTAACGTATTGCAATGAATATCACGGTATTGCAACGATTTCACATTTGTGGCAATAGTATGGTATTGCAACCATTTCACAGCCATGACAAATATTAGGATATTGCAACGATTTAATGTATTGCGACGATTTAATGTATTGCAGCGAATATCACGATATTGCAACGATTTCACATTCGTGGCAATAGTATGGTGTTGCAACGATTTCACATTTGTGGCAAATAGTATAGTATTGCAACAATTACACATCTGTGGCAAATAGTATGGTACTGCGATGAGTTAGCGTCCATGGCAAATAGTATGTTATTGCAACGATTTCACATTCGTGGCAAATAGTATGGTATTGCAACGATAACACATCTGTGGTAAATAGTATGGTACTGCGACGATTTCACATCTGTGGCAAATTGTATGGTACTGCAACGATTTAGTGTCCGAGGCAAATAGTATGCATTGCAATGATTTTACTCGTGGCAAATAGTATGGTATTGCAATGATAACACATCTGCGACAAATAGTATGATACTGCGATGATTTAACGTATGTGGCAAATAGTATTTTATTGCAATGATTTCACAAGCATGGCGAAAAGTATTGTATTGCAACGATTTCATATCCGTGGGAAATAGTATGGTACTGCAACGATTTCATGTCTGTGGCGAATAGTATGGTATTGCAACGATTTCTTATCTATGGCAATAGGTTCGTACTGCAACATTTCCTGATCTGTGCAATAGGTTTGTAATGCAACATTTCCTGGTCTGTGGCAATAGGTTCGTAATGCAGAGTTTTCTAATCCGTGGCAATATGGTTGTAATGCAACGTTTAATGATTGTGGTGATAGAGGTGTAATGCGACATTTTCTCGTCTATAGCAATAGTGTTGTAATGCAACATTTTCCGTGTGGTGGAAATAGTAGTCTGGTGCAATGTTTTTTGAGTTGCGGCCAAATGTTTATACTGCAACATTTTGTAATTCGTGGCAATAGCTTCCTATTGCAACAATTTATCGTTCGTGAAAATAAATTTGTAATGCCACGTTTTATAATTAACGGCAGTAGAATCCTAATGCACCAGGTTTGAAAATTAGTGGCAACGGAATCACGAGTTTAACAATAAACATCCATCTATTGGTATTACAACATGCATAACAACACTCAAGTATTACTAACGCAACGTTTATGCATGTCATCTTCACTTTCTTGAGGTTGATCTTGTATGGAAGGTCCCCCTTGATCATTGGCCTCCTCTTGTGGTTCGTTTTGCTCATGGATATGTAGAGGTGGCTCTTGTGGTCGAACTTTGCCTAACGCCATTCTTCTCAATGCTTGGCAAGGAGCTTCTTTTTTATCTAGCACACATGGATCAACTTGCTCCTTTTGGGAGCCATTAGTTTCATCGAACAGTACGTCACGTGCTACTTCAACAAGTCCGGAGGTCTTGTTGAAAACACGATAAGCGTAAGTCTTCGAATCATAACCAAGCAAGAAATCTTCATCGGACTTTGAAGCGAACTTTGAAGTCATAGGCTTATTGTTTAAAATATAGCATGGGGAACCGAAAACTCGAAAATGTGAAATATTAGGCTTGTTACCAGTAAGTAGCTCATAGGATGTCTTCTTGAGTAGTTGATGAAGATAAAGTCGATTTATGGCGTGGCAAGCGGTGTTATGTGGGGACCAGGGTCCGCACATCCGAGGATCTCATTGGGTGGTGTTGTGCGATGCGGCATCTAACAGCACACACAAAAAAGATACCAAAATATACAAAGTTTTCATTTCATAAATATATTCAGAGTTACAAAACAGTGTACATCAGTAGTACACATGCAACAGAACTACATACTCATATTCTCACCTATCTAAGCATAAGAGAAGACGTCCATGCCCTAGGACGCTTCTCACTAGCATCATGACGATCGTTTAGCAGCGGCGTGGTTCACATGAGATTTATCTCGACACCTCGAGTCTCATGTACAACCCGAACAGAATAAATAAAACTAATACCTACAAAAGTCGTTAAAGCGCAAACGTGAGCATAAGGCTCAGTAAGACTAACCCGTCTCACTAGACATATGCAGGGGTAAGTACTAAGCATGGGTAAGGAATAGCATAAAGGACTTGCCTACAAGTGAATCATTATATTCATGTTTTAAGTAGCAAATGACATTCTTTAGGCACGGCACATCATAGACTCCACAATCAAACAAGAAACGCTTTGCCGATGATATGACATGCCCAAAGCACATAATGCTATTACAGATAAAGTATGGGGAAACTGTAAACATTAATTGTACTATCTCTAAGCCAAACAAGGTCGTTCAAGCAATTTGTAAACCAATATATCGTATTCGTCTAACTTCTTTAGTATTTACTATGTCACAACTCAGTGAACAAGTGGTACTCTATTACCGCGACAGACGGTGATTGTAATTAGGACACACCTGGAATACACGACTTATACGACCCCTCGGAAGTACCTTTCACTGTACTCCACTCCCACGTCGTATGTGGCCATCTTTCACCCGTCATCCCGATGTCGAACCAGTTCTACCATCCCAAAAGTAAGGTCCCTAACCGAGCATGTCAAAGTTGCTCCTTAGAGGATCCACCTTACGATCATCTTCCCCCGACGGACGGCGGTATAAGTTTCGACACGAGGGTGCCCGAGCTACATCAGTTTAATGGACCCCATTAATCCATTATGTAACCGGTACAATTCAAACTTGCTCAATAGGGCTGCACACGAGACGGTCATTAACCGACACAGACGGGGCTACAACCAACCTCCACATTTGCCTTACCCTTACCGGCCCAGGCCCAAATGTGGTCGCAAGCATTGTCCCCCTCATCCGGGATCAGACAACCTTGCACGTCCCGTCCTACAGGAACAACCCCGTCCACATCTCCAATTATTAAGAGTGAACATTTTGGTAACATCTCGCGAGTAGATTCCCCTACTCGACTGTGACAGCCTAAATTTGAAACAAATGTAAACAATAGAAATATATTAGAGTTCATGATTGTTTTAGCATTTGAGTGATTTTTAAATTCAAAAGTTGATAGAAACCTGTTTATAATTTGAATGTGATTCAAAAAAAGAAAAGAAAATAAATAAGAAGTCAACCCGCCCGGCCGGCCAGGCCACCACGGCCGGCCGGGCCGCCCCAGCCGGCCTGCTCCCGCGCCCGCGCGTCCCAACGCGCCTCCCCGGCGCGCGCTAGCCAGCGCTGGCCTCCCGCTCGCTCCCGCGCCAGGGGCCCATGCGCCCACGAGCCGCGCCCCACGCCCGGCCCCACCTGCCAGCGCGCTCCCGCGTGCGCTGCACCGCGCCCAGCGCAGTGCCCCGCCCGCCCACGCCAGGCCCCACCTGCCAGCGCGCTCCCGCGTGCGCTGCACCGTGGCCCGCGCAGCGCCCTCACTCCCCGGCCTCCTGCACGCTCGCCCAAGCCACGCCGGCCCTAGCGCCTGCCCCGCGCGCGTCCCGTGCGCCGCCGCCTATAAAATCCCCCCGAGGCCCTTGTGTTTTCCCGAACCCAGAGGCCCAAAACCCTAGCCGCCAGGTAGAGGAAAAAGGGGAGCATCAGAGGAGTCTAGAGGCACCGCCAGGAAGAAAAAGTAAGGAAAAAAAGGGAGGAAGAGGAAGAAAAAGAGGAGGGCACCGTCGTCCGCTGGAGATCATCGTCGCCGTTGTCGTGCCGCCGGAGGACCGTTGCGCCATCCACTTCGTCTACACGTCGCCATCGTCCCGCGATCTTCGAAGCCATCACGTCTACAGTAGGATTTGTTTCCCGATGCGAATTTTAGCGGCCATATTGAACCTAATAGACGTAGTTGATCGTAGTCGCACCATCTTTTTATTTTCAGCAGCATTAATCCTCGCCGAAACCCCCGTAAACTCATATGAACACATATGAACTAGTTGCATCTAACTAATAAACAATTATAGTTAATTAATAATTGAACATTGCATGCATGCATGTCATCGCATGTTGATTAATATGTGTGCATCATGTTGATTTGTATATGTTTTCTTGTATGTGTGATTGCGAGTAGAGGGAAGTGCTCAAGAAGTTGTGTACGCGGATTTCGAGAACCAAGACTTCGAATCACTTGAGCAACCCTATCCGTCGGAGCAAGGCAAGTGTCCTTGACCATATTGTGTCTATTTTAAGGATTATAGTTAGTTGCATGCTTAATTAATGTGAATCCTATTTTATTTACCATTCCATATAATTCCTTGTCGTTCGTGATGGAAAGGATGGTAATTGGGATATTGACTTACGCTTAGCCATGCATAATAGATGGGGTAAACAATTGATCATATATATCACCTATGATTTATGATTTTTTATTGAGATATGGAAAATGAATTGTAGTGGATAGGAATCTGGCGGGTTGGTTTGAATGGTATGGTGCAGTACGCACGAGACTCGGGATTGGAGTTTGGACCTTGTCGGATTCTAAGGACCGGTTTATGGATGAAGCCACTAAGCTTTATAGTATCGCCACAAGACTGAGTATGGGGCAACTTGCTCAATTAATTAGGCCTCTCCCGGCGTAGTATTGGTGATTGGATAGTGCGGGGAATTGGTTTAGGGTGTACTGCCTTGGGATCCGCATGGCTCAAGAGGGGGCAACTGGGTTGTTGAGACGCGGTGTAGCGGCTCACACTTCTGTACAGGGGTGAAACCTTAGAGGGCTAGTACGTGTCGGGAGAATCCTTTGTAAAGACCTCGTAGTGATCTCCTGGCCACACACCTACGGAAGTGTGTATTGTGGTTGGCCGCCACTGGCATCAGGGAGGTCTACTCAGTCCACCTGGCAACAGGGGATGAAATCATGGCTTGTGGGTAAAGGATACATTCTCTGCAGAGATCGGAAAACTGTCATGACAGCCGTGCTCACGGACAAGAGCGGCTTGGTGCTGAATTCATAATTAGACGATGGTTGAGATGATGGTTGGGATGATACTTGGGAATGATATTGGTATAATTACATTATTATCATTGTTATGGTTGGGATTATTCACTTAGATGTAGGTTGCTAATGAAAGCTAAGGATAGGTTTAATGCTTAGTGCTTTAGCCACTATCAGCCTTTCTTTTTCATCGGCCTTCATGTTATTTATTTCCCACACATGCTGAGTACCACGGGATGGTACTCACACTTGCTTTGTTGTACTTTTTTTTTATAAATGCTGCTCAGTGAAGAGAAGATTCAACGAAGGCAAGTTTCCATTGAAGATGGTGTGTAGAAGGTTGCGTTGCTAGCAGTCAATTTGCCTGTGGTTGCTATAAAGTTTTTCCTCTTTGGTTGTTATTCAAAACTCTTTTGAAAGGTATGAATGTTGTTTTCATGCGATATAGAACTGTTTATCACTACTTGTCGTACATGTATGGTGAAACTGATCCTGGCATACATGTATTTTGCAGCTGGTTTTATGCTTAATAAAACCGGGTGTGAAATCGACTTCTCTCGCAAGTAGAATTCAACTACTTGACTTGTGATCAATAAAATGTGACCCTCTCGCGAGTAGATTCCAACTACTCGACTTCTACCGGATTTCCTATACATTAGCAAAGCAGTTACTACAGGTCAAACTGTAAACCGTTCCAACCAATCCTTGGGATTTGTGGTCATGCAAGTGGAGTATCAATCACCCTATACGTAATGCACATATCAAACTTAAGACGTAATGTGAGAAATACTGCAAAACCCTATAAAGCTTTTAAATGCAAACCGGGGCTTGCCTTGTTTGTGACTCGATTAAATGTCAAGGGTCAGTGGCTTGCTGCTTCCCGGACAGGTCTTCTTCGACTTCTTTCCGTCATGGCGTCTATCGCAATGAATATGCATATAACACACAATATACTTTAATAACTTAACTAATGAATATGCACACATTATGCAATGTCATACTCATAAAGGAATTATGTTTGTAAATCAAGAATGAATAAGGTGTACTGTTGGGTATTAAATTGGATTTGGGTAGGTTAATTTGATATTACTTCATGTTATAAGAATGTACATAAGAAATTTCTATATAGTCATGGATATTAGGAAATTATACAGAATTAAATTCTTTTTCAGATGAGTTCTTTTGGCTCTGACAATTTCACTCTGGTATACAGATGTGATGAAGAAATTCTCATAAAAATTTCAGAGAATTTGATGGAAGAAAATGATCTACAAAATTCTATCAAGCTTTCATCATTTAGGAAATTGGCAGATAAAACCTGAGGTTTCATCATGTCCATAAATGGCACATCTACATAGTACTGATCAAAAGGAAGCTATCAAAATTGGTTTCACAATTTTTCAAGCTTCCTACAGGAAGATATTGAATTTATAAGTCCTTATGAATTTCTGGATTTAATTTGTTATTTTCTGCAATTATAATTAACCTAGGCAAAGACTTTGGATTAAACCCTCTTAAACAACTTTGTTATGCCTGAAACGTTTACTGGAGCTTCTACATAACAAAATGATTGGTTGGGTAAATTTCCAGAATTATCTGAATTGAATCCTGTTTTCTATATTTTCCACAATGTATTATACTAATTGATTTAGATAATATTCTCTATGGCTTTTCATGAATATTGGGTTGGACCACTGGAAAGTACAGATCCTAAGGAGAATCACAAAATTTGTTTCATCTAATTTGGAGCATCCTAGCCAAAGTTTTAGTATTTCAAAGTTTAGGCATTTTTCTGGAATTCTTTTTGCATGGAAAAGGACACCCTTTAATATGCTGACACGTGGCCTCCAATTCTTCCCACCCAGCCGATGCCACACAGGGGCCACAGAATTTAATCGCGTTGGCACACTAAATCCCGGCGCCACAAAAAATCCCGTGGGGTGAGTCTTCTTCTTCCCCCCGACTCCGGCGGCCAGTGGCGGCGCCATGGCCAGAGGCCGGCCGGCGACTCACCGGAGCACGCCGAGATAGCTTCCCCGAGGCTAGAACATGCCACCCGGGGGTTTTCGACCCTCAGGAACTCATTGGTGGCCTCAAATTGGGCTGAAACGCACCGGAAAATTACCTACACCGGCGACCGGCGGAAATCGACGATCGGCGACGGTGTTCTCGATGTATAAGGCATGGGAAAGGCTGATTTTTGCTCTGGAAGCTTTGTGGTGCTGCTCTGATCATCGTCTAACACTCCAATCGGATTGAAATTGGCCGGAGGATAGGGGCACCATGGAACCGATTCTAGGCAGCGGCGAGATTTGAAATTCCGGTTAGCCGGAGTGGGGATAGGGCTAGCTAAAGCCTCAGGAAGGAACACACGTAAGTGTAGATGCTAGAGGCAGCTGGAATTGTTAAGCTACTCACCACGAAGGAAGAGATCCATGTTGGAACAGAGGTAGGTCGACGGCGTGCTGGAAGGAAACACCACGATTCCCTCCGGGAGGCTAGGTCCGGCGGCAGCCTGGGTTCCGAGATGTCGAGAGCGTACGAGCGTGCACCAAAACATGTCCTTGATCAAGCAGGGGCTGCTGTGATTTGGGTGGTCGAGTGGAGCGCTGCGGGAGGAAGAAAGAGAGCGAGCGCTCGGTCCCCTCTTATACCCGACCATCGGAGCGGCAGGTGGCGTCGTGGACCGCCGTGGTGCGCATGCACGTGGAGACCAACGCGCTGGAGGTCGCGCTGGAGAGCTGCTTGCCGCCTCGCGGCCTCCTCTGGTGCGCGCGCGTGCGTGAGGTGAAACAGAGCAAATAGCCTTTGGGCTCCTCTTACAGGTGGCCCCACTCTGCTGTCCTTATCCCCTTACTTTTATTTCTTTTTGCTACCCAAGTCTAGATGTGATAAGGACTCCAAATTCAGAAGAGAATTGGTCCTGGTATATTTGAATGGTTTGACAAATTTGAATATCTAAATTGGCCAATTTGAAATTTGAATTAGCTTCAAATTCCTATTTATATGTTTTATGTATGTATTTTAATCTTCTCAATTATTGCCTTTTTAAATGGCCATGGGTTTCCAATAATGTGCTCAATAATTAGTCCACTGCAGATTTGAAATTGAACAATTAATTTGAATATATTTCCATTCCAGATTTAACATGTTTGGTTTTTCTGAAAATTTGAATTAGATTCAAATTCAATTTTTATAACCTATATGTATGTCATTTAATTCTTTCCCCCAATGTATATAATGTCCTATGCTTTTAATTGACTAACCTGATCAAATGGAGAACATGTTTTTGTACTTTGATCATTTGATTTGAATATTTTGTACCTTTCGATATATACTTTTATTCACACATATTTGTTTTGTTTCTTTTGATATTTTTCCTTTGTGATCAAAGCACATAATTTCAGGTGCCTTAAATTTATGATTCAAGACTGTTTAGAATTTAGGCTTAGCTGGTTCCAAAAATAAAGATAGGTTTAAACGAGAGCTTCCAATAAAACTTTACACTTACATCTATATGACTTTATTTGCTCTCATTTTAACATGGTCCTTATTGTACACACATAAACTATTATTTCATGTGCCATATATAGGAGACAAAAGCTTCCAAAAGTTTGGGCTTTTACATTCCTCCCCCCTTAAAAGAATCTCGTCCCGAAATTACAGAAGGAGAAGAAATGTCAGAGGGTATCACCGTTGATACAACGATAGCAACTCCGGATAATTGGAGCGAAGATAGTCCTCACTCTCCCATGTAGCTTCTTCGACTGTGTGGTTCTTCCATAACACTTTATAGAAGCACAACGTTTGTTTCTTGTCTCTCTTGTCTTCTCATCAATAATCTGGATCGGTTGTTCAACATAGGTTAGATCCGGCTTTAGTTCTTCCATGTCCTCAGATATGACTTCTGTTGGAGTTTTAAGACACTTCCTTAACTGAGACATGTGGAATACATTGTGTACTCCGGACAAGGATGGGGTTAGCTCCAGCCGATAGGCTACGGGTCCACATCTTTCCGTGATGGGAAATGGCCCGATAAATATTGGAGCTAACTTTCCCTTTACTCCAAAATGATGAATTCCTTTCATCGGAGAGACACGAAGATACACGTGGTCTCCGACGTTAAAGCTCAAGGGACAACGTCGCTTGTCAGCATAACTCTTTTGCCGAGACTGAGCTGCTCTGAGGTTTGCCTGAACTAGCTTAACTCGTTCTTCAGCTTCATTAGTGATATCCACTCCGAAGCTTACTCTCTCTCCAGACTCACACCAATTGAGTGGTGTGCGGCACTTTCGACCTTAGAGAGCTTTAAAAGGTGCCATCTTGATACTGGACTGATAACCGTTGTTGTATGAGAACTCTGCCAACGGTAAATGATCATCCCAGTTCTTTCCGTGATCTATGGAACATGCCCTTAGCATATCTTCTAGGATCTGGTTCACCCTTTCAGTTTGTCCATCAGTTTGAGGATGGTATGCCGAGCTTTGGATTAACTTAGTTCCCATTGCTGTGTGTAGTTTCTCCCAGAAACGAGCAACAAACAACGATCCTCTGTCAGATACGATGGTGCGGGGAACTCCGTGTAAGCACATGATCCGTGACATATACAGCTCAGCATACTTCTTTGCATTATACGCCGTGTTCACTGGAATAAAGTGTTGCTGACTTGGTTAATCGGTCTACAATTACCCAAAAAGAATCGTTCTTGTGGAACATGAGAGGCAATCCAACAATGAAGTCCATACTAAGATCCTCCCATTTCCATGCAGGAACACTTAAAGGTGGTAGTGGTCCCGCTTTCCTCATATAGTCAGCCTTCACTCTTCTGCATGTATCACACTCGGATACGTACTTTGCAATCTCTCTCTTCATTCGTGTCCACCAGAATTTTGATCTAAGATCTTGATACATCTTATTGCTTCCGGGATGGATGGAATACTTCGACAGGTGAGCTTCATCCAAGATCTTTTTCCTGAGCTTCATGTTCTGGGGTACTACTATATGATCGTTGAACCATAGAGTTCCTTGTTCATCTTCCCAGAAACATTTCACCTCTCCGTCTCTTATTCTCTTTCGAATGTAAGACATAGCCTTGTCTTTCTTCTGAGCTGCAATAATCTCCTCTCGGATTGTAGGTATGAGAGCAAGATTATATAAAGCTCTGTACGGAACCAACCGTAGACTTGGTTCTTTCTCTTTATCCAGAATGATGGTTATGTTGTGAACATGAGATTTCCGACTCAAAGCATCGGCAACTACGTTTGCTTTGCTCGGATGGTAATGGATCTCAAGATCATAGTCCTTTATAACTCTAACCATCTTCTTTGCCTCATATTCAAATCCTTTTGAGTGAATATGTACTTGAGGCTCTTGTGGTCTATGTAGAGATGCACTAGATTTCCCATTATGTAGTGTCTCCACATTTTCAATGCCATTACCACGGCAGCCAACTCCAAGTCATGAGTCGGTAATGCTGCTCATGAATCCGGAGTTGTCTTGATCCATATGCGATTACACGTCCTTCTTGCTTCAAGACGCATCCCAGACCAGTGCCTGATGCATCGCAATAAATATCAAACGGCTTTGTCATGTCTGGTTGAGCTAGAACTGGTGCTGTTGTGAGATGGTTCATCAATATCTGGAATGCCGCTTCACAGGCTTCACTCCAGACATACTTATTTCCTTTCTTCAGCAATTCTATCATAGGCTTAGCCACTTTGGAGAAACTTGGAACAAATCTCCGGTAGTAGCCAGCTAAACCTAAGAAACTTCTGACTTCATGGACGGAGGTCGGAGATTTCCCTTTAAGTACCTGTACCACTTTGCTTGGATCCACAACAATACCGTCCGCTGAGATAACATGACACAGAAATGGTACCTTGTTAATCCAAAATTCACATTTGCTAAATTTGGCATATAGCTTATGGTCACTTAATCATTGAAGCACGATATTTAGATGTTCGGCGTGTTCTTCCTCTGATTTGGAATAAACCAAGATGTCATCTATGAAGACCACCACGAACTTGTCCAACTCCGGCATGAATATTGAATTCATTAGATACATGAAGTGAGCCAGTGCGTTGGTGAAACCAAAAGACATTATAAGATACTCATACAGCCCGTATCTTGTAGAGAATGCCGTCTTAGGTATATCTTCAGCCCGTATCTTGATCTGATGATAACCGGACCGAAGATCCATCTTCGAAAATACCTTAGCACCCACTAATTGATCGAATAGAATGTCAATCCGTGGAAGTGGATATTTGTTCTTTATAGTTATAGCATTCAATGGACAATAGTCGACACATAACCTTAGTGTCTCGTCCTTCTTCTTCACGAATATCGCTGAGCATCCCCAAGGTGATGAGCTGGGATGTATGAATCCCTTCTCAAGTAACTCATTCAACTGTTCTTTTAGCTCCGTCAATTCCTTGGGTGCCATATTGTAAGGTCTTCGAGATATGGGTGTGGTTCCTGGTATTAACTGATTCTTGAATTCCACATCTCGCTCATGTGGCATGCCTGGCAGATCGTCAGGAAACACATCCGGGTAATCCCGAACAACTGGAATGTCCTCTAGCTTTGTGGCTTCCGTGTTATACACCACTAGAGGTTGTGGTGTCACATTCTTCAGAACCAAAGTATGTTGCCAGTGCCTTTCAGAATTTAGTTGCACGGTACAAGCACTGATATTGAAGATTGCTTCATGATGTGTCAACCAGGTCATTCCCAAGATAATGTCAATCTTGTGCCCGTCCAATATAATGAAGGTGGTAGGATAAATCCTACCATCCAAACATAGATGTGCTCGGGCAATAATCTGGTGGGCTGACATTTTTCCTCCAGGTGAATTTATTGTATATGGTGTTGATAGCGTTGTGGATGATAATTGACACTTCAACACGAACTCCTTGCTGATGAAATCATGTGTTGCTCCAGAATCAAACAACACAAATGCCGGTTGAGCATTTAAGCTGAACATACCCGCTAACACGGGTTCTCCTACTGGAATATCCACGACAGCTATAAAGTTGAGGCTGCCTGCTTTCATCCTCTTCTGTTGCCTACGAGATTGAATATTTCTTGGAGGAGCAACTTCTAGACTGATGTCTTGTTTAGCTGCAGGACCTTCTAGAACTAACTGCTCTTTATCACCACCACTATGTACTGTCCTTTGAATTGCCTGCATTGGAGCAACTTTTCGTGCCGCTCGTGACGGTGCTGCACAAGAACTCACTTGCTGCTACATCTCTGGTGCTTCAATCCAATGCAATGGTGGTGACCAACTCTGCATCGGTGGCTGTATTGCAACTACCCGAACTTCCGATCCAGCTGGTAAATGATATATCAGTCGATATTATCAAGGAGTACCACTAATATCATCCGTTGATGTGATTCTCTTCCTCATCTCCGCCTGACAACGAAGAGAAGCATCTTCCTGCCATATAGCATTACTGACCAATTCGTTATAGTCTCCTTTGTTGAATAGGACCAATCCTTCATGAAGTTTGGCACTCAAGCCTCGGAAAAATAGGTCACACCTCGAAGCTTCTGTACTCACATAGTCTGGTGCATATTGTGCCAACTGGTTGAATTCTCTGGAGTACTCAAGAGCACTCCTCCCCCCTTGGGTCAATTCTACAAACTCTTCAAGCTTCGACTTGATAATCCCCCTCGGAATATACCGAGCACAGAACGCATCACAGAATTCATTCCAATTCACATGATGTCCTCCAATGGTCATGGCGATATACTCTGCCCACCAAGCTCCAGCAGATCCATGAAGTTGCTGAACTGCAAAGTCCACCTTCTGATACTCGTCACACTGGATCAAACCGAGTTTAGCTTCAATAACTCGGATCCAATGATGTGCCTCCAACGGATCTGTTGCTTCCGTGAATATAGGTGGTTGAGTTGTCAGAAAATTCAAATAAGAACTTTCATTCAGATCCCATTGTCGTGATGCTGGAATAAAGCCTTGTTGCACCAATGTCTGAAGCAGCTGGTTTTTCTCACGATTAGACTCAACCATTTGTGCCATAACCTTCGTCAATCGGGTCGACGGTGGTTCTTGCGGTCGAGTCGAGTCATTTCCGCCGTGACTAGACTCTCCCGTTCCAGTGCCGGAACGAGTGTGAACCATACTTCAAGAATGACCAATTATGGTTACTCTCCAAGATTAATGGCCATCGATGCTTGAAAAACATTAACCGTATATGAATCATAAAACTTTGCAGCATATTCATACATGTTCAAACAACATTCTTTTAGACCTCTTAATGAGCTTTTTCCAATGCTCCAGTTTCATAAACTGATCATACATACATCTTGACATGTTGCACAACTTTGGCAAGTTTCGAACATGCCTATCCATAAACAAGTTTCCATTTCAATTGCATTGGCCAATCTGCTGTCCAAAATTGACCAGTTTGCAACGAACTCAGATTCTACTACAGTAAAGAGTAGAATCAATCCTGAACTTGAATACCAAAGTTACAGTCAACTTCATTAGCTTTCGAAAAAAATCTTACTTTGCTTCCTGATCAGCTCTGGATCAAAAGTTATGATATTTCAATGTTGACAGAATTCTGGAAAAATTTCAACAGCACCTCCTTCAGAAGTGGCTGATTTGAACGTCACTTTCCATACAGTACTGCCCCAAATTTGGAAAAACTTTGAATTACAAAGTTGTAACACATATCATAAACTTTCCAACGATATAACCTAGGAGCTATAGAATTTTTTTTCCAATTTGAAGATTAATTCAGTTCTGGCAGTCTACAAACAAGTTGTAGGCACTTCGAGACCTTTCCAAAACTGTATTACACCTCCACATTGGTTAAATCTAGCAAGAGTTATGCCCTGTACAAATCCAGCAAAAATTCTGCCAGAAAAACAGGGGACTCTGCTTTTGAATCTTTTTGAAAATCACTAAACTCCAATGGAATCTTAGTTCAACATCAGAGTTCTGTAGTTAATATTAGATTCTAAAACTTTCTTTTGGTTCTCAATTCAAGGTTTTACTTGTCTTCAACAGAAAAGATTTTTGGGGTGAAGTTAGGTGTGAATGCATCACAACAATTATGTCGGTACTACGTTACCTCACAAACTGAAAATCTTTACCAGATTCTTAGCCGGCATAACGTGCTATAGGTGGCTCTTAAATGATCAATCGCAAACGTATTCTACTCGCAATACGTTCAACGTGGTTAGTGTACCTGTCACTACACTCAAACTACTGATCAATCATATGGTACCGTACGGTACAGTCTAGCCCGCACGGGCGATCAATTCACAAAAACATATATGAAAGTAAAAACATTCGTCCCGTATCATTTCATACGGGCCGCCTCGAGTTAAGTCATGTCTCGAGGTACATGACCAGGTTTTCTACCACCCGACGGGGTCCCACGTCTTTGCATAATGCTGCACCAGTAGGAGGCGCATCGGGGTATGTCCCACCCGACGGGGGCTCCCACTAATTTTGTGTCACGCTGGGGTACCGCGTGTCATCTATTCTCAGAAACATGGAAAGTTTCAGAGACTCATATTGACATTTAGGTGCCAAGCCACGGAAATAATCACATGCTACCTCTCGCATGGTGAGCTTACCGCATTTGATCCGCTTGCGGTGGCGAATCTTACCTCTTACCTGACGCCGGTGCGTCGTTACAGAATATAATAGCACATATGTTTGCTTTGCCACCTTAAGTAACTAATACTATAATAGACCTTATGTGGGCATATAACTAATCCTCACTCGACTACTTCGTACTTTTCAATATTAGGCTCTTTTCGAGCGTGCTATTCCAAATGAAGCTCTGATACCATGCCGGTGGGGACCGGGGTCCACACATCCGAGGATCTCATTGGGTGGTGCTGTGCGATGCGGCACCTAACAGCACACATGAAAAAATACCAAAATATACTAAGTTTTCATTTCATAAATATATTCAGAGTTACAAAACAGTGTACATCAGTAGTACACACGCAACGGAACTACATACTCATAGAGAAGACGTCCATGCCCTTGGACGCTTCTCACTAGCATCATGACGATCGTTTAGCAGCGGTGTGGTTCACATGAGATTTATCTTTACACCTCGAGTCTCATGTACAACCTGAACAGCATAAATAAAACTAATACCTGCAAAAGTCGTTAAAGCGCAAACGTGAGCATAAGGCTCAGTAAGACTAACCCGTCTCACTAGACATATGCAGGGGTAAGTACTAAGCATGGGTAAGGAATAGCATAAAGGACTTGCCTACAAGTGGATCATTATATTCATGTTTTAAGTAGCAAATGACATTCTTCAGGCACAGCACATCATAGACTCCACAATCAAACAAGAAACGCTTTGCCGATGATATGACATGCCCAAAGCACATAATGCTATTACAGCTAAAGTATGGGGAAACTGTAAACTTTTAATTGTACTATCTCTAAGCCAAACAAGGTTGTTCAAGAAATTTGTAAACCAATATATCGTATTCGTCTGACTTCTTTAGTATTTACTACATCACAACTCAGTGAACAAGTGGTACTCTATAACCGCGAGGGACGGTGATTGCAATCAGGACACACCAGGAATACATGACACATACGCCCGCTCGGAAGTACCTTTCATTGTACTCCACTCCCACGTCGTATGTGGCCACCTTTCACGCGTCATCCCAACGTCGAACCAGTTCTACCGTCCCAAAAGTAAGGTCCCTAACCGAGCACGTCGAAGTTGTGCCTTAGAGGTTCCACCTTACGATCATCTTCCCCTGAAGGACGGCGGTATAAGTTTCGACATGAGGGTGCCCGAGCTACATCAGTTTAATGGACCCCATTAATCCATTATGTAACCGGTACTATTCAAACTTGCTCAACAGGGCCGCACACGAGACGGTCCTTAACCGACACAGACGGGGCTACAACCAACCTCCACATTTGCCTTACCCTTACCGGCCCAGGCCCAAATGTGGTCGCAAGCATTGTCCCCCTCATCCGGGATCAGACAACCTTGCACGTCCCGTCCTATAGGAACATCCCCATCCACATCTCCAATCAGTAAGAGTGAACATTTTGGTACATCTCGTGAGTAGATTCCCCTACTCGACTTCTCTCGCAAGTAGAATTCAACTACTTGACTTGTGATCAATAAAATGTGACCCTCTCGCGAGTAGATTCCAACTACTCGACTTCTACCGGATTTCCTATACATTAGCAAAGCAATTACTACAGGTCAAACTGTAAACCGTTCCAACCAATCCTTGGGATTTGTGGTCATGCAGGTGGAGTATCAATCACCCTATATGTAATAGACATATCAAACTTAAGACGTAATGTGAGAAATACTGCAAAACTCTATAAAGCTTTTAAATGCAAACCGAGGCTTGCCTTGTTTGCGACTCGATTAAATGTCAAGGGTCAGTGGCTTGCTGCTTCCCGAACAGGTCTCCTTCGACTTCTTTCCGTCACGGCGTCTATCGCAATGAACATGCATATAACACACAATATACTTTAATAACTTAACTAATGAATATGCACACATTATGCAATGTCATACTCATAAATGAATTATGTTTGTAAATCAAGAATGAATAAGGTGTACTGTTGGGTATTAAATTGGATTTGGGTAGGTTAATTTGATATTACTTCATGTTATAAGAATGTACATAAGAAATTTCTATATAGTCATGGATATTAGGAAACTATACAGAATTAAATTCTTATTCAGATGAGTTCTTTTGGCTCTGATAATTTAACTCTGGTATACAGATGTGATGAAGAAATTCTCATAAAAATTTCAGAGAATTTGATGGAAGAAAATGATCTACAAAATTCTATCAAGCTTCATCATTTAGGAAATTGGCAGATAAAACCTGAGGTTTCATCATGTCCATAAATGGCACAGCAACATGGTACTGATCAAAAGGAGCTATCAAAATTGGTTTCACAATTTTTCAAGCTTCCTACAGGAAGATATTGAATTTATAAGTCCTTATGAATTTCTGGATTTAATTTGTTATTTTCTGGAAATAATTAACCTAGGCAAAGACTTTGGATTAAACCCTCTTAAACAACTTTGTTATGCCTGAAACTTTTACTGGTGCTTTCACATAACAATATGATCGGTTGGGTAAATTTCCAGAATTATCTGAATAGAATCCTATTTTCTATATTTTCCACAATGTATTATACTAATTGATTTATAGAATATTCTCTAGGGATTTTCATGAATATTGAGATGGACCACTAGAAATTACAGATCCTAAGGAGAATTACAAAATTTGTTTCATCTAATTTGGAGCATCCTAGCAAATGTTTTAGTATTTCAAAGTTTAGGCATTTTTTTGGAATTCTTTTTGCATGGAAAAGGACACCCTTTAATATGCTGACACGTGGCCTACAATTCTTCCCACCCAGCCGATGCCACACCGGGGCCACAGAATTTAATCGCGTTGGCACACTAAATCCCGGTGCCATAGAAAATCCCGCGGGGTGAGTCTTCTTCTTCCACCCCGACTCCGGCGGCCAGTGGTGGCGCCATGGCCGGAGGCCGGCCGGCAACTCGCTGGAGCGCGTCGAGATAGCTTCACTTGCCACCCGAAGGTGAACTCATTGGTGGCCTCAGATTGGGCTGAAATGCACCAGAAAAGTACCTACACCGGCGACTGGCGGAAATCGACGATCGGCGACGGTGTTCTCGGTGTACAAGGCATGGGAAAGCTGATTTTTGCTCTCGAAGCTTTGTGGTGCTGCTCTGATCATCGTCTAACACTCCAATCGGATTGAAATCGGCCGGAGGATAGGGGCACTGTGGAACCGATTCTAGGCAGCGGCGAGATTTGAAATTCCGGTTAGCCAGAGTGGGGATAGGGCTAGCTAACGCCTCAGGAAGGAACCCACGTAAGTGTAGATGCTAGAGGCAGCTGGAATATTGAAGCTACTCACCACGAAGGAAGAGCTCCATGTTGGAACAGAGGTAGGTCGACGGCACGCCGGAAGGAAACACCACGATTCCCTCTGGGAGGCAAGGTCCGACGGCAGCCTGGTTCCGGGATGTCGAGAGCGTACGAGCGCGCACCAAAACGTGGCCTTGATCGAGCGGGGGCTGCTGTGATTTGGGCGGTCGAGTGGAGCACTGTGGGAGGAAGAAAGAGAGCGAGCGCTTGGTCCCCTCTTAT
The DNA here is from genome assembly GCA_036927565.1 of Tuctoria greenei. NCBI lineage: Eukaryota > Viridiplantae > Streptophyta > Magnoliopsida > Poales > Poaceae > Tuctoria > Tuctoria greenei. The sequence goes on along the minus strand of JAYESD010000004.1, from coordinate 158,005,467 downwards.
ACCCGACCGTCGGGGCGGCAGGTGGCGTCGTGGACCGCCGTGGCGCGCATGCATGCGGGGACCAACGCGCTGGAGGTCGCGCTAGAGAGCTGCTTGCCGCCTCGCAGCCTCCTTTGGTGCACGCGTGTGCGTGAGGTGAAACAGAGCAAATAGCCTTTGGTCTCCTCTTACAGGTGGGCCTCACTCTGCTGTCCTTATTCCCTTACCTTTATTTCTTTTGCTACCCAAGTCTAGATGTGATAAGGACTCCAAATTCAGAAGAGAATTGGTCCTGGTATATTTGAATGGTTTGACAAATTTGAATATCTGAATTGGCCAATTTTAAATTTGAATTAGCTTGAAATTCCTATTTATATGTTTTATGTATGTATTTTAATCTTCTCAATTATTGTCTTTTTAAATGGCCATGGGTTTCCAATAATGTGCTCAATAATTAGTCCACTGCAGATTTGAAATTGAACACTTAATTTGAATATATTTCCATTCCACATTTAACATGTTTGGTTTTTCTGAAAATTTGAATTAGATTCAAATCCAATTTTTATAACCTATATGTATGTCATTTAATTCTTTCCCCCAATGTATATAACGTCCTATGCTTTTAATTGACTAACCTGATCAAATGGAGAACATGTTTTTGTACCTTGATCATTTGATTTGAATATTTTGTACTTTTCCATATATACTTTTATTCAAACATATTTATTTTGTTTCTTTTGATTTTTTTTCCTTTGTGATCAAAGCACATAATTTCAGGTGCCTTAAATTTATGATTCAAGAATGTTTAGAATTTAGGCTTAGCTGGTTCCAAAAATAATGATAGGTTTAAACTAGAGCTTCCAATAAAACTTTACACTTAAATCTATATGACTTTATTTGCTCTCATTTTAACATGGTCCTTATTGTACACACTTAAACTATTATTCATGTGCCATATATAGGAGACAAAAGCTTCCAAAAGTTTGGGCTTTTACATGTTAATCGCTTCCGCCCAAAATCGATCCGAGGTCTTGTACTCATTGAGCATTGTTCTCGCCATCTCTATGAGAATTCGGTTCTTTCTTTCGGTAACTCCGTTTTGTTGAGGGGAGTACGGAGCCGAGAACTCGTGCTTTATGCCTTCTTCATCGAGATACTCCTCCACTTGTGTGTTCTTGAACTCCATGCTATTGTTGTTTTGAATGTTCTTGATTGTCAGCGAGAATTCATTTTGAGCTCGCTGGAAGAAGTTCTTGAGTATTCCTTGTGTTTCTGACTTGTCATGCAAAAAGAAAACCCAAGTGATGCGAGAAAAATCATCAACAACTACTAAACCATATTTGTTACCGCCAATACTTTTGTAGGCAATTGGACCAAATAAGTCCATGTGTAGTAGCTCGAGCGGTCTTGTTGTAGTCATGACGTTCTTCACCAGATGAGGTGCTCCAACTTGCTTCCCGACTTGGCACACGCTACAAGGCCTGTCTTTCTCAAAAACAACATCCTGTAAACCTCGAATGTGATCGCCCTTGAGGATTTTTTGAAGGTTCCTCATACCAACATGCGCTAGCCGTCTATGCCACAGCCAACCCATGTTGGTCTTTGCAATCAAGCATGTGTCAAGTTCAGCTTTATCCTTGTTGAAGTCAACAAGATAAAGTTTTCCCTTTAACATACCCTTGAATGCAATGGAACCATCACTCCTCCTAGAGACGGTCACACCCTCGTTAGTGAACAAGCAATTATAACCTTTATCACATAATTGAGATATGGACAACAGGTTATAATCTAAGGAATCTACATGTAATACATGAGAAAGAGTGTGTTGTGGTGATATGGCAATTTTACCGGCATCGAGCACATTTCCTTGACTATTGTCTCCGAAGTAGATGCCCTCGCTTGAATCCTCATTTTCTTCATATTCAACGAACATCCTTCTTTCTTCGGTCATATGGTTGGTGCAGCCACTGTCTAGCACCCATTTGGATCCACCGGAGGAATAGGCCTGCAAAAACAAATTATGCCTTGGTTTTAGGTACCCAAGCTTGCTTGGGTCCTCTGAGGTTAGTCACAAGAGATTTGGGCACACACACATGACACTTGGTGTTCCCATGGTGTGGCCCAACATAATGAGCATAAACTTTTCCAAAATTATTTCTCATTAGGACATACGTTGCATCAAAGGTTCTAAATAATAACTGTTGTTGTTTATACAGAGGACTAGTCTGGGAGGCCGGACTTGTCCAGACCCTGACCGGACTAGTCTGGCGGTCATGCGTGTTGTACTCATTAATTTTTGATTTTCCAGTTTGGAAGACCCCTCCCCTTACAAAGACATTGATATCTCTATTATTCTTATGGCTTCTAGCTTGTTGCTTTTCACCATTAGAGTAACCAATGCCATGTTTGACATTTGGAGGTCTTGTGACCAAGTATGCACTACGTGCATATTTGATCTTCTCCTTGTCAAATATGCAAGTTTGTGCAGGATGCTTATCCTTGGTAGAGGGTGACTTGCCTTTCAAACTGTTGTCAATTTTACCACATGTACAAGTAGAAACCACTTCAGTTTTCATGGGTTGAGAAGGTGAACTTGAAGAGGATGAAGGGTCACCTTGCTTGAGTGACTCAACTTGCACTTCAAGGATCTTGTTAACCTCGATCAGGTTAGCAAGTTGGTCCTTGATTGTAGCATTTGAGTCGGTTAACTCCAAGCAAGCTTCCTTGCTTGAAGCTAACTCAAGCTCTAGTGATTTGCTTCGCTCCTTTTCAAATTCGAGAAGTTTGTAAAGTTCGACATATTCCTCCTTTTGGGAGATAATCATGTCCTCTTGACGATGTATCAACCTCTCCTTCTCCACAAGTTGATCAAGTAAAAATTTCATTTTTGTGGCAGTTTTCCTATCTAATCCAATAAGCATATCCTCATTATCACTATTGATTTCATCATCGCTAGAATAGGAATGCACAGAAGGGAATTTGGTGTTTACCTTGCGTTTACCTTATTTTGCCATGAGGCAAGTGCCATTTCCCTTTCATGCGCTGAGTGTAGGGAAGAGAGTAGACTTTCTGGATGTCTTCTCGATGGCTATGCTAGCCATCTCTTCTTCTTCGCATGATGAGGACTCATCATTTGAGTCCCACTCTTTCCCTATGTGCGCTTGTTCGGCTTGTTTCTTCTTCTTGAAGAATTTCTTGGGTTGAGGCTTGGCTTCTTTGGTGTTCTTCTTGTTATCTTCATATGGGCAATCAACTATAAAGTGGCTATACTCACCACAATTATAGCATGCCCGCCTCAACTTTGGCTTTGTTCTTTCCTTGTACTTTCCTTTGCTTGATGTGGTACCTTGTCTCTTCTTTATTATTCTTTTGAATTTCTTCATGAACAGTATCATGTCTTCTTCATCTAATTCACCACTCTCATCATCACCATCTTCTTCTAGCTGAGCTTCTCGAGCTTCTTTAGATAGGGGCTTGAGGGTGGACTTCAAGGCAACGCCTTTCTTCTTCGCCGAGGTGAGGTCGGCAATTTCCTTGACGTGCTTTGCTTGTTTTTCCATCATCTCGAAATTGATGATTTTTCCAAGTAATTTATCCGGAGTCATTTTCTTGTATCCGGGGCTTTCCCTAATCATTGAGCATAGGGTGACGTTGCAAGGCATGAAAGCTCTAAGGATGAGCTTCACCACCTCGTGGTCATTCCACTTCTTGCTTTCGTATGATCGAACCTTGTTGACGAGTGTCTTTAATCGGTTGTACATATCTTGAGGTGACTCGTCTTCTTCGATTGCGAATCTTCCTAATTCGCCTTTGATCATTTCGATCTTTGCTTCACGCACATGACGGTCACCTTCATGTGCAGTTTGCAATGTGTCCCATCTCTCCTTCGCAATCTCGAGTCCATCCACCTTGGTGAACTCGCCCCGACTGAGCGAAGAGGTAATGACTGCTACGGCTTGAGCATTTTGATGAACTGCCTGCTCTTGGCTTGGTGTAAGTTCTTCATCATCGTCCGGGATATCTATCCCTGTGCGCACAATATGCCATAAACTTGGATTGAGAGAAATTAGATGCATTTTCATATTCTGCCTCCACATTGAGTAATCACTTCCATAGAAGTGTGGGGCTTTTCCTAGAGGGATAGATAAATAATGATTATTGCTGGGATTAAGACGATCATAGTTGAAAGGATATCGGGCGTAGTCGGTGTGACTACTCCCCTTCTTCTTCTCTTCAATCTTGACTTTCCCTTTGGAAATTGTCTTCTTTCTTAGAAGCGCCTTTAGTTCCAGCGTCTCCTCATCGTCGTCCTCGAAGTCTTGAATGGCTTCGAGGAGCTTCTCCACCTTTTGGTTCTTGTCATCATCAACCTTTTCTTGGTTGTTGCTCTTGTGGATGTCCTTCATGTCCGACATGATCTCTTCGAGCGGTTAGTCTCTTTCTTGAAGAACCTTGCTCTGATACCAATTGAATGTGGCCTAGAGAGGCGGTGAATAGGCCTTTTTGAAATTTGTTGGAACCTGCAACACTTAACCACCAGATCAAAACTTGAGATATTAGACTAGTCCGATAAAGTGTGGACTAGTCCGGTGGGTACCGACTAGGTTGATTAAGTTTGATCGATTAATTTGATTCTACGATGTATGCAGCGGAAATATATAGTCAATTGAAGTGTTGCAAGATTATGGACTAGGATATATCACGATTCAATCTTATACTTAATGATTCAATGTAAAGTAACAATATTGATTCAAACCCTAGATTGTGTGATGAATAAGAACGATGAACACAAAGCAACAACACAAACAATTTATCCCATGGATCGGCTCCCATAGAGGCAACCTACATCCACGTTGAGGAGTCCACAAAAGGACCGGGTCTTCTCCAACCCAACAATCGTCGGATCACCACGAAGGCCAATCGTCTTCTCTTATCACAAAGGGTAAATAACCAAATTCATGGGGCCTTCTCACACGTTGAGGGCTCCCCTAGATTACAGTGACAACTTCACCAAGAAAACACTCAAAAGATTACAATGAAAATCACAGGAGTGTGTTAGGGAATCAAACCAAGAGCTCAAGAGTGATGAAACATGTCTCTCCAATGTTCCAATGTGTATCCTCAAGGGATTGATCTTTTTGGCTTTAAATTTCGTGGAGAGATGAGTTTTTTTGGCTCTTGGGAGGTGTGACGGTGCTAGGGTTCGAGAGAGGTTAAAGTTGGGCCGTGCACATCTATTTATATGCGGTTTCTAAAAGTGAGCGTTAGGGTTTAGAAAGATCGGATTAGTCCGTGGTGGACACCGAACTAGTCCAGTGTGATGTATGTAGCAAACCCTAAGTGTCTCGAAATATCGGACAAGTCCGGCTAGGAGCGAACTAGTCCGATCTCCCTTCTGGAAATCTTCGGACTAGTCCGATATTCATCGCACTTGTCCGGATAGTGAAACCCTAAGTGGTTATGAGAACAAGTCCGTACTTGGAGGACTTGTCCGATTTAGGTCAGAGAGTTTTTCGGACTAGTCCGTGCTAATATCGGACTTGTCCGATTGACATCAGAAAGATATCGAACTAGTCCGGTGTGTGATCGGACTTGTTCGATTTTGTGTGACTTGTGAAGTGTTTTGAGGACTAGTCCGCACTGGGGAGGACTAGTCCGATTCTAGTCGGAGAGATATCGGACTAGTCCTATGGATATTGGACTTGTCCGATCTTGTGCAGAGTGAGATATCAAACTAGTCCGATGTCAGTCGGACTAGTCCGGTCCTGTATAAATTTGTGCAATATGTGTGTTTATTTGTGATTGAGCTCTTGGGATGTGTTTCCTTAACGCACTCCACACACAATGATCTACTAATCTTGTTCTTGAGCTCTTCTCCACCTTGCTCCTCATTCTCCTTTCTTTTTGGCACTTTGCTTATTTTCACAATAACACATGTGCTTAACTCAACAAAGTAGTTAGGATCTCATTTGCTTGTCATAAATCATCCAAAACCTACAAAGGATTCCTAGATGCACTTTCAAACACACTCGAAAGATTACAATGAAAATCACAGGAGTGTGTTAGGGAATCAAACCAATAGCTCAAGAGTGATGAATCGTGTCTCTCCAATGTTCCAAAGTGTATCCTCAAGGGATTGATCTTTCTGGCTTTTGATTTCGTGGAGAGATGTGTTTTTAGGCTCTTGGGAGGTGTGACAGTGCAGGGGTCGAGAGTTTTTTTGAATTTGGGTCGTGCACATCTATTTATATGGGGTTTCTAAAAGTGACCATTAGGGTTTAGGAATATCGGACTTGTCCGTGGTGGACACTGGACTTGTCTGGTGTGCTGTGTGTAGCAAACCCTAAGTTTCCTAAAATATCGGACTAGTCCAGCTAGAAGCGGACTTGTCTGATTTTGCTTCTAGAAATCTTCGGACTAGTCCGATAATCATCGGACATGTCTGGATAAGTGAAACCCTAAGTGAATTGGGTGACAAGTCTGCACTTGGAGGACTTGTTCGATTTAGGTCAGAGGGTTTTCGGACTAGTCCATGCCAATATCGGACTTGTCTGATTTTCATCAGAATGATATCGGATTAGTCCGTGGTGTGATCGGAATTGTCCGATTTTGTGCAATTTGTGTAGTGTTTTGAGGACTAGTTCGCACTAGGGAAGACTAGTCTGATTCTAGTCAGAGAGATATCGGACTAGTCCGTGGTGATATCAGACTTGTCTGATCTTGTGCAGAGAGATGTCGAACTAGTCCGGTGTCAGTCAGACTAGTCCGATCCTTTATAAATTTGTGCAATGTGTGTGTTTATTTGTGTTTGAGCTCTTGGGGTGTGTTTTCATAACACACTCCATACACAGTGATCTACTACACTTGTTCCTTGAGCTCTTATTCACATTGCTCCTCATTCTCCCTTCTTTTGGGAACTTTGCTCATTTTCTCATTAGAACTTGTGTTCATCTCAACAAAGTTGTGATAATCTCATTTGCTTGTCATAAGTCATCCAAAACCCACGAGGGATTCCCAAATGCACTTTCATTAATTAATTGGGATGGAAGAACAACTACACTACTTAATTTAATTATGCATTAATGAGGTTGTGATTGACATGAATTGGTTAAATCTGATATGGTAATGGGTGATCTAAGCAAGTCTGGTATGTAGATGGGTTGGATGTTATGGTGGTTTGCTTGCTTTAGATCTAAGGACTGGTTCATGCGAGAATAAGCCAGGACTACAGTGCCACCACGAGACCAAGTATGGGTGCGGCGTAGCTGATTAATTAGGGATTTGCCAGTGCTATTTGGACCATTAAGGATGCTCAGGGAAGGGGTAGTCGGATTGGGTTTTTTGATGATTGGTGGGACTACCCTGGGATCCGAATGGATCAAGAGGGGGCCCTTGGTTGAAGATGTGCTCAGTTGGAGATATCACCATTGGTGAAACCTTAGTGGGGTCTAAATAGGCTAGTAATCCCTTTGTAAAGGCTATTTCTTGATCTCTTGGCCACACACCTACGGAAGTGTGAGACGGCATAATTGAGATTCTATAGTCATCGAAAGGTGATAAAATCACAAACACGTGGGTAAAGCGGTACAACCTCTACAGAGTGTGTCTGAAACTATCATGGTAGTTGTGCTCCCGGTTATGAGCAACCTAGACCCTCACATGATTAGAGGAAAATTGGGATTTGGGATGGTTATTGTTGATATTATGGTTATGGATGGTTATGAATTGAATTCTAGTATCGAATATGGTTATTGGTATATCATGATGGATATGGAGTATGGACTGGTATTATGATAACTACATGGCTTATGATGGGTTTATTTCATATACTGTAATATATTGTTTTTCAAATGTCTTAATGTACTTTTCAGCACTCCACCATTATTTTATTCGTCATTTGAATCTGCCACATGTCATACTTTCCACACTTGCTAAGTACGACATGTACTCACTCTTGCAATCCGCCCCAACAGCTGCAGGTCAGGATTGGGAGTTTATTAGCGATAATGTGAGTTCTAGGCCGTGTCTACCGTCAGCTTTGCCTGTAGTGTTGCATGGAGCTGCGTTATACCCCTTTGCTTAGCTTGCTTAGTTGCTTAATTAGTTTATTTCTACTGCATTAGTTGAACTTGTCATTAATACTTATTAGAACCTGTATTCGAGGATGATATGGTTTGTGTAATAAAATTTGGTTAATAAATCTTTTTTTGTGGTACTTTTCTGTATACTCTTTTGTGAATGCACTCGTGTATGTGTGTTGAACATCCTGCGCACACATATGTGTTTACATGGTTCATTTTCGGAACCGGGTGTCACAACTATTCACATCATTCCTTGCAAAAACAAATTCAGCATATAACATTTTCTACCAAAAATGATACTATGATATCACTATAGCAGATAGCAACGACGACCGCTATGGGTTTCAGGGCAGCATCATAAAACCCTCACAGAATTACATAGATCGCATCTAAGAAATCACATAAAAATCTCATTGGATTGATCAAATCAACCCAAATCCGAGCCATTCAGAATGCTTCGATTTCATTAGATCAATCCAATTGATCAACGTGAATGGTTTTTATGATGAGATTGCTACACATGACCTTGATTTGTTGGCTCAATTTAATAGCAATACAGGAAGAGTAGTCTCGATAGTGATTCCAAACGATAGGGACATGTCGCGCATATAGCAGAGAAGGAGCACGAACTAATTCTTTAGTCATATAATCACAATCTACTCTAACCAAGTTCATCCCCTTTTATCTCATAAATCCGTGCAACAAAAGATTCATCACATGAACCTAACTGTAATATTCGCATCTACTAACATCACATATCAGCTATATGTGCAGGATCCAGACCATAAACTTTGAAAGTCTGCTCCGATGCTGCTGTATGGAATTACACACAGTATACTACTCTAGCAATAGGTCTACTGCATCATCCAAGAGACATATAAGTAAAGAGATCATAGATTGTTATCGCTAGACGCGTAGAGCAGTGAAAGATTTGAGTGGATGGTACAATGTAGATGTGTGCCTGTGTAGAGAAAATAGTTGATCGATCACAATCGCCTCCTCCTTGTCCTCGCTCCAGTAGATATTGCGCGTCGTCGTAGGCAATTAGGTATCAGCAGCAGCGCCTTCACAGAGTTCACATGTACGGTGGGAAACATTGTGCGCTAGTGTGCTAGCACTGTGGGCTTGGGAGTGATGGTGGTTGAAGTTGTCACATGCTGGAGTAATCAGCCCCTAACCCTTACTCTTATTTATAAGGCACACTACTGGTCTTTCATGTCATAGGCTCATTAATAGCCTAATCTCTCATTGGATCAAATAATCATTATGCCTTTAATTCAAATTGTTATGATTACTTCTTTGGCATATCACCAACTGTTGATGCGTTGAAGTGTGTTCTTTTTGTAATAATCCACGGCTGCATACATTGTAGAGGCGGAAAATACGCTGTTTCCATTATCTAAAAGATCTGTTCAGCAATAATATATATATATATATATATATATATATATTATTTACTTGAGTTGCGGAATCCAGCTGAAAGATACACATTCAGTTAGTACACTACGAAGGATAAATTGCCAACAACGATCCGAAAATGACCCGTCAGATCGATAGGCTTGCAGCTCCATCGTATTGAAAGTTTCAGACCGACTTAATGGCGAGTATTTTTTTTTCGAAAAAAGATCTGAATGGCGAGTAGTTCCGAGCATAACTCGTGATCGCCACTATGCTAGCAGGCGGCAGGCGTATGTGTGCGCTTGGGTCATCAAGAGGTCCCTCGCTCCGCTAGTTGTGCGCAAGTTGCCTAAGTCGAGAGGATTGCAAGCTCTAGCCGTTAGATAATGGTCTAACTCTAAATTCTTGTATACAATTGGGCAAGAAGCCAAGAACCCTTTTGAATGTATACAGTTAGATGTATATAGTTTTGTATTTCTCTATCGTACAAGAAGCTTTGCTCACACCTATAAGTGTATATTTCAGTCTAGTACATTATATTTATAATGAATTCAAATGATATTCGTAATATTTCTCCAATGTTAGGGCGATTTGTCCAATGTTGCGGGGACGCAGATGGTTCATCGAGCAACTCAGAACGCTAGAGCTATTGCAGGATAGAAAATTGTCTAGAACTAGATTATTTTCGTACAAGGCGGTGTCCTATAACAAGTATATAAGAAGGCTGTGCAAATGAGTGTCAATCTCGTTTATATATATGCTCGTGCCGTCAAAATACATACAGGTAAAATTAGCATGCGTATACAGTTTCCGACAACACTGATTTCCGGTCCGATCCAGCGGTCAACATCCAACAGATCGACGATAATTCCAATTGCCCTCCGAGATCCGAAAATGACCCATCGGTTTGATTGACCAGTGAAGCGTATCAATCATGCATTCCGCAAGCAGCTCCATCCTCCACCACGTGACCGGGACATTAAATACTCGTGACTGCGAAATCGATCTTTTTCGAGGCACCCATTTCTACTGTATATAGACGGTACTATAGGTCTATTTGGATTGTTTCGCTTGTTTACCTTTCCAAAGTTGGGTATTACCAAATTTTGGTGAAGGATTTGACGACTCAGAGTTTGGCCAACATTGGTAGAGAAAATGAATTAGCACAACATATTAGTCCATTGACTTGCTAAATTTTGGCTTCAATCCAAAGACACTCATATTTCATAGTCAACTTGGTAAGGTAACTATTGGCAACAATTCAAACACATCCAAAATGTCGAGAAGGCTAACCACCTGCGCAGTAGGGACATATAGCCAAGGCAGCTTCTGAAAATTGATTTACAGAGGCGCTCGGTATACGACGACCGTCTACTAGGCATGTATTTTAATAGGTAGTCTACCTATGTGCCCGCCTGTATACGTGTATTTTAAGAGTTAAGTACTTGTCCATATATATATATATATACATATATATATATATATATATATATATATATATATATATATATATATATATATATGGTACCAGCAGCAATATTAATTTGATAAGAGGCAGTGGTTAAATTGCTATGGAAATGTCCTATAACCATCCGTCTCTAATAACATGCCTTTTGTACTGGTGACACCGACAGTAAAATTTTGACGTTTTATATATATTCTCAGCACATCCGGACAGTAAAATCGAATGAATCCAGCAGAGTTCGTCCCGCGACGTTTCTCTCGCTCAAATTCATGACAATGAGTGACGAACAGTTGCAGCTGCAGCCATCCACGCCTGATCGTCGGTTGTTGGGAGCAGGCAATGTTCATAATCCTGTTGCGCTTTGGGGTTCGCCAATTGGTTTGCTCCATTTCAAGGTGTTGACTGTTGGTGCATCATGTTGCGAAACATGGGGGATCATTATTCCGCGTGGTGACCCAGCATAAAAGGGCTCGCCGGCGCAATCGGACACTGGTCAAGCTTCGCACCTTGCTCGTCTACACCTGTGCTTGATTCTGTTTGGTGTGTGCATGCATATATACATTTTACGTCTTCCGAAGCTACCCCATTGCCATTTTATACCTTTTTGAGAAATTTTTCATAGGCTTAACATTCTTGACAAATGATACAGATATACGAACTCCCATTAGCAAGTTAATTTTTTTTGACAAAGTGAGTATTTCTTGGAATATTCTCTTTTGGAGGAGAAACTGAATTTTCCTTTAATTCAATCAAATTTCTTAACCACTGGATGGTAATATAACCACCCTTTTTGCTAGCCATGAAGCTGTTCCGGACGTTCGTCTTATGCATTCCGATAATAAAGAAAAAATTCAGTGGCTCTAGTTAGTGATACGCCCGAGAGACAATTACAAAAGTTCAGATTAAGGACTGTTTGATATTTGATTCATAAATATTAGGATACTAATGGGCATGCGACCACTACAGGAAAAGCGATCATTTGCGACGGCCGATTTTATTTGCGACGGCCAGCCGTCGCAAATACCTTAAATTGCGACGGCCCGCCTCTGGCCGTCGCAAATAAGGTGGCCGTCGCAAATAAGCTCTTATTTGCGACGGCCTTCGGACCGGCCGTCGCAAATAAGAGCTTATTTGCGACGGCAAACCCTAGGACCGTCGCAAATAACATAGCCGTCGCAAATAAACCCTTATTTGCGACGGCCGGTTAAAAGGCCGTCGCAAATAGGATTTAATTGCGACGGCCGTAAGTCCAGGCCGTCGCAATTAACAAGGCCATCGCAAATTAAGGCTTATATCGGGAAGCTCCACCCCGACCCTTCATTTTCCTCAACACGCCGCCGTCGCGCCCCCGCCACCGCCGCCGCGCCCCTGCCGCCGCGCCGCGCTCCCGCCGCCGCGCCCCCGGCTCCGCCGCCGGCCCGCCGCCCTCGGCCCCGCCTCCGCGCCTGCCGCCCTCGGCCCCGCCTCCGCGCCCCCGCCACCGCCGCTGCGCCCCCGGCCCGCCGGCCCCCGCCGCCGCGCCCCCAGCCCGCCGGCCCCCGCCGCCGCGCCCCCGGCCCGCCGCGCCCCCGGCTCCACCGCCGCCCCGCCATCGCCGCCGCGCCCCCGCCTCTGCACCCGCCGCCCTCGGCCCCCACCGGCGTCGCCTCCGCCTCCGGCCCGCCGCGCCACTGGCGTCGCCGCTGCCGGCCCGGACCGCTGCTCCCCCGACCGGACCGCCGCGCCCCGATCTTGAGGTCAGTGCTACTCCCCCCTGTTTTAGGGTTTTTTTTCAGATGTAGCTAGCAATTTTGTTAAGAGGTAGTAGCAATTAGCTATAGTAGCTTAGAATAGCTTGTATAGTTGTTAATATGGATTGTAGCAATTAGCAATTTGAGTGATGCAAATAAGATTGTAAACTAATTAAAAAGGGCCGAATATGGTGCACAAATGGTGTGCTGGTCGTAGAGGGGATACACCAATTTGTGAAAGTGACATGGATTCATGATGATATCTGGTGAATGTGTCAAAAATCTACAGAAAATCAGGCAACACTTTGGATTTAAGCATTCAGTACCAAAAGGATAAGCATCATGGAGTTAACACATATTCTCATGCCAAATATTTCAAACTAAAATGAAAGGAATAGGTTACTTTTGTAGCAATTAGCTATAGTAGCAATTAGCTACTCCCCCCTTCATATGGATTGTTCAATCTTCGAATGAGTAGAAATTGTTGCTCGATCTTGATGTTAATTATGCTTAGTTGTTAATGATGTTGGTTATGCAAATTTGTTGATAATGTTATTGATTATGTAGATGTTAAGCATGCTTATGTTTTGCTTTAGTATTCTTAATGTTTATGTTCATTGCTGCTTATCGTTATTGAATTAAGTTATTAAATGTTCAAATTTTGATTAATTGTTATGTTTCTTTTAGCATGTTCAATATTCTTTATATATATAAATATATAAATATAAATATAAATATATATATATAAGCGGGTTAAAACGATAATGTATCAGAAGAAATATCAAAAGAGAGAGGAGATATTCTACGCCATATCGCCTGCGGCGAGCATGACAGCGGAGGAGAGGCCGGCGGCGGAGAACGGCCCTGACTATGAAACTTTCAACTCTGACCCACTTTTCTCCTCACTCTCGTTCTCTTTCCTCATTCGTAAATGATTTATAAATGAACATGAGCAACGTAACCTATAGCAATTGATTACCCGTTTCGGATCGGCACGTCTCACATGCCATTGGCATGTGAGACGTGCAGGTTCGGAATTGTCCCTTTTTGGACAGCCTCGGAGTGACCGAGGGGGCGTGGCTTGTGACGAGACGTGGGTCCGGATTTGGACGAGATTTCGGTGGCGTAACCCTGTTGTTCTCTGCTGCACCATTTTTGGGCGTGCAGTGGAGAACAGCGGGGTTATGCTGCCGAAATTTCGTTCGAATCCGGATCACGCGTCTCGTCATGAGCACGCTCCGCTCGGTCACTCTTGGGTGGGTTTAGGATCTATCTGCCTAGGTTGTAGGGCCGTGACATAACACAACAATACATTAACGACAATTTCTTTCGCATTAAACTGCAGAGTCAAAAATGGGTGAAGACCGCAGTTGGATGTATACTGGCTGGAAGAGCAGAAATGGTGGTCACTCCGATGAGTGGTTTATCAAGTTAGATCAATTTTTGGATCGAGCATTTTCGTTGTCAACGGAAGATATGGTGTGGTGCCCATGTACAAAATGCCGAAACACTAAGTTTTTGAGAAGATTGGAGCTTTCGTTTCACTTATGTCGAAACGGTTTCACTCCACAATATGAAGTGTGGACCTTCCACGGCGAGACTAATTCTCGAGTCATAGCCGAAGTGGATGAGGATGATGATATAACAGAGGTTGATAGGATGGATGAGATGTTAGAAGCTCTTGAAGTGGAGGATCCTCTTACAAATGAGGCAGAGAAGTTCTTCGAGGAGCTGAAGAAATCACAAGAGTCGTTGCATGAACACACGGCTATGACCGTACTTGCTTTCTTGACCAGATTTATGGCAATTAAGTCCAAGTACTTTTTTTCCATCAACTGCTACAATGATCTCATGAAATTGATCTGCGATATCCTTCCACAACCTCACAAAGCGCGCAGCCCGCAGCAACAACTTGCGACGGCCTCTCCTAGCCGTCGCAAATAAGGTTATTTGCGACGGTGGCCGTCGCAAATAAGCTTATTTGCGACGCCATATTTGCGAAGGCCGGAAGCCGTCGCAAATAAAGAAAGCCGTCACAAATAGCTTATTTGCGACGGCATATGGCTTATTTGCGACGGCTTCGGCCGTCGCAAATCGTCGGGATTCCTGTAGTGGACCTAAAAGCCTATTAGCGCGTTTAGTGGTAACAATCTATGACCATTGTACTTAAATGTTTCCTTAGTGATGTGATTCAATTGCTAGAGTAGCGTACTGTCGATTTTTCAACAACAGCATCAGAGCTAAGTTGCGTAGTTTTTTGTCTGAATCTTATTAGTAGATGTGATCTACTGTAGACATATTCGTACGATGAATTTTTGTTGCACAGTTTTTGGGGTCTGGAATTGGTTAGAGTAGATTGTGATGGTATGACTAAAAGATTAGTTTGTGCTCTTTCTGTGCCGTGTGCGCAACTTGTCCCTACCGGCTGGAATCACTATCGAGACTAACCATGTACATAGCTAACAGACCAATGTCATGTATCACGATCTTCTTAATAACCAGTCATATTGAAAATCGAGACACTCTGAAAGACTTATATTTGCGTTGATTTGATCAATCTGATGAGATTTTTATAGTGACTTCATAGATGCGATCTATGTAATTCTGTTGTTGTTGTTGTCTGCTATAGTGGCATCATAGAGTCCTTTCGCGATAGAAATCATTCTACGCTTAACTCGTTTTTGTATGGAGTAATGTGAATGGTATGGACTTAATGTGTTGTGATGATCTGTGCATAATATTCGTGCAGCATGCGTGTTGAAAATTAACACAACCAGGTTGAGGTTGTCACATAATTGTATAATGACCTGCGTATCGACCTGTGATGCTTGATCTCTCATGTAAGTTATTTGATAGCTATTAGATGTATTAGCTTTTTGTATGTTCATGGAGATGTCTCACTATAGGAATCCCAAGCAAAAAGCCATCGCAAATAAGCTATTTACGACAGTTTTCCTTATTTGCGACGGTTTTCGGTCGTTGCTCGAATTTTGTCGCAATTTAATTATTTGCAACGATTGTCGTCGCAATTTAACTTAATTTGCGATGGCCAGTGACAGCAGCCGAAAATAAGGGCCCGGGTGAGATGGTGATCACCACATGAAGATGGTGGAGATGGTGATCTTCAAGCATACTATGATGGAGATAGTGATCACCACACGAAGGGAGACATAACAGCGTAGATCATGATGGAACCATGGCGATGGAGACCACTATGATTCTAAAAGCCATACTATTCACAATATGATATGATCATATACCTGTGACATTTATATTATCGTATCACTATTCTTTTCATATGGTGGATGTTTTGACATGATAGAATAGCTCCCCTCCCAAAAGTTGAGTATTTGATGCTGTAGGATCGAAGAGTACATGAAAAGCTACCAGAGGGGGTGAATGGTAGATTTAAAAATCTTACGCAGCGGAAACAATTAAATCCCAACCCCTTCAGCAAAAAATGATCTGTTAGAGAAATCGTGTGTGAAACTAATCTAAATGTGTTTCACCGTGACAAAAGTGATATATATTAGGGAAAATCAATGCACGAAGAAAACACAAGAAGAATCACTCAAATCCGTCGAGAGAAACTCAAGTAATGATCGAAAGATCGAACAAAGGTCAATCTGTCCTACCCGAGAAAAACAGTTCTCGAACGCTGCAAAGAAACTCGTGTAGATCAAAAACCAAAAATCCAATGACCGTGAAATTTTTACAGATGATAGATAATGAAGTTTTGAAGACAACCCAAAAAGAATCACGTCAATTGGATCTGTAAAACTTAAGTTATGATAAAACCACCGACGAAAGGTAGTGCTGTCCAGAAACTCGACGAGTAAATCTTGTCTGCAACAAGTCGGACGAACAAGGCACAAAAGTTCCTTCAAATTGCGAATTTTATTCAATAGAACACAAGAGGAACAGCTCCAAAGTCGTCTACAACGAGCTTTGCCCTCCCTTGCTTATATAACCAGCCCTTAGGCCAACCCAATCTTAACTAGGACTCCAATTCTACTCCGATAACGAATCGAAACTTTCCATAACTGCTTAGGACTCTTCTATATGCAGATAGAAGCAATCTTAAGACTTCCAAACACCTTAGGAACGTATCCCACATTCCTAAAACAACTCAAATTCGTGACCCACATGAAATCCTATCATAACCAACTCGATACTTTCCATATCGAGCCATAATTGACTCCACCGCAGCCAAAGTCATCAACCGATACGATCCGATCCTTCCAACAAGATCTTCCCATCCATAAACCATCTTCGGAGCCATGTTGCCATGTCATGCAGACATGCATACGTGCAAACACCTTCCTTCGACGTCCAGTAACCTTCATATGCATTGCCCTTGATTCAATCATCCTGCGCGACCTCCTGACCCGTTCAACCACAATTCCTCATGAATTTGGTTGTTGTAACCTCATCTCCTCCCTGAGACTAGTCCAAAGGATCCTGTCACCAGCCATGACTTGAACTCAAGCAACAACTGCACATGAACAAACAACCAATCCGTACGAGCCCAAGTCTGCGACTTGACTCAAGTCAGTTCTGAACACAACACCTTACGTGAGCACCTCACACAAGCATGTTGCAAAACCACAGTGAAACGATATCAACCATATCAACCAAAACGCGCCAAAAACTTAGTAAAAGAATACTAAGCAATCTTTCCATAAGTGTAAAGCAAGTTCAAAACATTTCACATGAAAATTTGGAACATTACGATCAAGCTCCGAACCTTGCCAAAACTAACCGGAGCTTAAGCCAGCTTACCAAAGCTAGTCGGACCTAGTGCCGGAGCTAACCAAAGTCAGTCGGACCTAGTGCTGGAAGTAACCAAAACTAGTCGGAACTAGTCATCCCAAAAGTCGGAGCTAGAAAAACATGTCGGAGCTAACCAATATAAGTCGAACCTAGCAAAACATATCGGAGCTTAACAAAGACATGGTGGAGCTAACAAAGACATGCCGGAGCTAAAGACAAAGCTCACTGGAGCTACTCAAAAACATGTCGGACCTATACAAAGCAAGTCGGACCTTACGTCTGACCTTGCAGAAGCTCAGAGCTAGAGTCGGACCTTGCTAAAAGATGTTATGGCAGCATTCAAAACTTTTATTGTCAAAGCCAATGTATTCAGTACAAGCTAATGTATTCAGCACACATAGGTCTCACAATCTCCCCCTTGATGAATGCATTGGCAACACCATTTAAATCTGAACATTGGCATGAAAAGTTTTGAGAACAATTTCCCCCTTTTTGAAAATCAAATGAGATAGAAATTAAATTTCTCCCCTATACATATTTCTCCCCCTTGCATAATTCACCATATTATTTCTCCCCCTTTGACAATGTATTCAGCAAGGTTCAAAAGAGAAATTTTAATTGCTATGAGCATATTATAACATATACATATAAAACAAAGCTCATCCAAGTCATACTATCAGGTAACTTACACTACCACAACAATGAGATACATAAAGTAGTGTAAGCCATGCTAGAGATCAAATATAATTTTCAGTTTAAGCAAGTCATGATCTCACAAACTTAACTATTTCAATACCTGAAAGCATGACACTTATTGCTGCATTTTATTATTTTTCAAAGCACAAATTTAGATCATATAATATTTGCAAGAGATTATATGCGCATCTGCCTTATTCTAACCAACCAAGCCAAGCCTATGTTATTTGACAATCAGAAGCTTAAGGACATGATTTTAGTCATACACAACTTTTTCCAAGTTCAAATCAAAGTGCAATGATAAGCCATCTCAAAACAAGAAGTGCGATGCATGCATATTCTCTTGATCTTTTTTTAACTTATATTTGTTCACAAAAACTCAACATGTGAGTTGATTACTTGATTAATTCTTTATGATTAAAAAAACACTTGTGAGCATGCAAAAAGTTCAAAACAGCAAGAAAGTTCAACCATGACCAGATTTAGTGTAAGTAATTATTCCAATTACTAGTCATGGCAAAAACTACAAAATGTATAATATGAGTAATGTAGTAAGAACTTTCAACATGTAAAAGGAATCACAAAGTCATATATGTATGAAATACTATGCTCATATTATTTTAAGTTCAGATTCACACATAGACTTCCCAAGTTTGAAAACTCCCCCTCAATGTAAGCCATGAGGATGCATAACACCTATTTCACTATAAATGAAACAAAAACAAGTGAAATCCAAAGGTTTTGTAAAAATGTCAGCCAATTGTTGTTCGGTTTCTACATGGTGAAGCACAATGTTTCCTTTTTCAACATTATTATGGAGAAAGTGATACCTAATATCAATGTGCTTAGTTCTAGAATGTTGCGCAGGGTTTTTAGCAATGCAAATGACACTAGTGTTATCACAAAGCAGTGGAACACTATCTAGATCAACCTCATAGTCCTTAAGTATTTGAACAGTCCAAAAAATTTGTGAGCAAGCACTAGCAGCAGCTACATATTCAGATTCAGTCGTGGATTGTGCAACTGAGCTTTGTTTTCAAGAGGACCAAGCAACAAGAGAACTACCAAGAAAATGACAAGCACCAAAAGTACTTTTCCTATCAATCCTACAACCCCCAAAACCAGCATCCGAAATAGCTTTCAAAGTAACAGTTGAGGAGGAAGGAAGAAAAATGTCAAATTTTTGAGTTCCATGTAAGTACCTGAGAATCCTTTTGATGGCTTGACGATGTGAGGTACGTGGAGAGGCTTGAAATCGTGCACAAAGACACACGCTGAATTGTATGTCCAGTCTTGATGTCGTGAGGTACCAAAGTGATCCGATCATACTTCTATATTCTTTTTGATCCACGGGTTCACCATCTTCATCAAGTTCAAGTGTTGTTGTTGTTCATATTGGTGTCCAAAGAGGCTTGCTTTTGTCCATATTGAAGCGCCTTAGGAGGTCTTTTGTATACTTCGTTTGATGCACAAAGGTACCCTCCTTGGTTTGCTTGATTTGCAGCCCCAAAAAGTACGTGAGTTCTCCCATCATACTCATCTAAAATTCTGAACTCATCAAAGCTGAAAACTTGGACACAAGATCATGAGAAGCACAACCAAAGATAATATCATCCACATACACTTGAACGAATAATGTGTCATTGCCATGCTTAAGCACAAAAAAGAGTTTTATCAACCTTGCCAATGGTAAACCCCTTTTCAAGTAAGAATGTTTTTAACCTATTATACCATGCTCTAGGGGCTTGTTTGAGACTGTACAAGGCTTTGGACAGTTTGTAAACATGATTAGGAAAATCAAAATTTTCAAAACCCGGTGGTTGTTTGACATAAACCTCCTAATCTATGTAGCCATTAAGAAAAGCACTTTTAACATCCATTTGTTATAGCTTGAAACCTTTAGATGCAGCAAAAGCTAACAAAATTCTTATGGCTTCTAATCTAGCAACAGGAGCAAAAGTTTCATCAAAATCTAGACCTTCAACTTGAGTGAAACCTTGAGAAACCAACCTAGTCTTATTCCTAACCACAACCCCATCCTCACTTTGTTTATTTTTAAACACCCATTTAGTTCCAATTAAAGTGTGACCTTGAGGAGGAGGTACAAGTTTCCAAACATTATTTCTTACAAAATTTTCTAACTCTTCTTGCATGGTAATAATATAAGATTCATTAGTGAGTGCGTGTGATATATCTTTGGGTTCAAAAGAAGCAACAAAAGAAGAATGAGCATGAGAGTTTGGATCGCAAAACCTGGACCGTGTGACTCGTTCGTGCAAGCTTCCAATAATCTGTTGTGGAGGATGAATTTTGAGAACTCGGAGGGGAGTGGACACTTCACAAGCTTCTTCTCCTTCTTCATGTTCATCACAAATCAATGATCTTGTGACTTGAGGAGGATCTGGACCAGCAATGGTGTTCATCAGTTTTGGCTGTGAATCAAAATCAGGAGCACGAACAATGTCATTAGCTGCTGAATTTTCGGGCAGCAGCTCCACTTCTTCCTCATCTTCAATGAAAATGCTCTCCCCCTGCGGATATGGATCTGGACCTGCAATGTTTGAGCTAGTACCTGGGCTGGATTCATCAAAAGACACTTCACAAGTCTCCATAATTTTGTTAGTGTCAAGTAAAAGCACACAGTAGCCTCTAGTATGAGATGGATAACCAAGACACATGCCATCAATAGATCTAGGTTCAAATTTATCAAGATTACCATGTTTCTTAACAAAGCATTTGCAATCAAAGACCCAAAAGTGCGTAACACTAGGCCTATGTCCAAACCAGAGCTCGTATGGTGTTTTACCTAGCTTAGCGCGCAAGAAAACACGATTTGGGACATAACAAGCGGTTGTAATCGCATCAGCCCAAAATTTTCTAGGAGTTTGATATTCATCAAGCATAGTCCTAGCCATCTCAACTAAGGTTCTGTTCTTTCTTTGTACAGCACCGTTTTGTTGAGGTACATATGGTGAAGAAAATTGATGATCTATTCTATTTTCAGCACAAAAGTGATCAAAAGATTGATTTTTAAATTCAGTTCCGTTATCACTTCTAATTGATTTTAAAGATCCTAGGTGATCAATTGACAAACTATGAAATAAAGTTCTAAAGTGACTAAAAACTTCATTCTTAGACGTCATAAAGTAAACCCAAGAGTATATAGAATAATCATCAACAATAACAAGAACATATCATTTACCTTCGAAGGATTGAACACGTGAAGGTCCTACGGTGTCAAGGTGCAAAAGTTGACCCGGTTCAGTTGTCATGATCATTTTGAGAGGAGTATGTGAACCTGCAACCATCTTAGCATGTCTACAAGAAGAGCACACAATTTATTTGTCCCCTTTAAGCTTAGGCAACCCACGTATGCGATCAAGAGCACTAACACATGTGAAATGATCAAAGCCTACGTGACCAAGTCTACGATGCCAAAAATATAAATCTTTGGAATCATTAGCAACTAGACACCTATGCTTAGAGGAAGACATATCAAAATCTCTTTAAAAACTCTTCCAAATGGTGACATGTTAAAAATAAGCTCATTGTTTGAATTTACAACTTTGCAGCAAATTTTAGTGAAAATAATTTCCAGATTTTCATCTAGCAATTGTGAAACAGAAAGCAAGTTGTATTTAAAATTTTGACAAGTGTCACATCCTTAAAGTGTAGTGATCATTTACTCTAACCGAACCCTTAGCCATTATAGGAGTTGAAGAATTATCGGCAAAAGTAACATTCTCTACTCGTGACACAAAAGAGAGGGAGGAGAACCATTCTTTGTTACCGGTCATGTGGCGTGAGCAACCTGAATCCACAATCCAAATGTTCTCCTTCCTCAAGCATGTAACCTACATAGAAGAACAATACGTCGATGACTCAATACTGGGGTTAGTCAAAAGGCATTTAGGTATCCAGTATTGAGTCACACGACGTGCAGCAGGAAAAACACGCGAAAGCTGAGATAAAACACCAGGTTTATGAGTCAAAGTTTGAGGTTTTTTATTCTTAACTACTGACCTATCAGGTGTTACTTGTGTAGCACAAAAATCAATAGCCCCGGAGGCAAAAACAGAAGGTCTGGAAGTAAACTTTGAATGTTTTTGACTCATAACATCAGGTTGCATGTTCCTGGCATTCGGTTTAATATGTGCAGCAAATTTTGCATGAAATTTATGAGATCTAGCAATCATTCTTTCCCTTTCCTGTTGTTTAGCTAGTCTATAACAAAAATCTATGACATGACCATCTCTACCAGAGTAGGTACAATGAAATTTAACTTTGTGTTCATGTCTATATGAGCTAGCAATATTTTTATTTGAAACCGATTGAGACAACACTCCTGCAGATTTGAAAACCACTTCTTTTTGTTTAGAAATTGTTTGAATCAAGCCACTTCCTAATGACTTTACAATTTTAGGTGGATGTGCCTTAGCATGAGCATGAGAATCAAAACCTAAACCGGTTTTATCATTACAAGACTTGGAAGAATTCAACAACAAGTTTAGGTTCTTATTCCCATTACAAAACCGATCTAATGTCCTATGCATGTTATCAAATTTATTGGACAGATCAAGGCAATTTTCACATGAAGTTTTTCCTTTTAATTTGCAATTGGAACAATATTTAACTTCATGAGAATGTAAAGCATTATTCAATATTGAAATTTCATTCATAACATCTGTTAGTTTATTTTCAAGATCATCACAACTAAAACAATGCAAATCAATTGTAGAACAAGAAGCATCTTTTAAGTTTCCAATGTCAAGTACAACAAGCTTTTTGTTCTTTTCAATTTCAAGTTCAAGTCTATCTAGAGTGGAGGAGTGTGCAGTTCTTAATGTGGACAATTGTTCATAGATTAAATCACACGAGGGACAAGAATCATCACTAGGAATCAAAGTTTTCAAATGGTTGATTTTAGATTCTAGTGATTCAATTTTAGCAACATTATCCCTAAGTTTTTTGTCCTTTTTCTTAACAATAATAGTTGCATGAGAAATTGCATCACACATTTCATTACAAGTAGAACATACCTCATCGTCGTCACTGTTGTGTTCTGCATCCTCCTGACTTGATCTTAATCTTGTTTTGTCCGCTATGAAGCATAAGTTGGCCATATCGTCATCATCTTCATCACATTCAAAGTCTACATCGCTTGAACTGAGCTCTTGAAGTGCACTAATGAAGCTGTTAATCATCTTGCGTCCTATGGTACCCTTCTTTTTCCTGTTGGGGTTTCCAGAGGAGGTCTTGACCTTGTTCTGTTTTTCTTCACGGGTAGTAGGAGCTGAAAGGTTAGGGCACTCTGTACGAAAGTGTCCTATCTTACCACATTCAAAACAGCGTTGAGGTCTGGAGCTTCCTCTCCTTCTAGTTCTCACATTTTGCAATGCTTTTGAGAACCTAGTAGAGATTAGTGCTAATTCCTCTTCTGGAAATTCCTCGATCTGCTCCAGGGTTAGTGAGGACAACAAAGCAAGAGTATTGCAATATAATGATTGACCGGAGCTAGACATATCACATTGTGAGACAAATGCAATAGACTTATTTGGGTTCTTACGTCATAAGATGTCAATTTCATGAGTTTTGAGTTTAGAGTAAAGCACATCTAAAGTAACTGTACTCATGATAGTAGATTCACGGATAGATGTAACTTTCATCTCCTAGATTGACATGTCTAATGCACTAAGAAGTTGCCTAGCATTTTCAGCATCAGAAAAATTAACGTTGACACTACGCAAGTTACTGAGAATTTTGTTAAAGCGAGTAAAGAGATCATCAATGGACTCACCGGGTTGCATCTCGAAGTGCATGTATTCTTTCCTGAACATGTCTTGTCTTACCTCCTTGATCATGTTAGATCCTTCGTGATAGTCACAAAGTGCTCTCCATACATCGTATGCTGATCGGAGACGTGCAACGCGGTCGAAGTCGCTCTGATTGAGCCCTTGGATGATCAAGTTTCGGACTTTGTTGTTGTTGTCGACATCCCATAGGTTTGTAGCCGTAACTTGATGTTAGGTGGCACTTCATAAGGCTTGTACACCTTCTCCCATATTGCGAAGCCTTGCGCCTGGATGAAAGCCGCGTGCCTTCCAAACCTGAAAATCAATACCAGCAAACACACAAGGTTTGGCGGAGTATTTTCCCATAATGTTTAGTCAAAAACACATGCAAATCACAATGATTGGAGCACCGTGGCTCTGATACCAATTGTAGGATCGAAGGGCACGTAAAAAGCTACCAGAGGGGGGTGAATGGTAGATTTAAAAATCTTACGCAGCGGAAACAATTAAATCCCAACCCCTTCGGCAGAAAAACGATCTGTTAGAGAAATCGTGTGTGAAACTAATCTAAATGTGTTTCACCATGACTAAAGTGATATATATCAGAGATAATCAAGTCACGAAGAAAACAAAAGAAGAATCACTCAAATCCGTCGAGAGAAACCCAAGTAATGATCGAAAGATCGAACAAAGGTCAATATGTCCTACCCGAGAAAAACAGTTCTGAAACGCTGCAAAGAAACTCGTGTAGATCAGAAACCACAAATCCAAAGACCGTGAAATTTTGAAAGATGGTAGATAATCAAGTTGTGAAGACAACCCTAAAAGAACCACGTCAATTGGATCTGTAAAACTCGAGTTATGATAAAACCACCAATGAAAGATAGTGCTGTCCAGAAACTCGACGAGTAAAATTTGTCTGGAACAAGTCGGACGAACAAGGCACAAAAGTTCCTTCAAAATACAAATTTTATTCAATAGAACACAAGAGGAACATCCCCAAGGTCGTCTACAACGAGCTTTGGCCTCCCTTGCTTATATAACCAGCCCTTAGGACAACCCAATCTTAACTAGGACTCCAATCCTACTGCGATCACGAATCAAAACTTTCCATAACTGCTTAGGACTCTTCTATATGCAGATAGAAGCAATCTCAAGACTTCCAAACACCTTAGAAACATATCCCACATTCCTAAAACAACTCAAATTCATGACCCACACGAAATCATATCATAACTAACTCGATACTTTCCATACCGAGTCATAACCGACTCCGTCGCAGCCAAAGTCATCAACCGATACGATCCGATCCTTCCAACCAGATCTTCCCATCCATAAACCATCTTCGGAACCATGTTGCCACGTCATGTACCGCATGCATATGTGCAAACACCTTCCTTTGACGTCCAGTAACCTTCATATGCACTGCCCTTGATTCAATCATCCTGCGCGACCTCCTGACCCGCTCAACCACAATTCCTCATGAATTTGGTTGTTGGAACCTCATCTCCTACCTGAGACTAGTCCAAAGGATCCTGTCACCAGCCATGAATTGAACTCAAGCAACACTTGCACATGAACAAACAACCAATTCGTACGAGCCCAAGTCCGCGACTTGACTCAAGTCAGTTCAGAACACAACAGCTTACGTGAGCACCTCACATAAGCATGTTGCAAAAGCACAGTAAAATGATATCAACCATATCAACAAAAATGCGCCAAAAACTTAGTAAAAGAATACTAAGCAATCTTTCCATAAGTGTAAGCAAGTTCTAAACATTTCACATGAAAATTTGGAACATAACGATCAAGCTCCGAACCTTGCCAAAGCTAACCAGAGCTTGATTCGGAGCTTACCAAAGCTAGTACAATCTAGCGCCGGAGATTACCAAAGCTAGTCGGACCTAGTGCCAGAGCTAACCAAAGCCAGTCGGACCTAGTGCCAGAACTAACCAAAACTAGTCGGAACTAGTCATCCCAAAAGTCAGAGCTAGAAAAACATGTCGGAGCTAACCAACATAAGTCGGACCTAGCAAATCATATCGGAGCTTAACAATGACATGTCGGAGCTAACAAAGACATGCCAGAGCTAAAGACAAAGCTCACCGGAGCTACCCAAAAACATGTCGAACCTAGACAAAGCAAGTCGGACCTTGCAGAAGCTCAGAGCTAGAGTCGAACCTTGCTAAAAAGATGTTATGGCAGAATCCAAAACTTTTATTGTCAAAGCCAATGTATTCAGTAGAAGCCAATATATTCAGCACACATAGGTCTCACAGATGCCATTTACCAATAGCTGCAACTATGTTGTTTTGAACGTCGTGTGGTGGGTTTGCCAAAGAAAAATACCATCATCCATCAGAATGAATAGGGTGAATATTTGACATTCACATGCATAATATTTGTTTACTCAACAAAGCTGTCAAAACAGTTTTGGGCTTTATGGCATAGAGTTGGGAGCTGGGGCATTAGATGTTATCCAACAAACAAGTCATATAGAGATATGATTAACAATTGTTGTTTACTTATGTCACTAATTTTCTAGCAGTGAAGCCAAAGCTCACTAGGAATTAGTGAATACTAATATTGAACCACTATATGTCATTAGAAAAAAGACGAAGATCATATAGTGGTGGTGTATTTTATTAAGCTGTTAATAGAAGATTGGTATATATAACATAATGCTGAAACCTTGCGTATTTATATTCTATTGTAGATCATGTCTGCTAGTAACAATTCCAGTTTGAATTTGCGATCTATGCTTAAAAAGGAAAAACTCAATGAAGATAACTTTATCGATTGGTATCTCAACTTGAGAATCATTCTCTGACAAGAGAAAACTGAATATGTTCTTCAGCAGCCATATCCTGATGACCTTCCAGCTGATGCAAATGTTGCGGCATGCAGAACTTATCCGAAGCACTTGGATGATGCACTTAATGTAAGCCGCTTCATGCTCGACAGTATGTCCCCTGATCTGCAGAAACAGTATGAGCATACAGATGCTTATTCTATGATTGAGGGACTGTGTGGAATATTTGAGAACTAAGCTGGGCCTCAGAGATATAACATCTCAATGTTCTTGTTCCCATACAAGCTGGCGGAGGGTAGCTCACTCAGCTCTCATGTAATCATAATGATCGGTTAGATAAAGACTTTGGGCAAACTTGATTCTTAGCTCAAGGATGATCTCTCTATATATTGACGTTGTTCTCCAGTCGCTCCCATAGAGCTACGAGTCGTCTATATAGAATTTTAAAATGAATGACATGGAAAAAACATTGGCTAAATTGCATGGGATGCTTAAAGCAACCAAAGAAATCATTAAGAAGAAATGCCACTCGAATGACGATGATTCAAAAGGAGAATAAAAATAGGAAGCGTGTGATGCATCATAAAGGCTAAAGAAAGGAAAAGGTTCCCGATGAGACATCAAGCTCAAAGTCTAAGCCAAAGAGCAAATATGACCTTCTCCTGATGATGAATGCTTTCACTGTAATGCTAAGGGGCATGGGTTTAGGAACTGCAAGAAGTTCTTGGAGGTGATGATGAAGTCTTTCACCATCATGCTAAGGGGCAATGGTTTAGGAACCACACGAAGTACTTGGAGGATCAAGAAGAAGTGAGACTTTCACTCCAGGTATAAATGTTATAGAAATTAACATTGCTATATCTTCTAGTGAATCATGAGTATTTGATGCTGGATTGATGATTCACACTTGCAAATCGTTGCAGGATCTAAGTGAGACTATAAGATTTGTAAAAGGCGAGTTGGATGTTCATGTTGGCAATAGAGCAAAGGTTTTGGTCATAGCTGTGGAAACCTACCACTTGTCATTTTCCTTAGGATTAGTTTTGGAATTGAATAATTGCTATTGCATTCCTACTTTGAGCATAAAGATTATCTCTTTTTCAGGTTTAGAAGAGTTTGATGGTTATGAGACTGTAATAAAGAACAAATGTTGTTCTATTTATTATAATAATATTTTCTATGCTTAATGTCCATTGATGAATAGATTATATGTTCTTGATCTTAAGGATAAAACAATATGCAACATTAATACCAAAAGAGCTTGACAAAATGATCTAATCTCACTTTTATTTGGCATTATCACTTAGGTCATATAAATGAGAATCGCATTCAGAAACACCATAAAGATGGATTACTAAGCTCATTTGATTTTGAATCACTTGACACATGTGAGTCTTGTTTGCTTGGGAAGATGATGAAAGTCCCCTTCACTGGTCAAAGTGAGAGGGCAAGATACTTGTTGGGTCTTATACATGCTGATGTATGTGGAACAATGAGTTCAATAGCCAGAGGTGGTTTTCAATATTTTAGAATGAACTACAAAATCAATTGGGCAAGACAATTTAAATTCTACGATCTGATTGAGGGGGTGAATATTTGAGTCATGAATTTTATGATCATTTAATACAAAGTGGAATTGTTCCACAGTTGACTCCACGTGGAATGCCTCAATGGAATGGAGTGTCTGAGCGGAGGAACCAAACATTGTTAGACATGGTTAGGTCAATGATGAACCAAACTGATCTTTCACTATCTTTTTGGGGTTATGCTCTTGAAACTGCTGTGTTTACACTAAAAAGAGCCCCAACTAAGTCTTTTGAGAAGACAACATATGAGATGTAGACTGGGAAACATCCTGGATTGTCTTTCCTCAAAGTTTAAGGATGTGATGCTTCTGTCAAACGATGGACATCAGACAAACTAGCTTCCAAATCAGACAAATGCTTCTTTGTGGTATATTCTAGGGAAACCAAAGGATATTATTTTTATAATAACATGGAGGGTAAAGTGTTTACTATTTGCAATAGTGTCTTCTGGGAGAAAGAGTTTCTCTCAAAAGGAGTTAGTGGGAGCAAGGTGCATCTTGAACAAATTCAAGAAATACCTAAAAGTGATTCGACACCCACTGATCCTATACAGGATGTACATTATGCTCGCAACCAGTTGATGAAACACTAGCCCCGCGAAGGTCTACAAGGGCACATAGTGCGACTAAAAAGTTAATGCTTCTAACTACGGAGCAACATGACATGGTATTGTTGGACAATAATAAGCCCATGACCTATACCAAAGCAATGAAGGGACCCGACTTTGAGAAATGGCTTGGAGCCATGGAATCCACCCATGAAAATCAAGTTTGGAACTTGGTTGAGCCAATCGACGGCGTCAGACCTGTCGATTGTAAAAGGATTTTTGTCAAGAAAAAGACTGACATGGATGGAAATGCTCACATATATAAAGTGGGATTGGTGGTGAAAGGTTTCAAACAAATTCAAGGTGTTGATTATGATGAAACTTTCTCACCCATCGTAATGCTGAAGTCTGTTCGGATTTTTCTAGCAATTGGTGCATATTTTGATTATTAAATATGGCAGATGGATGTCAAAACAACCTTTCTTAATGGAAGTCTGACTCATGATGTGTGCATGACAGAACCTGAGGGTTTTTTTTATCCTAAAAATGTGGGTAAAATATGTAAACTTCAGAAGTCCATCTATGGATTGAAGCAAGCATTTCAGAGTTGGAATCTACGTTTTGATGAAGTTGTCAAATGGTTTGGTTTCATCAAGAACGTACTAGAGCATTGTATTTACAAGAAGTTAGTGGGGGTGCACTTATATTTTTGGTCCTATATGTAGATGACATATTGTTGATCGTGACACTCGAGTGCTTGATGTTGTTAAATCCCCATTAAGAAAAAAGTTTCTCAATGAAGGATTCAGGAGAGGCAGCTTAAATTTTGAGCATAAAGATCTATATGGATAGATCTAAAAGGCTAATTGGATTAAGCCAAAATATATATATTGACAAGATATTGAATCGGTTAAATATGCCAGATTCCAAGAAACGTTTCTTGTTAATGTCACATGGTATTTCTAGTGTCCTTCAACACCTTATGTTTCAGCTATTAGATCCATCATGTATGCCATGCTATGCGTGCACCCAAATGTGTTTGATGCTCTAAGTGTCACGAGCAGGTATCAATCAGATTATAGTGAGGCTCATTGTGCAGTTGTCAAAAACATCCTTAAGTACCTAAGAAGAACTAAGAATGCATTACTAGTATTTGGGGGGTGAAGAAAGGCTCATTGTAAGAGGCTACACTGATGCTAGCTTCAAACAAACAAGGATGATTCTAGATCGCAATCCGGTTTTCTATTCTGCCTCAATAGAGGGGCAGTGAGCTAGAAAAAGTTCCAAGCAAGATACTGTAACAAATTCAATGATAGAGGTCGAGTATACGATAGCTTCTGAAGCTACAGAGGAGGTTGTTTGGATCAGAAAATGTGTTTGTGATTTGGGTTTTATTCATAGTGCGTTCAGCCCTGTGGATCTATATTGTGACAATAGTTGAGCTATTGCACAGGCAAAGGAGATTAGATCACACAAAAGATCAAAACATATACTACGACTCTATCACCTCATCCGAGAGATTATTGACCGAGGTGATGTGAAGATATGCAAGGTACACACGGATTTGAATGTTGTAAGTCCATTAACAAAGCCTCTCCCACAATCAAAGTATGAGGCGCACACGTCATCTATGGATATTAGATACTTACATCAGTAATCATAGTGTGTAGTGAGAGACTTGTGTCATAGCTATGTTTATGTAGTATTATATAAATTGTTATTTGAGTAACCATTATTTACATTGGTCATCAAATATATGACTTGTTCGTGAAACTCTTTGTTAATGATAATGTTAGTCTAAATGATCCCTAGTCTACATCATTATATGAGATAATTTTCATATGTGCCATCAGTTGGTCCTGAGTGATACACCTACTAGATCTTTAGACCTGAGATCGTCATTGCTTCTCACTATGTGTAGTTGTGTGATTTGAGACTACCAAATCCAATCCGTAACTGGATAGTCATAAAAGTAGTCTTCAAGTACATAACAAAACATGGAATGGGATGTATGCAGATCAAGATGAGATTTGCCCCTCCGAAATAACATGAGAGATATAGATATGGGCCCCTCGAGATAGTTGGATTGGAAAGTGCATGGCCATACCAGGGTTATTAAGGAGTTAATCACAATGACTAAATGTTAGTCATGGATTGAATCCACTATTTGATCGAGTGAATGGTCGAGCTATCACAAGGATAGCATGTATCGCGCCTTGAGCTTGACTTGTATTGTCAGACAAAGGGATTAGCATGTTGAATATATCTAGTTTTAGCTGATATGATCTTTATGTACATTCGGAAGTCAGTATGTCCTGCTAGGTGTCACTGCAGACTCGTGGTTGAAAACGGTTTCCAATCACAACACATCAATATAAAGGGTCATACACTTGAGGGGTTGGAATAATGAAAAGCTTGCTTATATGATTGTCTCTAGTGCAAGTAGGAAATTGTTGGTGATATGCCCGAGAGACAATCATAACAGTTATGATGCATGTTGGATATTTGATCCATAAACAATTATGGTACTAATGGTTCTGTGACCTAAAAGCCCATGAGCGCGCCTATAAATATGAGGGGTGGGGTTAGGGACGGATTATTCCACCACATGACAGCCCTAGCCGCCACCCATCCCAGACCTCACACCGAAGCCCTTACCGCGCCCGCTGTGCTAGTGCACCGGCGCCCAGAGCTCCTCCCCATACATGTGGACTATGTGGATGCTTTGCTGCTACCATTGCGCTGACCTGCTATGGCAACATCATTGCCAAATCGTTGATGTGACGAGGACGTGGAGGACGAATATGATCGTCTATCCACTGTTGTGACGAGAACGAGGAGGGGAAGAATAAGGTCGTCTACTTCCCCTAAACCAATGAGCATCTACAACTAGATCTTCTGCTACGCTGCGCGTCTAGTGGTAACGATCAGTAACCTTTGTACTCGCATGTTTCCTCGATGATGCGGCAGAATTGCTAGAGTCCAATTTTTCCACAACTCTATCACCTCCAGTGGGCGCTACCACCGCCCTCATGGTTTGTGCACTGATTACATATAGGGGCCTGTTTGATATGGCTCTAGAGTCAAACTCTATGAAAGAGCTGAAAAAATGTTGTCAAACACCCTAGTTCCAAAACTCCACGAGGGGGATCCAACTCTACGGGGTTTTCAGAGTCCTAGTTCATTTTTTCGAAGTACCTCTTTTCCTACTCCAAAACTGATTTTGTTGAACTAGACATGGAGTTGGAGGGTAATTATCTGTATTTGCCACCGATTACACAACAAATCATCATTTTCCTTTTTGTCCAGCGCGCCTCTCGGCCGACCGCGCCTGCTGACCGCGCGGCCTGTGAAATGAGAGGGAGGCCCCATCATCATCCAGCGCTACGGCTGCCCCTGACCTTATTCGCGTCCAACGTCGGTGACCGCGAAATCCTGGCCGCGATCGCCACTGACCGGTCAAACGCCGGTGAGCCTGTCGACCGCGCCGCACTATGATGACCTCCCCGCCGGCCTGACCTCCTCCAATGCCCACCGTCGGTATCCCTCTTCCCCAACTGCTTCTAGATCTATTTCTCTACCTCATCCAATTTATAGATCGATTTTGTATGTGCTATCCTATTTGCTAGAGGAATGTGAAGCTGTGTGATTTTTTTTTTGTATGTGCTAATGATCCAAGCTGATTGTTTGCACAAGATATGTTCAATGTTTGCATTTTTATTTCATTACTCTTATATGGTTGGCATTTTATGTAATTGCTGTAATTTTTGTTGATAGAGTATCATGATGGAAACAATTCGAGCAATTTTTTAGAAGCAGATCGAGCAAATACCCCTGTTCCCATCGATTTTGATTGTTGATATTCTGAATTTTTTGTATGTGGTAATGATCCAAGCTTCGTGTTTTCTATGCAATATATGTGATATACGCACCAGACTGTGATGGAATAAGTTTATGCTCTGCTGTTTTCTCGCAGAACATGGTCAGAACTGGACTAGAATTGCACTACATTGATCCTACAAGGCTACAACAATACTGAAACGTAATCATTTATTTTCTCTAATTCTATATTATATTGTTTGTGTTGTTTTCACATCTGAATTGTTCTAGATGGTGGAAATTGATTAGAATGCTGAGAATATCCATGTGCTATATCAATTATTTGTGGAGCAAGTTGCACGCACAAAACTACCAGCACCTGGGCGTAGGTGTCAACCAAAAAAATATGGAAAAAGAGGCTTTCTATAAAAAATGGAAAAAGTGAAAAAAAGTTTGCAACGGACAACTTTGAAAAACAAGCTCATTGACTTGAATAATTCGGCCCATAAAACATGAAACGGGCTCAACAAAGACAGAAGGTAAAATTGGAATTGTCCTAAAACCACTACTTTTCAGAGCTGAGAAAACTTGTCCAGCCAAACACCGACAACTCCACCTCCTTGTCCAGCCAAACACCACCACAAACAACTCCACTTCTACAGTAGAGTTGCTT
The DNA here is from genome assembly GCA_036927565.1 of Tuctoria greenei. Classification (NCBI taxonomy): domain Eukaryota; kingdom Viridiplantae; phylum Streptophyta; class Magnoliopsida; order Poales; family Poaceae; genus Tuctoria; species Tuctoria greenei. Next base: position 157,972,116 of record JAYESD010000004.1, on the reverse strand, counting down.
TACTTCAGCATTTTGGTGCAGAGTTGCTCTATCCAGAAGTAGAGCCATGCCAAACCGCTTATACTAATCCAATAAGAAGCAATAACAACGGTCATAATTAGAAAGCTAACTGTAAAAATATTCTCAATCTAAAAAGCAGGCCCGATTCTAAATTTCACCTTTCCACATGATATCCAAGAAAAGTTGGAGTTCACCCCATGCTTGGCTGTACTTTAATTTGGAATCTTTCGTTAAATTACCCGTGAAATAAAGCGTAGCCGAATTTTGTATACGATCCACGAATTTGCAATTGCTGGTAGGCGTCTCTCTTTCCAAATAGGCTGATCGATCCCATCTCTTCTCTTCAAAGGAAACGCGACGGCCGCCGTAAACCATAATTTATTGCGAGTGCTGCTCTCCTTTCGGAAAGTCTCTCACTCACCCATAATTAATCTTGAGTACCAGACTACCAGTTCACTTTTTTTTACCAACGAGTTGGGTAAATCCAGCCAAATGCCAGTACTAGTGCTCAGTAATTATGGGATGCTTTGCGTGCTTCTGTAGGAAGCTCGTCTTTCCATTCCTAGTCTACTCTAAAAAACGAGTAGCTTGACAAAACCCAAGGACGACTGTCGAAGCATCATATAGGGTCACGTTCTGTTGGGATATAACTCTATGTCTTGTATGTCTACGCTTATAAATATAGATCACTTCGGTACTTGTACCTTAACTCATAATAATAAATATGTTTTTCGTGGTTTTTTCTCCTCCACTTTGAAGGAGCTTTCCACGGTAATCATGTGTGTCTCTTTATCAACTCTAACAAGTAGTATACAAAGCTGTCGTCTCGACAAATCAATGCTGTCGTCTCGACAAATCAATTTCTACAGCCGCCACCATCAGGATCTATTCATACTCGCCCAGCAGTCGACCATCTACGCCGCATGCCACCCCAACCCACGTTCTCCTCCCATGAATCCAGTTCGCTCACCCTCCAGCTGGGCGCTCTTCCACCGGTGCTCATCCCGGTGCTTAGTTTTGAATCCTAGAAAAAAAAAAGAAGCTCCCTGTTGAAATCCTCCCGCAGCAGCTAGCATCCAAAGCAAGTTGGTCATGTTTGCTATGTGCACACGGCTAAGGGTACCATACTTCTTCTCAAGTTGGATAGTTGCTTCGTTCACATGTGAAGGCTACCAGACAGCGTGCTGGATTTCTACTACGTTTACACGGGAAGTCTACCAAGATTTCTTAATTCCTCTATCATTTGTTGCACGTCATGTCTACTAAATTGGATATTCTGAAATTTGATGAAAAAAATCAGCATTTCTATATGGCAGGTTCAGATGAAGGGCGTTCCGTAACACCGTCATCTTCATGCATCATGCATTGCATAAGTTCATTAACCATGTCTAACATTAATCCACGTAAAAATCAATGAGTTTAAAATGAATTTAGAGCAAAACCGCACTAAAAAATTCTGTGAAGTGCGGACTAGTCCGTTTTCGGTGCGGACTAGTCCGGTTTCTCTATGACCTCGCTCGGATATGTCCGTTTTAGTGCGGACTACTCCGGTTTTGGCCTCTGGACACTTTCGGAATTGTCCGGTCCTTTGCGGACTAGTCTGATGTACCGAATCCTTGGAAATTTTTGCTATGTCCGTGGACTTGTCCGGATTTGTCCGGTATTCCAGCGGACTTGTCCATTTTTTCTCAGACTAAAATCGGACTAGTCTGGTTTTGGCCACACTTGTCTGATTTTCCTCTGACCAAGTTCGGACTTATCCGATTTCTCACTGTCCAACTTCGGACTAGTCCAGCCTTTTGCGGACATGTCCGATAAATCGTGACCCCGAGTTGATCTTCTGTTTCATGACTTGTTTTTGGGTTTTACTTTAAATGATCCTAAGGACGTCGTGTCTAACTCTTTGGAGCCCTTGTGGGACCCCACACCGGCCTCCTCCTTCCCCAAAGTCGAAATCCATGTAACCCTAGCATCCACCTCTAGATAAATAACCTGACCCCTCCACTTTGCATCCTTTTGCCTCAATTGAAAGTCCACAAACCTTAGTTCGTGGAGAGCCACCATCAAGGACGGAGAAGGAGATCCCAAGCAAGAAGAAGAAGAGGAGGAAATGAAAGAGAATCAAGATCTTCATCAAGTTTCGTTCTTCATCAACAATCCACCGTCAAGTTCTTCATCAACCCTAGATCGCCAAGATACAAGTGTTGCCTCCAAAACCTTTGATGCATTGGAGTTCTAAACACCTGGTATACCTTTTAATTCCTCTTTCTCACGTGAATTTAACCCCATTTATCCAAATTCACATCGATCTAGAAAACCATAGTTTGTTGTTTCTACGGAGGGCGGACTAGTCCGGCCCTATAGCGGACTAGTCCAATTTTGCAATCTCTTTTCTGCTGAAATAATTCTGAATTGTTTTGAATCAAATCCAAACCTGCAAAAACTTGTTAAAAACTATTAGAACTAGTTAGTAGACATTATTAACAACTCATTAACAAGTTTTACTCCGCTTTTGCATTAATCTTGCATGTCATGACATTTTGAGTAATATTTGTGCACTCTTTGATTTTTTTCTTCTCTTGTATGTTTGTTGCGTGGATTAGACAGAATTGCACTAGAGAGCGTTGCGGAGGATCTCCAGCACTAGGAGTTTGAAGCCTTTGATCCTAACCAAGCCCAAGAGCAAGGCAAGTGTCCTTGAACATATTGATCCTATTTTGACAATAAATGTTTTGTTTTCAAAACTGCATGCTTGTGTCAATTTGATGGGAAATCCTATGGTAGGGAGTTTACTAGTTTTGTTTAACCACCCTTGTCACCTGGAATACATGGTAGATAGTTGGAAAGGGCTTTCTACATTTTGCTTTGCTTATTGATAATTGGGATGGGAAATAACTATACCATTTAATTATACACTAATGATATTATGGTTAACATTAACCTATTAATATGATATGGTAATGGGTGATCTAAGCAAGCATGGAATGTGGATTGGGTTGGATGTTATGGTGGTTTCGCTTGCTTTAGATCTAAGGACCGGTTCATGCGAGAATATGCGAGGATAACAGTGCCACCACGAGGCCAAGTATGGGTGCGGCGTAGCTGATTAATTAGGGTATTGATAGTATTGAATGGATCATTTGGCGCACCGGGGAAGGGGAGTCAGATTGGGTTTGGATATGGTTGGCGGAACTCCCTGGGATCTGAACGGCACAAGAGGGGGCCCTTGGTTGAAGATGTGCTCAGTTGGAGACATCGCCTCTGGTGAAACCTCAGTGGGTACATACATGCTAGTAGTCCCTTTGTAAGGGCTATTTTGTGATCTATTGGCCATACACCATAGGAAGTGTAATTGGCATAAGAGATGTTCTTTAGTCGTCGACAGGTGATGAAATAAAAAACACGTGGGTAAAGTGGTACAAACTCTGCAGAGTGTTAAAAACTATCATGATAGTCGTGCTCCCAGTTAAGAGCACCTGGACAACTTCCATGATTAGAGAGAAAACTTGGTATTGGGATGGTTATGGTTCGGTCATGGTTTTGTACTGGTTATGGTATGGTGATATGGTTTATGGTAATGGATATGGTTAATGGTAATGAGAGATCTGGTATATGAAGGATGGTAATAAAATATGGATTGGTATTATGATAACTACATGGTTTATGATGGGTTTATTTCACATACATATAGTATATTGCTTTTCAAATGTTTTAATGTACTTTTCAGCACTTAACCATTATTATATTCATCACTTGAATCAGCTACATGTCATACTTTCCACACTTGCTGAGTACGACATGTACTCACTATTGCAATTCCCTCACTAACAGTTGCAGATCAGGATTGGGAGTATAACAATGATAATGCGGAGTTATAGGCTGTGTCTGCCGTCATCTTTGCCTATGGTGTTGCTTGGAGTGCTACCCTATGAATAGTTTGCTTAGCTGCTTAGTTGCTTAATTAGTTTATTTTCGCTGCATTAGTTCAAACTTGTCATTAATAATCATTAGAGCTTGTATTTGAGTATATTCTGAATTGTGTAATAAAAGTTGTTAATTAATCTTGTTCTATGTTAATTTTCAATATATCCTTTTGTGAATGCACTCGTGTATGTGTGTTGAACATCCTGGACACACATATGCGTTCACTTGGTTCATTTTCGGAATCGGGTGTCACAAAATGGTATCAAAGCCAAAAGTTGACCGTAGGTCGCATCCTAGATATAATGGACACTTTGGAGCACATAGGAGCACTCATGAATCAATGTGTTTTTGCTTGGTGTGTTGTTTGCTTTGGTTTGCTGTTTGTGTGCTTAGTAGAGGATTTTGAGATGCTTTAGCATTGTCATGTCCCCATAGGCTAGTATAGGTAGTTGCTTAGTTTCATATCCCTTGATGCATATAGTTGGAAACATTTTCTAAATTATTATCTCTTGCTTTTCTATATATGGTGAGGACTCGCAACTAGAGGGATGGCAATGTTGAGGAGGAGAACAATGGAGCACCCCAGAATAACATTGGACAAGGACCAGCCCAGAGAGCTATCAATGAGCAGCTATTGGCCATGCAAAACCAGCTCATGTAGACTGTGATACAGACTATGGGACAGCTGCAGGCTGGTAACATCAACAATCATCCTCACATGCCTCCACCGCCACCTCCTCCTCCTCATAACCGATTGGGAGAGTTCATGAGGACTAGGTCGCCGACCTTTGCTCAAGCTGCTGACCCTATGGATACCGATGATTGGCTCAAGTTCGTGGAGAAGAAACTTGTAGTGGTCCATGCAGTGACCGGGACAAGGTGCTATTTGCATCTCATCAACTTGTTGGAGCAGCTGGCGATTGGTGGGATTCGCTATGCAACGCCCATGAGAATCAAGAGATGATTACTTGGGCTAAATTCAAGGAGAGCTTTTGTTCTGATTATGTGCCGGAAGGTGTTATGATCTTGAAAGAGGCAATAATTTGAGAACTTGAGGCAAGGAAGATTGAGTGTGGGTGAATATCTCAATAAATTCACTCAACTCTCAAGGTATGCGCTCGAGGATGTCAGCCGGGACAGCCGGAAGCAATACTTGTTCATGAGAGGCTTGAACAATGAGATCCAGGTGCAATTGCTCAACTATGATTATGAAAATTTTAAGAAGCTTGTGGACAAGGCAATTGTGGTTGAGAACAAGGTATGTGAGATGGAGCTAGACAACAAGAGGAAGACGCCATATCAAGGACAGCAACAAGGAAGTAGTGTGTGCCCTCACTTTGCGCCACCCAATGCGCCATATTACAACTCTTCTGCTCCTGTACAGCACCCTGGTTATGCACTGCGCCCAGCTCAGTTTGTGCAACAATGCCCGGGGCAGTCACTCCCCATATGACATATGTTTCCACAAACATCACATGTCATGTGACAGTCTAAAGCTTGGACAATACTAAATACTTTGCCATTGGCTTGACAGTCCAACTTCTTCATATTCATAAGGAGGTCCACTTTGGCAGCGATCATGTCCACCTCTTTTTAGGTGTCCATGCCTCGCTGTTGGGACTCGAGGCGCTCATCGCTTCAACCCATGTTGGAAACCATCTTCTCAATTATCTCTTTAGCTTTGGGTACTGTAAGCGAGAAGAAGGCTCCTCCAACAGCAACATCCACATGGTCACGGGTTCACGGAGTCAGCTTGTTGTATAAGTTTTGGATGATGAGCCAATCATCTATCTCATGGTGGGACAGGCCAGGATGTACTCCTGAGGCCTTTCCCAAGCCTCGGGATTGGACTCCTTGGGCTCTTGCTCAAAGCTTGAAATCCATCCACGTAGGGCGTTGGTCTTGCCCAACAAGAAGAACTTGGCGAGGAATGTTGTAGAACACTTTTTCCAAGTGTTTATAGCACTTTGGTTTGCGTATAACCACTGCATTGCTCTCCCAAGGAAGAAGAACTGAAATAGTCGAAGGCGGAAGATGGCATCAGGTATGACATCCTTGATCTTGAAAGTGCCAAAAATCTCGGGAAATTGTTGCAGATGAGCACTATCATCCTCATTGGCTTTCCCACAAAAGGAATTAGCCTGCACCTTAGTGATTAGGCTAGTCTTGATTTCGATGTTCACGTCTTCCGTGTTGATACTGAGCCCAGTAGGCACATTGTCAATAGAGGAAGTTGAGAATTCACGAAGGTTCACCTGGGCCATTGGCTTGCAGCCTGATGGTGCGGAGCTGACGGGTTTCCTAGCTGACAAGATCACATGAGGAGGAACGACACGAGGTCGATCTCTTCTTTGCTGTGACTCGGGATCTTCTATGTAGTTTGCCAGCAAATGGAAACCGGTCATACACTATCCTGTTTCCGCATCAAAATATGTGAAAAAAAAGAGGGTTATCCTACTAAAAACCTACTAGAATCATATCTACCACATGGTCATGAAAATCTGTTGTGCCTTCCCAGGCAACGGCACCAGAAATGATTGTTTGTATTTCATAGCATCTACAGGTCATCTAGAAGCAAGGCTAGTTCCGAAGAGGCACTAGGCTAACCTAACCAAAGCAATATGAGTTCCGCAAGCGCATGGAAGTACCGTTGTAGCATTTCATCCAAGAGTAATCCCTAGAGTATCGTATTTGTTTATCCCAATGGAAGGCAAGAGAGAAGAAAGGCAAGGTGAAGGATAGAAGAGGGTGTTCTAGTGAGGGATCCGGTAGGATGGACAAATGAAGTGATGGGTATTGTGACACACACCTAAGCAAACTACTCTAAAGGGTAAGAAATTCCTAGTGGAGGCTAAGTTAAGGATGGAGCTACTCCTACTGTGCTATAAGTATTCATATACATAGCCAACTAATGTACATATGGGTGTGCTAACGATGAGTACTAGGGCTTGGTGGTCCAACATATCGGGCATGAGTTTACCCCTCACAACATCAAGATGATTCCTGCCATGAGCCTGCGGTGTAGCCGAACGTGGGGGATTACAAAGGACAGATAGGGATGTCACCACCTGCCGCCTACCCCTACAAATTGTGGGTCTATGAGACATCCAACACTACTTAATTATCTAAGCATCGTGCTTACATAATAAGTAAACACCTTACAAGCTGCAGTACAAATACCTTCCTAAGGCAATGACTAACCTAAAAATCGTTGAAACCAATGTTGGTACCAAGCACTAAATTACTCATATTAATACCTAACTAGACTATGGAGGTAGTGTATGATGTTTATGATAACATGATAAAGGCATCATGGCTAGATCATAATAGCATCTATACCTATCACATACATGGACTCCACAACCAAACAAGGAACGATTTATCCAAGTATATGAATAAGTAAAGAGTAATGATATTAATATAAAGCATAATATCAAAAATAAAAGAAAAGATATATGAGCCATACCATTCCCATTTTGGTCTTGAGACTAGAGGCTTCTCTCTATAGGCTAACCTCCACCAAGGACTAAGAGAGCACTAGTGTAATACAAGAGAGAATGCTTGAGTGGTGTGGGAGAAGTGAGGTACCCCAATTTATACACGGAGTAGAGGCGGTTTCCGCCACAATTAGTGCGTAAATCAGTCATCACCGCCTTCAGGGAGCCATGAGGAGCCAAAACGTGGAAGCTGACCGGTTTGGCGACAGTGCCAAGTCGGCCGAGCTAGGGGGTCGGCCGATTTGGTCTTGCCCCCCCCCCCCCCCCCCCCCCACGATTGTGCTTCCTTGGGTGACTGATATGTGGGCCAATGTTCCTTCCACACGTGAATTGTCGTTGGATTTCCTCGGATACGTCTGAGAAGGGGTCCATGGATCCATGTGATGCAACATGTCGTCGCGTTATTGGCTGAGGCGGCACTTTTGAGGATTGCTCCCCTCATTCTCAATCATTTCTGCATAAAAACTCATGCACGCACCATTTCTCCAAGTACAAGTGGAATTATGTTAAATCTATTATGTGTGTAAGAAACACTTATTCTCTCATATAATTGAGTTATATTGACGGTCAAAACTGGCATATAACGATCAACAACAGTGCGCAGGTGTGCTAGCATCGCGCGTGCAGCAAGGATTTCGACGTGAGGGCGTGAGGGGTGGCGACTAGGTCTATCACGTGGTGGTGTAATCCGCCCCTAACCCTACCCCTCATATTTATAGGCGCGCTAATGGGCTTTTATGTCGCAGGCCCATTCATATTCTAATTGCTTATAGATCAAATATTCAACGGGCCTTAATCTGAATTATTATGATTGCCTCCTGGGCATATCACCAATACTTCGTACCACCAACGAGTATCAATTTCATCGTGTGTCGAGATGGCCTAATTACAGAGACACAAATGTTTATACTGGTTCGGACAAATGTCCTACTTTCAGTGTCGAGCATTCCTACTATTTGTTGTTTCGAAAGAGGGAATGAGGTTACATTGATTACAAGTGTGCCAGTGTCTACGTGCTCGCGCATGTGCAATGTGTGTGTAGGAGTGGGAAAAATTAGAAATTGAAAACCGAAACTAAATTAAACAGAATCAAAACAAATTAATCAAAACCGATTAAACCGGACACATTTTCCGTTCCCAGACTGTAAAAATACGATATTTTTTATTTCCAGTTTTTAAACCCAATTAATTGGTTTAACCGAACTTACCTCAATCAAAATGCCAAACATTCTTAGCCCGTCGGCTAGCCCAGCCCAATTTCGGTACCCTAACCCTAATACCGTGCCTCTCCCCTCCTGTGGCCAACTCCTATATGCATTGATGCATCGCGCTTCCACTCAAGCAGCGGGCCCCCAACTGCTATTGGGTTACTCGTCGTCGCAACCCTGCCCGCCCCACAGTCCCGCTCTAGGACTCCACTAGCCTCGCTCTACCGCTCCCCCCTCCCCTGTGATCGACAACCCTGCCCCCAGTTGCACCGCCACTCGCCCGTGATGCGCTACCCCAGCCCTGTACCAAGTGTGCCGCCCGCCCGCCTGCCCCGCTGCAGTTCCACTGCCGCAGCCTCGCCACCTCGCTCGCGGCCAACGAGTTCTTCCTTGACTTCAACGCAAAAACCCGCGCTTGCGATTCCTAGCGCCGCGGCTCCCGTCCATACCAGACGTGACCGCAGCCTATGTGCCGCCGACACTTGACCTGCACCGGCAACATCCCTCCTCTCCTGTGGCCCCGAATACTCACGTTCCACGGCCTACATGCTGCCGACGCCCAATCTGCGCAGGTGATACCCGTTCCAAGATTGGCGGAACCAACAGAGGCGAGGGTGAAGTCCAGTTTTTTCGATTTAACCGAAAACCGAACTAGATTTTTGGTTAACCGGGGTACATGTTTCTTATTTCACCATTAGTATTTTGGTTTCTATGTTCTAATAACCTAATTTTAAAATAAACTAAGAAACATAACTGATCATTTTCGGTTAATCGAATGCCCAACCCTATGTGTATGTTCACATACATCCGTGTTCACCTGCACGGGAAGGTGGCCTTCGAATCCTTTTAATAGATGAGTGTGGCTATCTACCTCTGCTCCTCATAAATGGGACAGGTGGTACAGGGTTTGTGTCATCGGGACTTCCAGATCGCTTGAGTCGTTGGGGTCGTTAAGCTTTCCACTCCTGTCGCATCGCCCAGTCTGTTATGTCCTTTGGCGTGTGCTCACCTCCGTGCCGGACGGGATGGGACGGGAGTGACGTCAGGCGGCACTGTGCTCTTCGTCAGGCGGTGCGTGACCGTCTTTTCCGAATTGAAGGCTTGTGCTTGGGGATGGATCTAACAGGGCAATAAGGGTCTGTAGCCCCTCCTACTGACCACCACGCTATGAAACACGTCTTTCAGTGACTTCTAAAATGTTGCAAGAAACGAAGAGGAGAGAAGAGGGAGATGAGTGAAAGAATAAGAAAAAAGAAGCTAAGGTCAGCCTTGATCCATCATTGATACCACTACTAGGTCACCGACATGAGCTTATATAATGCGTGGCGTAAATGCGACCGTGTTGATCTTGGTGGATCGCCATGCATGGCCACGAGATACTGATAATCAAGAGACTAGAGGCGCGCTGATAAAGCGTAACGAAACATTCTAATGGCACGCAGCTTCTTGACGAAACAAGTGTGTAAGCATGCATGGCAGCGCGCGCTCTCCGAAAGATGTGGGGGTTATGAATTAATAAGTTGGGAGGTGGTGGCTTTCCTCCCGGTTCCCGCAGCAGATCAGAAGGAATAATAATACCATGCACGACCCGTGCATGGCTGCCCATGCAAGCCCCTTTATACAAGCTCCATGCCACAGCCACACTATTCATCGATGGAGTTCATATTCTGAGGTTCTCTAGCCTAGCTAGCCGAGTTGGATTGGATCAGGAACCTTTTTTGTAAAATTAATGAAAGTTAACTTGTTTTAAAATAATCATACTCAAATGCGTCGGTCGCTAATGTTCTATTAAATGGTAGGAAACTAGGAATTGATATCTAGAGACTTTCTAGTCGATATTTAATCCTCCATTATTAAAGGCAAACAAAATGTCTCAAGAGGTAGTTAAAGCATGGCAGCATCGATCTCTCTTCCACGCGCACATACAAGATGAAGTCCTCGAAAATCCTGAAATAGCACAACAAATTGCAGACATGACACGTTCCTGCCTACTATTGTGACTTTGTTAGGTAATGTAATATACTACTCTCTTCTGAGTGACAAGTATTGTGGGATCGAGGAAGTAGTTGTTATGGTTCATATGTTTACAGAATGATACTGAAAAGCATGATGAAGAAGGAGTAATTTCTTAATAAGCTTGCTCGCACCATGCATCAGAACCGGATTCTCCTTTGCCGCGGCGGGAAGAACAAGAGAATTGGGACCCCAATACACACATTGCGCATGTCGACTTCGTCACTGGAACGCCTATTTAAACCCCGTGAGCGCAACCCCTCTTCCTCCATTCCTCCTACACATCGTCCTTCCCCCACCTCTCTCAGTTACGCCCCCCCATCTCTCTCTCATAGACTGATAAACGGAGAGAGAGAGGGAGAACTTATTAACTGACTGTGCAAGTAACCAAGCCAAGCTCCCATAGGACGGAGGCCATGGCTGCGGCGAGCAGGGTGGTGTGGGTAAACGGGCCAATCGTGGTGGGTTCCGGGCCGGCGGGCCTTTCGGTGGCGGCGTGCCTGCGCGCGCGCGGCGTACCGTCGGTGGTGCTCGACCGCGCCGACTGCGTGGCCTCTCTCTGGCAGCGCCGCACCTACGACCGCCTCCGCCTCCACCTGCCGCGCCACTTCTGCGAGCTCCCAGGGATGCCCTTCCCGGACGACTACCCGGAGTACCCCACCAAGCGCCAGTTCGTCGACTACCTCAAGGCCTACGCGGCGCGCTCCGGCGTCGAGCCCCGGTTCAACCAGGCCGTCATGTCGGCCCGCTACGACGCCGCGGCGGGGTTGTGGCGGGTGTGCGCCGAGGACGTCGCCGTTAGCTCGTCGGACGAGGAATTCGTCACCGAGTACATCGGCAGGTGGCTCGTCGTGGCCACGGGCGAGAACGCTGAGCGCATCGTGCCGGAGTTTGACGGCATCGAGGACTTCGACGGCCCCGTGTCGCACGTCTCAGAGTACAAGTCGGGCGAGGCTTACCGCGGCAAGCGCGTGCTCGTTGTCGGCTGCGGAAACTCCGGCATGGAGGTCTGCCTCGACCTGTGCGACCACAATGCCCTCCCCGCCATGGTCGTCAGGGATTCGGTGAGCACACCATCACCATGCATATATATTTGAATGGGAGAGTTAACGACAACGTTTCATTTCGCTGATTTGATCTTCCTCGCTCTCGACAAAAAGGTGCACGTACTACCGCGGGAGATGCTTGGCGTCGCGACGTTCTCGGTGGCCGTCTTCCTCCTCCGCTTTCTGCCGCTGTGGCTGGTGGACAGGATCCTCGTCCTCCTCGCCAGGGTGTTTCTCGGCGACCTCGAGAAGCTCGGTATCAAGCGGCCGTCGAGGGGGCCGCTGGAGCTCAAGAACTCCCGAGGCAGGACCCCGGTGCTCGACATCGGCGCGCTCGACAGAATCCGCTCTGGCGACATCGAGGTCGTGCCTGGGATCGAAAGGTTCTTCCGTGGTGGCGCTGAGCTCGTGGACGGGCGGTGTGTTGCCGCTGACGCGGTGATCATGGCCACTGGGTACCACAGCAACGTCCCTCAGTGGCTCAAGGTACGATATGCAGCTACAATATACTGCAGTTGTACCCATAGTGGGTCGCTTTTTACATGAAAACGAATAGTTATTAAAAAAGCAAACTAATTAAAAGAAAAGTTAAAAAGGAAATTCTGATAATGAAAATAAACATACCAGCGAAGTGGCTCGAACGCTCTTTTTTTATCATCACTTGATAAGAGGACAAAGCAAGGTGTATTTTACCGAAAAAAGCTGCTGAAAAGGTTGGATAATGATGCCTAACAAAGTAGGGCGATTCTAGCGTTTAATTTGACAGTTCGAAAGTTGTTAGGTAGTACTAAAAGTGTCATCATCCATTGCTCTCATTTTTAAATTCTAATTAAAAGCTTGTTATCTAAGTCTTTAATTTTTCTGATTCTTAGGGAAGTAACTTCTTCACCCAGGAAGGCTACCCAAAGGTGCCATTCCCTGATGGCTGGAAGGGGCAGTCAGGGCTCTACTCTGCTGGCTTCACAAGGAGAGGCCTCTCCGGCGTCTCCTCTGACGCCGTCAAGGTTGCGCAGGACATTGCCATGGCATGGGAGCAGCAAACCTCCCCAATATGACCGATTCATGCAGCTAAACAACTTTGATTTTAATTTGCTAATGATCATTAACCCCTTATGACGATGGAGGTTCTAACTTCACATACCTTGTTATCGAATCGGTGCATGCATGTCCAATAACACTTGATGTGATTTGGCCAAGAACTGACGAAACGTCACAGGCAGAGGCAAAAGATGGCTCAACAGAGGAGAAACATCAGAAATTCGGGAGATCCAGATGTGCTGCAAAACTAAAATGACATGGATGCTTCATAGAGGGTGAGGAGGCCAGAAAGTAAAGCCCAGATTTTGCTGTACTCATGGGCCCTGATATATGTACAAAATCTTATGTAGTTATGTTGTCTATAGTACTTGTAATGGTTGGTATGAAGTGATAGAGTTGACATGCGTGTGTACTTTCTTGATTTTTATGCACGGAGATGATAATGATTAATGTACTTTCTCTTATTCTATTAATGAACTTTGTCAACAAGTAAAGGCTGGAACACAGTATTTTTGAAGTTTTAGAGCAATACTTTGGTATTTGAGATTACTATGATAATTTTTACAGAATGGTGTTTGGCAACCAACTTAAAAACATTTTATTTAAAACCACAATTTTGTCTATACTGCAGTATTTTTTGGTATAGAAAACTTTGGTCCGAACCAAATTTTTTCTCTACTGATGCTTGCTTGCTCTTGATGATTGTTGCTGCCGCGTGATTAGTCTACTGTTTTGGGATGAGATTAGCAAGAACTGGTTTTTAATTGATTAGTGTATGGTCCGTCCATTAGTTTTCTGTTTTTTTTTTGCTGATTCGATTGGTTGTGCTTTGGTGCTTTTGGATGACTTTGTAGTTGACTAACAAAAGAAGGTGGGCATAGAAGTATTCAGGTAGTGGTTAGGAGCAGACAATATTCTTCGGTTGTCATCTTCCTGTTTTATGATTGATTTTTCTTTTTATTTCTATAATTTATAAATCGATTACTTATAGAGACAAAGGACACACGAGCACAATTGTGATTTGAATCACCGCACTTCTATTTTGAATGTAAAACTGTGATAAAATATTTTGCTCTCAAATAGCCCTATGTATTGCAAAACAGTGATATTACAAAACTGTGGTATTAAAATACATTGGTATTATCATGTCATCTTAAAAATTATGGTTTACCAAAACTTTGATATTGAAATACTGTGTTTCCCAAACACAGTCTAAGACCCCCTTTGGCAGAGCTCCACGATGCTGATTCTCAGACAGAGTCAGGGAAGCTGTACCAAACACTGTTTTTCAAAAGAAGTGATTATTGACTGATTCTGTTAAGTGATTCTCTGAAATGCACTAAGAGGCTGAGAGCTGAAAAAAATAGCTTCTCCTAATTGTGTGAAGTGATTCTCTGTTCTGATTCTAAGAGTTTATTATAGGGAATCATAGAGAATCACTTTCAGTCACAAAATCACTTTGCCAGAGAATCAGAAGTGAATCTAGAGAATCAGCTCCATGGAGCTGTGCCAAAGGGGGCCTAAGCTTGTGCTATTTCTACTCTACGGGGAATATGATCCTTTATTACTCTGTTGAAAGAAAGGTATCTAGATTTTGGATACCCCAGACATATGTATAGCTGTACAATTTTCATTTAATCTCTGCAGTTCTGTGAATTCATTGACTACCCCACATGCTTGGGACAACTGTTTTATTGTTGTGGTCATCCTTGTCCTGTTAGTCTATGATAATAGTTTTTTATTGACATATGCTACTTTTTTTCCATAATTATAGTTAACTCAGACTCTCTGCAGAAGTAGATAGTGTAAATTTAGATGATTTAGAGTAAGATGCTGAAAAAGTACAAGGAAAATAGTGTATAGAGTATGCTTTAGAGTAAACAAGTGCGGATAGCCTCTGAGCTATTCCCTTGTTTAAAGCGAAATAACCTAAATATTAAATGGTGGTCCATTAATCTCACTTTCGGTGCTAAACAATTACTAAAAGATCATTTTACAAAGGGGGCATAAATATCGTTGGGATGTTTTCACCACAAGGTTATATGAAATGGAGTAGTCACTACTATAAAAAGCATTTTCGCATGTGCCTCAATTCTCAAACACAGGCGGTCCATAAAAAAATGCGAATGTGATGACGAATGATACAATAACTGCTTGTGATGACATAACATCACATGTGGATTTCAACAAACAGCCGTTTGTGTAAATACATGATTTTCTCTGGCGGCTATTAATTAAGAACCGCCTGTACTATAGCAAACTTCATAGGCGGTTCTTAATTAACCATTGTCTGGGTAAATACATGATTTTCACGGGCGGTCATTGTTTAAGAATCGTATGTACTGGTTCAATCATCACAAGCGGTTTTTGTTGAAGAACAGCCTGGGGAAGTCATTGTTTTCACAGGCTACTTGTTAGTTAAGAACCGCATGTGATGCTGATAAGTTGCTGTCAAGCTAATCCCTGCACAGCAAGCTCTTGTAGATTCAAGTAACACCCATGGCTCATCATTTGGATTGTTGAAAGCCTCAATTGAAGCATGACGATCCTTGGAAAGATTTTCCCATCCATTTGAAGGATTTCTTTCCCTTCTGTCCATTTGAAAACTTAGGAAGATGCTCCTTTCTCAGTTTTAATGCCTAAATATATTAACTAAAAATCAGTACCTACTCTCTTAGTGCTTCACACAAGCGAGGAAGCGAACAACTTCAATCACAAATCTTGTTTTTACCCTTTCATAGGGATATGACCTTAATCTTTCAATCATATATTTATCAATAAGTGAAGCTTCCTTATCACACATGTTAATGGTAGTTATAAGCATAGAATGTGCCGAAGCTAACGAAATCTAAATTGGACTGTAGATAAAGAGATCCTGTATATGAGTGGCAATGTCCAGGTTAGACATCGTGAAGCTATGATAGCAACCTTCAACAACATGAAAAGTGATGTTAAGTTTATTCTTGCATCAACCAAGGCATGTTGTGAGGGTATAACACTTGTTGGGGCAAGCATAACCGTGATGCTCCAACAAGTGTTATGCCCTCAGAACATGCCTTGGTTGATGCAAGCATAACCTTGGGATCACTTTCATGTTGTTGAATGTTGCCATCATAGCTTGATGTTGTCTAACCAGGACATTGTCACTCATATGCAACATCTCTATGTCTTTAGTCCCGTTGAGATTTCGTTAGCTTCGACACACCCTTCACTTGTAACTACCATTAACATGTCTGATGAGGAAGCTTCACTTATTGATAAATCTATGCTTGAAGATTAAGGTCAAATTCCTATGAAAAGGGTAAAAACAAGATTTGTGATTGAAGTTGTTCGCTTCGTCGCTCGTGTGAAGCACTAAGAGAGATGATATTGATTTGTAGTCAATATATTCAGCCATTACAACTGATAAAGTAGCATCTTCATAAATTTCTAAAATGGAGAGAAGAGAAAGAAATCTTTTAGGGCTTGTTTGGGTGTACTCAATCTAATTGGATTAAAGTGGATTGGAGTGAAGAATGAACTAATTTTCTCCTCAATCCACCTCAATCCACTTATATTGAAGTGGATCCACTCCTATTCAAAAAAGCCATCGAATGGATGGGAAGTGTCGTCAGACTTCAATTGAAGCTTTTAACAATCCAAATGATGAGTCTCGGGTGTTACTTGCATCTACAAGAGCTTCTTGTGAAGGGATTAGCTTGATAGGAGCTTCAAGAGTTGTGCTTCTAAATGTTGTTTGGAACCAAGCTGTTGGAAGGCAAGCCTGATCATCATAGGTCAGAAGAAATGTATATACACATACAATTCGATAACTTATGGAATAGGTGAAGGTGATAAATATGATAGTCAACAAGCCGAAAAGGAACACTTGTCCAAATTAGTCTTCTCTACAGAAGCTGAATTTAATAATGTTTGAAACATGCTATCTAAAGTTGAAATAGAGCATTGTTCTAAGTTGATTTTAGAGGATACAAATATCAATACATATCATACATTTTTCCAGCATTGACATCTTCTCGCATATAGGGTTTCAAATCCTTTTTAATACTTCTCTCTACACGCTTGATGTTTTCTGGTTCAGTGAAAAGGTACATCTCTTCATACTTATTATATTCCTCTTCATTATCTCCCACATTCTAAACCCCAACAATATTTTGCTTTCCAGAAATAACTATGTGCATTTTCTTAGTTTCTGGATCTTGTACATAAAAAACTTGTGCAACACGATCGGCAAGAACTCACAGGTCATCTTTATAACCCACCTTGTTAAAGTCTACCAGTGTCAGCCCGCAATTATCTACTTTCACACCATCAGGATGTTTGACCCATTGGCACTTAAATACGGTCATTACCATTCTTTCGCCATAACGAGTTCCAATATTAATTCTATGAACCCGAAGTATGTGGTCTTTTGCCCTTGTGAATCATAAGCCTCAATACGAACACCGTTATTTTGTGCAATACTCTTACCATCTTTTTCTTTAGTGTAAAATGTGTAACCATTGATGTCATATTCTTGCCATGATGTCACCAAAGCAGATGGGCCAGAAGCTAACTTATTCATTGTTGCCTCTTCTATAGAGTTTCCGTATGGTATATTTTTGTCCATTAACCATTTAGTGAAACATCTTGTGTGCTCTTTCATGATCCAGTCCTCTGTGCAGTCTTGATCTTTTTGGCGAAGCTCAATTTGGTGTTCCTTGATGTATGACTCAGCTATTGCAAGCTATTGTAGTAAACCAAAATGTGCACAGTGTACATTCTTGTAATCTTGAACGAAGTTTTCTTACCCACTTTGCCTCTCCCATGTAGTCTACCCTCATGTACTGGCATAGGCACACCTATCGGTTTTTCAACTTTGATATAATCAGTATAACCCTCAATCACTTCTTCAGTGGTGTATCCTTCCATAATTGAACCCTCCGGGTGAGCGCGGTTCTGCACATAACCTTTTAATACTCCTAATCATCTCTCAAACGAAAACATATGATGTAAATATAGTGGCCCCAATGCTTTTATCTGATCAACAAGATGTATGATTAGGTGTACTTGCATATCAAAAAAGGATGGTGGGAAACACATCTCAAGCTTGAACATAGTCTCGACGATGTATGTTTTCAGATAGTCTAAATCTTCACGTGCTATCGCCTTTGCGATACTGCATTGAAGAAGTAACACAAACATGTGATGACAACTTTCATATACTCAGGTTTGATGACTCTTATTGCAATGGCAAGGAATACTATCATCATCATGTGATAGTCATGAGAATTATAGCCAAATAAAGGCAAGTCTTTCATCGAGACTAGATTGCGGATATTGGATGAGAAACTGATGGGCACTTTAATCCCATGCAAGCATTCGCAAATTGCTTTTTTCTCTTCTAGTGTCAAGTTGTAGCTGGTTGGGGGAAGGTAATGCTTCCAGTTAGCCTTTTATACTAGAGGAAGCTCTGATCTCATATCAATATTTACTAGGTCCATACGTGAATTTAATCCGTCCTTTTTTTCCTTGGCATGTCTAGCAAGGTCCCAATGATGCTGTCAAATACATTCTTTGTAACGTGCATCAAATCAATACTATGGAAAAATTCCAGATTCTTCCAATACGGAAGGTACTTGAAAAAAATTGATTGTTTCTTGAAAGCCATGTCAGTTGTATCACCTGAATATGTATTTTTCTTTCTCTTTGTTCCTTTACATTTTTTGCCTTTACCGAAAGCAATATGAATGTCCTTGACCATTTCGAACACGAGTTTTCCACTGTAAGGTTTTGGTGCAGTATCTTTTTGGATTTTGTTATCAAATTATTCTTTCATCTTCCTATACTTGTGTGTATCTGTCAAGAATCGATGGTGTCTTATGTACACCGTCTTTCTGTATGAAGTGAGGTATAGAAATCCAGTTCTATCCACGCACCTTACACAACCTTTCTTCCCTTTAATTTGTCCCGATAATGTAAACAGTCTGGGATAGTCATGCACAGTAACGAATATCATTGCTCTTAGCGTGAAATACTCCCGCTTGTACTCATCTCATGTACATACCCCTTGATTCCACAATTTTGCCATATCTTCCATTAAAGGTTCCAAGAACACATGAATTTTGATGCTGGGTTGTTTCGGACCTTGGATAAGAACAGATAACAAGATATATTTCCTTTTGTGACACAACCACATCGGTAGGTTGTACATCATTAAGACCACGTGCCATGACCTGTGTATGCTCCTTTTTTCACCAAACGGATTCATTCCGTGTGTACCCAAGGCAAACCTTACATTTCTGATTCCTTTGCAAATTCTGGATACTGAATATCAAAATTTTTCCATTGTGTTCCATCACCAGCGTGTCGAATATGTTTTTCATTCTTCTTGCGCTGCTCCGAATGCCAACACATAAGTTCATGCTCCCTAGGGTTTGAGAACAAACTCTTCAAGCGATCAATTACTGGAAGGTACCACATCACCAAGGCATGAATTTTTCTCTTATTCTTCCCGTCTGCATTGCTAGAAGTATCGATATCATCACCTTCAAGGCCAATAATGAACTTCTTATTCTTCTGATACTTTTTCATGTTGGTAACATACTGGTGATTGTAGTCCTTCTTATATCTACTGACATCACTGATAGGGCATCTAGTTGCGAGTTCATGCTCTTTGCGATACAGAATACAATGGTTCACACAAGCGTGTATTTTTGTCACACCTAGTGCCATCGGGCAAAGAAGTTTCTTCGCTTTATAAGTGCTTCTAGGCAGTTTATTTGGATTTAGAAGAATTTCTGCCAAAAGATTCAAAAGATCAGAGAAACTACAATCAGACCATCCGTGTGTTGCTTTCAACTTTAGGAGTTCTAGGACTACACGCAATGTAGTAAACTCTTTATCACAACCATTTGATTCATCAGATAACAGTTCCGTCACCGCATTCTGCAATGTCTCTATTTTACTTAAACCTTTACTTGCTCCCATAGAAGTCAATACATATGGTTCAATGTGACGCAACATCTCCCCACAATCGAACTCATCATCATCATCACCCTCTTGATTGTCACTACCATCATCGATATGAAAATTATTGTCATCTAAACCTCTCTCATCATCTTTATCCACTTCATGTGTATCTAACTCACCTTGATCTGTCCATATTGTGTAGTTTTTCGAAACCTCTTTTCACCAAGTGAGATTGGATTACCATAGTATCTATCCAAGCAATCTTATTTTCGCAGTCGATACATGGACATAATATGTCATCTATCTTTTGCAACTTCGCGTGTCTCTTGGATGCTTTAATAAAATTTACAACATTATGAATGTACATAGGATCGGGTTTTGGCATGCTATACATCCACGCTCAACGGTCCATGCTTCAATAACAGATTTTTTATAAGATTAACAAAATTTGGCCACAGATATTCCCTAAAGGTCTTCTATAAAATGAATTTACAGAGACATAACAATCATATATCATATGAGTGAATACTGGTTAGGTTTTTTCATAAGGGCTCCAAGAAAATTTGTTTCATAGTTTTCTTAGCTTCCTAGTGGCCATAATGAATTTTTGAAGTTAGACTTATTCATTGAAACATTTCATTGAACACATGATGAGCTTGTATTCATCTTCAACCTTTAATCCTTCAAAGTTACTTCTTGTTCTGTAAAATTCATGGGTGAGCTCAAGGGGAGACTCAACTATATCTTTCAACCTTTAATCCTTCAAATCTACAACAAATCTCAAGTGATGGGGGTGGGGGGGCTGGGGGCATATGCAAACTTAACAAAACGAAAACGAAAACAGAACAAATTGAAAATATTATAGTGAATAAGAAGTCTCTTCTAACCGTTTCTCTGTTCGAAGTTTGATCAAATGATGAATGCAGTACCGACCCGCGCACGGTGGAAAATTTTAGCAGCCTGGCGGCGTCGATAGAAAATCTCCAAGGTTAGGTTTTCTGTGGTGCTCGAGGGGTCTTTATATAGGTTTCGGTTTTCACAGGCGTTTTTTTACGAAACAACCGCCTGTGAAACAAGTAATAAAGTTCAGGCGGTTGTTTCAGGCGTTTTTAACTGCTTCACAAGCGGTTGATACTGAATAACCACCTGAGATGAACATTATCTTAGGCGGGTATTACTTACCAACCGCTTGGGATAATTGCCCGAGCATGTTCTTCAGTTTTCTTTTTCCTTACTTCTTTTTTATTTAGATTCCAATATAAATACTCAACATGTATAGATTCTGCAAAGGGAGTCCAAATTCGATGATTCTTTCTTTTACATTTTTCAAAAATTAACATCTACCACCTGGACCAAATATTTTAAAACTTGTATGCCTAACATTGTAATGTTTTGGTAAATATCAAATTAATTTATACTCACATATTATTCACATTTGTGTATCTCCTAAAAAAAATGGATCCTTCACCGAAATTGGTTTGTATGAACATATTTGTATTATTTATACATGTATGAATTTTGTTAATTTTTTTAATGCATTCCAACATGTCAAAATTAAAATGATCCATCATTCTAACCAAATGCTCATATATATATATAAGGCATTCGTAAAATTTTGAAAATTCAATGATTATTTTTTTAAAAAAAAAATCTGAAATAATTCATAGATGTTGGTATGATGAGTAAAAAGGTCCATTGAAAAACTAAATGAAAAAATCATTATATTCATCAAAATAGATAAATGACAAATAGCAATTGTTATTCGTTTTTTATGTTCTGACCAATTTTAAAGGCTTTATGAAGTGAAATTTAATGGTAACCTTTAATACTCAATTATATTACAAGAAAGTGGAGATTGTGCTTTTGAAAGGCCCCACGTTTAATCAAGAATATTAATTAAGCTTACATAAAAGTCTTTTTAGACGGTTGGTATTGAATAACGCCCTGCGAGGAAGCTTATCTCAGACTATTATTACTTACCAACCGCTTGAGATAATTGCCCGAGCCTGTTCTTCAGTTTTCTTTTCCCTTGCTTCTTTTTTATTTAGATTCCAATATAAATACTCAAACATGTATAGATTCTGCAAATTGAGTCCAAATTCGATGATTCTATCTTCTATATTTTTCAAAAATTAACATCTACCACATGGACAAAATATTTTAAAACTTGTATAGCTAACATTGTAATGTTTTGGTAAATATCAAATTAATTTATACTCACATATTATTCACATTTGTGTATCTCCTAAAAAAGGGATCCTTCACAGAAATTGGTTTGTATGAACATAGTTGTATCATTTATACATGTATGAGTTTTGTTAATTTTTTTAAAGCATTCCAACATGTAAAAATTCAAATTATTCATCATTCTAACCAAATGCTCATATACATATGAGGCATTCATCAAATTTTGAACACACATTGTTTCAAAAAAATTTAAAAAATCTGAAAAAATTCATAGAGGTTGATAATATGACTACAAAGGTCCACTGAAAAAATAAATGAAAAAAATCATTATATTCATCAAGATAGAAAAATGACAAATAGAAATTGCTATTTTTTTATGTTCTGACCAATTTCAAAGGCTTTATGAAGTGAAATTTAATGGTAACCTTTAATACTAAATCATATTACAATAAAGTGGAATTTGGGCTTTTGAAAGGCCCCACATTTAATCAAAAATATTAATTAATCTTACATAAAGATCTTTTCAAGTGGTTATTACTAAATAACCGCCTAAGAAGAAGCTTATCGCAGGCGGTTATTATTTATCAACCGCCTGAGATAAATAAATGTTCTTAGGCGGGTGGTAATTACCAACCACCTGGGATAATCATCTTCTCAGTCGGTTGGTACTTAATAACCGTCTGTGAAGATAGGCGTCTATATATAGCCCTCGGCTATGTTGGGAAAACCTAACCTGAGCGAAATTACTTAGATGTCGTCAGGCTTCCAAAATTTCGTTTGCCACCAAGTATTCGCCCTCCTCGCTATCGAGCTTCGCCGCCCTCGCCGTCGAGCTTCACCGTCGTCGCCGAGCTTCGATCTCGCCGCCAAGCTTCGCCCTTGCCGCTTCCTTCCTTTCCATCCAGGTACGCCGAGCTTTGCCCTCGCCTGCCGCCGCGCCCGCACTCGCTGCTGCCTTGTATGGTTCTCCAGTGTATGGTTCTTTCATAACACTAGTCTGCCCACTCCTAACCCTAGCCGCTGGCAGTCTGGTGCTGCCCAAGGGCCCCCGGCCTCCTCCCCAACCGGCTTCACTATCGCTTGCGCCGGCCTAAATTGTATAATTGTAAGGTTCTCCAATGTATGGTTTTTTGTGGATGTCTCGCATGTACACGAGGGTGGTGATGATCCTGATCTTGAATTCATAGCAGTATCCTCTTTACTTTGAACATTCAGAGCAGGCCATTCTCTGGTACTGGGAAATCTAATTGCAATTTATCAGAAGTGATAAGTTATGTAGTCATGTAGCTTCCCCCCATGCATAAGTTATATGTATTTCTCAACTGCTTCAAAATTAGTACCTGTGTAGGAAGAATGGTAGAATAATAAAGCTGGTGTAATGGTGTTTACTATGCAACATTACAGAAGAATGTTTGAAGATTTGAACTTGAAGACTGAATTGTTATACCTCGAGCATAAATTGTGGATTGTAACTGTTATTGTTTAATTGTTGATTTAATCAATGTGAATGACTTATCAAACCCTAGAATGCCTCAAATTGTAATTGGATTTCATCAATTGTTATTGTTATTGTTTAATTGTTGAATTAATGAGTCACCTTGGTCAGTCGCCTTAAACCCTAGAATGCCTTATCAAACCCTAGAATGATTCCATCCTTTTCTTTAATGCAACACTTGATGTAGACTTAATATGCCATTCATTATATTTCTATTGGGTATCTACAGATTGATTTTTTAATTTTTCTTAATCTGAACATAAATCTACTCAAAGCCTCTCTATCTCTGGTTAGCTTAGACCATATCTCTTCCACCTTTTTCAGAAATTCAGGATTTTGAGAGCATTTATTTTTGTAGCTTTCATTGATGTGAGACATATTTTTTTTGTCTTATTAGTTCTAGCATAGAGAGCCCTAAGAAGACTGTTGATGGTAGTAATAATAATGAAGGCAATATGGAGTTTAGTGACTCCAGCAGTTCAGACTCCTTTCACAGTACATCGGATCCTTTTCCGAATATAGAAATTAAAAAGACTTAAGAGGATCTCGACCCGAAATATGATCCTGCCTACGAGGTATGGATCACGAATCTTAACTTTAGCAGTTCAAGTTAATGTTTGTTGTCAAGTATACGAAGTCTTATAATTCTTTTCTACCTAGTTTAATCGTGATGACAACGAGGTGACTTCGGCTCCTAAAACCGCAGAAGGCTCTCCAATGGATGAATCCTCAGGTTCACTCAAGCAGAAACAAGGGCAACGAGGTCCCAATAAGGGTCTGTTGGACCGCATCATGTACATAACAAGGGTCGGTCTAGGTGCGCTTCCCCAAGAACCAATGGATTCATTTACCAAGTGTTGAAATGCATGCGGTTTTCTTGTTAGAGAGCTCGTGTCAATCACAATCGAGAATTGGAGAAAATTACCTAAGGAGACCAAGAATGAGTTGTGGGAAAGGATAAAGAAACAATTCAAGTTCCTGAAAGGCACGGAGGAAGATGTAAAGAAAGCAACATTGGTCTCTTGCGGCAAGAAGTTTCGTGGCTGGAAATGAATGCTTATGTTAAGGCCGATAAAGTCCCTAGCCCGATGAAGATGGGAAAAATCACACAAGCTCAGTGGAAAGAATTTATTCGTCAAAAGACCACACCTGATGCTAAAGCCCTAAGTGCAACTAGGTCAGAGCTTGCCAAAAAGAACAAATACCATCATTGCTTGGGGTCCGCCGGATATGCCCCCAAAGTCCAGAAATGGAATAAGATATTAGACGAAATTACCAGTAAGGATAATCCTCACCCGTTAGAAGGCTGCAATGAGAGAACTCAGCGGTGGGTCTTTGCTTGGTTAGGTTTGACCAGCGAGGGAAAACTTGAAAAGCATAACTCTATGAATGAAGTAGAGCAGAAAATGAAAGAAGTAATTGAAAAGTAATAGAAGGGTCTCTTCAAGCCGAAGAGGAAGAGACCAACTTAGCGCTATCCTAGGAAACCCTAAACACAGTGGACAGGTTCAAGCAATCTCTTCTCAAATGTCTTGGCTAGATGGTTTCTCGAAAGATAAAGAGACATATAGAATACGTGAGAAGTTCAAGAAAACACTTGATGAAATGATTGCTCAAAAGGTCAAGGAAAATGTGCAAGAAATAATGGAACAACTTAGACAATCGGTACAATTAGTGGCACCAAGTACAGTGATGGTTCCCTTGCCAAAGGAGCATTTGGTATCTCCAACTGCCTACCCTAGCAGCGTAGGATCTGTGCCAGGCTCAGGGTCAACCCATAAGATTGCTGTCGGAGAAATTGCTAAGGACGGATCTTGTCATCTTCTTGTCCCGATCAGCAGAGGAGGGAACAAAATGAAATAGGTTGCCACTGCTATGACAAAGTCTGATCATGACTTCAACGGCAATCTACTTCTGTTGTATTATGCTGTGGTGCAAGTTCTTTAGATCATGGATAATGATTATGAAGATTATGAAATAGACCACATCATACATGAGGGGATCGCGACTCTAGGGCAGGCTGTCAACCAATTAATACTTTGGCACCGACGCGATATTGTGTTGGACGATGAGCCGATTTATAGTCCCGTCGCATCTCAAAATACTGCAACTCCGTCTTCTAAGGCGAATGTCTAGGAAGATCCACTCTCAGTCCAGGAAGATCCACCCCCCCTATGTCTCAGCAAGGATGATTATAACCTTGCTAGTAAAGATAACCAAGAGCAACATGTTGGACAACAACATCAAGCAGTACCAGAGTAAGCTATTGCTAGTAAAGAGCAACCAGTTGAGCAACAACTTAAAGTAGTACTAGAGTCAGCTGCTCGGAGTAAAGAGCAATCAGTTGAACATCAGGTTCAACAACAAGCCAGTGTCCAACTTCCAACGACTACTCCTCGATCATCAGTGCCTATCAAAGTTAGCTCATACGAAATTAAGAAACCTTCATCAGAAGTGTCAAAGTATTTGAAAAATATGAAGGAAAATATTAGAAAATTGAGTGCATCTCATTCTTCTCATGAGCTAGCATTAGGAGATATCGAGGAGTGGGAAGAAGACGGTGTCATGTATAATTGGCGGACGACTTTAGTTAAACCAGGAGTTCCATATACAAGCTTGATGATGTTCCTCTTGAATTTGAGAATGGAAAGTCGTTCATGACATCCGTACAACTTAGCAAACAACATGTCTCGCTCAAAAGAATGCATGAGTGATACATCACTGCCAGCACAAAATATGAACTTTCTTGCGTCACATTTCGTGTTCCAAAAGATGCATTCTGGAGCACTGTAGCAGATAAACGAGTCATTCTATTTGAAGAGTTGCATACCCTTTTCCAAGAGGGCATGCTCAAAATCAACCTGCTACTCGTCTGGTGCTTGTAAGTGCCTCCAATATTTTGCATTTGCTTTTCTTACTACACGCCTACACATTTCATGAGATTATAATTATTTTGGATGTCGGTACCCTGCATACCGGATACCCTTTGGGACTGCAAAGAATGCTAAGGAACTTCACATACCTGAGTTGAAGACCTCTGAAGACCTCACGTGTCATACGGAACCGGACCTGCCTCCAATGGTTAGTCCTAGTGCCGCCACGTGTATCATAAAACCGGAGCTACATTCCTTACATGGGAAAGCTCCGGGCTAGATACCTGTGCGGCACCCCCGGACCTAACCCCCGACAGAGGGAAGCTCCGGTACCGACACGTGTACAACAGCACCGGACCTACTCATCCAAGACGATAAGCTCCAGAGCTGCCACGCGTCCAACCACCGGACCTTCAAGTTCAACAGACAGGTTGGTGGACCTCCAACAGCTCGGACCTTCAAGGAACAATTAAAGCTTTAAGACCCGATTGTGTGTCATTAATGCTATCCTAATGACACACGATCGGAGGACCCTTAATACCAGTAAAGCCGCCATCAAGAGGCGTTACCATGCTGTTAAGGGTAATTAAGTACATTAATTGTGTATCAAGCATCAGTAACCGCCAGGGTCACATGTCGGGCCAGGCTGATGATGTAACGATCAGTCCTTGTACTATAAAAGGACTGGCCGAGCGTACACAAGTGGGGGGGGGATTTCGACACACGCCCACGTACGCTGAGAGGAGACACTCTAGTCTTTCACACTCAAGCACGTAGACGCTCAATATAACAACAACACACATCCGTGGAGTAGGGTATTACGCTCAGGTGGCCCGAACCACGTAAATCCTCATGTCAACTTGC
This sequence comes from Tuctoria greenei, assembly GCA_036927565.1. NCBI lineage: Eukaryota > Viridiplantae > Streptophyta > Magnoliopsida > Poales > Poaceae > Tuctoria > Tuctoria greenei. The sequence goes on along the minus strand of JAYESD010000004.1, from coordinate 157,945,020 downwards.
CATCTTGTTCTGAATCTCTGCGCCCACAACCGAACTACAAACTCTTTGGGCTTCTAACGGTAGTACCGGGAGAATTGCCGGAATCACACTCCGACAGTTGGACGCCAGGAAGGGGGTGCCCGAGATTCAAACATGGTGAACTCTACTGTTGGATCGTCCAACGGTAACCATGCCATGCAACCTGCTGGAGGCAATCCCTCCAACATGCAACAGCCAGCAGGTGTCGTGGCTCCAGCAGGAGTCATGCCACCGCCGCCACCATATGCTCCTGCGAATCAAGCTGGACGTCGAGATGGGGCATCTGCGTCGGTCACTGCATCGACAAACAACAACCCAAAACACGCGATTCATGTTGCGCGTGCTCTTCTCCAATGTCCACTGCCTCCAGGAGCACCCCATGGTGCGATGGAGCAGTGGAGAGCTGATGTGGAACATCTGGTTGTCGCAGCAGCCGACAACATCAGCAATCAAGGTCCTCCCCCCTTGGGGCGGGCCCCATCGCAGCATTGGACCGTGTCGGGTAGACTTGGTTCGCACGCTTCACAGCATAGGAGGCGTGCTGCGTCTCAACAGACGACGTCGCTGCCTTCCGGGGCGCGACGTACTCACACGGTAACCAGGCTTTCGACTCACGACCTTCAGGCTGAGCTCGATCGTCGTTACCGTCAACAGGACGACCGCGTCCACATCGAGCGTGCTCGCGAGAGGCTCGGGACAGCCCTGCTCCTGAGGGAGTAGGAGGAGGTTGTTATGCCCTGGCCATGCATCTACGCATGGTTAGATGGCCGCAGAAGTTCCGGCCTCACCCGCCAGAGAAATTTGACGGGACTGTCGATCCCGCTGAATTTCTCCAAATTTACTCCACTGCTATCTTTGCGGCTAGGGGAAATGAGGCCGTGATGGCCAATTATTTCCCTGTGGCTTTGACTAGGACCGCCAGGTCTTGGTTCATGAGCCTCCCGCCCGACTCCATCAACAGTTGGGCGGAGTTGTACCAACAGTTCACTACCAACTTCGGGAGCTCATACACCCGACCAGGCACCAAACTGGACCTTTTTGTTGTCAAGCAAAAAGGGGGAGAGTCCTTGCGATCTTTCATCCAGAGGTTCTCCCAGGTACCAAATACCATTCCTTCTATCTCAAGCGTTTCTGTTATTGTGGCATTCAGACAGGGCGTGCGGGACAAGAAGATGCTGGAGAAGCTGGCGACCAAGGAAATTACCGGCATCCCGGAACTCTTCAGCTTGGCAGACAAGTGTGCCAAAGCTGCGGAGGGCTGTGAAATGCACTCCCAACCACCTCCGAAGGACAACAAAAAGTCCTCCAAGGATGAAGCCGCTACCTCCGGGAGTGGTAAGAGAAGAAAAAGTCCAACAACAAGAAGAAGTCATCGGCCGACACACCCATTGCCGCTGCTGCCGCGGCTCCGGGTGGCCAGGGGCCATGCCATGAGAAACGACCTCGGCCGTCGTCTGAAGACGGTGGCAGTTCCAAGATGTGGTGTCCCATACACAAGACGAATAGCCACAACCTGGAAGGCTGCTGAGACGTCCAGAACCTCGCCGAGCGCTGCAAGAAGCGCCGGGAAGAAGCTCCTTTTTGTCAAAGGGAAGGAAAACAAAAAGTCGACGAAGCTCCGGCTGAAGAGGAGTTAGGATTTCAAGACCCCAAAAAGGTCTTGAAGGCTGTTTACACCTCCGTTGACGACGACTCCGACGTCTCCAAAAATGAGCGTCGGAGAACCATGAAGACCATCTTTGGTGGTTCGTGGGACATCACCTCCCGCCGTGTCCTCAAGACAATGCGGCGGGACATGGCCTCTGTAGCTCCCACTGCCAGGGTGGAGCCTCACAGGAAGTGGATGGACACTGCCATCACTTTTGATGCTTCAGACTCCCCGCAGAACATGATCGGAGCTGGTCAACTTCCTCTGATGGTATCTCCGACCATCAACAATATCCAGCTCCACCACGTGATGGTGGACGAAGGTTCGGGGTTGAACCCCATAAGCTTCGAGGCCTTTGTCCAGCTTCAGCTCCAACCTTCAGATCTTCCCCCCTCCCAACCTTTCTCCAGAGTAGGTCCGGGGTCCATCACTCCACTCGGTGCCATTACTCTCCCGGTGACCTTCGGGACTCGAGAGAATTACAGGACCGAGAAGTTGGTCTTCGACGTGGCGCAGATCAACTTACCATTCAACGCCATCTTGGGCAGGCCAGCCTTGTACAAATTCATGGTTGATGCTCATTATGGCTACTTGGTGTTGAAGATGCCAACACCCTCAGGCATTCTTTGGATCCGCGGAGATCTCACCGCCAGAGTTACTGCTCTAGAAGAACTCCACGTGCTTGCTACAACACAGGAGGAAGAATCCAGAAAGGAGCAAGCTCCGAAGCCTCCGAGCATTCGTCATTGAGGCTCAACCTCTGCACCTTGCGTGCAACCAAGCGATGACACCGACATTCCCGTCAAAGTCATCCAAATTTGTTCCGATGCCGCTCAGACCACCCGTTAGGTCTAAACGACAAATGGGAACTCGTGCTCATCACTTTCCTTCGGGCTAATGTCGACTTGTTTGCCTCGCAACCGTCACAAATGTCTGGGATCCCTAGGGAAGTGATTGAGCACAATCTAAAGATTTATCCCGACGCTTGGCCTGTACATCAGAAGCCTCGGAAGCAATCAGTAGAGCAACATAACTTCATACGTCAAGAAGTGAAGAAGTTGCTCGAAGCTAGATTCATCTGAGAAGTCTTCCACCCAAAATGGCTAGCAAACCTAGTCGTTGTGCCAAAGGCCGGTGGGAAACTTTGGATGTGTATCGACTACACTACACTAAATAAGGCATGTCCAAAGGATCCATTCCCACTACCTAGAATAGATCAGATAGTGGATTACACCTCTAGGTGTGAATTACTGTGTTTCCTAGACGCATATTATGGGTATCACCAAATCGGAATGTCTAGGGAAGATGAAGAGCATACTTCCTTCATCAGAGTAGATGGATTATATTGTTACACTGCCATGCAATTCGGTCTCAAAAATGTTGCTTCAACGTTTGTACGAGCTATGTAGAAAGCTTTAGGAGAGCTTATTAGAGATGTAGTGGAAGTGTATGTCGATGACATCGTCGTCATGATCAAGGACAAGGAGTCATTTCTTGACACCTTGCAAGCTGTCTTCGACAAGTTGCGAATCACACGCACAAAGCTAAACCCAGACAAGTGTGTCTTTGGGGTAAGCTCCGGAAAGCTTCTTGGATTCTTGGTGAACCACCGAGGAATAGAAGCAAATCTGGTGAAGATTAAAGCTATTGAAGACATGCGACCACCAGCTCGCATCAAGGACGTACAGAAGCTAACTGGATGACTAGCTGCCCTCAGCCGGTTCATCTCAAGACTGGCGGAACGGGCACTACCCTTCTTCAAATTATTGAGGAAGTTCGGACCATTCCAATGGTCTAAAGAAGCAGAAAAGTTTTTTCAAGAGCTAAAGTAGCTCTTTACCACTCTACCAACTTTGGTAGCTCAGAATCCTGAAGAGCCACTTCTGCTTTACATTTCAGCAACTGACGAAGTTGTTAGCGTGGTCCTGGTCGCGGAAAGACCAGAACCATCTCCAGTTCAGGAAGCCAGACCCCTCCGAGAGGGTCCGGAATTACCTGAAGGCGAGTCTAGGTCCAGCCCCCAGACCTGGATCCTCAAGGCAAGACACCGGAGGATCAACCTCCTTCAAATGATGGAGTTGCTGTTGCTGAACAAGAAGATCCAGATCCCTCCGGGAAGGTCCGAGTCACTTTAGAAGAAGCTCCGAGTTCTTCAAGCAAGAGCCTGGATGTCCCCGAAGAACGTCCGGACCCCTCCGGGAGGGTCCGGGTTGTTGAGGAGGACGCTTCGGGTCCCTCCTAAAGGGTCCGGACAGTCCAACGCCCAGTGTACTTCATCAGTGAAGTATCCATGACTCCAAGAATCGGTACCTGGAAGTGCATAAGCTGCTCTATGCAGTCCTTATTGCCTCTAGGAAGCTTCGACACTACTTCCAAGCTCACAAGATTTCAGTGATAACTTCTTATCCACTGCGTGCAATCTTGCATAACCCCAACTCTACTGGAAACATTGCAAAGTGGGCAGCGGAATTGGCCGAGTTCGATCATGAATTCGTCCCAAGACAAGGTATCAAGAGTCAAGCATTGGCGGACTTCGTGGCGGAATGGACCCCCTCTCCATCAAATCCTGGGGGCCCCAGTGAGTAGAAGCCGGAACCCAAGGTTCCGGTCTTCACTGAACCTCACTGGACCCTCTACTTCGACAGCTCTTTGCAGAAGCAGGGGTCCGGAGCTGGAATCCCTCTCCTTGCCCCGACCGGGGAGAAGGTCAAATACATGGTTCACCTTGACTTCAAGGCGACCAACAACATGGCGGAATATGAAGCATTAATCTATGGGCTCAAGGTGGCACTATCATATGGTGTCAAGCAGCTGTTGGTAAAAGGTGATTCGCAGCTCGTCATAAAACAAGTCAAAGGTGAATGCTGCTGCAACAACCCTCAACTAGCTGCATACCTACTTGAGGTCCAGAAGCTTCAAAAGGACTTCGACGTCCTGGATATTTGCCATGTCCAGCGTCTCAACAACGCTGAAGTTGACGAACTCTCGATGAAAGCTTCAACCGGAGCTCCGGCTCCCGACGAAACCTTCATCCGGAGATTGTCAAGACCAACAGCTCAGCCTGCCGAATAGTCAGATTGGCTAAAAGATACACACTGGTAGAAGGGGATCTCTACCGGCGTGGTGCCAACAGCGTCCTAATGCTGTGCATTACAAGGGAAGAAGGCCGCGAGCTCCTCGCGGGAATCCATGGAGGCGAGTGTGGGAACCACGCGTCTTCCGGCACATTGGTCGCTAAAGCCTTCCAGCATGGTTTTTACTGGCCTACAGCACTCCAGGATGCAATCGAGCTAGTGAAGAAATGCGAAGCATGCCAGTTTGATGCGAAGGAAATCCACACACCAGCTCAACCCCTACAAATGATACCTCCTACATGGCCATTCGATGTGTGGGGGATGGATATCTTGGGATCTTTCCCAAGAGCTATCGGAGGTTACAAGTTCCTATACGTTGCCATCGACAAGTTCACCAAGTGGCCGGAAGCAACTCCAGTTGTGACAATAAACAAGCAATCAGCTATCAACTTCTTGCAGTCCATAGTATGCAGATTTGGAGTCCCAAACAACATAATAACTGGAGTGCATTCAAAGAATACTGTGAAGACCTCAGCATCCAAGTCAGCTACGCTTCTGTAGCTCACCCCGCAAGCAATGGCCAAGCTGCGAGAGCGAATGCAGAAATCCTAAAAGGACTCAAGACGTGCACATATGAGTGCCTGAAAAACATGGAGCCAACTAGATTGAAGAGCTTCCACCCACCTTGTGGGCAAACAGGACAACTCCAAACCAGTCAACTGGAGAGACACCCTTCTTCCTGGTGTACGGAGCTGAAGCAGTCCTTCCTCCGGAAATCACCTTGGGGTCGCTCCGGGTCCGGACCTTCGACGAAGCCAGGCAGGACCAACTCCGTCGTGAAGACCTTGACCTCGTTAGAGAGGGAAGGTGCCGAGCAGCTGTTTGAAATGCACGATACCGCCAAGCGCTCTGGCGCTATCACCAAAGGCATGTACATAACCGATAGCTCGAAGAAGGCGATCTGGTGCTACGGAAAATACAAACTGGAGAAGGTTTAAACAAACTTTCCCCCAGCTGGGAAGGACCCTTTCAAGTGATCAAAGTATCCCGCCCCGGATGCGTTCGCTTGGCAACCGAGGATGGGACACCACTCCCTAATCTTTGGAACATTGAGCACCTCTGTAAGTTCTACAGTTAATATCACTGAGTTGATTCTGTAGTTACATATGATGTATGTTATAGCGTCATTGTACAGAGTCGGGTAGCTCCTCCAAGAGAACAGCCAAACCTTTCCCGGAAGGTCCGCAAGGTTCAGGCAACACTTGACACAGTCTCAGAACTAAAAGTGTAGCTAGTTACCCTGGGTCAAACAAGAAATGTAACACACTTAGCCTGGTTCCGTACCCTCGGAGTGTACTTGTTTCCCCTGTACCCCGGACCTATAATGAAAGACATCATTATGTGAAAATAGACTCCACGTGCATTTATTTTCTACAGGCTCATTATTTTTTATTTTTCTCTTTCTTGTCTATAACAAAATTGTGCAATTCTCAAGAAACTTCAGCTCAAACAATTCATATATAATTTTAGTTGCATTATAAATTCTTTCGGGTCTTAACATTTTTGAATGGCCTACTCGCCTGAATGCCGCCAAGCCAATCTAGGTCCGGAGTGTGCTATCGACTTAGCCTGGTCCTGCACCGCAGGTACGCCACTCTACCTACACCCCGGCAGGCCGAAGTAACGCGAGTCCAGGAATGATTGGACCTGAAGGAAATAAACAAATGCGCTTGATTGTATACATAATTGTTGTCGATCTAAGATTTCTTTCGGGAATAATAAGTCGCAATTGAGTTATAGATAAGAAATGGATTTTACTGTTTTTCTTGACTTTAGTGTGCAGGAAAAATAAAAATCTCGTGACGATGGTGGACAATGATAGAGCTATGAAGCTTCGACATCCCCTGAGGGGGCTTGCCGTCGATGTTTTAAAACATTGATAGTGGGCATTACCGGAGCTAATAAGCTCCGACAACTCCAGGGGGCCAGCTGTCGTTGTGAAGAAATAAAAGGAGCTAAAGAAAAGATGGTGGAAAGATACCCCAATGGGGTCTACTGTCAACGCTCTACGTGTTGACAGTGGACGCTGCCGGAGCTACCAAGCTCCGACAACCCCAAGGGACCAGCCGTCGATGCTCTATGTGTTGATGGTAGATGCTGCCGGAGCTACTAAGCTCCGACAATACTAGGGGGCCTTTGTCATCGACGCAACAAGACTTCAGACCTACAAAATACATGTTCTAAGCAAGCAAGTCTTCAACAAAATGCTACATCCTCTTGGTACATGTTCACAATCAAATTGTGTACATCTACAAGGGGGCCAAATGAGGCAAAGGTTGAAGACAAGAAATGAAATTCATAAATTTCTTGGATTTCATTCATCTGAGGACAAGACATTACAATATTGAGGAAAAGAAGAGAAGATACAAGTGGGAGATACAAGGAGAAAGTCCTAAACCCTATGAAAGAACGAGGTGACCTACTGGGCAACCTTCGACACGCTGGCCTTGGTGGCATCTCCCTCTCCATTGATGGGACCTTCAAGCACCAGGTCTAGTGGGAAGTGAGGATCCCAGCTTGCATAGCACGTCAGCATGTACTCTGCGACGTTCTTCGCCAGGGATTGTCCTTCGGTTTCCAACTGGTCCACGCTGACATCGCCCATCTTGTTTACCTTGTTGCCCGCTGAGCTCAACGCCTGCAACGCTTGATCCAGCTCTGGCTCCGGATCGTCCGGACGCACGGGACTAAAGCCCAATGGCGTTAGCGCATCATTGGCTTTTCCCAAGAAGTTCCATACTTGTTGGGACTCCGCAGCCCTTGAGCCTCGCACCTCTTCCAAGGACCTCTTGGTCGCCGCAAGCTCCGAATCCTCCCAGGCAAGACGCTCGACCACTTTGGCATGCTGCTGAATCTTTTCAGCAACTTGCCTTTAAAGTTTACCATGATCCTCTTCCCAGACGTGGATCTTGTTACGGCAGTCGACCAGGTCTCTCTTCAGGCCCTGCACTTTCTTCTCCCTGGCAGCAATTTCATTATCCCTCTTGGTGAGGTCATGTCCCCGCTGCCAGGCCTTCTTCTCCTCTTTCTCACAGAGCTCCTCCAACTTCTTGGTGCACTCCGCGAGGCACTTGTCACCTAGAGTCAACCTCTGAGTAAGCTGCTCCTCCCTCTTCACGAGGTCATCCCGCAGCTCTAGGAGTTTTTGCTCTTCATCTTCAAGCTTTTTTCTCCCGCTCCTCAAGAGCCTCCCGATGCTTGACAAGGCTATCGTGGATGGCGCTGAGCTTCTCCTGCTGATCATTCGGTGGTTCATTAGTAGCCACGGCCTATTCATGGATGGTCCGGGACTGGTTGTCGATTGATAGCACCATGCTTTCCCTCTCATCCAGCAGTTGGCCCCAGTACTCTATCCGGGCCTTCTCCCTTTTCACCCACTCCTTGTCGTCGGCCAGCCTCGTCTGCGCCAGCTTTGTATCGAATTGGAGCTGGTTGCACCACCTCCTAAGGGTTTGGCGCTCCTCCTCGAGGGCCTTGCTGTCATGGTAAAAGGCCAGCTAAACTTGACAAAGGCTAGAGCAGGCGTTGTCGAGGGATAACGATAGGGGGATTGGCTCCGGACCTGTCGGGGTCCTCTCCGCTGGCTCCAACGGGTTCTCCATAGCAAAAATTGGGTCCCACTCTACAAGAGAGGTCCCCTGAGCTTCCACAGCACTAGGGACGCCCTCCGGGATAGCCTCGGTCGCCGCCGAAAAAGGTCCTGCAACGGAAGTTCCTACCTCCGGAGTCGATTCCGAAGGTCCCGCCGCCAGATCGTCAGCAGCTGGTCCTTCAGACGGAGGACCGACCGCTTTGTCTTGGCACCCTGGCTCAGGTGCGGGTACCTCCGGAACTATCACCTCCGGGGCAGGCGTTGAAGATTCAGCCGGAGCTAAGGCCACTTCCGGTTCAGGTGTTGGCGCTTTGACCTCCACGGGCTCGGGCTTCGGCACCTCCGCGACCACCGGCTCGGGCGCAGGAACTTCATCAACTATCGGCTCCACCGACGGGGCTTCAACAACGTCCAGCTCTAGGGTCAGGATTTCAGCTACCTTCAGCTCTAGGGCCATGGCGTCTATCATCACGGTATCCAAAATCGGAGCTTCAACCTCCGGTGCTGGTGCCGCTGGTACATCTTCATTTCTGTGGTCTGGCGCTACCACGGGTGCATCAGGAGATGAGTCGAGGTCCAGAACCGCGACAGCTGGCGCCGGAGCAGCCGCGACCACAGCCACCACCTGGGGCGGCGCTGGAATTGGACCCGGAGCCTCCGCCTGCACAACATTAGTCGCTATTGCAAGAACTGGAGCTTCAACCCCTTTTTTTGGGTACCCTGTGGATGAAGGACGAAGAAACTCAAAATACGATTACAACAAAAATAATCAACCGAGGTAAAAAATCAAATTTACCTTGGAAGACTCCCGCTCCAGCTAGCGTGGAACCTCTTCATCGAACGCTCAGAGACCGACCCCATCGCAACTGGCGTAGTAGCTCCGGAAGGTTCTCCGGAGCTTACTGCCGCCGTTAGCGACATCTTGGTTGAGGCCCCCCTCGATTGAGAAGGACCCTCGGACCTAGAGCCCTTGGCAGGCTCTGGTGCCAGAGTCACCTGGGCGAAGCTAGTGTTCCGGGGAGACGCTGATGTTGGAGTGGTTGTCGCCGTCGAAGACCTCCCCTGTCAGGGATAAGGAGTTGTTGAAGAAGGAGCAGGTCTGACGGACCTCCCGTTAGAGTGCTTCAACTTCCTCTTTCGACTGGAGGGCTCTGCCAACTCTTTGCCCTTGCCTACGACTTCAGCTCTTGGATTCGGGGCGGGAGCAGAGCCACCTTCTGAAGCTCCAGGGATCACCACCCCGGAGGTTGATCGCCTCTCCATCAGGCCCAAGTCGTCCAACAGCGGCATCTTCCTCTAGAGCTCTCTGCACTCCTCTGGTATCATATTCAAAGGAAGGAAGGCCGCTGGTGGAGACACGGCGCCAGGGCCGATGTTCCCATGCTGGAACATCTTGAGATGGGTCTTCAAGGCTTCATCGTTCAAATTGGTGCCCAAACCAACCTAAATGCGGTTGGTATCCATCTCATTGTTGAAGGCCCATGCAGGCCGCCCCCTAGCCCTCAACAGGGCCCACCTGTTCGTCAAGAAGTTGCCGAAGACCATCTGGGGGTCACCCCACCTTTGACACACTCCTAGATTTTGTCTAGAATGGGCATGTACTCCCTCGACAGCTCCGGCATGTCACTCCAAATGTCGGTGTCAATACGGGGGAGGCCTTCAGGCTGTTCCAGCCTCTCATGTCCCTCCACGGTGATGACCATCTAGTCTTTCTTCCAGTCGTCCCACTTGTTGGAAGGAAATGACCTCAAGTACTTTAAGGGGGAAGTTTTTCCGCTTCACGAAGTAGTAGAAGCCGATGAACTCATCACTCTTCCTGGTGGGGTGGACAGTGAAGAAAGTACGGAACAACTCCATGCAAGGGGGCACACCCACCCACATCTGGCAGAAGTGGACGAAGGTTGACACCAGGAGTGAGGGCCAAGGTGGTACAGCTGCAGACCATAGAAGTCTAGCAGCATCAATATAAAAGTGGAGAAGGGTGGGATCAGTCCCACCATGGCGTGCGCGGAAAAGTACACCATGTCGCCGGTGCGCTCCTTCTTGAATGAGAGCTTGCCGGCGCACACCTGGTGGTTGAAGGAGTCACTGGACCACCCCATGTAGGTCCGGACCTTCTTCAAATCGCCGTCGATCGTGAGACGGCTCTTGCATAGACCTAACTCCATCGCACCACGGCGTGGCAAGAGAAGAAAAGCAAGCAAAAGTTTGGAGGATTCGAGCGCAAGTTCAAATGAAGGCATAAGGAATCCCCAAACGGTGCGCGCTTTCCTTCTTAAGTAAGCCCCCGCAACGCTTGGATGGAATTCGCAGAGGAGCCGACAATACAGTTCAAAAACTTCACCCTGCCAATTACAAGGGGACCCAGGGACACCCTGACGATCAAGTCGAGGTCCTTACCCCAGGCGAACAGTTGTCATCATGAGAGGCGGGAAACTCGAGGGCGGCAGCCTGACAAGGCGCGCGGAACCGATACAGTTTTCATAATGGGAACCGGCGACCTTCAATTGCGTGAGATCCGCACACGCAGATCTCACCTGCCGCATCCTGAAGATGCCACGCGGCGGTGGTTTAACTTCGAACCACCACCGCAATGGCACATCCAAGAACCCTTGAAGACACGACATGGAAATCAAAAGATGGACCCACCTCCGGTAGAATGACTTCATCCAATAGGTCTCTCCTAGAGGTGGGCCCAGGGGGCTACTGTCGGTACCCTGCGTACCAGATACCCTTTGGGACTGCAAAGAATGCTAAGAAATTTCACATACCTGAGTTGAAGACCTCCGAAGGCCCCACGTGTCATACGGAACCGGACCTGCCTCCCATGGTTAATCCTAGTGCCGTCACATGTATCATAAAACCGGAGCTACATTCCTTACATGGGAAAGCTCTGGGCTAGATACCTGTGCGGCACCCCCGGACCTAACCCCCGACAGAGGAAAGCTCTGGTACCGACACGTGTACAATAACACCGAACCTACTCGTTCAAGACAATAAGCTCCGGAGCTGCCACACGTTCAACCGCCGGACCTTCAAGTTCAACAGGCAGGTTGGTGGACCTCCAACAGCACGGAACTTCAAGGAACAAGTGAAGCTTCAAGACCCGATTGTGTGTCATTAATGCTATCCTAATGACACACGATCGGAAGACCCTTAATACTAGTAACGCCACCATCAAGGGGCATTACCATGCTGTTAAGTGTAATTAAGTACATTAATTGTGTATTAAGCATCAGTAACCGCCAAGGCCACATGTCGGGCCAGGCTGATGATGTAACGGTCAGTCTTTGTAGTATAAAAGGACTGGCCGAGTGATACACAGGGGGGGGGGGGCGATTTCGACACACGCCCACGTACGCTGAGAGGAGACACTCTAGTCTTTCACACTCAAGCGCTTAGACGCTCAATACAACAACAACACACATCCGTGGAGTAGGGTATTACGCTCAGGCGGCCCAAACCACGTAAATCCTCATGTCAAATTGCCATCTTGTTCTGAATCTCTGCGCACCCACAACCGAACTACAAACTCCGCGGGCTGCTAACGGTAGTACCGGGAGAACTACCGGAATCACACTCCAACACTAGACTTCTTCAATAGGATGCAATACATGGATAATTAAAAGATGAAACGCAAGATAGATATCCTTGACCCTACAAGGATTGCAAAAACGCTATTCGACGTTAAGGAAGATCGAGACTTAGTACAGTACAAGCACATGAAAAAAATGAATTTGAAAAATCAATCGCAATACTTACGAAGGATAGAAGGACATAAGTTGCAGCTTACATAGGACATGCAATGTTTAACTTTGTCACAGACGGCAAGGACCTTGTAAAGTCTCCGTACCACTTCGAGTAAGTATGACACATGACATTGAAATAGCAATTATTGCTAATTGTTAACACATGTGTTTGTTCGTGTGCAGTAAACACTACATAATGATCTTCATCAAGCCAATGCAGGGTTTGGCAACAGTCTTGGACTCAGCCGACTACCCACCAGATCGTTACAAAAATTCCTTTCCATTTTAAGATGTACGTTTATTCAATACTTTTAATTTACATACATTTAGAATGTGTTGACAAGTTTTATATGACATTTCTTATATTACAACGCTTGGCGGTTTTACGCGGAACTGCTTGGCGGTCAGAGACCTCCTAATAAGAATGCATTGGACATTAACACATATTATCCTTGTCTAAAGCAGCCTGCTGGGAGTGTTTTATGCGGGTATTATGCATGCGAGCATCTTCGGACCGTTAGCGAATATAGAGTGAATCGTAAGGATATAAGTCATCCTTAATGTCAATATCTTATTTTCTTACTTGTGAGTAGCGTATTTTAATACTTATATTCTCTGCTGTTCAATATTATTAGAAACATTATTTCCTGATTTTGATTCCAACTTCAAAATTCAATTGCCCATAGTACAACTGCTCCAAAAATACCATATAAATTCCTGTATACTCTGATTTTGATCTATACTTTGAGATTGTTCAAACCAACACATTCGAAACCTTATTATGTATTTCATTGCAGCATACAAAGAATGTGAACGAAGAATGACCGGCTTGTAGAAGTATTCCTGGTGAAGGAGCCGACAAGATTGCTGGTGAACTGTGTCAATTCGTGTGTCGCAAAACTTTGCACAAAAGAGGGGAGTTCTTTGATGAGAATGGTGCAATAGCTGATGTGCCAGAACTTTGTGACTACGACAATAGAAACAGTTTTTAGTGAAACTTGTAAACTATAAGATGACTTGTATGTGCAACTTGTACATATGTATATTGTTTTAGTGAAATTGACTCATGTGAGATGACTTCTGTGATTATATTGTTTACTTCTGTGATTATATTGTTGACTTCTGTGATTATATTGAATTGACCTGGAAATTAGAAAATAACAGCAGGTAGTACTGTATAGAGTATACCTTATCATAGGCGGTTATTTACCTACGGCTAGACCCGCCTGTGTGATAACCTAATTATCACTGGCGGTTATTGTTATGGTATAAATCGGTTGCGATAAACTGTCTTCACATACGGCTTTTCATAGGTTAAGATCCGTCTGTGATGACAACATATCACATGCGGTTATATATGTTGCACACTTGTGATAATACCATTATAATAGGCGGTTTCACTTCTCTGCCCGTGAAATTGCAGAATATCACAGACTCTTCGTGTCAGGCGGTTTTAGAAACCGCGTGTGATGACAACATATCACATTTGGGGCCGCTTGAGATGAGGTTTATTGTAACAGTGACTTATATACGATCCAACAGTTTGTCAAATCGATGCAGAGGTTGGAGTACTGACATATATCTTCTTTGCTTCAAAAAAAATCTTCTTTTTATCAAAAGAACAGGTAGTCAATCATATAAGGGTATGCAAATTGTTTCCTTCCCAAACCTTATATCATAATCATCTTCACCTTCTACGGATATTCCTTTGTCATTTTGCGGTTACTATTCAATTCCCCACGCCACCTTCCTTCCCAGTCTCCAGCGATTTCTGCTGCTTGATCCAAACGAACTTTAGATCTACTCGTCCAGCTGGTCACTGTCGCAACATCCATAGCATGGCGCAGCCCACATTCCAATCCATCTTTTGGCTAATTTCATCCAGGAGACACCTATCAAAGCATATTGGTCTACTGTATCAGGAGTGGTGCTTACTGGAGAGCGATCTGTCAGAAAAACTTCGTTGGTTTCTTCAAACAAAACGAAATGCTAGTAATAATCCAATGCCATATAACCGCTGGTCTCTCGTGACGGCCCCATTTGGGCATATTCTGATGTGTACTTGAAGACAATTGAATTCACGAGCCTGACGCTTGAGCAGATCATCCATCAACGACATTATGGCAGTCGACCTTGCGGAAACGTTCACAGGAAAGCGATCTGTCCGGGGCGTTCAAACCATTCGTGCGGAGCACAGGCGGCCCTCTCGCAATCTCTCGGTGGCCACGGGGAAGAAGTGTCACTGATTCACGGGGAGTGGCGTCATTTTCGGACCATCTCAGCACCTTAAATTCAATCCGGCGAGCTCCGATTCCGCGGCTGGCTGGATACACATAACACCAAGCTTCGTCGACCATGCACAATGCACGGTCGTACAAGTGGCAGCTTCATCATGAGGACAAGGCTTCATCGTCGACCATAAGCGTACAGGTTTGCTTAACAGATTTTTTCTCTGCAGATGGTGTCAAATGGCACGGTTGAGCCTCTGCTAAACCACACAAACCCTCTCCTCTCGAAGTCGACGCCTACCTCGGCGAGAGGAAGTAGTACCAAATATCGTTGAAGCCACAATCTGTCCGAAATAGATCCCCTCGACGACTCGTATTATACGTGCCCATTCCTATGTCAGCTGCTAGTGGCTTGGGAAGGTCACTGCCCTCCTAACCGTCAGCCATGTACTTACTCCTTTTTAATTTTTTACCATCACAACAATGATTTTATTTTAAAATAAATTAAAGTTATTATCAAAATGACAATAATTTAATAAGAACATGACAGTGTCGTGCATCTCTCATACTACACCTACACAGATAGGAAATCCATCCGTCCACTGATGAGGGACGCACTACCGGAATCCCGACGATTTGCGACGGCTAAGCAAAAAGTCGTCGCAGCTATTTGCAACGACTTTGCTTATTTGCGACGGTTTCTGGCCGTCGCAAATAAGTCGTCGCAAATAAGGTTATTTGCGACGGCCATCGCAAATAAGGTAAGCCGGCAGAGCCCACGTGTCCTCCGGTGGGACCCACTCCTGAATTTGCGACGACCAGGCCATCGCAGTTAAAGCTTATTTGCGACAGACGGGCCGTCACAAATAGCAGTTGCTTAATTGCGACGGCCTGATACCTTATTTGCGACGGTACCGTATAAAAAGCTGTCGCAAATAAGGTTTTTTATTTTTTAAAAAAAACAGAAAATACTAACCGGCTCGATGGCCAGAATCACGGAATAGAAACAAAATATCACACACTATATAACACACAAACATCATCACAATTACAAACTAATAAGTGCCGATACATCTCACATCGTCATCAACAAAGCAAACAAGGGCTCACTTGCCCATCTGACCTCCGTAGCCACCGGCGGAGCCACCTCCGAAGTCGAAGTCGTCATCGCGCCTCATTCCAGGTGGCGGTAGCGACGACGACGGTGTTTGTGCAGCTGTCGCGGATCCCTGCAATTAATGAAACTTAGAGTTAGAATATAGATGCATCAACATCTCTCTCCCTCCCTTCCACTCCCTCTATCTTCATCTAGATCCCCCTCTCTTCCTCTCTCTTTTCATTTCTCTCTTTCTCTCTCCCTCTATCTTTCTCTCTCACTCTATTTCTCTATTGCTATCCTTTTCCCTCTATCTTCCTCCCTCTATATCCATCTACATCTCCCTCCCTCTATCTCCATCTACATCTTCCTCTCTCTCTTCATTCCCCTCCTACTCTATCTAACTATCTTTCACTCTTTCTTCTATCTCTCTCTTTCTTTTATCTCAATCATTTTCTTCTATCTAACTATCTTTCTTTCATCTATCTCAATCTTATTACGCTGGAGAAGAAGGATTACATAGAAAATTACCTGACCCGCTGAAGAAGGATCACCTGGAAGGACCGGTGGTAGTACCGGTAGCTGGATCCCCAGACCTTGCGCCCGAGCCATGGCCTGTCATTGCAAACATCAAATGTTATCTATTAGTAAGTCATTTACGCTGAATTAATGAGAACTTTAGTTTTTATTTGGTTACCTCCATTGCTTCCCACATCTGTGCCAACGCTGCTGCCTGGGTTTGGATCGTGGCCTCCATCGCGATCCTTTGGCGTTCCGACTCCTCCTGTCGCCTGAAGAGGGACTGCATCTCAATGTCCCTCTGCAAGGCGCGACGACTAGTCGTGCCCACCAAAGAAGCCTGCGTAGAGCTACCTCTCGCAGGTCTCCCCGCCCTCGAGTCGACAACTCCGTCGAATATGGTGAGCCTATAAAAAAGAGAGTCAGTAATATGAAATTGAAATATCTTGAATACTTTGAATTGAAAATGATAATATGATTTGTAAAATCACCTTCCGTGTGCTTTTCCACCACCGGTTGCATACGCGGCTTGAGGATCGATTGGTTGACGTTCCCAATTGAAATCCTCGCCGTGTATCTTCCTAGCTTCCTCCCCGTACTTAGCCTGCAAAACAAGAAAAGGGTGTAAGTTCAACAATCTATATAGTTATATTTAATATAAATGATTTCTAAACTTATCAATCGCTCGGCTGCTGCCTGACTGCACCCCGTCGGCTGAGAAGGGTCCCTATGACCTCTCTTCCAGATCTCAGCAGGGGTCGGCGGCACCCTCGTCTCGCGCTCCTGTCAATACTGTTAGTACGAACAATATATTATAAATATATAAACATAGGTTACACACACTTACCATGCGTTTAGCTAAACGCAAGTGGTTATCTTGCATGTGTCCGCTCTTCCCCTCGACTGCAGTCTCTAGCCTTCTCAGACTTAGCTTTAAACTCATCGCTAGCCCAGTAGCGACAATGGGCCCGAAAGGCATCGGTCCGACCCTGCAACCAGCTCACGTGGCCCTGCACATAGTTGGAAGTCGTTAAAAATACCATAAAGGAAATTACCAGAAAAAAATACTTACTACACTCCATGTACCTGTGCGTACTCCTCCTCCGTCAGGTGCATCTCGCTCGCTTGCCGGAAGTGTAGCACGGGCTGCTGGTTCGCCTTCAAGTGCTCATTAATAATTTGAACACGGGTGTTCGACAAAGCTTGTCGAAGCGCCTTGGCAGCGTTGTAGTGAAACACTCGCCTCGCATCCTCAAACTCGAGATGGTCGTTCGGGTCCTCTAAAGTATATCTTGCCCGCGATAAAGAATATATTGAGGAGATGTTCACTAAAAGAGTTTAAGAGTTGAAACTTAGAAACTTTTTTTAACATACTTACCATAAAATCGGCCCATACGACCTCCTCAAGGTTGCCATGCTCCTGGTGATGGACGCGTGCGTAGTCCTCCCACGAAAGAGTAGGCACCCCATCGATGACCCCGGGATAGTGCAAACGCACTAAGGACCCGAGGACACCGTTCACCGGTCTTTGGTGTCTCTCACCAATGAAAGATGTGTCGTCCCAAATCCTGAAAAATATTTATTGCTTGATTACTTAATTAACCAAAAGAAACTAAAATTGAACACTATAATTTTTATTACCTGTCTCCGACTGGACGAATCACGATCTTTTGTGAAGGGACTGCAGGAGGACTGATAAAGTGAGTCCTCCTCGTCCTCTGGGTCTGCTGGGGCGCCACGTTAGGTGACCCAGACGGCTCCTCACCAGCCAAGTCAAAGGCCTCAGGAACATAAGCATCGCCAGCCGGGGGCTGGCTGGCTGAGGGCTGGCTCACCGAGGGCTGGCTGACCGAGGGCTGGCTCATCGAAGGGTAGCCAAGGTCAACTGGCGCCGCAACCTCTGAGTCAGCCAGTGAGGACTACAGCATTCAAATGATTCGTAAGTAAGTTTAATGTGAAATTGAATTTAAAGAATTTGTAAAAACTGAGTGACATTTACCTGTGATGAAGCTCTGGAGCTGGTCTGAACGTGCCCCAGCAGCTGAGAGCGTCTGCTGCCAGTCGACGAGGCACCAACGAAAGCGTCCTCACGTCTAGAGGGGTAGAACCCCCTCGTCGGCGGCACCTTCTTACCCTTCTTTGACGCCATCCTGTTGTAATTAGATAATCAGTAAATATGCAAATAAAATATACAAAATTCATTTTACTATCTTCAAGAAAAAAAATACTTGTAGTCACTTTCAAAATTCATCAACGTCATTGTCATGTGTCTGTGCCCTACTCCTTAAACCAGCCCAACAATCTTCCATCGTGGCCTGATCTAATTTTCGTTTTCACGTATCATCTGCCTCTACATCTTCAACATCTTCAATATCTCTAACTAATTGATCGAGTCTGCACCAAGCTCGACGATAAAAGTGTCTGGCAACTCTTCTTCTTGGTACACTTCTTCAACGTCTTAGCTATCATGGTAACCATCATCCCCAGGAGTATATAGCCGCTCACGAGGATTCACCTTATATACCACCCACCAAGCACTGAGCTTCGTGCATGGATAAGGTAGATAATACACTTGTTCAACTTGATGTGCAAGAACAAATGTATCGTAACCTCGTAGTCGGTCCTTATGTTTCACTTCGACCATTCCAAATTGGTTTTCTCGAGTTCCATGAGTGCGATCAAACCAGTCACAGTCAAAGAAGACAACTCGAAGGGTCTTATTTCCGGTAAAAGGAAATTCAAGGATTTTATTAATGATCCCATAATAATCGGTTAAATTCCCTTGAGTGTCCATTACTCTCGTCACAACACCGGAATCTGATGTTGCCGCGAGAGGACCATGAGCTTCAAAATGAGTTGTACAGAATCGGAAGCCATTTACGTCATATCGACCATAGCTTCTAACATTCACCAATCCATAATATAGCTGCCAAAAATCTTCATGGACATTGTGAGTCTGACACTAACATAAATGATCGTGAGTTAAAATAATACTTCTTTAATAATAGTAATTTATAATACATAGAAGACGAAAGAATATTACATATTCTCGAAACCAGGATAGGAAACTCTGCCCCCCATTTATTCCTTCCTTTCGCATCGCTTCTACTTGTTTGGCTGTAGGTTGATGCCTATGTGGCCAATATTGTCTGTCGAACTCGCTGAACATGAAAAAACATCTTTTAGAGTACATGTGTAGCAAAATATGTCGATTAGCATAAATGTAGGAGAAACACTTACTCGAAGTATTCCTGCATGCATTCTATATTTGTGTACATGTAGAGTAAAGCAACAATCCTTTCATGTTCGGATAGCACGTAGGTCATGTAGCTACCAACGGTGGCGCCTCTCGTTTGAAAAATGTAAAGGTCCCTTAGAGGGGGTGTTTCATCCACATTGTACCGCATCGCCGAAGTATTGATATTGTTTTCTTCCGCAAAGTAGACACTTGAAAAGTATCCTACTTCCTTAAGAGCATATGCTTCAGCGATGCACCCTTCCACCCTTGCCCTGTTGCCAACCATTGGTTTCAGATATCGTAGCGCTCTTTTAATGTGATACATCCACCTATATTGCACAGGACCGCCAACTTTAGCTTCGAATGGAAGATGGATAAGCAGATGTTGCATTGGATTGAAGAAACCCGGTGGAAAATTTTTTCCATCTTACATAAAAATATGGGTATCTCCTTCTCTAACTTATCCATCATCCCGATCTTGATTTCTTTAGCACAAAGCTGTCTATAGAAATAGCTGAGCTCGGCTAAAACCTTCCACATCGCATCATCTAGATAGCCTCGGAACATAACAGGTAGGAGTCTTTCCATTATAATGTGATAATCATGACTTTTCAACCCAGTGAGGTTTCCTGTGTTAACATTTACGACTCGTTTCAGGCTAGCTGCGTAACCATCTAGGAATTTCAAAGTTTTCATCCATTTCATAACTTCTTTCTTTTCTTTCGATCGAAGACAGAAAGAAGCACGTGGCCTTCCACCACTTTTGGAGATTTCAAGAGTTGGACGGTGACAAATGTCTGCCAAATCTAGTATAGATTTATAATTGTATTTCATTTTGCCAAGTATATCCATGCAAGTGCTTATGATACTTTCGCTCATGTTATGCTCCTGATGCATGACATCAATGTTGTGCATTAGAATCAACGACTTCACATACGGTAGCTTCCAAAGTCCACATATGTGAGTCCAATTGTGTTCCTCTCCATAACCTACGAAATATCCAGGACGACCTTCATCAGGCACCAATTTGTCCAACATATCAGAAATTTCTGACCCGTTGAGATGCTTCGGTGGTCCTTTAGTGACAACAGTGTTCTTTCGAAAGACATGCCTCTACTGCCTAAATATATGACTCGAGGGCAGCCAACGTCTGTGACAATTGAAGTAAGATATTTTGCCTCCATGAGTTAGTCGAAAGAAATCCGTGTCTGAAGCACATATCGGACACGTCAGACGATCGTGAGTGCTCCATCCGAAAAACATGCTGTATGCCGGCAAATCATGGACGGACCACAAATAAGCAGCTCGAAGGTTGAATTTCTGCTTCTTGTAACTGTCGTACGCTTCGACTCCTGTCCACAAGACTTTCAATTCTTCGATCAGCGGTTTTAACATCACGTTGAGACGTGACC
Organism: Tuctoria greenei; assembly: GCA_036927565.1. Classification (NCBI taxonomy): domain Eukaryota; kingdom Viridiplantae; phylum Streptophyta; class Magnoliopsida; order Poales; family Poaceae; genus Tuctoria; species Tuctoria greenei. Next base: position 157,924,386 of record JAYESD010000004.1, on the reverse strand, counting down.
CGGGATGATCAGGTCCTGGTAGAATGAGGCTGAGAAACATGAACTCGTTCTTCGTACAAAAAGCAAGTGGCAGGTTGTACGGAATGACAAAGATGGGCCAACATGAGTAAGGTGTGGCGTTCGTACTGAACAGTGAGAATCCGTCTATCGCTAATCCGATGCGAACATTCCTCCCATCACGAGAAAAGTCTGGATCGAAATGGTCTAGCGCCTTCCATGCATCACCGTTGGACGGATGCGTCAAGAATTCTTTGTTCTCACGTTTACCTTCTTTGTGCCATCTCATGTGTCTTGCTGTTCTTTTTGAAAGAAACATCCGCTTCAACCAAGGTGTCACAAGCAAGTAACGAAGCTGTTTATGTGCGACATCTGTCATCACATTATCGCCATCATCATTAACAACTTCAACATACCTCGATTTACCACATTTCAAGCACATCTTCTCATTGGCGTGCTTTTTCCAGAATAGCATGCAGTTGTCTGGGCACACATCGATTTTCTCATACTTCATACCAAGACCAGATATCTTAATCTTTGACTGATACATATCTGGTGGCGCTTTGTGAGGTTGTGGAAGGATATCGCAGATTAATTTCATGAGATCATTGTAGCAGTTGATGGAAGAAAAGCACTTGACTTAATTGCCATAAATCTGGCCAAGAAAGCAAGTACGGTCACAGCCGTGTGTTCATGCAACGGCTCTTGTGATTTCTTCAGCTCCTCAAAGAACTTCTCTGCCTCATTTGTAAGAGGATCCTCCGCTTCCAGAGCTTCTAGCATCTCATCCATCCTTTCAACCTCTGTTATATCATCATCCTCATCCACTTCGGCTATGACTCGAGAATTAGTCTCGCCGTGAAAGTCCACACTTCATAATGTGGAGTGAAACCGTTTTGACATAAGTGAAACAAAAGCTCCAATCTTCTCAAAAACTTGGTGTTCCGACTTTTTGTACATGGGCACTGCACCATATCTTCCTTTGACAACGAAAATGCTCGATCCAAAAATTGATCTAACTTGATAAACCACTCATCCGAGTGACCACCAGTTCTGCTCTTCCAGCCAATATACATCCAACTGCGGTCTTCACCCATGTTTGGCTCTGCAGTTTAATGTGAAAGAAATTGTCGTTAATGTATTGTTGTGTTATGTCACAGCCCTACAACCTAGGCAGATAGATCCTAAACCCACCCAAGAGTGACCGAGCGGAGCGTGCTCATGACGAGACGTGTGATCCGGATTTGAATGAAATTTCGGCAGCATAACCCCGCTGTTCTCCACTGCATGCCCAAAAATGGTGCAGTAGAGAACAACAGGGTTACGCCACCAAAATCTCGTCCAAATCCGGACCCGCGTCTCGTCACAAGCCACGGCCCCTCGGTCACTCCGAGGCTGTCCAAAAAGGGACAATTCCGAACCTGCATGTCTCACATGCCAATGGCATGTGAGACGTGCCGATCCGAAACGGGTAATACATTGCTATAGGTTACATTGCTCATTTTCATTTTGAGGTCATTTAAGAGAGATGAAAGAACTAGAAAGAGTGAGAGGAAAGTTTGTCTTAGATGACAATTTCACATCCATTTCCACCGTCCACGCAATTGCGGGTCATTGACGTCCTTACCAACCCGTTCGCTTCCGTGTCGACCTGACGCATACGGTACCACTACAATGGTCTACACGGCACGATCACACTTATTACGTGTCATGCCCTTCCAGGTTGGTCCGAGCTGACCTAAAACCCCTTTATTTATATATATTAAGTAGTCACTCAAAAACATTATATGAATGCACTAAGTCCAATCATACACTAAACAGAATAGAAATTCAGAATGATAGACCAAGCTATAGACAAAAAACATATAAATCATATACAAAATCTAATTATGCATTTACTACAAAATCTAAAGAAAAAACATATTAGCCACAATGGACAAGTGTGAAATCACAAGTGTAATACAAGACCGGACTGGAGCAGGATGAAATCACAAGTGTAATACAAATCTAATCAAGCGCGAAGGGTGCAGGGGCAGGACGGCATGGGCGGGGGCGCCGCGGTGCCGCTAGGGCGGGCCTTTAAACTGGTTAGTGTCCATGCAGGAATACATTTAATTTTTTAAATTTTTACTTGTAAAGTGTTGAACCATCTTTCACTTGAGTAGCATTCAGAAAGGCGCTGGGAGGCGCTCGCCTCCGCGTGCTGGGGCACTAGGCACGGGAATCCCGCCTCGCCTCGGGGGGTAGGCGCCCGTTCCACGCCGGAGGGGGGGGGGGGGGTGAGCGATCCCGCGCGACGTAGGAAGGGGCGCGTACAGATCCGCGGAGGAATCGCGGAGGCATCAGGGGTGGGGGGAGGCGGCGGCGGTGTAAATTCCGGAACAGACCGCGCGAGCGCCGTGCCTGGGGACCTGATCCGCCGCTCATGGTGGACGAAGAGATCGGGATCGATCCAAGGATGGAAGCGCTGGGTGACATCAGGGCTATCGGGCTGTTGAATTGCGGTGTCCTGTTGTGTACATAGGCGCTGATCAGGGATTGAAGTGGAAAGCAGATAGCCCGAATTGCGGGGTTGGAAAGCAGATAGCTATTTTTGTATTACGATACCAGATGCCATTTTATGACTCCAGCCGAAAGGGAAATTTTGCTCATTTCATTTTCATCTGAATAGTTCTCAAGTTTTAATAAATAAAGGACTTTTAGGACAACTTTTTTTTCCATTCAATTTGAACAAAAAAGAAATTTTATAATGTCATATATTTGCATAGTATTATTAATATGCTGTAGATTAGCAACTAACAGATCCTGGTAATTGATAAACATTATGAAATTTGGATAACACAAAAATATTTCCATTTCTCTAATTTACTAAACACAGTCTATACGATAAATCCACTTTGTTAGTCGAGACACATCTGCACCGAAGATTTAGCCTTGTATACTTAAGCTATCCAGTGTAAATAAGGGCACATGAATCATATTTCCTATCCTATCATACAAGGATTAAAATCACAGCTTTAGCTTAATCTCCTAAAAAGTTTGAGGAAATCACAGCTTTAACTTGGTTGGGCCCTCATGAAACTACAACCCTGAGAGAAACTCCACTATGATTTCTTCCATGAGGTCACCATGTTCAAAAATGACACAACACTTAACTGAATAAGTACAAAAATGCAGGGGCGGGGCCAGGGCTTACCTGAATAGCCGGCGGCAGTGGCGCAGTGGCGGCGGGGCCGGGGCGAGCCGGCGGCTGGGGCGCAGGGGCCGGGGCCGGGCCTGCAGCGGCGGCAGGGCCGGGCGGCGGCTGGGGCGCGGGGGCGGGCCGGCGGGGTCGGGGGCGACCGGGGCGCAGCGGGCCGGCGGCGGAGGCGGGGGCGCGGTGGGGGCGCAGCAAGGCGACGGGGGCGTAGCAGGCGGCGACGGTGGAGTGAATGGTGAATGAAGAGTCGGGGCCGGAGGGTCCCGATATTAGCTCTAATTTGCGACGGCAGACTTAATTGCGACGGCCTTACCTTACGGCCGTCGCAATTAAAGCCTATTTGCGACGGCCAGTCTACGTCCGTCGCAAATAAGACATTATTTGCGACGGCTTCGTGAATTGCGACGGCCCTAGGTTGGCCGTCGCAAACAATCACTTATTTGCGACGGCCAGTCCGACGGCCGTCGCAAATAAGGCATTATTCGCGACGGTCATGTTATTTGCGACGGCCAGAGGCAGGCCGTCGCAATTTAAACTATTTGCGACGGCTGACCGTTGCAAATAAATCTAGCCGTCACAAATGATCGCGTTTCGTGTAGTACAATACTCAGTCTTCAATGATCCCACGTATTAGTGATCACGCCATCTCTTCGGCGTACACGCGCACTACGGTAGTAATAATAAGAGCCTCGAGTCCACCTGGATCCGACTTTCACTGTGCGAAGCATCGTATCACTCAAGCGTTCCAAATGGAAGAGTATCGCGTCACCTCACGTCAAGCACAGTGTAGGAGGGACACATTGCAGGTGCTGAAACAGCAACAACGGGATCCAAAAATTTCCCAGACATTCCTTTTCACTGATTCAAGGTTCATGCACGAGCCCTCCTATAGCTGTGCGGCCTTAACTCTGACCTGGGTGGGTGCTTGTCATCCAACATGAATCTGCGTCGCGTGACTGTTGCCACGAGGCTAGCTATATGATCACGTTCTGCTCCACGAACGTGCCAGCACAGCACACAGGCTTGGCTCGACTCCGTCGACACCTGGAAAATCAAAAGATGGTCATACACGATGATACAACACAGCCATGAATTGACTGACATCGCCATGATACAACCATACGGATAATACGGCTGCCAAACGCGTACGGACAGCAACCAGCTGCACGCAACGCAATGATGATGATGGGGTTGGCGCCATTCCCTGCCGCGAGAACAGGTATGTCCCGGATACGGCCCCCGTCCCACTCCGGGCAGCCTCTGCACTGCTCCCGTATCCAGTCCAGCTAGCGGGGCACCCATCTCGCTGGCCGCGACAGCGACGGGCGGGAGTGAATGCGGCGTCGCTGTCGCCTCGGGCCAACGAGAGGGAGAGAGACGACGCCGACGCGTCCCGGCGCCAGCTCCGTGGCGGCCCACGTCACCGCCACATGACCACCCTCAGACACTTATTTACGATGATATTTCGTTATTTACAATGATATTTGACCGTCTACATAAATTAGTCGTAAAAAATCTTATTTACGAGGATTACTGATGTAAATAAACTTATTTATAATGGTAAGATTTTTCAATCATAAATAAGTGAAGCCGGGATCTCTATTTGCAACGGCCCCCAGTCATTAGTAAGTGGTCTTATTTACGACGATCATGGACCAGACCATTGTAAACAAGTTTGATCTATTTACAACGTCCTTTCTGACTGTCGTAAATAAGTTTGATTTATTTACGATGGTCTGGCCCATAAACATTGTAAATAAGAGGTTTTCTATTTTTTTAAATATAAAACAGGCTAATCTTGTACGATAGCCACCTCACAGGTAGTTCGCATAATACAGATCTTATATCAACAATCCATAATATCACGTCACATCATAAATACAGTACAAAACTTCATCACATAGCACCACCACTGCCCCGGAGCCAAAGAATTCGCCCTTGTGCCTTGATCTCGGTGCCGTTCGGTGCACTGCAAAGATTCCGACCTAGTGCAACGATTTTATTGCAATGAACACTAGATCGTTGCAATAGTCAAATGTTATTGCTACAATTGACTAGTTTGTTACAATATATGTACTTTTTCGACACAATTTATACTCGATGCATTTTCAATGTGATTCTTTGCAATAGATTTAATTTATTGTCACAAATATCAGAAAACGTTGCATTAGTACTCTATCGCAACAAATCATAAACGTCGCGTTGGAAATCTATTACAAACATTTATAAATTGTTGCATTAGTACTCTATAATCACAAATCATAAGCGTTGCTTTAAGATCTACTGCGACAAATATCAGAAAATGTTGCTTTAGTACTCTATCGCCACAAAATCATGAACGTTGCATTATGAATCTATTACAACAAGTCAGAAATTGTTGCATTATTACTCTATCGCCACAAATCATAAGCGTTGCGTTAGTACTTTATCCTCACAAATCATGAACTTTGCAATAACATCTATCTCCACGAATCAGAAAACTTGCATTAGTACTCTATCACCACAAATCACTATTATTGCATTACGATCTATTATAACGAATAAGAAAACGTTGCATTAGTACTCTATCCTCATAAATCATAAATGTTGCAATAACATCTATTGCCACGAACCAGAAAATATTACATTAGTACTCTATCTCCACAACTCAAATGTTGCATTAACATCTATTGACACGAATCAGAAAACGTTGCATTAACACTCTGTCACAACAAATCATAACCATTGCATTAAGATCTATTGCCACGAATCAGAAAATATTGCATTAGTACTCTATCGCCACAAATCATAAACGTTCAATTAACATCTATTGCCACGAATTAGAAAAAGTTGCATTAGTACTCTATCACCAAAAATCATAAGCGTTGCATTAACATCTATTGCCATGAATCAGAAAATGTCGCATTAGGACTTTGTCGCCATAAATCATAAGTGTTGCATTAACATCTTTTGCCACGAATCAAAAACCATTGTATTAGTGCACTATCCCCACAAACAAAAATGTTGCATCACAATCTATTGTCACGAATCAAAAAAAGTTGAATTAATACTCTATACCCACAAATCATAAATGTTGCATTAACATCTATTACCACTTATAAAAAATATTGCATTAGTACTCTATCGCCACAAATTATAAGTGTTGCATTAAGATCTATTGCCACGAATCAAAAAATGTTGCATTAGTACTATATCCCACAAATCTTAAACGTTGCATTAACATCTATTGTCATGAATCAGAAAAGTTGCATCAGTACTCTCCCCACAAATCAAGGACGTTGCTTTAGGTATCTATTACAACAAGTCAGAAAATGTTGCATTAGTACTCTATTGCCACAAATCATAAGGATTGCATTATTTCTGCCCGGTTGTTACAAATAGTTCACAGCTTGCACATACTTAAGTTTCATGCATTGTACAAGTAAAAAATGAAGTCTATGTAAAAAATTCATTATCTTCGCTATCGTCCATCTCCAGTGGAGCTACATGATCATCCTTGATATATGTGTCATCATTGTTGTGGTCTTTATTTTTTGATCCAACTGCATCTACTTGAAACTGATCACTTCTTGTCATTATAAGAGCGAAAAGATCACCGCTTGCTCCTTCAATGTCACTCCTAGCCCATGCGCTTGTATCCTCATTTATGTGTGGCATATTGATATCAGTAAAACCAACATCAAACGTATCAGCATCCATCTCAATCACATTAGTTTCACTGTCTCAAGGAGGCATGGCAAAAAAGTTCTGTGGCTTTGTTATAACATCTATAGACCATTTAGGTTGCTTCACACTTCAAACGTAAAAAACTTGTTCTGCTTGGGTGGATAGAATATAAGAGTCATCCTTATATCAAAAAATAGTAGTGTCAATATCAATCCTTTTTGTAGCTTCTGCTTTGTTTTCGACTGGAAGAAGGCACATCAAACCAGTCACATTCAAATAATAGAACCTCTCGATTTATTCCAAAATCAATACAAATAATTTTCTTGAATACCCCAAACCAGTCAACATCATTACCCCAAACAACAACACCACTATTTTTGGTTCACAAATCTGATTTCACATCTGCAGTTTGAAACAAGGAGCCATTGATAAATGGTCGACTATAAATACGTGCCCGACGATCAGGTCCTCATAGATAATGCATACATATGATCGCCTAAATTGCCTTATATGTGTAATTTCCTAATCTGTACACATTATTAGTATAAAAGGGGTTATCGACAAACCAATTTCAGCACACAAATTTGTTCAACATTTCATCAAAGTACAAACTTGCATGTACTTACTCGACCCTGAAACCAAGAAGCAAACTCATCTCTATGGTGCTTATCAACGTCACAAGAATGAATCTTTTTCTGTTCTTCAATATGTTCACTAAAAATGGAAGAAATTAAATTAGCCATCTATAATAAACGTGATGCAATATAGTATAGAAAATCTGAGTTATACGTACTTTATCTATGGAGCGGCCTCTTCACAGTTAGAAATAACATAATGCCCAATCTTATGTTGTTGAACAATAGAATGTTGTTCCCATTGGAACTCTTTTTTAGAATAATCAACTTCTGCAATAAATTAGACTCAATAGAAGGTTCATTCCTAGTTGTAGCATCATGACGTTCTGGCCTATTAAGCTTGGTGTTGATGTTATCAAAAAATCGACTACAAAAAGTCATACACTCTTCAAGAATATGTCCCTCAGCTATTGTGACCCCTAATTCTGAAAATGAACCAAGTGAACACATATGTGTGCCCAGGATGTTCAACACACATACACGATAAAACTACAAATGATATACAGAAAATTACCATGTCATAACTAACAAATATGTTCTTTAATATAATTATTCAATGATTCTTGAATTACGAAGCTTAAATTATTACTGCAGCAGAAAATAAACTAAACTAAGCATAGCTAGGCAGCACGGCTCCACACCACAAGCAAGTCGACGGTAGCACACAACCTAGTACTCCGCATTATCCTCATGGTACTCCCAAATATCACGTAAAACTGTTGGTGGGAGAATTGCAAGTGTGAGCACATGTCGTACTCAGCAAATGTGGAAAAATATGACATGTAGCTTAAACAAGGAATAATAATTGCAAAAAAGTACATTCAAAACATGTAAAAAGCATCATGCAATGTATATGTGATTTTAATCCCTTCATATCACAAGTAAACATCAAACCATATCCATCGTCCTCAATTACCATCATATCACATACATGAATTTAATAACTATCCATATGCAATTTTTCACCTTCATATCCAACCATGTCCATTTACCATAACACAAACCATAACCATATTCAAAACCATCCCAAATCCCGATTCCAACTCTAATCATGGAAGTTGTTCAGGTGCTCATAACTGGGGGCAAGGCCATCATGATAGTTTTTAATACTCTGCAGAGGTTGTAACACTTTACCCATATGCTCGTGATTTCATCACCTTTCGGTGACTAAAGAACCTCCATCATGCCCGTGACCCGTCGGTCACATTGCACAGTTCCAATGTTGTGTGGCCAAGAGTTCACAAAATAACCTTTACAAAGGGACTAGCAATATATTCAGACCCACTCGGGTTTCACCGGAGGTGATGTCTCACAACTGAGCATATCCAACCAAGAGCCCTCTCTTGTACTGTTTGGATTCCAAAGCAGTCTCACCACTATTTCAAACCCAACCGACTTCTAGTCCCCGCTCCCCCAAATGATCTGAAATACTGGCAATACACCTAATTAATCGGCTAAGCCGCACCCATACTTGGCCTTGTTGTAGCACTGTTGTCCTAGAGTATTCTCGCATGAACCGGTCCCTAGATCTAAGGCAAGCCAAACCACCATATCATCCAACCCAGTCCATAAACCATGCTTGCTTAGATCGCCCCAGTTCCATGTTACTTAATTCATCATTATTATCAGTTCACATAGTCCATATGTATATTACTTCATAATGAGTAATTTAGTAATTCCCAATCCTAATTAAGCAAAGCAGAGCAAAACATGAAAATATCCTTCCTGACTCTCAACAATATAACCCAAGTGACAAGGGTGGTCATACAAGTCTAGTAAACACCTAACATGGGTTTCCTATCAATTTGACACAAGCATGCAGTTTTGCAAACGAAACATTTCAAAACAAGATCCAAATGTTCAAGGACACTTGCCTTACTCTTGAGGCTGGTTTGGATCAATATCTTCGAAGTTCTGGTGCTGAAGGTCCTCGTAAGCACGCTCTGAGCGTTACCTTCTATTCCGCAAAATAATGATGCGAAACAAATATTACAATCAATAAATGCTCACATAGTACTGTTGATATTTCTTATATCACAGATAAAAATCCGGAAGCGCACGAAATTGTCGTGTAGCACTTCCCTTAAGGAGTATTCCCAAGGGTATCTAATCCAAGGAACGTGTGTGTAATCTTTCGAACTAATTCACCCAAGGACATAAAGTTGTTTTGTAGGCAAGGAAGAGAGAGGAATTCATAGTATTGATTCTATTACAAAAGAATTTGCAGTAGCTGCTTTCTTCGGACACGGGTTTACCCCTAGCAACACTGGGCAACTCCCGCCAAGAGCCTATGGCATAGCCGAATGTGGAGGATTACAAATGATAAATAGGGTTATCACCACCTACTGCCTACCTCTTCAATCCGTGGGTGTACAAGATATTCACTGCTAATTTTTAACCTAAGCACCACGCTTACATTCTAAATCACAATACTAGTTGTTTCGAACACAAAGCTACAAGTAGAGCCTCTAATGAATTAAATCAATGAACCCACAAGTAACTACTTGTGCCAACTACTACGAATTGAAAATCAAACTTGAATTGAATTCACAAAGACTTACTTGATTTGAATAACACCTTTGTATGGGTACCAGTGTAGAAGAGGGACTTGACAAGCCCAAGCCTCCTTCTCCCAAACTCTTCACCACACTCTCGTTCTACACGGCAGCCTCCAGGACTACTCTAAACCTTTGGAGTGATGTTCTATTCTCAACATTTGGTGTGTGTGTGAAGTGAGGTGTGGGGTTCTATTTATAGGGGGAGAAGAGTCGGTTCTCGACACCAAATGAGCGCAAATCAATCACCCATGACCTCTTCAAGCAGGGAGGAGCCAACACATGGCGTTTGACCGCAAATGGCGCCGTGACCTAGTCGGCCGACATGTTCGTGGCCCCGTTGGGGCTGTGCTTTCTCCAGGTCTCTGCCATGTGGGTCTCATCCCCTTATATGGTTGCTACACCATTGGATGGCCTCGGATACTCCTGTTTGTGGGCCATTTGATCTATGTGATGACACGTGGCGTTGCTTGATTTGTCAAAATCCAATTTTATGGATTACTCCCTGCTTGTCTGTGTACTTTGGGTCTAAATTCACCTACATACAAATAAACACCGACACTTGTGGAATTGGTTAGTTTTTAACCCTACCACTACGTTGTATTTCTCTTTTGTGCACATTATGAGGTGAATTGACGATCTAAATATCGCACTTAAGGAACGTCAACAAACTCCCCCACACTTAGTCCTTTGATCGTTCTCGAGTGAAGGCAAGAAAATGAACTAAGGTTCTGTCATAAATTTGCTTATAAGTTAGAAAAAGGGAATACTAGATATTTCAACTCATACCTAAATTCATGAATTCCCTTTGTGGAGTGTGGCTACCACATCAATCTTGGGTGTTTGAAGAGTGGAATGGTTGGGATGTAGTTCTCTTGGATCTTCCCTTGCCGAAATGATCTGACAATTTGCTACATTCGGAAAGTCGAAGGAACAATTGCACTTATCTCTCATTTGGAACCTCTCTAGTCTCTCAAAGTGTTTTATCCTCACCTTGGCATGTTGTGCCAATTTTGTCCCTATACTAAGTATGGCTATATCTGGAGCTTGGTAGGGATAAATGTGGCACACATTGCAATTCATGTATTACTAAGTCAAAAACTTGATCCTTGAGAGACTTATGCAACAAATAAATTGATAAAAGAAATCCTTGTGCACAAGAATGGGATGGATCTATGTGAACTCCATGATTTTCTCTCTTTAAGGATAAAACATGGCTACTCTATTTTTTTTGGCATGCTTCCTCTTTTAAAGAGTAGATGTCTTTTTTTTTTTGAATTCCATAGCCATGTCTTCTACTCCTTTTTATTTTTCTAGAGAGACTTTTTATGACCAAAATGTATGGAGTTTCTTTATTGGATGGATGAATGGTGGATGCAAATTCTCAATGTGAGAATTTTTTTTGCGTGAATAGGGTGCACAAGAATTTCTAAGCCAAAGGTTCATGCATGTCACTCAATTCGGAAATGAGTTTGACAAAGTTCAACGAAAAGCAAAATGGCATATGCATGTGGTTTTCAAGGATTTGTATCATATGGCCATGGTGGGTGTTTAACTTTTCAATGAGAGAATCAGGCAAAGTTCAAGACTCCAAATTGTGCAAACATCACAAATCAATTACTTGAGGAGATTTCTCCTCAAGTAACTTATTTACCATATCACACTAGTCAAATACTTAGATGATATGTTTTTCTATTATGCTTGTGGGAATTACGAACAGGGTAAAAAATCGAAATATAAAGTATTCAAATTTTCAGCTAAAGCAAATTTTGACTACCAAGTTTTAAGTGTTAATTGTTGAGTTGAATTGCCTTCATATATTCAGTATTAAATATCAAATCAACTCAAACAACAACATAGCATGCATATTTAGGGTTAGGAGATCCAAACCGATTTTGTGAAGCGAAACGAAGCCGTGTGAGGCCCACAAGAGGTCGGTCGACCAGGGGGTTCGACCAACCCCCTTCCGACCTCTTTGTTGCTCTATTTCGATGTGTTGAGTTGTATAATCGGTTGCGACGTGTTTTGAGATGCAACGATATTTTGTACGTCGGGATTAAGCGAATTTTGGGCACCTCCCCCACACTTGTTCCCTAGATTCTTTATTCACACAAAATAAACTAAAGATGGAACTTTACCCGGTTAGATGAACCGGTAAGTTCCTTTTATTGAACTCAAATATGGGGATACTTACATTATTCAATCTAAACTGAATGAAAAAAAATTTTTGGAATCAAACTAAACAAAACTAGTAAGCATCCTATGCGGTCGGGACATCTACACTAAGGAGTGTCGTAGATGTTGGGCTTCTTGACAGCATTGCATATGGGCCGCAGCTTGGTGCTCATGCCATGGCGAACACCATCAATCTCCTCCTTGAGGGACATGAGTTCATCCTTCAGTTCCACCCTCTTGATGTGCCCTTAAGCCACTAAGTCTGATAGCTTCTTGTTCTCCAAATGGAGAGAAGCTAACTCCTTAAAAAGCTGCGCCGCTTTAGGGGCACGAGGAGATTTCCCATCGCTGTCCTCAAATTGGCCAGGTGGCCCTCTGAAAGCAAGCCATGAGAGGTGATGCCTAATCTTGGAGGGTGACTAGCCCGTCGATTCCTCTTTCGCCAAATTATCCACTTGCTTAAAAAAGCCTTTTGCATAGCCTCTGTCAGGCTGGCGCACCCCGTGGATAATGAGGCGGTCTCCCACACGCTCAAGCGAGGTACGCGTAGGTGACTTGTAGTGGTGGCTCACTACGTCACTGTCCTTCGTCTTCAGAGTTTACATGAACGCCTCACCAGACAACAACGTTGGGAGAGACTCGCCTTTTTCAGGAAAAAGATGGGTCTTGACTGACTTAAGGCCAACTGTAGTCGGACGACATGCAGGTGTCGTCGACTTCATGGGTGTCCTCCGAGGGGAGAGCGATCGCTCATCACCATGAGGTTTAGTGCTACGCCCACATGGAGTCTTTGTCGGTGGTGGGATCATGGCGAGGGGAACAACATCCAATGTAATGACAGACTCCAAAGCGAAGGGGGACTTTCATTGGCCGGCGTGATGTCTCTGCTCAGGTTGAAGGTTGAGCTAGAGTGGGGATGAGGCACAATCTTCTTGTCGGCCATGACATGGAATAGGAGATGGTTTTTTTCTATATGGTGCAAGGTTCCCCTCTCTGTTCTCGTTAATAAATAGGCAGAGGAAGTACGATAGCACCGAGAGTCTTGTTGAGATACGTCGGTAGAGTCGGCACGCGAAAACAGAAGGCTGACAGCGCAATGGGGGCGTCGGCCGACCCCTTCCTGGCTCTGTATGGGCCAAGTTTTCGTGGGTTGGCTTAATGGGCCCCATAGATGAATAATTGGATGGGCCCATTAAATGGGCGCGGATAATTTAGGCGAAACGATGTCAAAATCAATAAGATTTATCATGTCAGTTTCTTTTTCCGTCTCATCCTTATGGGTCTCGAAAAATAATTTGAGTCGGTGCCCATTCACTTTAAATAGATGATCATCATCACCTTGGAGTGTGATTGCTCCATGGGATGAGGTTTCTACTATAGTGAAAGGTCCTTCCCATTTACTTTTGAGATTCCCATGTCCAAGGAGTTTAACCCTAGAATTGAAGAGTGGAACCTTATCTTTGGGTTTGAACTCTTTAGGCGTAATCCTCTTATCGTGCCATCTTTTAGTTCTTTCCTTGTAGATTTTGGCACTATGGTACGCCTTATCTCTCCATTCTCCCATCTCGGAGAGTTGCTTCAATCGGTGCTTTCCTACTTCGTGAAAGTCATTGTTCCACCGCTTGATGGCCCAATAGGCTCTATGTTCCAACTCTACAGGAAGATGATAAGTCTTTCCATAGACAAGTTGGAAAGGAGACATGCCAATGGGAGTTTTGTAGGAAGTGTGGTATGCCCACAATGTGTCGGGTAGTTTATGCTTCCATCCCATTCCCATTTCCAAGACGGTCTTTTGCAGAATATTCTTAATTTGCTTATTAGATGTTTTTGCTTGACCACTTGTTTGTGGGTGGTATGGGGTAGCAATATTATGTTGCACACCAAGCTCCCTCAAAAAGCTCCGGAAGGTCTTTTCTATAAAATGAGACCCTCCATCACTTATGACCATATGGGGAGTGCCAAAGTGCGGAAAAATGATCTCATAGAACATTTTCTTAGCTTATTTGGAATCAACATTTTTGCATGCCAGAGCTTCTACCCATTTTGACACATAATCTACAACCACCAGGATATATTGCAATCATAAGACCTAGGGAAAGGTCCCATGAAATCAATACCCACACATCAAATAATTCCACTTGGAGATTAAATTTTAGGGGTATCACATTGCGAGCTGAGATTCCTCCATGCTTTTGGCATTTCCAACATCTGTGAACGAAATCTTTTGTATCTTCATACATAGAAGACCAATAGAATCCACTATGCCAGATCTTTGCCTAGGTAGGGTAAACACTGTAATGGCCACCATAGGGGATAGCATGGCATTTCTCAATAATCTTGGTGCCTTCGATTGATGGGACACACCTTCTAAGAAGGCCATCGGCACAAACTCAATAGAGGTATGGGTCATCCCTAAGGTGTCTTCGACTCACATAGATGAGGTATGGGTGGATTGTGATTTGATGATAACCTGAATACCCATCAAGGAAACAAAAGTAGGAATGTTTTTCCAACTGCTCTAACATCTCATCGATGAAAGGCAGTGGAAAATGATCCTTCCTTGTAGCCTTGTTAAGTTTTCGGTAATCAATGCACATCCTCCACCCCGTGATGGTTTGTTGAGGAATCAATTCATTCTTCTCGTTTTGAACGACCGTCATACCTCCCTTCTCAGGAACTACTTGAACTGGGCTTACCCATTCACTATTAGGAAAACGGTAGATAATCCCGACATGCAAATGTTTCAAGACTTCTTTCTTGACAACTTCCCGCATCACATTATTCAATCGCCTTTGATATTCCCTCGAGGGGACACTCTCGAGGTCAATGGGAATGCGATGGGTGCATAATGCTGGACTAATCCCTTTAAGATCCTCTAAGGAATAGCCAAAAACAGCTCTATGCTTTTCTAACATAGCAATGAGTTTGAGTGTTTCATCATCCGAAAGCTTGTCACTTATGATGACAGGGGCTTCCAAACGCCATTTAGTAAGGAATAACGTAGGCCTGGAGGTAGAATTTTTAACTCTATAGGAGGTTTTGTGAAGAAATCTTCTTTTGGCAATTCAATTGCCTCCTGAAATTCATCCTCCTCTTGGATGAAATCTTCTTCTCCTTCTATTTCGGCAGGAGCTAAGAATTGAAGAGTTCTAACCTCCTCTAATGTTTCATCTTGGATGGGAGATTCTGCAGATATGTTCTTGGAACGTAGGACATAAATATAAAACCTTCTCCCTCCAAGGTTGACATTGAGGTTTCCTTCCAAAGTAATTTCCAGGAGAAATTTCTCAATGGGAATCCCAATCATAATGTTGAAATCTTGGATTTCGAACACATGGAAATCTAGGATTGCCTCAATATAATCGTGTCTTACAAACACCTATTGCAAAACCCCGCATCCTTCAAGGATGATTTAAAAGAGTCCCGGAAGGATTTACATGTTGGTGCAAATGGCACATCGCCAAGAATGGGGAGAGCACAAGAATCAAAAATGATATTTGCTCCAACAATGGGATTGTATAGGACCTTCATTGGTGTCCCTCTAATGTAACATACAATAGTTGCCAAAGGTGAGGTCATCTGAAGGATTTTGGGTGACAACTCAACTTCTGCAGTCCATTTTCTGCTTGGAATAGAGGTTAACTCCTTGACCGTCTGTTAATGGTAATGATGGTTTCCTATGGCAATAGTACATCGAGGTATTTCTAAAATCTTCAAATATCTCTTCCTCGAAGTAGAAGGGAAACTCTGAAGGTTGAATTTCTTCTTCCTTTGTAGTTTCGGGTTCGGGAGAGGATTCCTCCAACAAGGTGTGGGATAAGCAAGAGATGGGTTGTTCCTTGTCCATGGATTCATCTGCAGATCTTGACACTACTTTCTATTGGGAAGGCTCATTAAGACCCATAATGAAGGAAGAATTTTCTAGAATTCAGTCTAGAAGATCCTTGCCTTCTTCAGACGACTTATAGAGGAAAGATCCTCCAACCCTAATGTCAAGATGTAGGGCGGACTCTTTGTTCAATCCCATGTAGAAGTGTTGCAAGAGAAACGGATCAGGAATAGACAAATCTGGGTCAGAATTTCTCAAAAGAGAAAATCTATCCCAAGCTGCACCTATGGATTCCTTTTCCATCTGCTGGAAGCATAGTACTTCCTTCGGTAAGAACACAATTCGGGCAATTGGAAAGAAAGCAAGAAAAAATCTATCTTGTAATTCATTTCAATTTCCGTTTGTCTTCCCAACATTATGGTCATACCATTGTTTGGCTTTTTCTTTAAGGGAAAAAGGAAACAACTTCGATATGAGTGTCTCTTTTGTCATACCCTTGATTAGAAGGCATGAACACAATTGTTCGAACTCTCGTAGATGGTGGTAAGGGTTTTCACAATCCGTTCCGAAGAAGGATTGCTCCCGAACCATGTCTATAAAGCCAGGGAGATATTCATAGCTAGTAGAACAATTGGGTTCGTTGAACGCGGTGACTCATAGAACTTTCCCTTTGGGGCATAATATGAAAGAATGGTGGGCTGCTCCATAAAGGTGGTGGTAAGAAAAGGAAAGATAAGAAGAGTAGATAGATACAAGGGCGAACAAGGTTTGAAGACTAACAACAACCGTTCCCCGTCAAAGGCGCCAGAAATGCTTGTTGTTGACGTTTCTTGCACCACAGATAAAAATCCGCAAGTGCACGGAAACTGTCGTGTAGCACTTCCCCTTAATGAGTATTCCCAAGGGTATCGAATCCAAGGAACGTGTGTGTATTATTTCGAACTAATATACCCAAGGACACAAAGTTGTTTTGTAGGCAAGGAAGAGAGAGGAATTCAAAGTATTGATTCTATTTAAAAAGAATTTGCAGTAGCTGTTTGCTTCGGGCATGGGTTTACCCCTAGCAACAATAGGCGACTTCTGCCAAGAGCCTATGGCATAGCTGAACTTGGAGGATTACAAAGGACAGATAGGGCTGTCACCATCTACTGCCTACCTCTTAAATCCTGGGTCTACGAGATATTCACTGGTGATTTCTAACATAAGCACCATGCTTACATTCTAAATCACAACGATAGTTGTTTCAAACACAAAGCTACAATTAGAGCCTCTAATGAAATAAAGCAATGAACCCATAAGTAACTACTTGTGCAATTTACTATGATTTGAGAATCAAACTTGAATTGAATTCACATAGGCTTACTTTATTTGAATAACACCTTTGTTGGGGTAGAAGTGTAGAAGAGGGACTCGACAAGCCCAAGCCTCCTTCTCCCAAACTCTTCACCACACTCTCCTTCTACTTGGCAGCCTCTAGGACTACTCTAAACCTTTGGAGTGATGTTCTATTCTCAACATTTGGTGTGTGTGTGAAGTGAGGTGTGGGGTTCTATTTATAGGGGGGAGAAGAGTCGGTTCCCGCCACCAAATGCGTGCAAATCAATCACCCATGACCTCTTCAAGCTGAGAGGAGCCAACACGTGGCATTTGACCGCAGTTTGCGCCATGACCTAGTCGACCGATTAGGGGGGTCGGCCGACCTGGTCTTGGACCTGTTGGGGCTGTGCTTGCTCCAGGTCTATACCAGGTGGTTTCCATCCTCTTATATGGGTGCTACACCGTTGGATGGCCTCGGATACTTCTATTTGTGGGTCATTTGATCCTTGTGATGACACGTGGTGTCGCTTGATTCGTCAAAACCGAATTTTATGGATTACTCCCTGCATGTCTTGGTACTTTGGGTCTAAATTCACCCTCATACAAATAAACACCAATACTTGTGGAATTTGTTAGTTTTTAACCCTACCACAACGTTGTGTTTCTCTTTTGTGCACATTATGAGGTGAATTGACGGTCTAAATATGGCACTTATGGACTGTCAACAAGTACTCAATATGCCATGACATGCATAAATGACACAATTACGATATAATACATGTTACTAGGTTGCCATTTTTGCTTACTAACCAGTTACAATTAAGTTTTGCATGTTATAATAAGTTTCTAGTCATTTTGGAGAAAACTAAAGAAGTTCCAGGAATTCCAGAACTGAGGGACCAGACTAGTCTGCACCATGGGCCAGACATGTCCGCTAAGACTAGGGTTTTAGTGCATATCCAACTAGAGTATATTTTGAGTTAAATATGGAATCATAATTGACGTAGGAAAGATTGATCTAAGGCGTTTACCGTGAATCCTAGAGTTCAAGGGTTGAAGATTTGATGAAACTCGAGAGCTTGTCATCTAGATCCAATGAAGATGAGGAATTGATGGAGAAGAAAGTTGATGTCAAAGAATCAATGAAGAAGATTGCAACAGCGATGACGATCTCGATTGATCCTTCCTCTTCTTCTCCTTCTTTCCCTTCTTTCTTCTCCCTTCAAGAGCGGCGGCTATGAAAAGAGCGGGCACTGATATTCGACTAATGTGGTAAAGGGCTAAAGGGTGGCTGATGGGGTGTTTATATAGGAGGAGTGGTGGTACGGTTAGGGTAGAATCCAAGTATAATGCGGTGGAAACAAGTAGAGGCCGTGGTAGAGTCCCTCTTGTGCTCCTCAGGGGTGGGGCACAATGTTCTTGGGTCCAATTAAGATAATTACCCAATAACTCGTCGTGGAGGAAAAATAGTATCCGAATCGAAACCCTACACACCGGACTAGTCTGTAGTCAAGCTGGACAAGTCTGATCAGTTGAAGAGAGTTCAACGGAGAAGTCCAATGCAATACTAGACAAATCCGTTCAAGATCAGAGAGTCAAACAGACAAGTCCGGTGTCAAGCCAGACAATTCTGGGATTGTCCAGTTTCAAAACCAGACCAAGTTTTTGAGAGTTTTCAACAAAGATCATCGGACTAGTCCATAAAACAAACGGACAAGTTCGAACGAGAACAGAAACAAAATTGGATTAGTCCATAAGAATTAACGGACAAGTCTGGAGGACAAAAGAAATGATTTTTGGACCAATCCATAGCAATTAGTTGAAAAGTCTGGGGGACAACAGTAGTTAAATCGGACTAGTCTGGGTCCAATCCGGACAAGTCCGTACTAAACCAGGTTTTTATTGCTATTTTTATTCTAATTCATTTTAATCTTGGTCCTTATTGTCTTGTATCATGTTAGACATTTATAAGAATGAATGCACTACATGATGGATAAAAATGAGGGTGTTACAAACCTACCCCCCTTAAAATGAATCTCTACTTCGAGATTCGACGGAGAAGGAAAAATATAGGGAAATTCTTTCTTGAGCTCTTCTTCTCGCTCCCAAGTTGCTCCAGACTCAGTATGGTGTTTCCATCGTACTTTGCACTATCGAATCATCTTGTTCCTTGTGTCTCTCTCCTTTGTTTCCAAGATTTTAACCAGTTGCTCGGCATAAGTCAATATTCCTCCAGCTCCAATTCATCCATGGGTACTTGTTATTCTGGTGCCCTTAAGAACTTCTTGATCTGAGAAACATGAAATACATCATGAACATCAAAAAGTCTTGCTGGCATCTCCAATTTATATGCCACTTCTCCATGTTTGTCCAAAATATTGAATGGTTCAATATAGCAAGGTGCCAACTTGCCTTTGATGTTAAATTGCTTATGACCTCGCATAGGTGACACTTTGAGATACACGAAGTCCCCAACTTCAAAAGCCAGATTTCTTTGCCTATTATCAGCATAGCCCTTTTTTCTTGACTGAGCAGCCCTTAGGTTTTCACAGATTAACTGAACTTGCTTCTTAGCTTCTTGTAATGCATCAAGCCCAAACACTTGCTCCTCTCCGGTCTCATTCCAAAACAAGGGCGTCCTACACTTCCTCCGGTATAGTGCTTCATAGGGCGACATTTTCAAGCTGGCTTGGTACCTATTGTTATATGAGATTTCAACATACTACAAGCGCTTGTTCCAGCTGCATCCATGCTTCAAAGCACAAGCCCTCAACATATCTTCTAATATTTGGCTTGCCCTCTTGGTTTGCCCATCGGTCCGCGAATGATATGCTGAGTTGAAATTCAACCTAGTACCCAAAGATTCATACAATTTCTCCCAGAACCTGGAGGTGTATTGAGAACCTCGGTCCGAGACTATTTTCTTCAGAACTACGTGTCAGCATACAATATTCTCCATCTACAACTCAGGTAACTGTGCTGCAGTGTATTTGGTCTTCACAGGAATAAAATGAGCAAATTTCACCAGTCGATCCACAATAACCCATATGGAGTCATAGCCGGACTGGGTTCACGGTAATCTAACTATGAAATCCATACCGATTTCTTTCCATTTCCACTCGGGTATTTTCAGCGGCAGCAATAGTCCAACTGGCCTTTGATGCTCACCCTTGACCCGTTGGCACGTGTCACATAAAACAACATATTCAGCTATGTCCTTCTTCATCTCATCCCACCAATTGCAAGTTTTCAAGTCCTAGTACATCTTTGTACAACCGGGACGAATGGAGTAAAGTTGAGTCATGTGCCTCCTTCAATATCGGCTCGCGAATTTGCTTCACATTAGGAGCACCAATTCATTTCCCAAGCCATAGGGTTCCCTGGTCATCCTCATCAAATCTGAATTCTCCCCCTTCTTGGATCTTTTCCTTGATCTCTTGGATTTCCTGATCCTTTGTCTGACCTTCTCAGATTTTGTGTTCTAGGGTCGTATTTAACTCCATCTTTCCCATCTCATTCATAAACCAAAGATGCAACCGTTCAAACTCCTTACATAACTCGGATGGCAACTCCCTAACTGTGAGTTGGTGGCCCTCTCCTTTTCTACTCAATGCATCGGACACTACATTGGCTTTTCCTAGGTGATAGTTGATTCCAACATGGTAATCCTTCATGAGCTCCAACCATCTTCGTTGCCTCAAATTCAGATCCGTTTACGTGAATATGTACTTGAGGCTCTTGTGATCCGTGTAAATCTCACATCTATGTCCAAGGATGTAGTGTCTCCAAATGTTTAAAGCATGCACCACGACTGCAAGTTCGAGATCATGTGTAGGATAATTCTGCTCATGTTTCTTCAACTGTCTCGATGCATAACTACCACTTGACCTTCTTGCATAAGCGCACATCCAAGTCATGCCTTGATGCATTGCAATAGATATCAAAGCTCTTGCTCACCTCTGGCAATACCAACACTAGTGCGGTCATTAACCTCTTCTTGAGCTCCTCAAAACTGTCTTGACAAGCTTGAGTCCATTGGAACACCTTCCTTTTCATTAGAAATTCAGTCATGGGCTTTGCTATTTTGGAGAAATCCTTGATGAATCGACGGTAATATCCAGCCATTCTGAGAAAACTCCAAATTTCCTTCACATTCGACTTACCCATGGAAGCAAGATATCTTACTTCGATTGTCATAGACGTTGGCTACCTCCGAATCACTTGTTTAGACAACAGAGGAATGTCTTCAGAAAGAACACCGTTGTCAGTAAAGGACCACTGAAACGTCTTGACGGGTCAGAAATATATGATATGTTGGACAAATTGGTGCCAGATGAAGCTCGTCCTGGATATTTCAAAGGTTACGGAGAAAAACACTATTGGACTCACATATGTGGACTTTGGGAGTTACCGTATGTGAAGTCGTTGATTCTAAGGCACAACATTGATGTTATGCATCAAGAGCATAACATGGCCGAATGTATCATAAGCACATGCATGGACATGATGGGCAAAACAAAAGACAATTTAAAGGCTCGAAAGGATCTTGCCGAGCTTTGTAACCGTCAAACTCTTGAGCTCTCCAAAAATGGTGGTAAACCACGCGCTCCTTTCTGTCTTCGACCTAAAGAGAAAAAAGAAGTTCTCGAATGGTTGCAAAGGTTGAAATTCCCAGATGGTTACGCAGCTTGTCTGAGACGAGCCGTGAATGTGAAAACGGGAAAGCTCATTGGGTTGAAGAGTCATGATTATCACATAATCATGGAAAGACTTCTGCCTGTTATGTTTCGAGGCTATTTTGACGATGCAGTGTGGAAGGTGTTAGCCGAGCTTAGCCACTTCTATAGGCAACTCTGTGCTAAAGAAATCACGCCAGAGATGATGACTAAATTGGAAAAGGAGGTTCTGGTACTTTTGTGTAAGATGGAAAAGAATTTTCCTCCAGGATTTTTCAATCCAATGCAACATCTCTTAATTCATCTTCCATTTGAAGCGAAAGTGGGCGGTCCCGTGCAATATAGGTGGATGTATCATATTGAAAGATCACTTAGATATCTGAAACCAATGGTTGGTAACAGGGCAAGGGTTGAAGGTTGCATCGCCGAAGCTTTTACTCTTAAGGCAGTAGGATACTTCTCAAGTGTTTACTTCGCAGAGGAAAACAATGTTAATACTTCGGTAATGCGATACAATATAGATGAGCAACCTTCTTTTAGTGATCTCTCCATTTTTGCAACAAGAGGCACTACTGTTGGTAGTTACACTTCGTATGATGTTAGCGAAAAAGAAAGGCGTGCTGCATTCTTCTACATGTACGCTAATATGGAAGAAATGAATGAATATTTCAAGTAAGTGTTTCTCCTACACTTATGCTTTTCACCATATTTTCCGACACATGTATTCTAAAAGGTTCTCTTTGTCGTGTAGTATGTTCGACAAGCAAAATTGAAGACATAGACACCAACCCACGAGCAAGCAAATAGAACATATTCGACGGGAAGGAATAAACGGGGGATCTAATTTTCTCTCCTGGTTTCAAGATCATGTAACGTTTTCTCGATAACTAATCAATGTTAACAATGTTTTCTTATAACTTAAGAATGCTTACGTTTTCTAATAACTCCATATCTTGGACAGTGCCAAAAAGATGCCAACGTCCATGAAGATTTGCGACAACTATCCCGTGGAGTGGTTAATGTTAGAAGCTATGGTCGATATGACGTCAACGGCTTTCGATTCCGTACAACTCAATTTGAATCTCTTCGTCCTCTTGTGGCAACATGTAATACCGGGGTTGTGCTGAGGGCAACCGATTCGCAAGATCATGAAACGCAGCACTACAGGATTATTAAAAAAATCCTTGAATTCACTTTTGTCGCAAACAAGCCAATTCGAGCGGTATTCTTTGACTGCGAATGGTTTGATTCCATTCGTGGAATTCGAGTAAACGAATTTGGCATGGTCGAAGTAAAACACAAGGAATGGTTGAAAGGATTCGATTCATTAGTTCTTGCAACCAAGTAGAGCAAGTGTACTATCTACCTTATCCATGCAATAAATTCAAAGCTTGGTGGGTGGTACGTAAGGTGAATCCTCGTGAGCGGTTATACGCTCCAGGAGATGATGATTACCATGACGAAGCTGAGGTTGATTGTGTCTAGCAAGAGGAAGAGTTTCCAGACTCCTTCTCAGTCGAGCCCGGTGTAGGACTCGATAACTTAGTTGGAGACGCTCAAGATATCGAGGCTAGCACGGAAGCGGAAACAGAATCAGAATCAGAAACTGAAGATATTGATGACATAGTCGAACCTGCTGATTTGCGCAAACGAAAACGATATGCGGAAGAAGAAGATCGATGGGCTGGTTTAAGGAGTAGGGTGCATGATCGTGATGTGATGAATTTTGAAGTAACGTTTTATTCACTAATTTAACATTATTTTTGTATATTATCTTTGCATATTAATCATTTATTCCTTGCAACAATATGTCGTCAAAGGGGAAGGGGAAGGGGAAGCCAGTGAGAGGGTTTGAGCCGCCAGCAGACCCTTGCTCAGGGAGCTCGTTCCTTTCTAGCCGACGTGAGCTCTTTCTGGCACACGCTCCACCCTCAGCTGTCATGTGCTTTCAGCGGACAGAGGTAAATTTTAGTTACAATAAAGTTATTTTTGAAATTGCAATTGTTATTAATTATTAATTGTCAATTTTTTCCTTTTGTGCTGTCTGACTCAGAGACTTCTGAGTCAGAGTCAGAGGCTAGGGGGCCGCTACAGGAGCCTGACTCAGAGGCTAGGGGGCCACTACAGGAGCCCTCTAGCGCTAGCCTCCCTTCGGAGCCGGCTAGCGCTAGCCTCCCTAGGCAGCCGGCTAGCCTTCCTGGAGGCTCCGGGGGTTCCGCAGAGCCTTCAGGGTCACAGGACGCGGCAGCGTCACAGCAGAGGCGACGGACGAGGAGGACCCACTTTGCGGCTCCTCCTCCGGTTACTACTCAGCGGACCACGATCCGTCCTGTTGGAGACAGGTATAAATATTGTATATAGTATATTAAATATTAGATGTTGTTTTCCTTTACTTAATGATTTAATATATTTTGTAGATGTTGGTACGACTTTTTGTTCACGGGGGCCGAGAAGCACCACAGGCAGGTTAACAGTGTCCTCGGTGCTATCATCAAGTTGCACTACCGCGGTGTAATTGACGGTTTTCCTGCCCTATCGTGGGATGACTACGCTCGGGTCTCTCACCCGGTGCACGGCACGGTTCAGGGAGCCGTGTGGCACGATTTTATGGTAAGTTTAACTGTTTCATTTTTTCAACTCGTTTGAATTCTTAATTGCATATCACTTAAATATTTGTTTGCTTAAAGCTGATGTACCAAGTAGAGGAACCGGGCATGGAGGACCACGCGAGATGCGTGTTCAGTTACAACGCTCGGAAGCTCACGACGGCGGCGTTGTCGTACGCCCGGATTCAGGCCATCAACGCGTACTACAAGCGGCACCCCCGGGAGCAGGACCAGGAGCAGCAAAGGGGTGTATTTAGGAAGTACTCGGACTCCTACTTGACAGAGGAGCAGTACGCGGAGGTAAGTTTTTAATATTGTTAAATATTTACAATATCTACATATGTTAATTGCGTTGATGAAAAATGAAATATGTGCAGGTTAGTATTTCCTGGTTACAGGGTAACATCGAGGCGTACTTATCTCTCTGTCGGTACTGGGCTAGCGACGCTTTCATCAACAAGTCCATGAAGGCTAGACAGTGCCGCATGGGTTCCGAGGGCAAGCACAACTATGGCGGCGACGGCTACTTGCGTTTGGCTAAATGCATGGTAAGTACCTTTTTATTTTATTTATGTGTTCCTAATATATTATTTATCTCACTAACACGGCTGTACAGGAGCGAGAGATGGGTCATGAGCCGACCCCGACCCAGGTTTGGAAGAGAGGTCACAAGGGAAGTGACCCTTCTCAGCCAGGGCAGTGTAGTCAGGTCGCAGTCGACCGACTGGTAAGTGATCGATATTCATCAATTTCATTATAACTAATACTGTTATTGACATGCTTACACGATTTATTTGTTTTGTAGACAAAGTACGCGCAGGAGGTTGCGAAGATACACGGTGCGGATTACGATTGGGAAAGCGCGCCGATCGACCCCTAAGTCGCGTACGCAAGCGGAGGCGGGAAGGCCCAAGGACGATGAGTTCTTCGTGTGTTTCATTTCTTTTTCAATTAATCTTCTTCTACTTAGTGTTTTCATTGTTTTGCAGGTTTGCCATTTTTGATGGAGTTGTTGACTCGAGGTCGACGCAACCTTTGAGAGGCGCTTCATCGTCGCAGGCTTCGACCGTTGGGACCAGTGGTCGTCTCTCGCAGACCCAGCTGGAGCTCCAGGCCATGAGGGAGATGCTGACGCAAACTCAGGCAGAGCTGGAGAGGACGAGAGCATAGGCAAGGGAGGAGCAGCAAAGGACGACCTTAATGATGGCCCAGATGCAAGCAGCGGTGGCGGTAAGTAATTTAAAGTATCGTAGTTAAATTTCACAACACTTCAATAACATATATCTTCTAATATCTTGTAATGGCAGGCTCTTGCTCGACACATCGGTCAGGACATCGAGATTCCTACGCTTCCGCCGCAGCAGACACCGGAGCAGGTAATATTGTTTATCCCTCTTTTTGTTTTCTGTGCACCCTGTTATTGTGAGTTTTAGCCTTAGCCTGTTCTAATTATGGACTTCTAATTTATCCTAATTATGATTCTTTTGCAGGGTTCCGGAACGCGTCGAGATCCCGGAGGCAGTGGAGGGGCTAGCGTATAGACACCGAAGTAGGTGATAAACTCTCTCTTTAATATTGTTGTATCCATTTTAGTATTTTACATAGAGAGATAAGGAGGTATAACATAGAGGTAGATCTTGATGACTTGTCAGATATTGATTCCTATAGTGGTGAGGAAGTTAAGTGTAATCAAGCTTTTGGTGGGTAATACCATAATATTAGAGTTGGATTGCTTTACATTAAGTCATGCACCTGGCTATCACATAAGGTTTCAAGAGGTAATTTAGCATGACTGTCAAAAAATATCAAAGACCACTACATTACCTCTTGAAACCTTCTGTGATAGCTCAGGTTATGACTTAATGTGAAGCAATCCAACTCTAACATTATCACTGATGTTTTTGGACTCTAATGTTATCATTGAGTTGACATTGATGCTTACTAGTGACTATGTTTCTTTTGCAGGGTTCAGAAACACGCCGAGAAGATCCCAGAGGCAGTGGAGGAGCTAGCGTGTAGCCTGGTGGATGTTTTGGAACTTAATTTGCAACTGTTTTGTGTTCTGTATAGTGTTCTATATATCTGTGTATATTTGTGTACTGTTCTGTGTTCTCGCCATCGAGCGAGGTTGTCAATTTCTGTTTTTAAAAAAAATTCGAAAACTTAACTTACGTCGGCTATGGAAAAGCCGACTTAATTTAGCCCAGTTTAACTTACGTCGGTCAGACTATACCGACGTAAGTTAAACCACTTAACTTATGTCGGTTTGGATCAACTGACGTAAGTTAGACCACTTAACTTACGTCGGTTTCGAATCAACCGACGTAAGTCTTCCGGCCCAGCCCAAGGCCCATCTCGCCACTTAACTTATGTCGGCTTCTAAAGACTGACGTAATTAAGGTAACTTACGTCGGTGGCCGACCTAAGTAACCTTAATTACATCCAAAAGTCTACGTCGGCCAATAGCCGACGTAAGTAAAGGAAAACCGACGTAATTAAGTTACTTACGTCGGTTTATGACTTA
Source organism: Tuctoria greenei (assembly GCA_036927565.1). Taxonomy (NCBI): domain Eukaryota; kingdom Viridiplantae; phylum Streptophyta; class Magnoliopsida; order Poales; family Poaceae; genus Tuctoria; species Tuctoria greenei. Next base: position 157,897,207 of record JAYESD010000004.1, on the reverse strand, counting down.
CTTACGTCGGCTTTAGCCGACGTAAGTGATCGATATTCCTGTAGTGTAATGACTGGTTCATGCGAGAATAGGCCAGGACCACAGTGCCATCACAAGGCCAAGTATGGGTGCAGCTTAGCCAATTAATTAGGAGTATTACTAAAATCGATTTGGATCATTTGGAGGAGCGGAGAATGTGAGTCAGTTGGGTTTGCAATAGAGGCGGGACTGCCCTGGGATCCGAACGGCACAAGAGGGGGGCCTTAGTTGTATGTGCTTAGTTGGAGGCATCACCACCAGTGAAACCTCAGTGGGTCTGAATAGTACTCCCTTTGTAAAGGCTATTTTGTGATCTCTTGGCCATACTACCTAAGGAAGTGTAATTGGCATAAGGGAGGTTTTTTTAGTCACCGACGGGTGATGAAATCACGAACTTGTGGGTAAAATGGTACAACCTCTACAGAGTGTGAAAAACTATCATGATAGCCGTGCTCCTGGTTATGAGCACCTGGACAACTTCCATGATTAGAGGAAGAATGGGATTTGGGATGGATTAGTCATGGTTATGGTTTGAGTTGTGATAATTGAATATGGTCGATGATGATGGTAAGAACTTGGTACTTGGATGGATAATTATTGATGGATGTGACACAATGGTAATTGATGGTATTGGACTCATAATTGGTAATTATTGGGGTTATGATGGGATTACATCACATAGACATAGTGTGATGCTTTTTTTATCTATTTTAAATGTACTTTTCAGTAATTAGCCATTATTTATTATCAATTCCTTGTTTTAGCTACATGTCATATTTTTCCTCACTTGTTGAGTACGACATGTACTCACCATTGCAATTCCCCCACCAACAGTTTCAGATGATGTTTGGGAGTATCTTGAGGATAATGCGAAGTATTAGGTTGTGTGCTGTCGTCGAATTGCCTGTGGTGTTGCTTGGAGCCGCGCTACCTTATTTGCTTAGTTTGCTTAGTTGCTTAATTAGATTATTTCCGCTATATTAGTTTCAGAACTATTAATAATGATCATTAGAGCTGTAATTTGAGAATTTCTTGAATATTGTAATCAAAGTACTTAATTAATCTATGTTGTGGTAAATTTTCTGTATATTGTTTGTGATGCATTCGTGTATGTGTGTTAAACATCCTAGGCACACATATACTGCACTTGGTTCATTTTTGGAACTGGGTGTCACAAATTGATACCAGAGCGACCGTAGGACGCAACCTAGATAAAATAGACACTTTAGAGCACCTAGGAACACTCAGGAGACGTTGTGGTTTGTTTGGTGTGCTGATTGCTATGTAATGTTTGCTTGTGTGCTTAGTAGAGTATTGTGGGATGCTTTAGCGCTTGCCACATCCATATAGGCTAGTATAGGTAGTTGCTTAGTTTCATATCTCTTGATGCATATAGTTGGGAACGTTTTATAAATTCTTCTCTCCTGCTCTTTCTTCAAATGTCGAGGACTCGAAACCAAAGGAAAGCCAATGAGAATGAGGAGGACAATGGGGCACCTCAAAACAACAACAATGGACCTGGACCTGAGGCTGTCAACCTTCAGCAGTTGTTGGCTATGCAAAATCAACTTATGCAGGCTGTGATGCAAACTTTGGGATAGCTGCAGGACAACAATCAAAACCAGCCCCATATGCCTCCACCACCGCCACCCCCACCGCCTCATAACAGGTTGGGAGAGTTTATGAGGACTAAGCCACCCACTTTTGCTCATGCCAATGATCCTATGGAAGCTAATGACTGGCTGAAATCTGTGAAGAAGAAGCTTGATATTGTGCAATGTAGTGGTAGGCGGAAGGTCCTTTTTGCTTCCCATCAGCTAGTTGGTGCGGTTGCAGATTGGTGGGACTTGCTATGCAATGCTATTGATATATCCTAACGTGCTACTAACAATTCATCCCTATCAGTGGTGCCAAAAATGTTTGTTGGTTGGTTTTATATTATACATCTATGTCTAATAGCGCACAGAAACTATCGATGTAACATTTCCCCTTTAAAGAGTATTCCCAAAGGGTGTCATTTATATTTTCCCAAAAGAAGGCTACATGGAAGTAAAACAATCATCAAATGGAAAGGCTAGGTTGGCCTAGGTAGGGTTCTAGCAATGATGGGTTATTTCATAAGTGGAGCTAGTGTGACACACACAAGAGCATCCTATCCTAAGGGGACAAATGAGGTAATAGAGGGACTAGGCTAAGAGTTAGGTAGATATTCCTACTATGCTTCTAATGTACATATACATAGTCTAAGTTAGTTCCTATATATTATATTAATTATGAATTATCATGCTAAGTGGATTAACACATCGGGCATGGGTTTACCCCTAGCAACACTAGGCGACTTCCACCAAGAGCCCGTGGCATAGCCGAATGCGGAGGATTACAAAGGACAGGTAGGGCTGTCGCCACCCACTGCCTACCTCTTCAATCTGTGGGCATACGAGACATTCAACGCTACTCTCTATCATAGCACCATGCTAGCATATTAAGTAATTACCTTAAGATTCTTAGCACAAGCCATCCTAAGGCAATGAACTAAATCATCGTTGAACCAATGTTAATTCATGGCATAAGTGATTCATATTAACATAATCATATAATAGCTAATTATACTATAGTGGAGGTTTATAGTGTTTATGATGATGTGATAAGAATGGTATAGCACAATCATAAATACTACTCCTACCACATATATGGAATTCACAATCAAACAAGAAACGCTTCATACAAGTATATAAACAATAGAAGACTAAAGATATCATCTTTATTATGAATTAAGATATAAATACAAATAGGAACATGGGAGACATACCTTTCTCAATTGGGAAGAGACTCCTTCTACTCCTCTCCTACTTGGACTATGGACTAGAGGCTCTCCTCTCTACAGCATATACTCCTATAAACCTATGGAGAGTAGTGGATACAATGGATGAATACTCAAGTGGTGTGTGTTGAAGTGAGGGGTGAGGGATCCTATTAATAGCTCGGAGAAGGGTCAGTTCCCTCCACCAAAAGTGCGTGAATCAGTAACCCCTGACCTCTTCAAGGCGGGAGGAGCCAACACATGACATTTGACCACGTTTGGTGGCAAGACCTAGTCGGCCGACTAGGGGGGTCAGCCGACCTGGTCTTGGCCCCGTTGGGGTTGTGCTTCCTCCAGGTCTCTGCCAGGTGGATCCTATTCCGTTATATGGGTGCTACACCATTGGATGGCCTCGGATACTTCTATTTGTGGGTCATTTGATCCATGTGGTGCCACGTGTTGTCGCTTGATTGGCCCCTGATACTTCTGCACCTGATTGACTCTCCAAGAAGGCTAATCCCTGCAAGTGCAACCAAGAACACAAGCAAGAACAAGGTAGAAGTAATCTGAATTGCTAAGTTGGGGTCTCACAAACCGATGAACGGCGAAACTGCGTATAACAGATTAATCTAAGCAAAACCCAATTGTTTGTGGCAGCTACTATGGAGTATATATAGGTGGTAGGACGTCCAAGGGGGTGTTGGGGTCGTGATCTAACCCTAATACACAAAAATAAGAGATGTCGACTTGATATAAGGCCCAATGTCCCAATATGGTGGACCAACATCCTGATAGATTCTAAACTCGATTTTGTTTTGACAAGTTCCATAGACTCCGAAGGAATTTTAAAATGGTACCAGCGACATTAGAAAGTTTATCTTCTCCTCTTTCTATGCATATGTAGAACGTCAAAAAACGGAGAACGTATGCATCCTGGGCCTCCATTTTAGTGTGAACTGCTACTAGACTCCGAGTTGGACACAATTCTGAGTTGGACTCGGTTTCCATCTTGTTTAAACGTATTCTTTTGTCCTCCATGCCCCTAAACCTTCCTCCAATTACTCCTTAAACATTTCCATGTATCCTAATCACAATTAAATTATTAGGTAGCAATCTATTCTCAAAAATATATAAGGAAACATATAAGAATGAGCTCACCTAAAAATTAATTGTTGTGTGTGAACTCTATTGATTGCGTTTTGTATGTCCAATGGAGTGATGTTTGTGTCCATAGAAATGATGTCCTCATCACTCACTTTGTTCCGGAAGGCGTTATGATCCTAAAGAGGCGGGAATTTGAGAACCTAAGGCAAGGAAAGTCAAGTGTGTGTGAGTATCCAAATAAATTCACTCAACTCTCAAGGTATGCTCTAGAAGATGTCAACCGGGACAACGACAAGTAGTATTTATACATGAGAGGCCTAAACATTGAGATTCAAGTCCAATTGCTCAATTTTGACTATGCAAATTTCTAGAAGCTTGTGGATAAAGCTATTGTGGTTGAGAACAAAGTTCGTGAGATGGAGCAAGACAATAAGAGAAAGGTGTCGTATTAAGGACAACCACAAGGAAGTAATGTCCGCCCCTGCCTTGCACCACCAAATGCACCATACTATAACCCCTCTGCTCCTGCATATCGCGCTACTATCCCACTATGCCTAGCTCAGCCTATACAGCAACGCCCCACTATGCAAGCCCCTCGCCCTACAATGCCACATGCGGCCGCGCCAACTTTCCTGCTAATGCTCAAAATCAAGTTTGTCCAAACAATTCTGGTGCAGCAAGCCATGGTCAAGGGAACAATGCTCGAAGACAGAACCCAAGACCGAATGGAGGAGCGTCAAAAGATAACCGTGGACCTTAGAATTTTGTTCGTGGCAAGGTGAACCATGTCTCTACAGAGGAGGCCCAACAAGCGGATGACGTGGTGATTGGAATGTTTCTCGCAAACTCCAACCTGACGACTATGTTATTTGATTATGGAGCATTGCATTCATTCATTGCATCAAAGTATGTTGCCAAGTATGGTTTTCTCATATCTCATATGAAGTATACTTTGTTGGTTAAGTCTCCTGGAGGGGAGATGAGGACAAATACAATATGTCCAAAAGTAAGCCTTAGAAAAGGGGGTAGACTTCTTCACCAACCTTATTATTTTGGATTCTCAAGGACTAGACATAATACTTGGTATGGACTGGTTAAGGAAGCACAATGGGATAATTCAATGTGACACAAAGACGGTAATGTTGACAAATGAATAAGGGGTCAACATAGAGTTTGAAGCATCTCAACACCCACCAAAGCAAGTGGAGCTGAATCAAATGGACGGTGCAGCAATTGAGGAGATTCTGGTGGTATGCGAGTTTTCAGATGTGCTTCCGGATGATTTGCCAGGTATTCCACCTGATCGTGACATTGAATTTGTTATCGAGTTGATACCTGGAACTGCACCTATAGCTAAGAGGCCATATAGGATGCCTCCTTGGAGTTAGTGGAGCTCAAGAAGCAAATTCAAGAGCAACTAGAAGGGTTTCATTTGCCCAAGGTCTTCGCCTTGGGGAGCACCAGTGATTTTCGTAGATAAAAAGGATGGATCCCAAAGGATGTGTGTGGATTACCGAGCTCTCAATGAGGTGACAATCAAGAACATGTATACACTACCCCACATCGAGGATTTGTTTCATCAAATGAAGGGCGCGGCGCCTATGTCTCCAAGATTGACTTGAGGTCAGGCTAGTTCCAAATGAAGATCAGACCGTCCGACATACCCAAAACGGCTTTCCAGACACGGTATGGGTCTTAGAAGTACATCGTTATGTCTTTTAGATTGATGAATGCACCTGCATACTTCATGTATCTCATGAATAAGTTCTTCATGTAATATTTGGATAAGTTCGTGTTAGTGTTCATTAATGACATCATGATCTACTCGAAGAGTGAAGAGGAGCATGAAGAGCATTTGAGGCTCACATTGCAGAAATTAAGGGAACACTAGTTGTATGCCAAATTCAGCAAGTGCCAATTTTGGTTACGAGAAGTATCATTCTTGGGCCACATCATCTCGGGACGAGGAGTATAGGTTGACCCAGGAAAAGTTATAGATGTGCTAAAATGGGAGCCACCGCAAAATGTGATGGAAATCTGGAGTTTTCTTGGAATGATTAGATATTACCATCGGTTCATCAAGGATTTCTCCATAATAGTCAAGCCCATGACTGAGTTGTTGATGAAGGAAAAAGCATTCCAATAGACTCAAGCTAGTAAGGACAGTTTTGAGGAGACAAGAAGAGGTTGACAACAACACCCATGTTGGTTTTGCCGGATGTGAGCAAAAGTTTTGATATCTACTGCGACGCATCAAGACAGGGACTTGGATGTGTGCTCATGCAAGAAGGTCAAGTGTTAGCGTATGCATCGAGGCAGTTGAAGAAACATGAGCAGAATTATCCTATGCATGATCTCGAACTTGTAGCCGTAGTGCATGCTTTGAAGATATTGAGATATTACATTCTTGGTCATAGGTGCGAGATTTATACGGATCATAAGAGCCTCAAGTAATTCACAAAAATGGACCTGAATTTTAGGCAAAGAAGGTGGTTGGAGCTCATCAAGGATTATGATGTTGGAATCAATTATCACCCGGGGAAGTCTAATACCGTGACCGATGCTTTGAGTCGAAAAGGAGTAAGTCACCAACTCACGATTCGAGAGTTACCATCCGAGCTATGCAAGGAGTTTGAACACCTGAATCTTTGATTTGTGAATGAGATGGTAATAATGGAGTTAAATCCAACCTTGGAGCAAGAAATCCAAGAAGGTCAGTGTAAAAGCCCACATTTGAAAAGAGGAAGAAAAAAAATGCGAACTTGAAATATTTTAAGTTGAATCAAAAGTTCAAAATAAGATGAAATATTTTACTAATAAATGATGTCAAAAATTTTGGACTTCTTAAACCTTCAAACTAAATAACAAATTGTGAGTGTACGATTGCACTTAAGCAAATAACTTTTAAAAAGAGAAAATACCAAATATAATTAAAAATACAAAGTCAAATATAAAGCTAAGCCAAAGATCTAGATAATAATAATAGCAAATATAAAATCCTAAGCAGGGGTGTTCTAATTAGTTATTAAATTTAGAGGCGGAAAAGAAAATATAATCTAGTGTACATGTGAGATTAAAGTAAATCAAACTCTAAAAGAGATGATTCTAATTTGAATTCATATTTTATATTCAAATAAGTCAAATTTCAATTATGAGTTCACCAATGTGTTCACCATGTTTTAGATGGCAGCCCTACTAAATTTTGTTATTTTTAGACATCATTTACTATGTTAATTAAAAATCAAGCCACATAAGAGTAGATTTGAATTCAAATTTAAACTTCAAACATAACTCAATCAAATATCAGATTGAAGTTCAAATTGGGGTTCCTGATATTTGATTTTCCTTGGCTGCCAAGTTTGTGCATTTTTAGTGCTTGTTTGATAAGGTACTTAAATCAAGTGTGGGATAAGAAGCAAGCAGTGGGTCCCACATGTCATCCAAAGAAGAGTCTCTATTTTTCCTCCTCCTTCCCAGCGTGCCACAGCGCCGCATGCAATCAGGCAGCTGCCTGCTTCACCCATCAATCCCAGCTGCAAATCATTCACACAGATAGTTTTTACTCTCCTCCTTATCCTCCCTTCGCCAGCATAAGGTGAAAACTAGCTTCTGTTCTTCTCCCCAACGCAGGAGCTTTGCTCTTCAACATCTCTCTGCGCCGGCGTGAATCAGCAGAACGCAAAGCATTTGGTCCCTCTCTCTCTGAGTTTTCTTGTTCCTCAGAGTGTTGTGCACTCCTTTGATGTTCTCCTTGGCCAGCTCAAACATTATCAAAGGAAATATCACTGTTCCTGAGGCTGTCGAGCTGTCCTCTGTCCCGCACCAGAAAATCGACCGCTAGGAGCTCCCTTCAAGTCTTTTGCTGAGCCATCGCAACGAGATTCGAGTCATTTGTTCTGTTTTGATTCTCAACCATGCTCTGCGCAGCTCACTCAGCAGGTTCATGAACAGCCCAGGTCACCTCGACAGAGTTTTCTTCATTCTTGTGCGCCCTTCCTCTGTTCTTCATCGATGTTGCTCTGCTCCGACAATAATCCAAGCACCACGGTGGGTTACGATTCTGTTTCTTCGTGTTTTGAGCTTCCCAACAGCCCCTGCACATCTCTCTGACTTATTTCCTGTTCAGTTCGTTCTTCCACGGTGCTGGCTTCCTGTTCGACGATATGCCCTCAAAGAACTGAAGTCGACACCTCTGGACACTACGTCTGGTGCCAGTGCAGACTTGGTCGCGATTGCAGTCCTGCCTCCAGAACCGACGCCGGTTTCACCACTGCCTCGGTCATCGACACAGAAGGCACGCAGCAGCATCGTCGTCAACAACAACCCCAGCATCAACTCTGCCGTCGAGACTGCACTGACACCACATAAGTTACTACCATGCACGCTGGATCCCTGGCTATTGAACCGCCTATAGCCTTCCACGACCTTTCATGAACTGTGTACTACTGTCCTGTGCGATGTGTCATCAGCTGTACCATTTGGGAGGCGCTGGGAGAAGTCCTGGGCTATAGTGCTGCGCAGCAGGGGTCCGTGAGCTGGCAAACTGATGGTGTCTTTTTGTGTGCTTGCATTGTCTGAGAAGCCTTCACTGGGTATTCAGCGGAGGTGTTTGACCTTTGCTGGTCCAAATCTCAGGTAATGTGCAACACTGCTTCTGTGGATTTCTTTTCAATTTTAATGTGTAAATTTTAATTCAGTGTACCTCCACTTAGCGGAGACTTTTATAATGTAGAATGACTGGCATCAGGAATTAGAATATGATTCATAGGAACTAGATCTCATAATAGTTCATTATTAATAAAACACAATAGCTATTACCAGCTTAAGTCATCAGGTACCAGCTAGCCTGGTTTGCTGAGTATTGAGCTTTTGTGTGAACAATTTTGTGTTGCAACTACGTAACTTGGCACCTGAATCTACTTAGTGCTACTGAGTGCACTAATTGTGGAAAATGGACCTGCTCGCATTATGACATTTGGATTGAACCAGTGCCCTGAACTGATAGCATGAATTTTATTTATCACTTGCAGGGGAACCTTACTTAATTGCCACCACGTTAAATTATATGCTCTACTGACCATAGCTCCACACAAGGTCCCTTAATTGCTCCCAGTTATATCAAATTTCTCCATAATGTCAATTAATACACATTCCCATTAAGCCCTAACCTCTTCAAACGAGCCACACATATTGAACAGGGACCAGGACCTGCAAAAGTATGAATCAAAATTGCTCATTCTTATCATGTAAAGTCCCATCGTAGATGCATAATAAATTCAGACCTGAGATAATAAGCTACAAGGGCATAAGTTCACAATAATTGATATTCATAATGTTCTATATGAATGGTTAAGTTAGTAAACTGTATGCATATATCAAATGGTGTAGGTTCAATATAGTAAACATCACTGTTCAGAACACCATTGTGACGGTAGGGAAAATTAATTTATCGTTATAGTTGACCTTGTGATACGTGATAGGTTAGGGGTGGCACCGATTGAGGAGAAGCTAGTCGAACATCACCTACGGTGGTTTGAGCATATCCAGCGGAGATCTTTAGAAGCACCGGTTAAACGTGGGAGTATCAAGAGTAGAGAAAATTCTAGAAGGGGTAGAGGTCGACCAAGGTTGACATGGCAGGAGGCGGTGAAACGAGACTTAAAGGAGTGGGACATAGCTAGAGATTCGGCTCATGATAAGACTGCATGGAAATTAGCAATTCATGTGCCAGAATCATAGTGTATTCGTATTTTGTTACTCTATTCTTCTTTCATAATAACTCATTTCTAAAATAAATAAAATGTAGAATTTTATTTTATTTGTATTGTCTTTTTACTCTCATCTTATTTTCTATTACTTTTCTTCAAAAATTGTTGGATTTCATCTCTAGCCGACCCCTATTTGTTTGGGACAAAGGTTTAGTTGTTGTTGTTGTTGATAGTTGACCCTGTGAAGATGAGTTAAATTTTGGGGCTATGAACTATAGTTAAGGTTACTGTTCCAGATCCTATAACCTTGATGCCATTATTTCAGCATATCCCTGTACCGCTACTAAATAAAACATGCCAAACCATGAATCTGCAATAGGAGGAGGAGCTAACCACATATTGTTAATGCTAAAATTCTTATTTACCTAGCACCGGATAATGACCCTCAACCTATAGACTGTTTAGAGTAGTCTCGAAACTGCATAAGAAGGTGCGTCCAACTTGATAGATCCATGCAACTAGATATGTATAACAGTCTTACTTGCATTGCAAACAAATTCACTAATTGAAATCCATTAAGTAACCTCATATCCATTACTAAACATAGGTACCTTTAAACCAAAAAAATTAGTGCAAGTTTTGATCTGTTCTTGTTGCTGTGAACAGCAAGGTCCTCTTTTGGCCCTAGTAGAATCTGAATCTTCTCTTGAATTACGAATAATTCTCTCTATGAAATTGCTAAGTTGCATTTGGTTAATTATGCATCTTCATCTCGGTAGTTTACATGACGATGAAGAACAAGGAGCAGCACCATATAGAGGAGGAGTGGAGCAACATGGACTTGCTGCAATGATATTATTCTTCGGCAGCAAAAGAAGTGTTTGAAGTCAGGAATCATTGAGAAGATTCATTCAGAAGATCAGCACTGACTATTATTGACATTTCCTAGTTGCAATTCAAGGCAAGCCCCGGTTTACATTTAAGTGCCTTTCTAAAGTTTTGGTTTTATCACTATGTTGACTGGTATATGAATTGTGCATTAGATCTAATGCGTTTCAATACTCCAAATGCATGACCCAAAATCGCATGGAGTGTATGGGCAGATTTATAGCTCCACGCGTAGAATTGTCATGCTAATGTTGTAAGGAATCCGGTAGAAGTTGAGTGGTTGGAATCCACTCGCGAGATAGCAATATTGTCATTTGGGATTAGTTATTTTAGAGAATGGTTTATGAACTGAATATGAGACCGGGCAACAGGGTAGGATGTGTAGTTCTGCTTGTGTCGGTTAAGGACGGATCTGTATACCGCCCTGCTGAGCAAGTTTGAACTGTACCGGAGTCATACTGGATATATAGGGTCCAGGAAACCGATGTACCTTGAGAAGTCTTTGTTGAGACTTTTTCGATCGCCTCAGGCTTTTGGTCGTAGCACAGTAGACGAAAACTCGCTCATGACATCTTCACAGTGGAAGGTGCATCGTGAGTCAAAATACTGTCCTGGACGATTGAATCGATTCAACTTGGGCAGAACTTGGGAAAGGTTGTTGCGTATGATGTTCGCGTAGTGCACCTACGTGACATCCAGTACGGGCGTACGTGTCATGTATTCTGGGTATCTTGATTCGAATCGCAGTCCCTCGTGGTTATGAGTACCACTTGTTTATTGAGTTGTGACGTAGTAATAAAAAGGAGTTGGAAGAATATGAATATAATCTTATGAATAATCTTTTGTATTGTAACCTTGGCTGAATTAGATATAGCATAATTAAAATTATCATTTTCAAACATTTAAACTTGAATGAATCTTATGCAGCTTTGGGCAAGTATAACTTTGGATGAAGTGCTTCTTGTTTGATTGTGGAGTTCATTATCATGCATGCCCACTGATTTCCCAATTGCTACTTGAGAACTAGCAACTAAGGATTTACTTCTGGCGAGTTCATTTCTGCAAATTCAGCTTCCATTCTTTAAAGTTTCCAGCATGTAGAGTTTCATGCCTTAGGTGAGACGGTTAAGTCTTGCTGAGCTTTTGTTCTCACGGTTGCTATATTTGTGGTTTTGCAGGTTTACTTTTATTATTATTGTAAGAGGTTGTATGTGAGACCTCGAGCTGTCGAGATGTATCTCCCACGTGACCCCACGCCGCTACCTTATGATCTTCATGTTGCTAGTGAGAAGCGTCTGCGGACTTGGACGACTTCTCTTGTGCTTAGATAGGTTGACAGTGTGAGTATGTACTTTCCACTGCGTGTGTACTGCTGTTGTATACTATTTTGTAAATAATATCTTATTATGAAATTAAAACTTTGTATCTTTACTATGTCTTTTTGTGTGTGCTGTTGGGTGCAGCATCGCGAGGCACCACCCAACATGATTTCTGGAATGTCGGTACCCTGGTCCCCACAGTCTGGTATCAGAGTTGCATTGGGAATATCACGCTCGAAAAGAGCCTATTTTTGAAAACTTTAAAGTACTCGAGTGAGGATTAGTCTATATGCCCACATAAGGACTATAATAGCATGGTTATTAAGGTGGCAATACTAACATATATATTATTATATTTTGTAACGACGCTCCGACGTTAGGTAAGAGGTAAGGTACGCCACCGCAAGCAGATCAACTGTGGTAAGCTCTCTGTACGAGAGGTAGTACAATGATTGTCCCCCGTGTCTTGGCACGAGAGTTAATATGAGTCTCTGAAACTTCTCATGATTCTGGGAACATATGAAAATGTTGTTCCCCGGCATGCTTCAGGCAAAAGCGAGGATACCCCATCGTGTGGTCAAAAACACGAAGTATGTAACTCTTGAACGTTCAATGTTCAATGGGCCATACGCAACGCTGATCCCTAGCGCAAGAGATAAATAATTTGGGCACCTATCGTGCGGTTGGAAAGCACGTAGTGTGTTTTTTAATGAACATGCGAAAGCACCTCCTACTAGTGCAACATTAGTCAAAGACGTGGGACCCCCATCGTGTGGTAGAAAACTCAATCATGTACCTCGAGACGTGGCTCAGCTCGGGGCAGCCCGTATGGAATGATATAAATTATTATGAGTGTCTGGAATGATCGCCCGTGTGGGCTTTGCCATACGGCACCATAATGAGTGTTCTGTAAATTGAGTGTCTTATGTAGGTACACTAATCACGTGATCCTATTGCGCTTAGAAAACATTTGCGAGTGACCGTTTACAGTGCCACCGTTTTATATGTATATGCCGGTTATAATCTGGTTAGTTTTTTACATTCGTGAGGCAACATAGTACCGACATCTTTTCTTACTTGCATTACCTCCATTATGAAAAATTGAGTGCGGCCACTATCAAATGAGTATAAAGGTCAAACTTAGGACTATAAAAAACTACTCACCTCTGTTCTTATCCAAGTTACAAGTTTGAATCAAGTTAAACAACTACTCACCTCTGTTCTGATCCAAGTTACAAGTTTGAATCAACTTGGGTATCGAAACTCATCTAAATAGCATCCCCGTGTTTCTGGCAGCAACTATGCTGGACTTTACCAGGGCAACAATATATTTATATGCAACCTAACATAGGTGTCTAATACATGGATGAAAAACTATGAGAGTCCTCTACAATTTTGCTTTTGATCTTTAAGACAAAATTCTAAAGGAAGTTAGTGAAAAAGTCCAAATTTAGAACCTGTACCAGTAACAGAACAGTTTCTGTATGTCTTACTAATCTGACCATAACTCTCTGTAGAAAAGACTCAATAGGGTCATACTTACACCGTTGGAAAGCTGGAGAGATGTACTACAACTTTATAATTTAAAGTTTCCTTGAATTATGTTATTATCTATGTGTTAAACTGTGGTCAAATCAACAATATACAAAGGAGGTGCTGTCAAAATTTTCCCAAAAACCTGTTATCTAACTTATTTTTGAAAAGTCATATCTCTCAAACCAGAAATTATATAAAGGCAAATAAATACTTTTTGGAAATATATAGAAGTCCTCTACAATCTTTATATTCGCTCCAAGACCAGAATTCCCCTCAAAGTTGGTTAATAGTCCACATCACCACAATCTGTCCAGAAACCCAAATCTGGAACTGTTTCTTTACACTTCTGCAATTTGCCCATAGCTTTCCAAATAAAAATTTCTAAGAGGCACATGTTACATTTGTAGAAAGCTTATGAGTCATACTCCAACATGGTAGTTTTGAGCTTTGTTGAATTTGTAGCAGAAATGCATGAAACAATTGGATTAAAGTAGGTACTTCTGAATGAGGTGCTGCTGAAACTGTGATAAAAATCTGTCAACTTTGAACCTACATAACTTTTGATCCTGAGCTGATCTAGGGGCAGGTAAATACTAGTTTGAAAGATAACAAAGTTAACTAAATCATTGATGTTTACCTCAGATCATGAATCCACCATTAACTGACAAAAATTTTAGATTTGTACCAACTGGTCAGAGTTACTCAATACTTGTTAGGAAGTCGTCCGGTTATGCATACGCAATGGATCTGGCCAAACTGTTCAAGTTTCACCTTTCATCATATGGCTATTGGATGTAAGTGTATCTGAATGGTTAATGCAAAAGGTTATGGATGGCTTGGAGCATTACCTGTTCGTTTGTACAAGATTAAATCATTTCATCACAATCGATGACTAGGAGGACCAAACTTCTGCAATGAAGCCGTCTGTTATGCGAAGCTGTTCATGCACAACACATCTCCAGCAGTATATATGGAGTAAGTATTCAAGATCCTACAATGAATCTTAAGGGGGAAGGAGTGCACTAGAGTCAATCAAAGTATTGATCAACCATTCCATCTACACTGGAACACGTCAACACCAATGCATCAGAATACAAATGGATCTTCAAGAGAAGAGGAGATGAAGAACTATTACATAGGACACCTCTAGTGGCGTTGACCCTTTACTTGGTGATGTTCTATCATCAAGCTAAACATGTTAGTTGAGTTCTCACGCTTTGACGCGAAGGTTGGTTTACGTGCTTCAGAGGTTACCCTCCTTGCTACTTTTAAAGACAATCCAACCACTGTAACACCCAAAATTTCAAAAATTTGAAATAAAGGGATTTGAATTAGGAGTGCATCATGTATTTGCCTTTGATTTGAAAATTCAATTTCAAATTTGTGCTAGAATTCATTTGAAATTTGAAAAGAAATTAAAATTGTACAAAGAAATGAAAAAAAGAGAGAAACAAAATAAAAAGGAAAAATCCGCCGCTTGGGCCCTAATCCTACCTCGGCCCAATTCCTTCCCCCTACCCCTTTCCTTTTCCCCTCCCGCCGGCCCAATCTCCTTCCTGGCCCAACTCAGCCTGTGCCCCCCTTTCCTTCCCCTCTCCCTTTCTCTGCGCGTGGACCCCGCCCAAGAAATCGCCAGACTAAAGGCCCCCGGTCCCTTTCCTTAGCATGGTATCACTTTCCATCCCTCGACGCCCTCGACCCCCCTATAAATCCCGGCCGGCGTCACCGTCCCCCCCCCCCCCACCCCGAGCTCGCAACCCTAGCCGCCGCATCAAGGTAATGGCGCCATCTTTCTCATCGCTCTAGCCGATGCCGCTCCTCGAATCCATGCTCAACTTGTTCGCCGTGTCCGTAGGTACTCGCCGAGCATCCTCTTTCGAGGATTTCGTCGCCGTAGCCCTGACTCCGACAGACTCCACCAAAGGCCGCCGCAGCTCGTCATCACCGACGCCCCTCCGCCCCCAATCCGAGCTCCATGACCCCCTCGGTAAGCTTATCTCATCCCCCACTCTCTTTTCCACTGAAGCCGCGCAGTCCGGGCTGCCGATTTGGCCGTTTGGCCAAACGCCGGTGAGCCCCGCTGCCGTGCGCCGCCGCGCGCCGAGCAAGCACTGCGCGCCTGGGTGCGCGCCTCCCTTGGGGCGAGGTGGCCCATCCTCGACCATCAATCTGAGGCCGACGGCTGAGATTAGAAGGGGCGTACCCCTTCGCGCATTTTAAATCTGGGCCGCACGCGTTAGATTCAACAGCCCAGATTCAAATACATTTAACCGTTGCCAGTTTTGCACATGACCCCCTGCGCGAATTTAAATTAATTACAGTTAGGTCATAGAATTTATGGAATAGCCCATGGACTTTAATTTATTTATGTCAGCACTATTGAATTGAATAAACATAGCATCTAAGCCCCTGTTTTCACCATAAATTATGTTTTTAGCCTCTGTAAATTATGATTAACCCCCTGGTTATGTTATAAAATATTTCTAGGCCCCTGTTCATGTCTGTTTTGCATAAAAGCCCCTATTTTAATTGTAAATTACATAAAATCACATGATTACTCTCTCTTTTTGCACAAATCACTTAGGGTATTATTTTATTATTATTTCCTAATCTATTGAGGATAAAATAATGTATTTAATTTTCTGATTGTTCTGAATTCCTAATAAACCCACATAAATACTAAAAACCAAACTTCCACCCACACCACTAATAAAATCTTAACTAAGGACATAGTATTAGCGACGTAATTGCATAGGTTTTCTTTTGTGTTTACTTATTTGTGATGCGCCCATATTCTCTTGTTTCTTATTGTGTGCTGCTACTTTCCATTCCGCATGCGATGATGTATTTAGAGTCGGTTCCCGAGCCGCCTTACGACCCTCAGGACTACCACTTCACCGACCCACTCTCCCAGGAAGGCAAGTTCCTTGACCATTTTGCACCTCTTTTATTAAGTTTTAGTTAGTTGCATGCTTAATAAGTTGAATCCTATTTACTGCACCCTTCCATATAATTCCTTGTCACCGGGTTGGTTTGGGTAGATGTTATTATTACTTTTACGCTTAGTCATGCTTAGTTTTCGGAGGGAATTTCTCTACATACATGTTATACAGTTAATTGTTGTGATCATTTATTGAGATTTGTTGAATTGAATTGTAGTGGATAGGAATCTGGCGGGTTGGTTTGTTTGGTATGGTGCAGGATGCACGAGACCTGGGTTTCGGGATATGAACCTTGCCGGATTCTAAGGACCGGTTTATGGAGGAAGCCACTAAGCTTTATAGTATCGCCACAAGACTGAGTATGAGGCAGCTTGGTCGATTAATTAGGTCTCTCCCGTCGTAGTATTAGTTATTGGATAGTGCGGGGAATTGGTTTAGGGTGTACTGCCTTGGGATCCGCATGGCTCAAGAGGGGGCAACTGGGGTGTTGAGTCGTGGTGTAACGGCTCACACTTTTGTACAGGGGTGAAACCTCAGAGGGCTAGTATGCGTCGGGAGAATTCTTTGTAAATACCTCGTAGTGATCTCCTGGCCTCACACCAAAGGAAGTGTGCAATGTGGTTTGCAACCACAGGCATCAGGGAGGTTTACTTAGTCCACCTGGAAACAGGGGATGAAATCACGGCTTGTGGGTAAAGGGTACATTCTCTGCAGAGATTTAGAAACTGTCATGACAGCCATGCTCACAGAGAAGAGCGTCTTGGTGTCCAATTCATAATTAGTCACTGATTGGGAATGGTGGATTGGTTGGTTGGGACTTGGATTACAAATGGGTTATGGTTGGGTTCATACACTTAGAAGTAGGTGCTAATCAAAGCTAAGGATAGGATGTAATGCTATAGTGCTTAACACAAATTTGGCCTTCCTTTCTAAAAACCCTCATGTCATCTCTTCCCCACTTGCTGAGTACCGTTGGTACTCAAACTTGCTTGTTACTTATCTTTACTCAGTCTACAATGGAGAATAAGTGGAGAATGAAGACTTCTACGCCGATCCGGACGAGACGTTCTAGGCTGGCGCAACCCCCGGGCAACGCTTGTGCATGGGGCCGCTCTAGTTTATTTTCCGCTGCTTTGCTTTGTAATCTTATTTTTAGACCAATGGGTCATTATTGTGAGACATTTATGTATTCGAACGTGACTTGTAATAAATGATATTACACTTTCGTCTACACATGTATGATATGAATCGATCCTGGCATACATGTGGAAGCCATCCGGTTGTCTTGTTGGGACCGGGTGTGACAAAGTGGTATTAGAGCCGTGTTGCCCGTAGGACGCAAGCCTAGTTAGAAAAGGATGACTTAAGGACCCTACTATATTGTAAAAAGTAATTTATAAAGTTGATTTGTATTCCCTATCTTGTCTACTTGTTTTATTTACTCCTTTATTTATATGTTTTGTTACTAACACTCTCCTGTTTCAAAATTTGTAGATGGCCCGCACCAAGACAATCCCCCGTAAGTCGACCGGTGGACTTGTGCCCCCACGTAGGCTGGCCAGTCGCTCTCCAGCCATCGATCCCGACCCCCCGTTGTGGTCCGTTCTGACGGCAGGGCCGCAGGACGACTGCGACTTCGTCTCCTGGCCATACTTCGTGAGGCTGGCTACCGTCACCACAGTCTCTCGCTCTCCTACCACACCACCGGAGTGCAGCGCCCCAACAGGAAGGAGTGGAACTGCAAGATCTACATCTACTATGGCGATGAGTTGGTGAAGACCCACAGCAATCCTGCTTGGAGGAGCTCCCGCTGATATGCGGTGCAGGATGCTAGCTGTGAAGCACCTACCTTTTGGAGTCACGCCTACCGTTTCCATCTGGAGGACATGGTGCACGCCTTCGTTCCGCAGCATCCCAGTGGCACTGCGGGCTTCGTCTCCAGGCACGTGGCAGGACCCCTGGACCTTCCACAGTCTTGTCAGACTGTTGTCGACGTGGCCCAGCTCAGTGCCAGACATCATAGGGCGCAACAGGAGATTCAAGATGGTCGTGACCTCGCCTAGCGCCACGAGGCGGTGATCAGGAGGTATCGCTGGATCAACGATGAGGACCCGGACGACTACGCGTCCAACACTTCAACGTGGACCCCAGACTCTCCAGACCGTCGTGACGGCCAGCATGGGTTGTCTTCTGAGGAGTCTTCTGACGAGGAGCCATCCAGTGTGGCATCTGCCGCACCACCGCTGCCTGCTGCCTCACCACCACACGACCCCGAGGACCCCAACGAGGACGACAATGACGACGAGGACCCGGTGGAGTTCCCACTTGACGACAAGTAGTCCTCGACCTATGCCACGACTCGAGGATAGGCACACCCCCAATTAGTTAAATAAGAGCGATGTAGATGTACTCGTGTAACCTTTAGTTGTGTTACTTCTTTCATGTTTTACTCTTGGTGTGTTGTGTGAGTTGTGGAACGCCTTGGCGACTTGTCCACAACCGCACCTTTTTGATACTTCCTTAATTAGTGAGCTATTAATAAAGAATTCTCTTATGTACTCGTGTTTGTTGTGATTTTTGCATATCGTAATGGTATCGTATAGTAGTCTTCCATTAGTTATAGTAGTACCTAAGACTATATTCTCTTCAGATGGCAGACGGGGGAAGAGGTCGTGGCCGTGGCCTTGGTATGCCCCTCGGTGATGATGAAGCTGGATTCTAGCTACCACAATGGAATGGGAGAGGTGCCCGTGGAGCACCTGCAATGAATCTTATGCAGCAAATGATGGCCATGGAGATGCACATGATGCAAAATTTAACACAAGTTGTGGCCAACATGCAGCAAGCCCAACAAGCCCCTCCACCTCCACCACCAAATCAGCCCCAGCCCCAGCCAGCACCAGGACCCTGATCCCACATGAGAGACTTTCTCCATACCCATCCACCCACCTTTGCCACTGCTAGTGAGCCAATGGAGGCCGACGATTGGCTGAGAACAGTTGAGAGCAAGCTGAGAATTATCCAATGTGAAGAGAAGGTACTGTTAGCCTCGCACCCACTACAGGGACCTGCAACCGACTGGTGGACTGCATTCACTGAAGCCCATCAGGACCCAGATAATATCACATGGGATGAGTTCAAGATTTTCTTCTGAAGTCATTCCGTGCCCGAAGGAGAGGTCCAGGCGAGACATGAGGAGTTTCTCATGCTGAAGCAGGGCCGTATGAGTGTGCGAGTGTACCTGAACAAATTCACACAATTGTCTCGCTATGCACCAGAAGATGTGGACACTGACTCAAAGAAACAGTTTCGTTTTAAGAAGGGGCTTGACAAGGAGCTGAAGTTCACTATGGTTTCCAGTGACTACAACAGTTTCCATAAGTTGGTGGACAAGGCTTCTGAAGTAGAAAGGACCAAGAAAGAGTTGGATGGTGATGACAGAAAGAGGAAGTTGGCTCAAGCACATAGCTTTGGAAATAATGTGCGCCCTCGCTTTGCCCCTCAGCCTGCGGCACCTATGACTCATCCTATGAACTCTTACATGAGCCAAAGGTTCCCAAACTCCTCCTACAGACCACCCACACCATACAACCAGCAGATGCGCCAACCACCACAGCCTCCACGCCAACCAATGCAACCACCTCGCCCAGCAGCTCCAGCACCCCGCCCTAATGGTCAGCCGCAGCAGAACCCTCAAGGAGGTAATAGAGCCCATGGTAACAATGCGGCCGTGCAGTGCTATAACTGTGGTGAGATGGGACATTTCGCCAATCGTTGCCCGAAGAAGCCGCTGCAGCAACATACACGTGGGAGAGTTAACCACGTGGCACTTGAGGAGGCGCATAGTGCACCAGATGTGGTTGTTGGTATGTTTTTTGCCGACTCTCATCTAGCTACAATGTTGTTTGATTCTGGTGCTACGCATTCATTCATATCTAAGGAATTCATGAGGAGGCATGACATGGTAGTGCACTTAATGACTCACCAACATATAGTTCACTCCCATAGGGGAGAAATGATAACACGGCAAGTATGCCCTAATGTAAGGCTTACATAAGGGGGGTAGTTTGCCTAGCAAACCTTATTGTTCTGGAATCTCAAGGGCTAGATATTATCCTGGGGATGGATTGGTTGACCAAGTACCATGGGGTGATCCACTGCGCCACAAGGACAGTCTCCTTGACCCATACCAATGGTACCAAAGTTGAGTTCTCTCCAGATCAAGCTCCAACACAGAGGATCAGGTTAAATCAAACTGAGGTTGCTGAAGAGATCCGAGTTGTCAGTGAATTCCAGACGTGTTCCCTGAGGAGTTACCGGGTATGCCTCCTGGCCGTGAAATTGAATTCATCATTAACCTAGTTCCTGGAACGGCCCCGATATATAAGAGGCCATATAGAATGGACGCTAAATAGTTAGCCGAGCTAAAGGATCACATTAGAGAGTTGTTGGAGAAAGGATACATCCGCCCTAGTACATCACCTTGGGGTGCTCCTGTCATATTCGTGTGTGGATTATCGTGCATTGAATGCAGTGACCATCAAGAATAAGTACCCGCTGCCAAGGATCGAAGATTTTTTTAATCAGCTACGAGGAGCATGTGTGTTCTCTAAGATTGATCTTCGTTCGGGTTACCACCAGTTGAAGATTCGACCATCGGACATTCCCAAGACTGCATGTGTCTCTCGATATGGTCTTTATGAGTATACTGTTATGTCTTTCGGGTTGAACAATGCTCCAGCTTACTTCATGTACCTCATGAACAAAGTATTTATGGAATATCTAGACAAGTTTGTGGTGGTATTCATCAACGATATCTTGATATTCTCCAAGAGTTTAGAAGAGCACGAGGAACACCTAAGGTTGGCACTACAGAAGCTTAGAGAGCACCAATTATATGATAAATTCAGTAAGTGTGAGTTTTGGCTGAAGCAGGTGTCATTCTTGGGACATGTCATATCAGAAGGAGGAATATCAGTGGATCCGGGAAAAGTGGCAGATGTTCTCAAGTGGGAGACGCCAAAAAATGTGGGACACATCAGAAGCTTTTTGGGAATGGCTGGTTACTATCGACGATTTATTGAGGGATTTTCAAAGATCTCTTGGCCGCTAACCAAGCTACTCGAGAAGGGAGCTACATTCAAGTGGACACCGGAATGTGAAGCAAGCTTTGCCAAGCTGAAAAAGAGGTTGACCACTGCCCCAGTGTTGGTCATGCCGGATATGCAAAATGAGTTCTCGGTGTATTGTGATGCTTCCGGACAAGGATTGGGACGTGTGTTGATGCAAGAGGGACATGTGGTGGCTTATGCCTCGAGACAACTCAAGAAGCATGAGAAGAATTATCCGACCCATGATCTTGAATTAGCAGCTGTGGTTCGGAATTAGCAGCTGTGGTTCACGCACTGAAGATATGGAGACACTACCAGATCGAAAAAAGGACAGAAATCTACACCGACCACAAGATCTTGAAGTACATATTCAATCAGCCGGACCTTAATCTTTCCAACGAAGGTGGTTAGAGCTCATTAATGACTTCAATGTTGGGATCAACTATCACCCTGGAAAGGCGAATGTGGTCGTAGATGCTTTGAGTAGGAAAACCCAATGCAACAGTATGACGATACAAGCTCATCAGCCGCTGCTATGTGAGGAGTTTGCAAGATTAACCTGTGCATAGTGTCTAATGCAGATGCAGTAGTTATGGAAGTGGACTCCACGTTGGAACAAGACATTAGAGAAGGCCAAAAAGAGGATAAGAAGATCCAAAAACTTAAGAAGCCGATGAAGGCTGGCAAAGCCCCAGATTTCAGGGAAGATGAACATGGAACCCTGTGGTTAGGGAAGAGGATATGCGTGCCGAATGTCAAGGGGATCCGAGAGTTGATATTGAGAGAAGCCCACGACTCGTACTACTCCATTCATCTTGGGAGTACCAAGATGTACCAAGACCTTAAGGATCAATACTGGTGGCTTGGTATGAAGCGTGATGTGGTCCAATATGTGGCTCTGTGTGACACGTGTCAGTTTGTCAAGGCGGAACATCAAAGACCCGCTGGACTACTTCAACCACTCAAGATACCCGAGTGGAAATGGGAAGAGATAAGTATGGACTTTATTATAGGATTGTCGAGGACCAAGTCAGGATAGGACTCCATATGGGTTGTCATGGACTGGTTGACCAAAGTCGTTCACTTCATTCCGGTCAAGGAAAGCTACAATGGTTCGCGGTTGGCAGAATTATACATGGAAAGAATTGTGTGTTTACACGATGTTCCAATGAAGATAGTGTCTGATCGAGGTACCCAGTTCACTTCAAGATTCTGGCAGAAGCTACATGAGTCAATGGACACTCGTCTGAATTTCAGCTCAACGTATCACCCGCAGACAGATGGTCAGACAGAACGCACCAATCAAATCTTGGAGGATATGTTGCGAGCATGTGCCTTGAAGAATAGTAAGAGTTGGGACAAAAATTTGCCCTATGCTGAATTTTCTTACAACAACAGCTACCAGGCTAGTCTCAAGATGTCCCCGTTTGAGGCACTTTATGGACGAAAGTGTAGGACACCTTTATTTTGTAATCAGACCAGAGAAGGTAAAGTGTTTGGACCGAAGATATTAAGATAAGCAGAATGACGGGTACAAGAGATCCGGAATAATCTGAAAATGGTGTAGTCAAGGCAGAAGAGTTACGCAGATGCTCGACGTCGTGATCTAACCTTTGAGGTTGGAGACTTTGTGTATCTCAAGGTATCACCAGTAAGAGGTCTAAGACGGTTCAAAGTGAAGGGAAAACTAGCACCCCATTACATTGGTCCGTTCAAGATCCTGGAGAGAACAGGAGAAGTAGCTTATCGTCTCGAGCTATCTCCTCAACTGTCTGATGTCCATGATGCGTTCCACGTGTCGCAGCTAAAGAAATTCTTGAGAGTACCAGAGGAACAATTACCCATGGAAGCTATAGATGTGCAAGAAGACCTTTCTTACGCAGAATGACCAGTCAAGATCCTAGAGACATCAGAATGTTTCATGAGAAACAAGACGATTCGCATGTGCAAAGTGCAGTGGAAGCATCACTCCAAGGCAGAAGCAACATGGGAGAGAGAAGAAGACCTCAAGGCCGAGTTTCCCGATCTTTTCTCTTAGGACGTCCGAATATCGAGGGCGAAATTCGTTTTAAGGGGGGTAGAGTTGTAACACCGAAAATTTCAAAAATTTGAAATAAAGGGATTTGAATTAGGCGTGCATCATGCATTTGCCTTTGATTTGAAAATTCAATTTCAAAATTGCGCTAGAATTTGTTTGAATTTTGAAAAGAAATTCAAATTGTACAAAGAAATGAAAAAGAAAAGAGAAAAAAAAATAAAAAGGAAAAAACCCGCCGCTTGGGCCCTAATCCTACCTCGACCCAATTCCTTCCCCCTCCCCCTTTCCTTTTTCCCCTCCCCCAGGCCCAATTTCCTTCCTGGCCCAACTCAGCCCGCGCCCCCTTTCCTTCCCCTCTCCCTTTCTCTGCGCGTGGACCCCATCCGTCGGACCTTCCTTCCTCCTCCAGTCGCGCGCCCGACAGCTCTCCCGCCAATTTCGCCGGTCTCCAAATGTCGGTAAGAAATCGCCGGATTAAAGGCCCCCGGTCACTTTCCTTAGCATGGGATCACTTTCCATCCCTCGACGCCCTCGACCCCACTATAAATCCCGGCCGACGTCACCGTTTTTCCCCCCACACCGAGCTCGCAACCCTAGCCGCCGCACCAAGGTAATGGCGCCGTTGTTTACGTCGCTCTAGCCGATGCCGCTCCTTGAATCCAGGCTCAACTTGTTCGCCGTGTCCGTAGGTACTCGCCGGGCATCCTCTTTGGGGGATTTCGTCGCCGCAGCCCTGACTCCGACAGAGTCCACCGAAGGTCACCGCAGCTCGCCGTCGCCGACGCCCCTCTGCCCCCAATCCGAGCTCCGCAAACCCCTCAGTGAGCTCATCTCATCCCCCTCTCTCTTTGCCACTGAAGCCGCGCAGTCCGGGCTGCCGATTTGGCCGCTTGGCCAAACGCCGGCGAGCCCCGCCGCCGTGCGCCAAGCGTGCGCCGCGCGCCTGGCGTACCCCTTCGCGCGTTTTAAATCTGGGCCGCACGCGTTAGATCCAACGGCCCAGATTCAAATACGTTTAACCGTTGCCAGTTTTGCACATGACCCCCATGTGCGAATTTAAATTAATTACAGCTAGGTCCTGGAATTTATGCAATAGCCTCTGGACTTTAATTTATTTATGTCAGCACTATTAAATTGAATAAACATAGCATCTAGCCCCTGTTTTCACCATAAATTATGTTTTTATCCTCTATAAGTTATTATTAACCCCCTGGTTATGTTATAAAATATTTCTAGGCCCCTGTTCATTTATGTTTTGCATAGAAGCCCCTGTCTTAATTGTAAATTACATAAAATCACATGATTACTCTCTCTTTTTGCACAAATCACTTAATGTATTATTTTATTATTATTTCCTAATCTATTGAGGATAAAATAATGTATTTAATTTGCTGATTGTGCTGAATTTCTAATAAACCCACATAAACACTAAAAACCAAACTTCCACCCACACCACTAATTAAAATCTTAACTAAGGACATAGTATTAGCGACGTAATTGCGTAGGTTTTCTTTTATGTTTACTTATTTGTGATGCGCCCATATTCTCTTGTTTCTTATTGTGTGCTGCTACTTTCCGTTCCGCATGCGATGACGTATTGATAGTCGATTCCCGAGCCGGCTTACGACCCTCAGGACTACCTCTTCACCGACCCACTCTCCCAGGAAGGCAAGTTCCTTGACAATTTTGCACCTGTTTTATTAAGTTTAGTTAGTTGCATGCTTAATAAATTGAATCCTATTTACTGCACCCTTCCGTATAATTTGTTGTCACCGGGTTGGTTTGGGTTGATGTTATTATTACTTTTACGCTTAGTCATGCTTAGTTTTGGAAGGGAATTTCTCTACATACATGTTATACTATTAATTGTTGTGATCATTTATTGAGATTTGGTGAATTGAATTGTAGTGGATAGGAATTTGGCGGGTTGGTTTGTTTGGTATGGTGCAGTACGCACGAGACTCAGGTTTTAGGGTATGAACCTTGCCGAATTCTAAGTACCGGTTTATGGAGGAAGCCACTAAGCTTTATAGTATTGCCACAAGACTGAGTATGGGGTAGCTTGGTCGATTAATTAGGACTCTACCAGCGTAGTATTAGTGATTGGATAGTGCAGGGAATTGGTTCAGGGTGTACTGCCTTGGATCCGCATGGCTCAAGAGGGGGCAACTGGGGTGTTGAGTCGTGGTGTAACGGCTCACACTTTTGTACAGGGGTGAAACCTCAGAGGGCTAGTACACGTCGGGAGAATCCTTTGTAAAGACCTTGTAGTGATCTCCTGGCCTCATACCAAAGGAAGTGTGCAATGTGGTTCGCGACCACGAGCATCAGGGAGGTTTACTTAGTCCACCTGGCAACAGGGGATGAAATCACGGCTTGTGGGTAAAGGCTACATTCTCTGCAGAGATTTAGAAACTGTCATGACAGCCATGCTCACGGACAAGAGCGGCTTGGTGTCCAATTCATAATTAGTCAGTGATTGGGAATGGTGGATTGGTTGGTTGGGACCTGAATTACAAATGGGTTATGGTTAGGTTCATACACATAGAAGTAGGTGCTAATGAAAGCTAAGGATAGGATGTAATGCTATAGTGCTTAAACCAAATTTGGCCTTCCTTTCTAAAAACCCTCATGTCATCTCTTCCCCACTTGCTGAGTACCGTTGGTACTCAAACTTGCTTGTTGCTTATCTTTCCTCAGTCTACAATGGATAAGAGGTGGAGATTGAAGACTTCTATGCCGATCCAGACGAGACGTTCTAGGCTGGGGCAACCCCCGGGCAACGCCTGTGCATGGGGCAACTCTAGTTTATTTTTTGCTGCCTTGCTTTGTAATCTTATTTTTAGACCTACGGATCATTATTGTGAGACATTTATGTATTTGAACATGGCTTGTAATAAATGATATTACACTTTCGTCTACACATGTATGATGTGAACCGATCCTGGCATACGTATGGAAGCCATCCAGTTGTCTTGTTGGGACTGGGTGTGACAACCACCTTCCGTAAATGGTAGAGACCGTTAATAAAAAAACCGCGAGATGAAGAAAAAAAATCTGACCCTTTGCTATTGAACCACAATACTGCTTCTAAGTTGTGGTTAGAAGGTTTCATGGAGCACTACTTCATCGATAAGCTTAGTCTTTTAGCTCAACCGTATCCGCTATGTTGATTTGAGTTGAGTTCCACCTATCCTTGTTATCTTGTTAACTTGTATTCAACAACCTTCGTCGAGATATGCAAGATGTAATCCTTGTTTAGTACCTGTTGTAACAAAGTTTGGTCAGTCCTTGTGAATCTCGAGATATTCCTTAGCTTGTTTTAATTGTCATACATACTTTTGCTCAAACTATAAAAGTGATTGCATCATACCTTATACATTTCCACCTCAAAGTCGGCTTGCATAGGCATTACATCCTTCCATTTATGATGCATCATGATAGAGGATTAATATTAAGTTTTGAGTAAGAACATGTATTCCGGCTCAAAAAGTTAAGTAATGTCTATTAGTCTCGAGCTATGAACAAGCATATCATTCATAACGCCAATTGCTTCATCCATCATATAAAAATAATCCAAGGAGCGCCGATTACTCGAACTCCTTGTGACCAATGCCAGACTTAATTTAGAACTGCTTAGAGAAACAACATAGATCCGGAAAGTTATCACTGATCATTTCTCCTAATGTTGTTAACCTTTGATTGGTTGACGACTCTCTTTACCAGTTGTCCCCTATCGACAACTTTTCCCGTTCACTTGAATCTCGGGACGAGATTCCTTTAAGGGGGAAGGATTGTAAAATCCCACATTTGAAAAGAGGAAGAAAAAAAATGCGAACTTGAAATCTTTTAAGTTGAATCAGAAGTTCAAAATCAGATGAAATATTTTACTAATAAATGATGTTAAAATTTTGGACTTATTAAAACTTCAAACTAAATGAGAAACTGTGAGTGTATGATTGCACTTAAGCAAGTAATTTTAAAAAAGAGAAAACTCGAAATGTAATTAAAATACAAAGTCAAATATAAAGCAAAGCAAAAGATCTAGGTTATAATAATAGCAAATATAAAATCCTAAGCAGGGGTGTTCTAATTAGTTATTAAATTTAGAGGCGGAAAAGAAAATATAATCTAGTGTACATGCGAGATTAAAGTAAATCAAACTCTAAAAGAGACGATTCTAATTTGAATCATATTTTGTATTCAAATTAATCAAATTTCAATTATGAGTTCACCAATGTGTTCACCATACTTTAGATGGCAGCCCTACTAAATTTTGTTATTTATAGACATCATAAGAGTAGATTTGAATTCAAATTTAAACTTCAAACATAACTCAATCAAATATCAGATTGAAGTTCAAATTGGGATTCCTGATATATGATTTTCCTTGGCTGCCAAGTTTGTGCATTTTTAGTGCTTGTTTGGTAAGGTACTTAAATCAAGTGTGGGGATAAGAAGCAAACAGTGGGTCCCACATGACATCCAAAGAAGAGTCTCTGTTTTTCCTCCTCCATCCCAGCGTGCCAGGGCACCGCATGCAACCACGCAGCTGCCTGCTTCACCCATCAATCCCAGATGCAAATCATTCATACAGATAATTGTTACTCTCCTCCTTATCCTGCCTTTGACAGCAGTAGGTGAAAACTTGCTTCTGTTCTTCTTCTCAACGCAGGAGCTTTGCTCTTCAACAACATCTCTCTGCGCCGGCATGAATCAGCACAACACAAAGCGTTTGGTCCCTCTTTCTCTGAGTTTTCTTGTTCCTCAGAGTGTTGTGCACCCCTTTGATGTTCTCCTTGGCCAGCACAAACATTATCGAAGGAAATATCACCGTTCCTGAGGCTGTCGAGCTGTCCTCTGTCCCACACCAGAAAATCGACCGCCAGGAGCCCCCTTCAATGTTTTGGCTGAGCCATCGCAACGAAATTCGAGTCATTTCTTCTGTTTTGATTCTGAACCTTGCTCTGTGCAGCTCACTGGGCAGGTTCGTGAACAGCCCAGGTCACCTCGACAGAGTTTTCTTCGTTCTCGTGCGCCCTTCCTCTGTTCTTTATCAATGTTGCTCTGCTCCGGCAATAATTCAAGCACGACGGTGGGTTGTGATTCTGTTTCTTCATGTTTTGAGCTTCACAGCAGCCCTGCACATCTCTCTGACCTGTTTCCTGTTCAGTTCGTTTTTCGATGGTGCTGGCTTCCTGTTCGACGAAAAGCCTTCATAGAACTGAAGTCGTCACCTCTGGACACTGCATCTGGTGCCAGTGCTGACTTGGTCGCGGTTGCAGTCCTGCCTCTGGAGCCCACGCCGGTTTCACCACCGCCACAGTCATCAACACAGAAGCCACGCAGCAGCATCGTCGTCAACAACAACCCCAGCATCAACCCAGCCCTCGAGACTGCACTGACACCACAGAAGTTACTACCGTGCACACTGCATCCCTGGCTATTGAACCGCCTATAGCCTTCTGCGACCTTTCATCAACTGTGTACTTGTGTCCTGTGCGATGTGTCATCAGCTGCACCTTTTGTAGGCGGTGAGAGAAGTCCCGGGCTATAGTGCTGCGTAGCAGGAGTCCGTGAGCTGGCAAACTGGTGGTGCCTTTGTGTGTGTTTGCATTGTCTGAGAAGCCTTCACTGGGTATCCAGCGGAGGTGTTTGACCTTGGTTGGTCCAAATCTTAGGCAATGTGCAACACTGCTTCTGTGGATTTCATTTCAATTCTAATGTGTAATTTTTTGTGTACCTCCACTTAGTGGAGACTTTGATAACATAGAATGACTGGCATCAGAAATTAGAATATGATTCATAGGAACTAGATCTCATAATAATTCATTATAAATAAAATGCAATAGCTATTACCACCTTAAGTCATCAGTTACCAGCTAGCCTGGTTTGCTGAGTATTGAGCTTTGGTGTGAACAATTTTGTGTTGCAACTACCTAACTTGGCATCTGAATCTGCTTACTGCTACTGAGTGCATTAATTGTGGAAAATGGACCTGCTCGCATTATGACATTTGGATTGAACCAGTGCCCTGAACTGATGGGAATGACTAGTATGCAATCTCATCTATAGTGCAAGCATGCAATCATCTATCATCAACCATTGGATGTCCATCCTAGGGTGGGTATGTTTTTTCACTTAACCCCCTCCACCACATGAAAGGATTTAAGTGAAAAAACGCAACCACCCTAGGATGGACATCCAATGATTAGGAGTGGATGATTGCATGCTTGCACCATAGAAGAGATTGCATACTAGTCATTCCCTGAACTGATAGCATGAATTTTATTTATCACTTGCAGGGGAACCTTAATTGCCACCATGTTAAATTATATGCTCTACTGACCATAGCTCCACACAAGGTCCCTTAATTGCTTCCAGTTACATGAAATTTCCCCATAATGTCGATTAATACACATTCCCATTAAGCCCTAACCTCTTGTCATGAGCCACAGATATTGAACAGGAACCAGGACTTGCAAGAGTATGAATCAAAATTGCTCATTCTTATCATTTAAAGTCTCATCGTATATGCATAAATAAATTCAGACCTTAGATAGTAAGCTAAAAGGGCATAAGTTCACAATAACTGATATTCATAATGATCTATATGAAAGGTTAAGTTAGTAAACTGTATGCATATATCAAATGGCGTAGGTTCAATATAGTAAACATTACTGTTCAGAACACCATTGTGATGGTAAGGAAAATTAATTTATCGTTATAGTTGACCTTGTGAAGATGAGTTAAATTCTGGGGGCTATGAACTATAGTTAAGGTTAATGTTCCAGATTCTATAACCTTGATGTCATTATTTCAGCATATCCCTGCACCACTACTAAATAAAACATGCCAAACCCTGAATCTGCAATAGGATGAGGAGTTAACCACATATTGTTAATGCTAAAAATCTTATTTACCTAGCCTCGGAGAATGATCCTCAACCTTTAGACTGTTTAGAGTAGTCTCGAAACTGCATAAGAAGGTGCGTCCAACTTGATAGATCCATGCAACCAGATATGTATAACATTCTTACTTGCCTTGCACATAAATTCACCAATTGAAATCCATTAAGTAACCTCATATCCATTACAAAACATAGGTACCTTTAAACCAAAAAAATTAGTTCTTTCAAGTTTTGATCTGTTCTTGTTGCTGTGAACAGCGAGGTCCTCTTTTGGCCCTAGTAGAATCTGAATCTTCTCTTGAATTATGAATAATTCTATCTATAAAATTGCTAAGTTGCATTTGATTAATTATGCATCTTCATCTCGGTAGTTTACATGATGATAAGAACAATGAGGAGCACCATATAGAGGAGGAGTGGAGCAACATGGACTTGCTGCAATGATATTATTCTTGAACAGCAAAAGAAGTGTTTGAAGTCAGGAATCGATGAGAAGATACATTCAGAAGATCAGCACCGACTATTATTGACATTTCCTAGTTGCAATTCAAGGCAATCCCTGGTTTGCATTTAAGTGCCTTTCTAAAGTTTTGCTTTTATCACTATGTTGACTAGTATATGAATTGTGTATTAGGTCTATTTTGTTTGAATACTCCAAATGCATGACCCAAAATCCTATGGAGTGTATGGGTAGGTATATAGCTCCACCCCTAGAATTTCCATGCTAATGTTGTAGGGAATCCGGTAGAAGTTGAGTAGTTGAAATCCACTTGCGAGATAGCAATATTGTCACTTAAGATTAGTTATTTTAGAGAATGGTTTATGAACTGAATATGAGACCCGACAGCAGCGTAGGATGTTGAAAGTTGCCTTGAGGGGCGGTGAATAGGCTAAACTACCTGAAATGACTTAATAAAATGAGATTAGTACTCAGGGGGCGGACTAGTCCGGTCCAGGGGCGGACTAGTCCGGTCCACCTGCAGGGAAGGCCTAAAAAGAGTTTCTAACAAGTTTTAGTCCAATTCTTGTGATGCAAAGTATGTTAGAATGACTTAGTGAACCTTAACAAGTTATGAACCAAATGTGAGACTAAGGATCATGATGAAACAAGAGTGATGAACAAAACCGGTAAAGCTAACCCTAGAAGCAATGAGCGATAAGTGAAAGCAAAATACACAAGGGACACAAGGATTTTATCCCGAAGTTCGATCCCACAAAGGAATCTACGTCCCCATTGAGGAGTCCATGAAGGACCGGGTTCAACAACCCATCCCTCACCAAGTTTACCACAAGGACCTAACTTGGTTCTCCACTATCACAAAGGGGTGAATACAAGATTCGTTGGGGCTTCTCACAATCTGAGGCTCCCACCACAAATACAATCACAAATCACAAAGATCAACTCAAGTCACAGATCACAAAGATTCACAAGTGCAAGAGATCAAACCGAGAGCTTAGAGCGGTGTTCTTCCTCTTCTTCACCTCACCAAACCCTAATCCACACAAGAATTAGTTTTAGAGGGAATGTAGGCAAGAAGGAGGCTTTTGGAGGCTCAAGGTTTGCTGTGGCGGAACTAGGGTTTCAAAGTGCTCAAAGAATTAGTTCAAATGAACCCAGGGGTCCTCTATTTATAGAGGTTCACAGCCCATACTACTGACTTCAGTAGATGGGCGGACTAGTTCGGCCTACGACCCGGACTATTCTGGCCTTTGGGACCACTGACGTCCCTGACAACTGTCGCACTGCGCGGCAATCGTCACACTACCCGCCAAACTTCAAATTCAAACGGTCACTTCAAAACAGACTAGTCCGGTCACAATCAGACTAGTCCGATCTCACACAGAACCTTTTGTTCCGTGTGAAAACGGACTAGTCTGGAGACCACGGACTAGTCCGGCCCCCAGGGCGGACTAGTCCGACCTACACAGACTTAGTCGCTGATGCACTGACTTCTCTCCAAACCCAGACTAGTCCGGCCCCCAGGGCGTACTAGTCCGATCACAGTCAGGACCTCTTGGTCCAGAACAAAACGGACAAGTCCGTGGTTTTGGTAGTTAGTCCCCAAAACCGACTCCACGACTACCGGGACTAGTCCGTCCCGCTACGGACTAGTCCGAACTCAGTCAGACCTTTCTGATCCGGCTGAAAATGGACTTGGCCGGCAGGAGCGGACTAGTCCGTCCACCTGCACGGACTAGTTCGGCCACTCCTGCCAGACTGCTTCCAACTCTCTTCTCTCAATAGGTTTGATCTCTAAACCGCTTTGAGCTCCCTACTTGAGCTCAATGCACTTTGCACACACATCCTCACACATACTTGGCTAGTCTACACTTGACGCGCTAGAAACCCTAGTTTCTTCTTTTCGAGTCGACATCGCCATTTTCATCCTTTTCCTTTTCGAGGGTTTGTGTTTCCGCTTGAATCCACACCTGTGCTTAAGATCACTGAGCTCATTAGTTACTTAATTGTCGTCGTCAATCATCCAAAACCCACGGGGATCCTAGATGCACTTTCAATCTCCCCATTTTTGGTGATTGATGACAACACATTAAGTCTTCACATATAAGAGTATAAATTTGGTTTTCATAACGTGCGGGTGTATGAGTGACTCCCCCTCAATGAATGCATCATAAAAGAGAGATTGAGGAAGTACTTCATACACACACACGTTATGGTGGGGTGCCTACGTGTTGTGCTCAACAATTTGTGACAAGACATAATAAATATGAATATGATTAAAAGATAGACATTCAAAGCATCATATTGATATTGAACATTCAAAACATAGTCTTGCACAAATTTAAACATTCTACATGACAAAAATATTATAATAAGAAGTGCAACATGTCCAAGGATCCAAAATAAGAGCTACACTCTCCACATATAATTACCCTCCCCCATCCTTTCTAACTCTCCCCCATCTAACTCCCATCTAACTCTCCCCCTTTGGCATCAAGTCACCAAAAAGGAAAAGAAGAAGGGAACAACAAGCCCTATCCACTAGTCGTCACTGTCCTCACTATCATCTGCCTCGTTGTCGGAGTCGCTCTCCGTGGCCTCCGGGTCCTCGTGGTCCTCATCATCGTCGAAGACCCGTGCCGAGGGGGCCGCCCGGGAAGAGCTCCCGTCCTCTTAGAGTTGGGCGAGCTCGTCGGTGGTGAAGTCGGGGAATGGATTGATCTCCCCGTCGCTCACCTCCGGAGAGGACATGGGGACCTCCAGCTTGTCACACACTGCCTTGAGGTACTTCTCTTGGCGCTTGTGTGCCCGCTGATTCTGGATCTCTTGCTTCCGGCAAGAGGTGAAGATAGATTTAAAGCATTTGAAGAAGGCACTCATCGACTGAGGTGGAGGCGGAGAGGGAGGTGCCACGGGGTGAGGTGCTGGCACCGCCGAGTGGGAGGGAGGCTCCGCATTCTTCCGGCGCGGAGGAGGCGGCATTGTAGGAAGCGTCTGAGGATGGAGCGGGCGATGAGTCACATCCTTGACGAAGGTCGCGCCCGACACCTTCTCAATGAGATACATGATGTAGGGGGCATACCCGCAAGCACGGTTGGGGGTATGCGAGATGTTGAAAATGTCGTCGAAGATGTAATCGACGAGATTGAACTTCTCCTCCCCATCAATAAGAAGTAGCAGGTGCCTCAGATTGCCTTGGATCACCCCTGCATCACCATCCTTTGGTGCTATTGTCCTCCTCAGGATCTTGTTCAGAATGCTATAGAATGGCTTGATATTGCGAGCATGCCTGACATCATACTGAACATAACTGGGATACATGTAGGCCAACTCGTCTCGGTCAATAGCCTTTAGGTTAGAGATGATGATCTCATGGTCCAAATGGGCCTCAAGTCGGAGAATCTTGGCAAACTCCTCAAAAGTAACTGAGAGCTGCTCGCCATGCGTCATCCAAATGATCAGTCTATCACCTGAAGTGGTGAAGTAGATGGTGGAGTAGAATTGCATGATGACTTCAACATTCCAATCATATTTGAAGCCCATGATGCCTTTGAGCTCATGGCGCTCAGCGTCTTCAATGACTGCATCAAAAGTAGAATGTTGCTTTTGGGCCAGGTACTTCCAGTCTACCCATTGAGCTTCTATCACTGGCTTATGTATGTTCTGGTAGATGAGACGGTAATAGTCACAGCGAAAGTCACACCAAAACCTAGGGTCGGTGGTGCTACTTTCATACTTGTAGACTTTGTCTGTCTGTAGTCTTCTCGCCTTCTCGGCTCCTTTCCCATGGAATACATTGGCAGCTATTTTACGCTGCCTGTTGGGATTCCTCTCAGGAGTGTGCACCTCCAAAGGGCCAATGGGTTTGGCCTGCCCCCTCTCCTTGATCACAGGGCATGAGGCCCTCTTCGCTGGTATCTTCACAGTGGGCTTCCTTCGCTTGGGCTCTACTGGAGCCGGAGCCTTGCCCTTCTTCAGACCTCTCTCGATCCAGCGTTCAGCAATTTCTTCTTGGGCTTGCTCCTTTCCCCTCGCTTTCTCTCCCATGGTCACAAGTCTCTTCCTTTTGGAGACTTGTGCTGCTGCAACATCAGAATTGTGAGCTTCGCGCTCCTCTCGTTTCTTCTTGCGGAGTTCCTTGCGGGACTCCTCAATGGCACGGGCCATCGCTTCATCTTCGTTGTAGGCCGTAGCTGCGGCCCTACCTTGTTGCTTCTTGGCCACCTTTGCTCGCTCTTGCTGCTCGAGAAGTATCTTGGCAGCCTCAACCTCAGCTTTTGCCCGTTCCTCGCCGAGGCGAAGCTGCTCCGCCTCCCACTCAGGGTCAGTGGGGGGAGAAGCGGATCGGCGAGGAGCTGCCATCGCTGCTGAAACAGAAGGAAAACAAGAGATAAAGGGTCAAGGAAGTAGAATAATAAAAGAAATTACAAGAAATAGCCAAAGTTAGGGTTTTTTCCTATGTACACCGGACTAGTCCGGTTTACACAGGTTGAACCCTAACTCTAACGATTTTTCGAAAAATCGTTGAATCAAGTCACAATACTCCTAGGCTATGATCACAAGGATGCTAGGAACAACTTTAATGAAGAGGGACCTATCAAAAACTTTATAGAATAAGAATGAGGCAAGTTTTTGAAAAGTGAGGAGTACCTCTTCAAATCTTGAGAAATCGGCGGGATCGGGGATTGATCGTGTCGGGAAAGGTTGGGAAAGGTCTCCCACACTTCCGCGGCTTCCAATGCACAGATTGGAAATGTTCCTTGGTGGGTGAAGTCGAAAATCGCCCAAGGAGGGGAGTTGAGCGCGCGTGGGAGAGAGAAAACTTAGTGTGGGAAGTGGAGGAGTCGACCGCCTCCTGGGGGGTTTAAGTCCCCATGGGTCGGACTAGTCTGGTGAAGGGGGCTGACTAGTCCGTTCTGCGAACTAGACCCGGACCAGTCTGGATCCAGACTTGGCCGGCAATAAGGCGGACTAGTCCGGTACTGAGAGGCTGGAAACATATATATTTAAGTTTTAGCCACTATAGTTGATCCTTTTGAACATATTGCCATAACAAAACCTTATGAATATGGTCAGTAAGCA
Organism: Tuctoria greenei; assembly: GCA_036927565.1. Lineage (NCBI taxonomy): Eukaryota > Viridiplantae > Streptophyta > Magnoliopsida > Poales > Poaceae > Tuctoria > Tuctoria greenei. The sequence continues at coordinate 157,861,291 of JAYESD010000004.1, read as the reverse complement.
ATCAATAATCAAACTATGACCATAACTCACAAAGCTGATAGTTTTTCAAATATTTTGGAGAAAATTTAGATAGAGATGAATTTCTCAAACACATGCGTTCTTTTGAATAAGATGTAAAGTAAACATTCAGATGTGCATGTTTGAAGACACATTTTGAGAATCTAAGATATTGAGCTCACTCCTAAGCTCACAAAAGCGCTTCTCATCTAGAGGCTTGGTGAATATATCGGCTAGTTGGTTCTCAGTTCTCACATGGGAAATCACTATATCCCCTTTCAAAGAATGATCTCTCAAGAAGTGGTGTCTAATATCTATGTGCTTTTTCCTTGAATGCTCAACTAAATTATGGGCTATTATGATGGCGCTCTAATTGTCACATAGGAGAGGAATATGGCGCAAGTTTATACCATAATACCTTAGAGTTTGTCGCATCCAAAAAAGTTGTGCACAACAACTTCCGGCTACTACATACTCCGCTTCGACTGTGGAAAGAGCAATGGAGTTTTGTTTCTTAGAGGACCAAGACACTAAGGATCTACCCAAGAATTGGCATGTCCCGGATGTGCTCTTTCTATCAACTTTGCACCCCGCATAATCCGCATCGGAATAGCCAATAAGGTTAAACTTGGATCCTTTGGGGTACCAAAGTCCTAGGCTAGGTGTGTGAACTAAATATCTAAGAATCCTCTTCACGGCGGTCATATGACACACCTTAGGTGCAGCTTGAAAACCTGCACACATACACACTGTAAAAGCCCGTTTTTCGGAAGAACAAAAACGCAAAAATGCGAACTTAAAAATTTTGAAAATAGACTTGGAAATCCAAACTCACATGAGCCATATGAGTTAAACTATGTTCACTAAAAATAGGGACTTGTTAAAACTTTACATATAGAACATGGTTGCTGATGTGGAATGGAACTTAAGGTGAAGAATCCTTAATTTCCAAGTATTCACGTTTTCAATGAAAAATTAAAGGAGAAAATAAAACAAAATAGAGAGAAAGAAAAAGGAATTATTCCAACCCTACAATGGGACATCCAAAAATATTCAAATCTCAGGCCGTAAATTTTTCCATGACCTACTAATATTCCAATTAGACTCTCGGTAAAGTTTCAAAATTTTTGAAGCACGTTTTCCATTTATTGGACACGTACTGAGAGTTTAATCAACGTCGACTTCAAATTTAAACTTTGTGCTCAACCTTGTCCAAATCAACTCCAAATTTTTCCTGAGGTCCCTTATGGTTCAAAAAGGTTAACCTCAAAGTTTCAGGATTTTTGAACCTAATCTACTATTTATTTCCTTGAGTCAAGTATCACCACTTGAATTCAAATTCAAACCTGAGTTCAAATTCAACTTGCCCAGTTTTGAAATCTGATTGCACCATAAAATTCTCCACATTTTATTTAGTCACTGGGCCAAAGTTGACTATTTTTGAAGCTTGTTTGCTAGCTCCATTTGAATTTTGAAAAGAGAAGGAAGAAGAGAGTGGGACCCACATGTCAAACTTATCCTCAGTACTAGGGAAAGGTGGACCCCACTGGTAACCAACTCAATGGAAAGAAATATTTTACATCTGGACTGAAGTGGATAAGGGGGGAATTGGAGTGGACCCCACATGTCATTCTTAGCCACAAAAACCAAATTTGCTTCTCTCTCTCTGTCCTTATCACCGCCCGACCCAGCTTCTTCTCCCTCCTCTGCTTAAGCGGCCAGCTCCTCCCCTCGTCCAAGGCAGAGCGTCGCCGCAGCCCCAAGAACCAGCACCAAGCAAGAGTTAATCGCGCTCAGCTACTGCGAGTGCGAGACCAAGCCATTTGCCATGGTGGTATCGAGCGGACCGAGGAGCACTGCCTCCACGGGGTTCTTCAGGATGCCCGGCCTCTTCGTGCGGCTGAGCGGCAAGGGCTTGAGCGACAGTGGCGCGGACACGGACTCGGTCTGGAGCCCGACCTCGCCGCTGGACCTGAAGAACCACCTCAGGTTGACCAGCCTGCCGAGGGTCGGTCTCGGCCTCGTCGACGCCCTCACCGCCGACGCCGGCTCCCTGCTGTTCGGCGGGAAGACCTCGTTCCTCGACTCCATCAGGCCGTTCCTCGAGCCGGGGCTGCCGAAGCCGAAGCCAGCGGCTGCGTTCAAGAAGGATGCCGCGTCGGTCATCAGCGTCGCCACCGCCTCGGGCGGCGTCCCGGGGCAGGCGGAGGACTCCGAGGAGTACACCTGCGTCATCGCGCGCGGCGCGAACCCGAGGACGACGCACATCCTCGGCGGCGAGACGCTGGAGGTCCGCGGTGGTCCGGCAGGCGCGTGCGGGAAGGTGGTGTTCACCGTCGAGCCATTCACCGACCGACCGTCGGCTGCCCCGGCGCCGGCTGGCGTCGCCTCCGGCCGCTGCGGCTGCTGCATGAGGAGGCTGCCTCAGAACAGGGACATCTTCATCTATAAGGGTGAGAAGGCGTTCTGCTCATAGGCCATGTCCTAGCAGAAAAGTAAGTAATGGGTGTGATGGAGGATATGCAGGAACACGTCGTTGACACACCGACATCGATAACTGGTCCAAGGTTAGCTCTTATTTTGCAAGAGTGATTGGATCAGTGACTGCAGCCAAGGTGTTCGATAAAATGGTTGCAAGGCGAAACTAAGTGTGTTGCCGTTCAATGCTGGTCTATGGATGCAGATCTATTCTGGGGTGGCAATTGACAAGTGCATGTGCCAAGATACCCTTTGAATGGTGATGACGCGATGGAACTCAAGTACACACCAAGGTGTTCGGCGAAATGCCTACAAGGTGAGCCTTGCCCTGAAATACCTTGCTTGATGTCACCGACGTCCGTTCGTCGTGATCGCTAAGGTTACTCATATGTCGTCAAGTCGTACGTCCATGTTCCGCGTTAATATCATTTCTATAGGAGTCCCCTAGTTGACCTCCTTTGTCGTTTGTATCACGTCGACCTGTCCGTGCGTGCTCGTGATGCTCCACCATGAGCCGCGTCGAGGTCGTTGACCATATGACGTCGTCGTGACGCTCCGAGCCGTTATCGTGCCCTGGCATCGAGATGGAGGGTTCTTGTAATGTGTGTGGTGCTGGAACACAAGCACGACTCGTCGTACAATGGTCGTTTAGCCAAATTAGGGTTTAGTCGAGGCAAGACTCGTCGAGTCCTAGGTGTAGCCTAAATGCTCGATGAAATGCCTTCTAGGTCAAACCGAGTGTATTGGTGACCACCGATAACCTAGGGTAGAATACTGCGAGAACGTTGCGACCGACGAGGAGAACTAGTCCAAGTTGAACCTTGGATAAGGATTTCTTAGTTGTGTCGAGGACGTTTCCCTTCCGTTCGCAGAATTGCTTACCTAGGTGTACCTCTTCATAGACGGTAGGTTCGTCGAGTCTTTTGTCGACAACTAAGTCGAGTCCCTAACTCTTCGACTCATGAAGTGGTGTTCGAGATTCCGCTCACCCCTTTGACGAGTCCGGGTCGAGGTGGACCTCGCTAATCCGATCTTCTCGTGATGGCAAAGCATGATCGTCACGACAAGGTCTCGCATCATGTTCAAGTTCTAGGAGTTCACCGAGCTCATCTGGACAATCTTGCAAAGGACACTGCAATAGTGTCGTGTAAGCACTTGAACAATGCTCGAGAAGCTTGCCGTAGAAACTACTTTACCTAAAGGTCATTTCAATGTTGTCTTGGTACTCACATCAGATTAACAGGGCTTGTTACGACTCTTTGAGTCCAAGCAATGTCGATCTCACTTCACTCCCAAGTGTCGCTAGGGTTTCACCCTGGTTCACCCTTATCAGAACCCTGCGACCACACTTGTCACGTAATTAGGTTTACTCTTTAATGAGTTTGTGTAACTTCGTTGGTCGACTTCTAAATCACAACCTCTTGTTGCACAGTTCACTCATGCCTTAAGCTTTCCATGCTCCATCTTGATCGCTTAGTCATCCTTACACTACCAGTCCAACACTTCCACACCATTCAGATGTATCATCCTTGAGTGGCATAGCGTCGAGTGTTGAGTGCCAAGTTGCAATGTGTGCTTACATTGCACCTTTCAATTCACATCTCGATACTACTATGACCACTTGACTTCATCCTTTGTTCATTCTCACAACAGAGGGATATCTGTCCTTCCTAGTCAAACTCCTCATTCTTAGAGTTTACACAACCCCGTGGAGTCTTTTCTTAAATTACTTAATTACTTAATTACTTATATGCATATCATGTCGATAGGAAACGTGATGGTAGGTGATCGACGAGGAGCTTCGCTTGGAGGAGAAGGCCAAGGTGTTTCCACTGAGGTTCCATGGCAGGTTCTCCAGAGGAAGATCAAGCCCTAACAATTGACATTTGTTCAGTCGCAAACTAAGGCAAGCCCCGGTTTGCATTTAAGTCGTTTATAAACTTTTGCTTTATCACTATGATGAATAGTATATGAATTGTGCATTACGTTTAGGGTGAATGATACTCCACTTGCATGACCAAAAAAATCCCAGGGGTTTATTTCGCACGAGTTACAGTTTGACCTGTAGTAACTGCTTTGCTAATGCATAGGAAATCCGGTAGAAGTCGAGTAGTTGGAATCTACTCGCGAGAGATGTATCTCACAGGAATGGTTGGATGGAAAATGGCTTAATATAATGAAACTGAGACCGGGTAGGGAATGGATAGGAAGCGGCGAGAATTGAGTCTCGGTCGCATAGCCCTGCCTGTGTTGATTAAGACCCGTCCGTATGCGGCCCCGCTGGACAAGCTTGAATTGTACCGGCAACATAATGGACATATGGAATCCAATAAACTGACGTAGCTTGGTCACTTGGGTGTCGAGGCATACCGTTCCGTTTTATAGGTGTGGGTTGAGGGTAGCAAGGTGTAAATCCGCTGGTGGGCACGTCAGAGTACGCCCCACGCAGGGACCTCCTACCCGTGACGGATCGACCGGTTCGGCATTTGAGTGTCTTGCGAAAGGTTGCCATATACGCCTAGTACTGAAGTGTTATGTAGGTACGGGTGTGCTCGCTGACACTTACGAACGACGTATGTGTCGTGTTGTCCGGGTGTGTCCTGATTGCAATCACTGTCCCTCGCAGTAATAGAGTACCACTTGTTCACTGTGTCGTGACGTAGTAAATACTAAAGAAGTCAGAAATTCATATTGTATTGATTTATAAGTATTTTGCAACCTTGTATGATTTAGAGATAGTATAATTAAAAGTTTACAATTTCCCCATACTTTAGCTGTAATAGCATTATGTGCTCTGAGCATGTCATATCATCGGTAAAGCGTTTCTTGTTTGATTGTGGAACCCATGATGTGCCGTGCTTGGAGAATGTCATTTTGCTACTTAAAACCTGATTATAAGGATCCACTTGTAGGCGAGTCCATTTATGCTATTCCTTACCTATGTTTAGTGTCCCCTTGCATATGTCTAGTGAGACGGTTAAGTCTTGCTGAGCCTTATGCTCACGTTTGCGCTTTAACGATTTTTGCAGGTATTAGTTTTATTTCTGCTGTTCAGGTTGTACATGAGACTCGAGGTGTCGAGATAAAATCTCATGTGAGCCACGCCGCTGCTGTTTGCTCTTCGTGTTGCTAGTGAGAATCGTCCTAGGGCATGGACGCCTTCTCTCCTGCTTAGTTAGGTGAGATTTTGAGTATGTATTCTCCGCTGCGTGTGTACCCTTGTTGTACACTCTTTTGTAAACTCTTCTTATTATGAAATGAAAACTTTATATGTTTTGGTATCCTTTTTGTGTGTGCTGTTAGGTGCCGCATCGCACGGTACCACCCAATGAGATCCTCGGATGTGTGGACTCCGGTCCCCACAGACATGGTATCAGAGCTTCATTGGGAATAGCACGCTCGAAAAGAGCCTATTTTCAGAAACTCCGAAGTAGTCGAGTGAGGATTAGCTATATGCCCATTAAGGACTATTACTAGCATAAGTTATAAAGGTGGTGAACTAACTTGTTATATTATTCTGTAACGACGCTCTGTCTTCAAGGTAAGAGGTAAGGTACGCCACCGAGAGCGGATCAATCTCGGTAAACTCTGCATACGAGATATGGTATGTGAAATTTCCGTGGCCTAGCACGGAAAGTCAATATGAGTCTCTGAGACTTTCCATGTTTCCGAGAACATATGACACGCGGTACCCCAGCGTGATACAAAATTAGTGAGAGCCCCCGTCGGGTGGTGTATAACCCGATAGTATGTATCTCTAGAACTATTCATGTTCTATGGGATCATGCGAAACACGTATGCCCGAGCGTGTATAAGCCGGTTCGTACGGGAGTCTTTGCTGTACAGACGTATTTACAGCCATGTACCTCGAGACATGGCCTCGCTCGAGGGCGGCTCACACCAGAGTCGTATGCATTTACTTTCATATATATTATTGTGACTGCCTGTCGTGTTTCCCCGTGCCGCCCTTGAGGTGTGAAGGTGTGAAAGAGGATTGTTTGTCTTCTGCAGGTACACTAACTCCGGTAGCGACCCGTGTAGAATACGTTTGTGAGTGATCGATAGTAGGACCACCTCTAGACGTATCCGGATATACCGGGTTAGACTTTTCTGTTAGTAAGGCACGTAGTACCGTCAGTATCACACTTGATACTTTGACCATCCCCCACGAAAGAAATGACTTCATATTCATATTGAGTCCAAGTATCAGTTGCTGATATCTTGTGGACAAATTAAAATGTTTCTTTTCAAGAGTAGGTGAACCAAAGTTCTTTACTCCTGGCAAGAGATTAGCTCGACTTCGCCGGAGTAAGACTTTGGTTAAGTTTGAAGATCCATAGTGATATGCTATGGATAAGAAGGTCGTCAAGTCTCTTTTAAGATTCCATTTGGTTCTAAAGGAAATGATTAGTTGTGAATCAAGTTCTAGCCATCGGACTTGAGTTTTGAGCTAAGTTTCAAAATTTGAGTTTGTTTCCAAATTCTTGTGTTTCGAAGCCGGTGAGTTCTGTTTTCGAACAGAATGGACCTGACTTTGAAATTCCATATCTCTTCAACCTGGAGGGCTTTGGAGGCAAGTGAATACTTTTTGAAAAGCTTTTGAAGTCTTCTAATAGTTTCCTATTGACCTCCAAGCCAAAAGATGCTTTTATGGTGATGAAAATGCACCATTATCACAGCAGCTGCTGTTCTGAAACTACACGGACCAGCATCTGAATTTTTGTCATATTTCTTTGGAGAAAGCTCTTCTATTCCATTATGATACATTTCTGGAAAGTGGAAGAGCTATTCTACAACTTTGTTATTCAGTGATACCTCAAATTCAGTTTAAAACTAATTAAAAACAGAGTTGAAGATAGTACATGTATATCGATGCTATCTGAAACAGGCAGAAAAATTTTGAACTTTAAATAGCCATAACTGTTAAACTAGAAATGCAACCTATGCATGTTTATACATGTATGGAAAACTTAAAGAGTCCTCTACAACATTTCTATATAACTTCAGAGCGGAATCCATCTCTAACATACTCAAAATTTCAGATTTCTAGACTTGATCAAATCTGGACAGCGAGTGGACAGTCCTGTATACAGTTACTGTTTCTCGCATAACTCGCTGTATAATTGTCGAATGGCTTCGTATTTTACATTTCTGGGATCCTGAGAATGTATGCAACAAGTTTGCTATGTATTACTTTTGCAAATGTTGATGTTTGTATATTTGAAAATTGTGGACAAAATCAGCCTTAAACAAAGGAGGTGCTGTCCAAATTTTCAGAAAAACTGTCAACTTGCAAATGCCATATCTTCTCAACCAGAAGTGCTACGAGGGCAAGTAAATACTCTTTAGAAAGATTTGGAAGTCCCCTACATGTTTTCTGTTCAACACCAGACCAGAATCCTTTTCTAAAAGGGTGAAATTTGGATAATTGCAGAGACTGTCCAGGCATACCCAAACTGGACAGCAATCTGTACACCTCTGAATTTAATCCATAATTCGCAGACCTTTGATCCAATGGTGTCACGCGAGTAACCGTTGGAGAGGTTAGAGAGTCAGCTACAATTTTTGCAATTGGCTCCAGACCTGAATCGGTCATCTACCATTTCCAAATCGAGTTTGAATACAGAGTGGTCAATCTGAACTGAATTCAGTTCTGAATACTGAAATTTTACCTAACTTCAAAAATTCATATCTTTTGAGCCAGAGCTGATATGAAGACAAGTAAGTACATTCTGGAAAGCTTATTACATTGGCTACAACTTCGTCAATAAGAATATTTCCAGATTTCCATCAAAACAGCCTGAAAACTTTAGATCAAAACTGTTACTTTTTAAGCAGAATCTGCTGAAAGTGCAGAGAAATCTGCTAACTTTAAAATTGCATAACTTGCAAACCAGAGATGATCTAGAGGCAAACCAATACTTTTTGGAAGGGTATTGAATTTTACTTTAACTTTGTTGTTCTCCTCAAGATCTGATTTTGCCATTTACTTGGCCAAAATCGAAGTTGCGTCCAAGCTGTTCATCCTCCACTAGGATTTAATCGGGTGATGACCCTTTTGGGTGTTTATGGATTTGGTTCTCGAGTTCAACTCGAGGAGTTTCATAACATCCTAGGTGTTGAGACCCAATAATAATTGCCTTTAGAGTTCAGTATTACACTAAGGCAAATCCCTTTTGCTCGGATGCACATGCTAGTGTTTTGGCTATGCAACCTTGCATCTCACACTTTAATTGTGCATTGAACATGTACGACACTTCCCTTAGTTGGACGACCCTCCCCATAAATATTGCTTGGAGTAAGTTTCTTGCTCACCTAGCTTGAATCTTAAGGGGGAAGGAGTTCATCTAGTAATTGAAGTGTTACGTTCACCTAGGTGTCATACCAAGGTACATCGACACCGAACCAACGTGCGGGAAGCAATGCTCAAGTAAGTAGGACCGAGTATAGCATTGACTCATCGAGTCAATGAGAAGCTTAAGTAACAGATTACCTTGAACCCCGTTTCTTGTGAAACTCGATCAACGAGTTAAAGGAGTCAGTTGATTCTTCACGCTAAACCACTCCTTTGCTTCAGTCTTTGAGACGAGAAGCCATAAGTGAGTAGTATGAGCTGGAAATTCTTTAGCAAGAATGTGGATTACTAACCAAGGTCGTGCCTAGCACAGTACCTTGTCAACCACTTAGTGCAACCTACGGAAGTGAGGAGAACCTTACTCTTCAAAGGTTACTCTCTTTGCCACTTCTGAAGTCAACCCTAACGCACCTTTTAAGGGGTAAACATAGTACTTTAAGAAAACTACGAGATGAAAAACCTGACCCATTGTTAAGGAACCACAATTACCTGTAAGTTGTGATTAACAAGCTTTAGGGAACTTCCGATCAATAAAAAGTTCCATCACTTTGCTCCATTTTGTACACTCCGTTGCCTTGAGATGAACCTCACCATTCCTTGCTAATACTTTTACCTTGAAACCATCGAACTTGGTCGAGATATGAAAGTAGCAAGTCTTGTCTAGCGCCTTTCATGACCAAGTTTATTCAATCCTCCTGTATTTGGGATACTTCTGACTGTGTTTGGATTGTCCTACCTATTTTTGCTCAAAGCATAATAATGAATGCATCATACCGTCTACATTTCTAGCTGGCCAGCATTGCATCATTAATGCATAACATTATTCCACTTGTGATGCATCATGAAACGTAATTACTAATGAGTTTTGAGCAAGAATATATGACCCCATTCAAATACCTACGTTGTGTCTCACAATTTTGAGTTGTGATCAACTTTTTCATTCGCAACGCCTTCGACTTGTTTCATTATCTTGAGTGGCACAAGGGAAACCACTTAACACCTTGTGACCAAAACAAAGTTGAGCCTTTGTCCTTGACCCGTTGAAACTCAAATCAACTTGAGTCCTGGAAACTGATTGTTTCTAGTTGCGAGGAGCTTCCTATGGACTTCTCGACCTCGCTAAAACTCTGCATCCTTCTTTTCGCGAGGTTATCAGTTAATTATCAGGTCTTGGAACTCCTTGACTCGTAATGGATGGTGACATTGCTTTAGCCACAAGACCAGGGCAGCAAAGTCTTCGTAAGAGAAACACCCAGAGTTAAGAACACCTAACTATCTTAGAGTTCTAAAGTCCTCCAATGCAGAAGCTTACTTCCTTTTGACGAAAAGAAGAAGACCCCAATATATCAATATAGCTTTCTAAGCTACAAACTTTACGGTGTGATCCCAGTCACGCCGAGCATCCAAACCATAGATGCAATAAGAAGACGAAGAGTCTCTTTCTCCAATCACATGCCAGGCGATGGTTGTCTCATCAACAACTCGGCCTAACTTTCTCTCTTCCTTAGAATCTCGGGACGAGATTCCTTTAAGGGGGAAGGATTGTAAAAGCCCGTTTTTCGGAAGAACAAAAACGCAAAAATGCGAACTTAAAAATTTTGAAAATAGACTTGGAAATCCAAACTCACATGAGCCATATGAGTTAAACTATGTTCACTAAAAATAGGGACTTGTTAAAACTTTACATATAGAACATGGTTGCTGATGTGGAATGGAACTTAAGGTGAAGAATCCTTAATTTCCAAGTATTCACATTTTCAATGAAAAATTAAAGGAGAAAATAAAACAAAATAGAGAGAAAGAAAAAGGAATTATTCCAACCCTACAATGGGACATCCAAAAATATTCAAATCTCAGGCCGTAAATTTTTCCATGACCTACTAATATTCCAATTAGACTCTCGGTAAAGTTTCAAAATTTTTGAAGCACGTTTTCTGTTTATTGGACACGTACTGAGAGTTTAATCAACGTCGACTTCAAATTTAAACTTTGTGCTCAACCTTGTCCAAATCAACTCCAAATTTTTCCTGAGGTCCCTTATGGTTCAAAAAGGTTAACCTCAAAGTTTCAGGATTTTTGAACCTAATCTACTATTTATTTCCTTGAGTCAAGTATCACCACTTGAATTCAAATTCAAACCTGAGTTCAAATTCAACTTGCCCAGTTTTGAAATCTGATTGCACCATAAAATTCTCCACATTTTATTTAGTCACTGGGCCAAAGTTGACTATTTTTGAAGCTTGTTTGCTAGCTCCATTTGAATTTTGAAAAGAGAAGGAAGAAGAGAGTGGGACCCACATGTCAAACTTATCCTCAGTACTAGGGAAAAGGTGGACCCCACTGGTAACCAACTCAATGGAAAGAAATATTTTACATCTGGACTGAAGTGGATAAGGGGGGAATTGGAGTGGACCCCACATGTCATTCTTAGCCACAAAAACCAAATTTGCTTCTCTCTCTCTGTCCTTATCACCGCCCGACCCAGCTTCTTCTCCCTCCTCTGCTTAAGCGGCCAGCTCCTCCCCTCGTCCAAGGCAGAGCGTCGCCGCAGCCCCAAGAACCAGCACCAAGCAAGAGTTAATCGCGCTCAGCTACTGCGAGTGCGAGACCAAGCCATTTGCCATGGTGGTATCGAGCGGACCGAGGAGCACTGCCTCCACGGGGTTCTTCAGGATGCCCGGCCTCTTCGTGCGGCTGAGCGGCAAGGGCTTGAGTGACAGTGGCGCGGACACGGACTCGGTCTGGAGCCCGACCTCGCCGCTGGACCTGAAGAACCACCTCAGGTTGACCAGCCTGCCGAGGGTCGGTCTCGGCCTCGTCGACGCCCTCACCGCCGACGCCGGCTCCCTGCTGTTCGGCGGGAAGACCTCGTTCCTCGACTCCATCAGGCCGTTCCTCGAGCCGGGGCTGCCGAAGCCGAAGCCAGCGGCTGCGTTCAAGAAGGATGCCGCGTCGGTCATCAGCGTCGCCACCGCCTCGGGCGGCGTCCCGGGGCAGGCGGAGGACTCCGAGGAGTACACCTGCGTCATCGCGCGCGGCGCGAACCCGAGGACGACGCACATCCTCGGCGGCGAGACGCTGGAGGTCCGCGGTGGTCCGGCAGGCGCGTGCGGGAAGGTGGTGTTCACCGTCGAGCCATTCACCGACCGACCGTCGGCTGCCCCGGCGCCGGCTGGCGTCGCCTCCGGCCGCTGCGGCTGCTGCATGAGGAGGCTGCCTCAGAACAGGGACATCTTCATCTATAAGGGTGAGAAGGCGTTCTGCTCATAGGCCATGTCCTAGCAGAAAAGTAAGTAATGGGTGTGATGGAGGATATGCAGGAACACGTCGTTGACACACCGACATCGATAACTGGTCCAAGGTTAGCTCTTATTTTGCAAGAGTGATTGGATCAGTGATTGCAGCCAAGGTGTTCGATAAAATGGTTGCAAGGCGAAACTAAGTGTGTTGCCGTTCAATGCTGGTCTATGGATGCAGGTCTATTCTGGGGTGGCAATTGACAAGTGCATGTGCCAAGATACCCTTTGAATGGTGATGACGCGATGGAACTCAAGTACACACCAAGGTGTTCGGCGAAATGCCTACAAGGTGAGCCTTGCCCTGAAATACCTTGCTTGATGTCACCGACGTCCGTTCGTCGTGATCGCTAAGGTTACTCATATGTCGTCAAGTCGTACGTCCATGTTCCGCGTTAATATCATTTCTATAGGAGTCCCCTAGTTGACCTCCTTTGTCGTTTGTATCACGTCGACCTGTCCGTGCGTGCTCGTGATGCTCCACCATGAGCCGCGTCGACGTCGTTGACCATATGACGTCGTCGTGACGCTCCGAGCCGTTATCGTGCCCTGGCATCGAGATGGAGGGTTCTTGTAATGTGTGTGGTGCTGGAACACAAGCACGACTCGTCGTACAATGGTCGTTTAGCCAAATTAGGGTTTAGTCGAGGCAAGACTCGTCGAGTCCTAGGTGTAGCCTAAATGCTCGATGAAATGCCTTCTAGGTCAAACCGAGTGTATTGGTGACCACCGATGACCTAGGGTAGAATACTGCGAGAACGTTGCGACCGACGAGGAGAACTAGTCCAAGTTGAACCTTGGATAAGGATTTCTTAGTTGTGTCGAGGACGTTTCCCTTCTGTTCGCAGAATTGCTTACCTAGGTGTACCTCTTCATCGACGGTAGGTTCGTCGAGTCTTTTGTCGACAACTAAGTCGAGTCCCTAACTCTTCGACTCATGAAGTGGTGTTCGAGATTCCGCTCACCCCTTTGACGAGTCCGGGTCGAGGTGGACCTCGCTAATCCGATCTTCTCGTGATGGCAAAGCATGATCGTCACGACAAGGTCTCGCATCATGTTCGAGTTCTAGGAGTTCACCGAGCTCATCTGGACAATCTTGCAAAGGACACTGCAATAGTGTCGTGTAAGCACTTGAACAATGCTCGAGAAGCTTGCCGTAGAAACTACTTTACCTAAAGGTCATTTCAATGTTGTCTTGGTACTCACATCAGATTAACAGGGCTTGTTACGACTCTTTGAGTCCAAGCAATGTCGATCTCACTTCACTCCCAAGTGTCGCTAGGGTTTCACCCTGGTTCACCCTTATCAGAACCCTGCGATCACACTTGTCACGTAATTAGGTTTACTCTTTAATGAGTTTGTGTAACTTCGTTGGTCGACTTCTAAATCACAACCTCTTGTTGCACAGTTCACTCATGCCTTAAGCTTTCCATGCTCCATCTTGATCGCTTAGTCATCCTTACACTACCAGTCCAACACTTCCACACCATTCAGATGTATCATCCTTGAGTGGCATAGCGTCGAGTGTTGAGTGCCAAGTTGCAATGTGTGCTTACATTGCACCTTTCAATTCACATCTCGATACTACTATGACCACTTGACTTCATCCTTTGTTCATTCTCACAACAGAGGGATATCTGTCCTTCCTAGTCAAACTCCTCATTCTTAGAGTTTACACAACCCCGTGGAGTCTTTTCTTAAATTACTTAATTACTTAATTACTTATATGCATATCATGTCGATAGGAAACGTGATGGTAGGTGATCGACGAGGAGCTTCGCTTGGAGGAGAAGGCCAAGGTGTTTCCACTGAGGTTCCATGGCAGGTTCTCCAGAGGAAGATCAAGCCCTAACAATTGACATTTGTTCAGTCGCAAACTAAGGCAAGCCCCGGTTTGCATTTAAGTCGTTTATAAACTTTTGCTTTATCACTATGATGAATAGTATATGAATTGTGCATTACGTTTAGGGTGAATGATACTCCACTTGCATGACCAAAAAAATCCCAGGGGTTTATTTGGCACGAGTTACAGTTTGACCTGTAGTAACTGCTTTGCTAATGCATAGGAAATCCGGTAGAAGTCGAGTAGTTGGAATCTACTCGCGAGAGATGTATCTCACAGGAATGGTTGGATGGAAAATGGCTTAATATAATGAAACTGAGACCGGGTAGGGAATGGATAGGAAGCGGCGAGAATTGAGTCTCGGTCGCATAGCCCTGCCTGTGTTGATTAAGGCCCGTCCGTATGCGGCCCCGCTGGACAAGCTTGAATTGTACCGGCAACATAATGGACATATGGAATCCAATAAACTGACGTAGCTTGGTCACATGGGTGTCGAGGCATACCGTTCCGTTTTATAGGTGTGGGTTGAGGGTAGCAAGGTGTAAATCCGCTGGTGGGCACGTCAGAGTACGCCCCACGCAGGGACCTCCTGCCCGTGACGGATCGATCGGTTCGGCATTTGAGTGTCTTGCGAAAGGTTGCCATATACGCCTAGTACTAAAGTGTTATGTAGGTACGGGTGTGCTCGCTGACACTTCCGAACGACGTATATGTCGTGTTGTCCGGGTGTGTCCTGATTGCAATCACTGTCCCTCGCAGTAATAGAGTACCACTTGTTCACTGTGTCGTGACGTAGTAAATACTAAAGAAGTCAGAAATTCATATTGTATTGATTTATAAGTATTTTGCAACCTTGTATGATTTAGAGATAGTATAATTAAAAGTTTACAATTTCCCCATACTTTAGCTGTAATAGCATTATGTGCTCTGAGCATGTCATATCATCGGTAAAGCGTTTCTTGTTTGATTGTGGAACCCATGATGTGCCGTGCTTGGAGAATGTCATTTTGCTACTTAAAACCTGATTATAAGGATCCACTTGTAGGCGAGTCCATTTATGCTATTCCTTACCTATGTTTAGTGTCCCCTTGCATATGTCTAGTGAGACGGTTAAGTCTTGCTGAGCCTTATGCTCACGTTTGCGCTTTAACGATTTTTGCAGGTATTAGTTTTATTTCTGCTGTTCAGGTTGTACATGAGACTCGAGGTGTCGAGATAAAATCTCATGTGAGCCACGCCGCTGCTGTTTGCTCTTCGTGTTGCTAGTGAGAATCGTCCTAGGGCATGGACGCCTTCTCTCCTGCTTAGTTAGGTGAGATTTTGAGTATGTATTCTCCGCTGCGTGTGTACCCTTGTTGTACACTCTTTTGTAAACTCTTCTTATTATGAAATGAAAACTTTATATGTTTTGGTATCCTTTTTGTGTGTGCTGTTAGGTGCCGCATCGCACGGTACCACCCAATGAGATCCTCGGATGTGTGGACTCCGGTCCCCACACACACACTAAGCATAATATCCGGTCTAGATGCACAAAGATATAACAAAGAACCAATCATGGAATGATATACCTTTTAGTCCACACTTGGACCACTTCGTTGAGGTCTAGGTGTCCATTTGTTGCCATTGGAGTCTTGATGGGTTTGGCCTTGTCCATGTCGAACTTTTTTAATATGTCTTGAGTGTACTTTATTTGACTTATGAACGTGCCCTCTTTGAGTTGCTTAACTTGAAAACCTAAAAAGAACTTCAAATCCCCCATCACGGACATCTCAAATCTCTCCGTCATTATCTTAGAAAACTCATCACAAAATACTTTGTTAGTAGAACAAAATATAATGTCATCGACATATATTTGGCACACAAAGAGATCATCATTAAAGTGCTTTGTAAAGAGAGTGTAATCAGCTTTTCCTATCTTAAAACCATTTTGAATTAGAAAGTCTCTAAGACACTCATACCAAGCTCTAGGAGCTTGTTTGAGGCCATAGAGAGCCTTACACAATCTGAAGACATGGTTTGGGAAGTCTTGGTCTTCAAAGCCCGGTGGTTGCTCTACATAGACTTCCTCCTTGATTGGACCATTTAGGAATGCACTCTTGACGTCCATTTGGTAAAGCTTAAAATCATGGTGAGTAGCAAAGGCAAGTAATATACGAATTGATTCTAACCTAGCTATGGGAGCAAAGGTTTCATCAAAATTCAAACATTTGACTTGTGAGTACCCCTTTGGCCACAATTCGTGCATTGTTTCTTGTCACCACGCCATGCCCATCTTGCTTGTTGTGGAACACCCACTTGGTGCCCAAAAAATTTGCTTGTGGACGCTTGACAAGCTCCCAAACTTTGTTCCTCTCAAAGTTGTTAAGCTCCTCTTGCATGGAAACTACCCAATTCGGGTCGCTCAATGCATCTTCAACCTTATGGGGATCCAAGGAAGAGAAAAAGGAGTAATGTTCACAAAAGTTAGCAACACGAGAACGAGTGATTACCCCTTTTATAATGTCTCCTAGAATGTTGTCAACGGCGTGATCCCGTTGAACACTTTGATGCACACGGGGATGTGGAGGTTGAACTCTTGAGTCATCATCATCCTCTTCTTCTTCTTGGTCTCCCCGTTGATGTATGCTTCCCTCTTGACTTTTGTCTTCTTGATCATGTTGAGGTGCCACTTGTCCATCTTCAACTTGATCGCGTGGGGGATGACTTGCATCATATTGTTGTTGGTCACTTGAGCATTGAGGTTGTTCTTGTGGTTGAACATCTCCAAGTGCCATCATCCTAAGAGCTTCTTGTGGAGATTCTTCTTGATCTAGCACACTTTGATCAACTTGCTCCACTTGGGAGCCATTAGTTTCATGAAACACCACGTTGCGTGCTATTTCAACAATCCTGAAGGATTTGTTGAAGACATGGTAGGCGTGGGTGTTTGAATCATAACCAAGCAAGAAACCTTCATCGGACTTTGAAGCAAACTTCGAAGTCCTAGGATTCTTGTTGAGAATATAGCACTTGCTCCCAAAAACACGAAAGTAAGAGACATTGGGCTTCTTACTAACTAGAAGCTCGTAGGGGGTCTTTTTGAGAAGGCGGTGGAGGTAAAATCGGTTGACATCGTGGCAAGCGGTGTTAACCGCCTCCGCCCAAAACCGGTCTGATATCTTGTACTCATCAAGCATCATCTTTGACATCTCAATGACTGTCCTATTCTTCCGTTCCACCACCCCATTTTGTTGAGGAGAGTATGGGGCTGAGAATTCATGCTTGATGCCCTCCTCATTTAAGAATTCTTCCACTTGAGTATTCTTGAACTCGGTTCCGTTGTCACTTCTTATAGCCTTGATTCTTGAGGCGAACTCATTTTGAGCTCTCCTCAAGAACCTCTTGAGGACACCGTGAGTTTCACCCATACCATGCAAGACAAATACCCAAGTGAAACGGGAAAAATCATCAATAATAACAAGACCATATTTTTTACCACCAATGCTAATGTAGGTTATTAGCCCGAAAAGGTCCATGTGTAGTAGTTCCAAAGGTCTTGTCGTCGTCATGATGTTCCTGGAGGTGTGTTGAGCTCCCACATGCTTCCTTGCTTGGCAAGCACTACATGGCCTATCCTTTTCAAAGACAACATTCTTCAAACCATAGATGTGCTCGCCTTTAAGAAGCTTTTGTAAGTTCCTCATCCCAACATGGGCTAGCCTTCTATGCCAAAGCCATCCCATGTTGGTTTTTGCCATTAAGCATGTGTCAAGTTGAGCTTTATCCGAGGTGAAATCCACAAGATAAAGCTTTCCCTTGAGCACACCCTTAAAAGCGATTGAGTTGTCGCTTCTCCTAAAGGATGCTCACACCCTCATTAGTAAAAACACAATTATAACCCTTGTCACATAGTTGTGATATGGACAAAAGGTTCTAGTCTAGAGAATCAATATGCAAAACGTGAGAAAGAGTATGTTGGGGAGAAATGACAATTTTACCGGAGCCAAGGATTTTCCATCGGTTATTGTCCCCAAAGAGGATCCCTTCATTTGGATCATCATGTTGCTCATACTCCACGAACATTCTCCTCTCTCCGGTCATGTGGTTGGTGCATCCACTATCGAGCACCCATTTGGAACCACCAGAGGAGTATGCCTACAAAACAAGATTATGTCTTCCTTTTAGGTACCCAAGTGGAGTTGGGTCCTTTGACGTTAGTAGTGAGACACTTGGGCACCCACACACAAGGCTTGGGGCTCTTGCAGAGTGGCCCGACATATCTAGCATAAACTTTGCCATACTTGTTCCTCATTGAAACATAAGATGCATCAAAATCATGAAAGAGAGGATGCGGTTCAAATTTAGGCATGTTAGTGCTAGTTGAAGTATTCTTCCCAATTTTAGTTGGGGATGAGCTTCCTTTGACAAAGACAATCAAGTCTTTGCCATACTTGGAGGTTTTGGCATTTTGCTTTCCACCTCTAGTATAACCAAGACCATCCTTGACATTGGGAGGTCTTGTGTTGGTGTACGCACTTCGTGCATACACCACCTTCTCTTTGTCAAAGATGCCACCCATAGGTGCTTGTTTGCCTTGAGTCATCTTAAGTTCATCCTTTAATTTAAGGATCAAGTTAGAGCATTTGCAAGTAGAGATTACTTCGGATGCAACCTTTGAGGAGGGTGAGCTTCTGGAGGAAGAGGCTACATTGGTCTTGAGGGACTCAACTTGAGTCTCAAGGATCTTGTTAACTTTTGCCAAGTTGCCAAGTTCCTCCTTGAGCTCAATGGTTGTCTCCTCAAGACTTGAGCATGTTTTCTTTCTTAGAGCAAGTTCATTCTCTAAGGCCTTGCTCTTCTCTCTCTCAAGCTCAAGGAGCTCAATGAGCTCTTTACATCTCTCGTTTTCATGGATAAGCATGTCCTCTTGCCTATCTATGAGCTCCTACTTCTCAAAGATTTCATCCGAGAGTAATTTCATCCGACGCAAAGTGCTCTTACTTATGTTCTTAATCATGTGTTCATTTTCACTAGCACTATCAAAATCATCATGGGATGATATGGAAGAGGATTAGTTATAATTAACCTTTCTCCTTCCTTGTTTTGCCATGAGGCAAGTTTGCTTGTGGTCGTAGAGGTTGGGGAAAAGCTTGCTTCCTTTGGAGCTCCTCTCGATGGCTATGGTTGTCATCTTCTCCTCATCTTCGGACGAGGAGGCGTTAGAGTCCCACTCCTTGCCTAAGTGAGCATGACCGGAGGGTCTCTTCTTCTTGTAGAACTTCTTCTCTTGCGTCTTGCCTTCCTTCTTCTTCTTGCCCTCTTCATGTGGGCAATCTACAACGAAGTGCACGTACTCGCCACAATTGTAGCAAGCCCTCTTGGTTTTGGGCCTTGCCTTCCCTTTTCCCTTGATCTCATGCTTGTATCCTCCTTTTCTTCTTCTCATCATTCTCTTGAAGATGTTGATGAAGAGGGCCTCTTCCTCATCGGTGTCAAGGTTCTCCTCATCATCTTCATGTTGCTCTTTTCAGGAGAATGTCACTTTGAGTGCAACATCCTTCATCTTCGAAGTGGTGAACCTTTGGAGGTTGTTGTAGAAGAGTGCCTCCTTTTCCATGATCTCGTGGTTGATGATCCTCCCTAGGACCTCCTCCAGGGTCATTTTGGCAAACCCCGGGCTTTCTCGTATCATGGAGCAAAGAGGGACGTTTCTAGGCATGAATGCCCGAATCATTCTCTTCACCACTTCGTGGTCCGTCCACTTGGTGCATCCATAAGATCTTCTCTTATTGATGAGCAGCTTTATGCGGTTGTACATCTCTTGGGGAGATTCACCATCCATAATGGCAAACCTCCCGAGCTCTCCTTCAATGAGCTCAATCTTGGCTTCCTTCACGTCTCGGTTGCCTTCATGAGTTTTCTTGAGGGTGTCCCAAATATCTTTGGCCACCTCAAGTCCATCCACTAGGTTGAACTTATCTTTTAAGAGAGATGAGATGATCACTCCGGCCGCTTGGGCATTGCGGTGAAGGAGCACGACCCGCTCTGGAGTGACGTCTTCTTCATTTTTCGGGATGTGCACCCCGATCAACACAATCTGCCACAAAGAGGGATTGAGTGACACGAGATGGATCTTCATGTTGTGCTTCCACATCCCATAATCGGTTCCATCAAATTGGGGAGGTTTCCCCAATGGGATAGAAAGGTAGTGGTTGTTGGAGACCAGGCGTTCATAGTTGTAGCCTTCTTAGTTGTAGTTGATCGTTCCGCCCGATGTAGAGGTCGAGGAGTCAACCTTTGAAATCTTCAATTTCTCTCGAAGTTTTGCCTTGAGCTGGCAAGTCTCTTCGTCATCCGTGGACTTGTCTTGGTAGACAAGCACCTCCTCTTGGGTTGCCTGGATCTCATTTGTCTAGACCTCGTCATACCCCACTCCGGCCATCTTCTCTCCGAGTTGTTAGACTCTTTGGGAGAGTCCTGCTCTGATACCAATTGAAAGTTGCCTAGAGGGAGGGGTGAATAGGCTAAACAACCTGAAATGACTTAATAAAACAAGATTAGTATTTAGAGGGCGGACTAGTCTGGTCCAGGGGCGGACTAGTCCGGTCCAACTACAGGGAAGGCCTAAAAAGAGTTTCTAACAAGTTTTAGTCCAATTCTTGTGATGCAAAGTATGTTAGAATGACTTAGTGAACCTTAACAAGTTATGAACCAAATGTGAGACTAAGGATCACGATGAAACAAGAGTGATGAACAAAACCGGTAAAGCTAACCCTAGAAGCAATGAGCGATAAGTGAAAGCAAAATACACAAGGGACACAAGGATTTTATCCCGAGGTTCGATCCCATGAAGGAATCTACATCCCCATTGAGGAGTCCACAAAGGACTGGGTTCAACAACCCTTCCCTCACCAAGTTTACCACAAGGGCCTAACTTGGTTCTCCACTATCACAAAGGGGTTAATACAAGATTCGTTGGGGCTTCTCACAATCTGAGGCTCTCACCACAAATACAATCACAAATCACAAAGATCAACTCAAGCCACAGATCGCAAAGATTCACAAGTGCAAGAGATCAAACCGAGAGCCTAGAGCGGTGTTCTTCCTCTTCTTCAGCTCACCAAACCCTAATCCACACACGAATTAGTTTTAGAGGTAATGTAGGCAAGAAGGAGGCTTTTGGAGGCTCAAGGTTTGCTGTGTCGGCGCTAGGGTTTCAAAGTGCTCAAATAATTAGTTCAAAAGAACCCAGGGTCTTCTATTTATAGAGGTTCACAACCCATACTGCTAACTTCAGCAGATGGGCGGACTAGTCCGGCCGACGACCCGGACTATTCCGGCCTTTGGGACCACTGACGTCCCTGACACCTGTCGCACTGCGCGGCAATCGTCACACTACCCGCCAAACTTCAAATTCAATCGGTCACTTCAAAACGGACTAGTCCGGTCACAACTGGACTAGTCTCATCTCACACAAAACCTTTTGTTCTGTGTGAAAACAGACTAGTCTGGAGACCAAGGACTAGTCCGTCTTAGTCGCTGAAGCACCGACTTCTCTCCAAACCTGGATTAGTCCAGCCCCCAGGGCGGACTAGTCCGATCTCAGTCAGACCTCTTGGTCCGGACCAAAACGGACAAGTCCATGGTTTTGGTACTTAGTCCCCAAAACCCGCTCCACGACTACCCGGACTAGTCCATCTCGCTACGGACTAGTCCGAACTCAGTCAGACCCTTCTGGTCCGGCTGAAAACGGACTTGGACAGCCAGGAGCGGACTAGTCCGACCACCTGCACGGACTAGTCTTGCCACTCCTGCCAGACTGCTTCCAACTCTCTTGTCTCAATAGGTTTGATCTCTAAACCGCTTTGAGCTCCCTACTTGATCTCATTGCACTTTGCACACACATCCTCACACATACTTGGCTAGTCTACACTCGACACGCTAGAAACCCTAGTTTCTTCTTTTCGAGTTGACATCGCCATTTTCATCCTTTTCCTTTTTGAGGGTTTGTGTTTCCGCTTGAATCCACACCCGTGCTTAAGATCATTGAGCTCATTAGTTACTTAATTGTCGTCGTCAATCATCCAAAACCCACGGGGATCCTAGATGCATTTTCGAATGTGTAGTCCTGCCTGTGTCGGTTAAGGACCGAGCCGTATGCTGCTCCGCTGAGCAAGTTTGAACTGTACCAGCATCATACTAGATATATGGGTCCAAGAAACCGATGTACCTTGGGAAGCCTCTGTTGAAACTTTTTTGATCGCCTCAGGCTTTCGGCCGCAGCATAGTATACGAAAACTCACTCACGACATCTTCACTGTGGAGGGTGCACCTTGAGTGGGAATATTGTCCTAGACGATTGAATCGATTCAACTTGGGCGGAACATGGGAATGGTTGCTGCGTACTAAGTCCGTGGAGTGCGCCTACATGACTTTGAGTACGGTCATACGTGTCTTGTATTCCGAGTATCTTGATTCGAATCACCGTCCCTCGCGGTTATGAGTGCCACTTGTTTACTGAGTTGTGATTTTGTAATAAAGAGTAGTTGGAAGAATATGAATACGTTGTTATGAATAATCTTTTGTATTGTAACCTAGGTTGAATTAGAGATAGCATAATTATATTTCCAAACATTAAACTTGAATGAAGCTTATGTAGCTTTCGACAAGTATTACCGTGGATGAAGTGTTTCTTGTTTGATTGTGGAGTTCATCATGATGCATGCCCACTGATTTCACATTTTCTACTTTAAAACAAGCAACTAAGGATTAACTTTTGGCGAGTTCATTCCTGCAAATTCAGCTTCCAGTGTTTAGAGTTTCCAGCATGTAGAGTTTCTTGCCTTAGATGAGACGGCTCAGTCTTGCTAAGCCTTTGTGCTCATGGTTGCTATATTCGTGGTTTTGAAGGTTTACTTTTATTATTGTTGTAAGGGGTTTTCCATGAGACCTCGAGCTGTCAAGATGTATCTCCCACGTGACCCCACGCTGCTGCCTTATGATCTTCGTGTTGCTAGTGAGAAGCGTTCGCAAGCTTAGACGACTTTTCTTGTGCTTAGATAGGTTGAGAGTACGAGTATGTACATTCCACTGCGTTTGTAAACAATATATTATTATAAAATGAAAACTTTGTATCTTTACTATGTCTTTTCGTGTGTGCTTTTTGGTGCCGCATCGCACGGCACCACCCGATGTGATTCCTGGAATGTCAGGACCCCAGTCCTCACAATCAAACCAAGGATGAGGAAATTCAAGAAATCAAAGAAAGGATCCAAGAAGGGAGAGAATTCAGATTTGATGAGGACGAACGTGGTACTTTATGGCTTGGAAGAGGATTGGTGTGCCCAGTGTTAAGCATATTTGGGAAACAATATTGAAGGAGGCACATGACTCACCTTACTCGATCTATCCCGACTGTACAAAGATGTACAAGGACTTAAAGACAGTTATTGGTGGGCCAACATGGAAAAGGACATAGCAGAGTACGTTGCACTATGTGATGTATGCCAATAAGTCAAAGCTAAACATCAAAGGCCAGCTGAATTATTGCAGCCATTGAAGATTCCATAATGGAAGTGGGAAGAAATCGGTATGGACTTCATAGTTGGATTACCTCGAACCCAGTCCGGCTATAACTCAATATGGGCTATTGTGGATCGGTTGACCAAATCAGCTCATTTCATTCCCGTCAAGCCCAAGTATACCGCTGCACAGTTAGCCGAGTTGTACATGAAGAAAATTGTATGCTGACATGGAGTACCCAAGAAAATAGTGTCCGACCGAGGTTCTGAACTCACTTCTAGATTCTGGCAGAAACTGCACGAAGCTATGGGCACAAGGTTAAATTTCAGTTCAGCATATCATCCGTAAACCGATGGGCAAACCGAGAGGACCAACCAAATATTGAAACATATGTTGAGAGCTTGCGCCCTGAAGCATAGACGCAGCTGGGACAAGAGCTTGTTGTATGCTAATTTTTCTTACAATAATAGTTACCAAGCCAGTTTGAAGATGTTGCCATATGAAGCATTATATGGAAGGAAGTGTATGACACCCTTGTTTTGAAATGAGACAGGAGAAACTTATGTTTTGGACCTAATGTGTTGCAAGAAGCCGAAAAGCAAGTTCAGAGAATCCACGAGAAATTGAGGGCCGCTCAAACAAGACAAAAGGGCTATCCGGATAATAGGCAGAGAAACTTAGCCTTTGAAGTGGGAGACTTCATATATCTCAAAGTGTCACCTATGCGAGGTCATAAGCGGTTTAAGGTTAGAGGCAAGTTGGCATCTAACTATATTTGACCATTCAGAATTTTGGCCAAACGTGGAGAAGTGACATATAAGTTAGAGATGCTAGCGCATCTTGCTAATTTTCATGACGTGTTTCATGTTTCTCAGCTCAAAAAGTGCTTAAGGGTACCAGAAGAAGAAGTGCCAATGGAAGAATTGGAATTAGAGGCAGATTTGACTTATGCCGAGCAACCGGTCAAAATATTAGAAAGAAAGGAGAGAGTCACAAGGAAAAAGGTGATTCAATGGTGCAAAGTACAATGGAAGCATCATACATAATCGGAGGCAACTTGGGAGCAAGAAGATTATCTCAAGAAGTAAGTTCCCTATCTCTTTCCTTTCGCGTCGAATCTTGAGGGCGAGATTCATTTTAAGGGGAGTAGGTTTGTAACACCCGCATTTTCATGCATAATGCATTGCATGCATCCTCATACATGTTTAACATTAGGCCATGTAAAAAGGAACAACATTAAAATGAATTTAGGGCTAAACTTGAAATTTCAGTTTGTCACATTGCAGACTTGTCCGGACTCTGAACTGGACTAGTCCGGTATCCCTGTCCTAATTAAGAAATTCAGTCTTCTTCAGAGTCCGGACTTGTCCGGCACAATGTGTGGACTAGCCCGGTTGAGCCTTTGATGTTTCCCGGACTTGTTCGATTGCAAGCGTACTAGTCCGTTATTATCAAATTTTTTTAGTCTGAAAAACCTTTTTCTGGCCACCCCAGACTTGTCCGGCCATGCCAACCGGACTTGTCCGATTTCTTCTCTATTGCCGTGCGGACTTGTCCGATTTTCTCCTTCTAATGCCAAAATGACTAGTCTGGTCCTTACTGCGGACTAGTCCAGCCTTCGGAAACCGATTCGGGTTCTGTTATTTCTCCACAGTGGGGTTTTGGGTAATTGCCTTAATTAGGCCCAAAAACTTCATGCCTAACCTTAGATGAGCCCAAGTGGACCCCACCCCCCACCTTAGACTCGAAATCCATCAAACCCTACCTCTCCACCTCCATATCAACACCCAATCACCCCATGTTTTCATCTCTTTATCACAATTGAGAAACCCCAAACCCTAGTTCGTGTGCCGCCGCCAACAAGGAGTCCATGAGAAAGGAGGAAGAGAGGAACACAAAGAAGGCTCAATCAAGATCAATCTTAGTCAACTTTTCGACAATTGACGTTCTTCATCCAAAATCTTCATCAACTCATCTTCATGAAGCCCTAATCGTCAAGATCCAAGTGTTGCACCCAATTCATGATCTTTGGATTTCTAAACACGTGGTATACCCCCTACAACCAAGTTTTCATTCAAATTAAATTCTAATTTTCGCAGATCAAGAAAACCCTAAATTCCAGTTCTGATCAGGGCGGACTAGTCTGGCCCCTGAAACCGGACTAGTCCGGTATCAGAATTTGAATTGTGCTGAATTAATTCCTAATTGACTCGAATCAACTCGAAACATGTTCAAACTTGTTAGAAACCTTTGTAACTAGTTAGTAAACATTAATAGTAACCCATTAACAAGTTTTCCCTCATAATTGCATTAATCATGCATATCCTGGCATATTGAGTACTATATGAGCATTATTTGATTATAATGTGTGTTTTGCATGTTTGTCGCGTGGAATAGAAGGTCTCATTATAGAGAGTGCTTCTGAGGACATCTAGTACCAGAACTCCGAAGCCTTCGATCCAAACCAAGCTCAAGAGCAAGGCAAGTGTCCTTGATCATTTTCATCCCGTTTTTAAATTTTTTGTTTGCAAAACTGCATGCTTGGTCAAATTGATGGGCACCCAAGATAGGAGTTCACTAGTCTTGTTTCACCATCTTTGTTGCTTGGAATACATTGTAGAGTCTCGGGAAACACTTTTCACCTTTTTTTCTTCGCTCCAATTAATTGGGATGGGAAAACAACCAAAATGCTTAATCATGATAAAATGAACCTATGGATGATGTAAATTGAGGAATATGGCTAAATGGTAAGGTGGGACATGGGAGATCTAAGCAAGCATAGTTTGTGGATTGGGTTGGATGTTATGGTGGTTTGCTTGCTTTAGTTCTAAGGACCGGTTCATGCGAGAATAGGCCAGGACAACAGTGCCACCACAAGGAGAAATACGGGTGCGGCTTAGCCAATTAATTAGGAGTATTACCAGCATCGATTCGGGTCATTTAGAGGAGCAGGGAATGGGAGTCAGTTGGGTTTGCAATATTTGCAGGACTGCACTAGGATTCGAGCGGCACAAGAGGGGCCCTTGGTTGGCTGTGCTCAGTTGGAGCATCACCACCTGTGAAACCTCAATGGGTCTGAATATGCTGGTAGTCCCTTTGTAAAGGCTATTTTGTGATCTCTTGGCCATACACCTAAGGAAGTGTCATTGGCATAAGGGAGATTTCTTTAGTCGCCGACATGTGACGAAATCACGAACTTGTGGGTAAAGTGGTACAACCTTTGAAGAGTGTTAAAAACTATCATGATAGTCGTGCTCCCGGTTATGAGCACCTGGACATCTTCCATGATTAGAGGAAACTTGGTATTTGGGATGGATTAGTCATGGTTATGGTTTGAGTTGTGATAATTGAATATGGTCGATGATGATGGTAAGAACTTGGTACTTGGATGGATAATTATTGATGGATGTGAAATAATGGTAATTGATGGTTGTCGGTGGTTTTGATCCGGCAGATCTCCCGATACTACTAAAAGTGTTTGCGGAGTTTGAAGTTTGGTGTGGGCGCGCGGAGATTCAAGAAGGTGAAATGTAAAATGACACAGGAGACACAAAGATTTACATGGTTCGGGCTACCTGAGCGTAATACCCTACTCCACGGGATGTGCTGGTGTTGTATTGGATGTATGAACTCAACTCAGGTGATGTGAGTTGAGTGCGCGTGTGAGCCGATTAGACCAGATCAGATCAGAGCAGGTCAGATCAGTTTCCCCCTCTATGTATCGTCAGCTGTCCTTTTATAGTATAAGGACAGGCCGTTACAAGTTGGCCTGGCCCGACATGTGGCCATGGCAGTTACAAATATTAATACACATTTGATGCGCTTAATTACCCTTAATGACCGAGTTACGGGCTTTGACAGCGCCGTTACTGGTAATAAGGGTCGTCCGATCGTGTGTCATTAACATAGTATTAATGACACTTAATCGGGTCTTGAAGTCCTTGATTCCCCTTTGAAGATCCGGAACCGTTCTGGAGTCTTCCGGAGGTTTGAGGCTGAAGATCCGACTGTAGGACACGTGGCAGCTCCAGAGCATGCTGTGAGGAACAGATAGGTCTGGTGCCACCAGACACGTGTCAATTCCGGAGCTTCCCTCGGTTTGGGGTTAGGTCTGGGGGTGTCGTTATGGTACATAGCACGGAGCTTCCCCCTTGTGGGCGGTAGCTCCGGTTTGATGGTACACGTGGCGACCCTGGGACTAACCATGTTGGGGAAGCGGGTCCGGTTATGTCTGACATGTGGGCCTTCGAAGGTCTTCAAATCAAGTAGATGACATTTCTTTGAGATCTTTGCAATCTCAAGGGGTATACAGTACCCAGGGTACCGACAGTGGCCCCCTGGGCCCACCTCTAGGGAAAACCCCTTGGGTGAAGTCATTCCGCCGGAGGTGGGTCCATCCTTTGACTTTTGAGCCGAGTCTTCAAAGGTCTTCAGATGTTCCGTTGGCGATAGTTTTGGAGTTAAATCCTCGCCGCGTGGCATATCCCGGGTGCGGCAAATGGGATGTTTGGCGTGCGGATCTCACGTAATTGAAGGTCGCCGGTTCCCGATACAAAAATCTTATCGGTTCCACGCGCCTTGTCAGGTCGCCGCCTTCGGGCTTCCCGCCTTTCATGATGACAACCGTTCGCCTGTGTAAGAACCTTGACTTGATCGTCGGGGTGGTCCCAGGCCCTCTTGTCATCGGCAGGGTGAAATTTTTGAATAGTATCTTCAGCTTCCTTGCGGTTTCCATCCAAGCGTTGCGGGGGCTTACTTAAGAAGGAAAGCGCGCACCGTCTGGGGTTCTTTACGCCTCTCATCTGAACTTGCGCTCGAACTCCCAAACTTGTGCTTGCTTTTCCTCCCTTGCCTCGCTGTGCTGCGATGGAGTTGGGTCTCCGCAAGAGCCGCTTGAAGACCGAAGGTGACTTGAAGAAGGTCCGGGCCCTCATGGGGTGGTCCTCGGACTTCTTCAACCACCTGGTCCGCGCCGGGGGAGAGCTCCCATTCAAAAAGGAGCACGCCGGTGAGATGGTGTACTTTTCTGTGTACGCCATGGTGGGGTTAATCCCACCTTTTTCCTCCTTTTTTCTTGATGCTGCCAGACTTCTATGGTCTGCAGCTGTACCACCTTGGCCCCCACTCCATTCTTCTAGTGCCTATCTTCGTCCACTTTTGCAAAATGTGGGTGGGAACCCCCCCTGCGTTGAGCTTTTCCGGACCTTCTTCACCGTCCATACCACCGGAAGGGTGATGAGTACCTTGGCTTCTAATACTTTGTGAAGCGCAAGAAGTGCCTATTCAAGTACCTCTGGTCGTTTCCCTCTGGAAAGTGGGACGATTGGAAGAAAGACTTGATAGTCATCCGGGTGGAGGAGCACGAGAAGCTGGAGCTGCCCGAAGGCCTCCCCAACATCAACACTGCAGTCTGGAGTGAAGCTCCGGTGCTGTCGGAAGCCTTCAACCCTGCTCTAACCAGGATCCGCCATTGTGTGGAGGGAGTATTAACTCCTCAGGCGGTATTTTGCAATTTCCTGGTCAACAGGTTGGCACCGCTGAAGAGGAGAGAAAAACTCGCTTGGTCCCTCAACAGTGTGATGGACGACGACCGGGTCGAGACCGGCCTGAAGTCCAACATGGAGGGGGCGACCTTGGAGTTTCATCTCAAGAAGTTCCAGCACGGCATCGACGTCGCGGGTGATGACTTGAACCCGCCACCAGCTTTCCTCCCTCTGAACATGGAAGTAGAGTTCAGCAGGGAGCTCCGACGGACGATGTCGGTGCTTGACGACATTGGTGTCGTCGAGAGAAGAACGACTTCTAGGGTGTTGATCCCTGGGGCTTCTGAAGGTGGCTCCGACCCTGCCCCGAAGCCAAGGACCGAAGTCGTCGGCAGGGGCAAGGAGCCGGCGGCCGAACCCTCGAGTCAGAAGAGGAAATTGAAGCATGCCGATGGAAGGTCCGTCAGGCCTCCATCCTCTGCAGCAGCTCCTTCTGCCCAGAGGGGGAGGTATTCTACAACTGCGGCGACTGTACCTGCAGCAGTGTCTTCCCGGGGTGCTAGCTCCGGACATGTGACTCCAGCACTAGGGCCAGTTGAGGCCTCTGGGTCCGGAGGTCCTTCCCGGTCGAGGGGGGCCTCGACTAAGGAAATGCCCACGGCTGCAACAAGTTCCGGGGGGCCTTCCAGAGCTTCCATGCCAGCGGCGGCTATGGTCAGTCCAGAATGCCCGGGAAAGAGATTCCGTGGAAGCTGGTGCGGAAGCCTTCTGAGGTAATTTTTAATCTTTACCTCATACAGTTGTTTTGTTGCAGTAACTGTTTTTAAGTTTCTTCATCCATCATATGCAGCGTCCCCAAGAAGAGGAGTGAGGCTCCACCCTCAGCCACAGCAGCTGAAGCTGTGAGGGTGGAGGCTTCTGCTCCTGTCCTAGTGCCGCCCCAAGTGGTGGCTGAAGCAGCGGTAGCTCCGGCGCCAGCTGTCGTGGTCATGGACCTTGACTCATCCCCCGAGACTCCCGTGGTAGCGCCGGACCATGGGAGAGAAGATGCGCCAGCGGCACCTGCCCCGGAGGTTGAAGCCCCGGGTCTTGATGCTGAGATGTTGGAAGCTTCGGTTGTTGAGCCAGAGGAAGCAGTGATTTCGGCCCCAGAGCCATAAATTGTCGAAGCCCCGGCGGTTGAGCCCGAGGTTATTTAAGTCCCAGCGAGCGAGCCAGATGTTGAGGAAGTCCCGGCAGTTGAGCCGGCTACCTCCGAAGCTCCAGCCTCAGAGCCGGTTGCCACTGAAGCTCCGGCTGCAGAGCCGGTTGTGGTTGAAGACCTTCTGGCGCCTGAGCCGGTTGAGGTTGAAGCTCCGGCCTCAGGGCCGGTTGTTGTTGACCTTTCGGCGCCCGAGACGGTCGTTGCGGAGGCATCAGCACTCGAACCTATGATGGTCGAGGTGCCAACGCCTGAGCCACCAGCGGGGGAGGAGTCTAGGCCAGAGCTGGAAGTAGCCTCTGCTCTGGAAGTGATGACGGCGGAGGTGTCTGCTGCTGAGCCAGTGTGCCCTAATGAAGTCGCTGGCCCCCTGCCGTAGGGGGCAAATGAATACCTGGCGGCAGGGCCTTCGGAACCACTTCCAGAGGTCAGAAATTCTTCTGCGGGACCCTCCTCGGTGGCGACTGAGGCTATCCCAGAGGACGGCCCTAGTGTCGTGGAGGCTCAGGGGACCACTCTTGTGGAGTGGGACCCAATGTTTGTAAGCAAGAACCCGATGGAACCAGCGGAGGAGACCCTAGCAGGTCCGGACCCTATTCCCCTGTCGTTGTCCATTAACAACGCTTGCTCCAGTCTGCGTCAAGTCCAGCTGGCGTTCTACCACGACAGCAAGGCTCTTGAAGAGGAGCGCCAAACCCTTAGACGATGGCGTAATCGGCTCTACTTCGAGACCAAGCTGGCGCAGTCGAGGCTGGCAGACGACAAGGAGTGGATCAAACAGGAGAAGGTCCGCCTGGAATACTGAGGCAAATTATTGGATGATTGGGAGAGCTTGCCTCGTGCCCTCGACGCTCAATCCCGGGCCATTTATGAGCAGACCAAGGCAGCTAATAGTGCGGTTGATGATCGCCAAGAAAGGCTTGAAGCCATTAACACTACTCTCATCAAGCGCCGGGAGGCACTTGAGGAGAGGGAGAAGAGGCTCGAAGACGAAGAGCAAAAACTCCTAGAGTTGCAGGGGGGAATGTCTTGAAGAGGGAGGAGGAGCTCGCCGAAAAGGTGGCTCTGGCTGACAAGGGCCTCGAGGAACGCACCAAGAAATTGGAGGAGCATTGCGTTGAGGAGGAGGAGAAGGCCTGGGTGCGAGGGCAGGAACTCTACAAGCAAGAGTGTGACATCGCTGCCAGGGAGAAGAAAGTTAGGGGCCGGGAGAAGGACCTGGTCGACCGCCGGAACAAGATCCACCTCTGGGAGGAGGAGCTTGGAAAACTCGAGAAGCAGGTTGCTGAAAAGATTCAGCAAAATGCCAAAGAGGTTGAGCGCCTTGCTCGTGAGAATTCGGAACTGGCGGCGGACAAAAGATCCCTGGAGGAACTGAAGGGCTTGAGGACTGCGGACTCCCTACAGGTTTGGGAGTTCCTGAGCAAAGCCAACAACGCGCTGACACCAATGGGCTTAAGTCCCGTGCGTCCGGATGATCCGGAGCCAGAGCCGGACC
This sequence comes from Tuctoria greenei, assembly GCA_036927565.1. Classification (NCBI taxonomy): domain Eukaryota; kingdom Viridiplantae; phylum Streptophyta; class Magnoliopsida; order Poales; family Poaceae; genus Tuctoria; species Tuctoria greenei. The sequence continues at coordinate 157,829,639 of JAYESD010000004.1, read as the reverse complement.
TGGCGTTGCAAGCGTTGAGCTCGGCGGGTGGCAAACTCTCCAAGGTGGGTGACGTCATTGCGGACCAGTTGGAGGTTGAGGGGCAGTCCCTGGCGAAAAACGTCGTAGAGTATGTGCTGACGTGCTACACCAGCCGGAATCCCCAATTCCCTCTAGACCCGGTGCTTGAAGGTCCTGTCGAAGGAGAAGGTGAAGCCACCCGAGCCAACATGTTGGAGGTTGCTCAGAAGGTCGACCAGTTCTTCCATAGGATTTAGGACCATCTCTGTAGCTCCCACTTGTATTCTCTCTTTTTTCCCCCAATTTTGTAATCCCTTGTCTCCAGATGAATGAAATCCACAATTTGTTAATGAATTTCAATTTTTGTCTTCAACACTTCTGTCTTCACTTGGCCCCCTGGTAGATGTACACAATTTGATTGTGAACATGTACCAAGAGGATATTGTATTTTTTTGAAGACTCGTTTGCTTCGAACTTGTAGAGTGTAGGTCCGAAGTCTTCGATAGTGAAGGCCCCCTGTGGTTGTCGGAGCTCAGAAGCTCCGGCATTGACTACCGCCGAAGCTCAGTAGCTCCGGCAATAGTCCCTATTAACGCGTAGAGCATCGATAGTTAGCCCTCCAGGGTGTCGGGGCTTAGTAGCTCCGGCAGTGACCTTTGCCAACGCGTAGCTTGTCGGCAGCACACTCCGCTTGTGGGGTCTTCTCACCATCTTTTATTCAGCATCGACGGCTGGCCCCTGTAGCTTTGCCAGAGCTTGGTTGCTCCGATAATGCTCGTTTTCGATGTTTAACATCGATCACAGGCCACCTAGGGGGAGTCAGAGCTTTGTTAGCTTCGGCTTTTCTCCATCAACGTGGATTCTTTATTTTTCCTGCACACTAAAGCCAAGAAAAATAGTAAAATTCGCTCCTTGCCTATAACTTCGTCGCGGCTTACAATTCCCAAGAAAGTTTTAGGTCAAACACAATTCTGAATACAACCGAATGCATTGCCTTCTTTCTTCCAGATCCAATTGTACTTGGACCCGCCTTAATCGGCCTGCCGGGGTGTAGGTAGAGTGGCGTACTTAGGGTGCTTGACCAGGATAAGTCGATAGCACACTCTGGCCCTAGATTGGCTTGGCGGCATTCAGGCTAGTGGGCCATGAACAATATTTGAATCCAAAAGAATTGACAATACAGCTCAAATCGTATATGAACTGGTCGAACTAAAATTTCTTAAGAATTGCAGAACTTTGTTATAGACAAGAAAGAGAAAAATAAAAAATGTTGAGCCTGTACAAAGTAAATGCACGTGGAGTCTGTTTCACATGAAGATGTCTTTCATTATAGGTCCGGGGTACAGGGGAAACAAGTACACTCTTAGGGTACGGAACAAGGCTAAGCGTGTTTCATTTCTCGTTTGACCCAGGGTAGCTAGCCACACTTTTAGTCCTAAGACCGTGACAAGTGTTGCATGAACTTTGTGGACCTTCCGAGAAAGGTCCAGCTGTTCTCCCGGAGGAACTACCTGACTCTGTACAATGACTCTATAACATACACCTCAAGTTACTACAAAATCACCTCCGTTATATTAAGTGTATAACTTACGGAGGTGCTCAATATTCCAAGGATTTGGGAGAGGTGTCCCATCCTCGGTAGCCAAGCGAACGCTTCCAGGACGGGATACTTTAATCACTCGGAAGGGTCCCTCCCAGCTGGGGGAGAGTTTGTTTAACCCTTCTCTAGATTGTATTCTCCGTAGCACCAGATCGTCTTCCTCGAGCTGTCGGTTGTGTACATGCTACTGATGATAGTGCCGAAGGGCTTGGCGGTATCGGGCATTCCGAATAGCTGCTTGGCACCTTCCCTCCTCAAGGAGGTCTAGGTCTTCACGCCGGAGCTGGTCCTGCGTGGCTTCATCAAATTTCCGGACCTGGAGTGACCCCAAGGTGATTTCCGGAGTAAGGATTGCTTCAGCTCCGTACACCAGGAAGAAGGGTGTCTCTCCAGTTGACCGGTTTGGAGTTGTCCGGTTGGCCCATAGAGTGGGCGTAAGCTCTTCAATCAAGTTGGCTCCATGTTTTTTCAAGCGCTCATAGGTGCGCGTTTTGAGTCCTTTCAGGATTTCAGCATTTGCTCTCTCGGCCTGGCCATTGCTTGCCGGGTGAGCTACGGAGGCGTAGCAAACTTGAATGCTGAGGTCTTCGCAATATACTTGAAATGCAGAGCTTGTGAATTGGGTCCCGTTATCAGTAATGATTTTGTTTGGGACTCCAAATCTGCATACAATGGACTGCAAAAATTGATAGCTGATTGCTTGTTTATTGTCACAACTGGAGTTGCTTCCAGCCACTTGGTGAACTTGTCAATGGCGACATACAGGAACTTGTAACCTCCGACGGCTCTTGGGAAAGGTCCCAAGATGTCCATCCCCCACACGTCGAAGGGCCATGTAGGAGGTATCATTTGTAGAGGCTCAGCCGGTGTGTGAATTTGCTTTGCATGAAATTGGCATGCTTCGCATTTCTTCACCAGCTCAGTTGCATCCTGGAGTGCTGTAGGCCAGTAGAAGCCATGCCGAAAGGCTTTACCGACCAGCGTGCGGGAAGACGCGTGGTTCCCACACTCGCCTCCCTGGATTTCTGCGAGGAGCTCGCAGCCTTCTTCCCTTGTGATGCACCGCATTAGGATGCCGTTGGCACCGCGCCGGTAGAGATCCCCTTCTACCAACATGTATCTTTTAGCCAATCTGACTATCCGGTCAGTGGATACATCATCGTGAGGAAGGATGTTGTCTTTCAAGTAGCTCCGGATCTCCGAGATCCATGCATCGGAGCTAACTTGAGCATTTGAGTCTTGCGTGCTGGGTTGCTCAGAGCTTTCGGCAGCACCTACGACCCTTGATGGCTGCCATGGTAACAGGGCCATCGGGACCGTCAGCTTCAGGATGCTGATCTCGCCCCCTTCGCTCAGTTCGGCAGGCTGAGCTGTGGGTTTTGACAACCTCCGGACGAAAGTTCCGTCAGGAGCTGGAGCTCCGGTTGACGCTTTCGTCGAGAGTTCGTCAGCTTCAGTGTTGTGGACATGCTAGACGTGGTGGAGGTCTAGGACTTCGAAGTACTTCTGAAGCCTCCGGACTTCAAGGATGTAAGCAGTTAGGTGGAGATTGTTGCAGGAGCATTCACCCTTCACTTGTTTAATGATGAGCTGTGAATCTCCCTTGACCAGCAGTTGCTTGACACCGTATGACAGTGCCACCTTTAGTCTGTAGATGAGTGCTTCGTACTCCGCTATGTTGTTGGTCGCCTTGAAGTCAAGGTGTAACATGTATTTTACCTTCTCCCCGGTTGGTGCGAGGAGAAGGATTCCAACTCCGGCCCCCTGCTTTTGCATGGAGCCGTCGAAGTAGAGGGTCCAGTGAGGCTCGGTGAAGACCGGAACCTTGTGTTCCGGCTTCTGCTCACTGGGGCCCAAGGGTTTGATGGAGAGGGAGTCCATTCCGCCACGAAATCCACCAATTCTTGACTCTTGATTGCTTGTCTTGGAATGAATTCGAGATCGAATTTGGCCAATTCAGCTGCCCACTTTGCAATATTCCCAGTTGAATTGGGATTATGCAAGATTGCTCGAAGTGGGTAAGAAGTCACCACTGAAATCTTGTGAGCTTATAAGTAATGGCGAAGCTTCCTGGAGGCGATAAGAACTGCATAGAGCAGCTTATGCACCTCTAGGTATCGAGTCTTGGCATCATGAAGTACTTCACTGATGAAGTACACTGGGCTCTGGATGGTTCGGACCCTCCTGGAGGGGCCCAGAGCTTTCTCTTCACTGACCCAGATCCTCCCGGAGGGATCTGGACCTTCTTCGGGGACCTCCGGGTCCTTGCTGGAGGGACCCCGAGCTTCTTCAGAAGCGACCTGGACCCTCCCGGAGGGGTCTAGGTCTTCTGAAGTAACTTCTTGTGGACTCAAGTCTGTTAAATGGGACCCAGACTCGCTTTCAGGAACCTTCGGACCCTCCCGGAGGGGTCTGGATTCCTGAGCATGGGATAGTTCTGGTCTCTCCGCAACCCGGACCATACTGACGACTTTGTCAGTTGCTGAAATGTAAAGCAGCAAAGGCTCACCAGGGTTCGGAGTTACCAGAGTTGGTAGGGTGGTGAGGAACTGTTTTAGCTCCTGGAACGCCTTTTCTGCTTCTTCAGACCATTGGAATGGTCCAGACTTCCTCAATAACTTGAAGAAGGGAAGTGCCCGTTCCGCCAGTCTTGAAATGAACCGGCTGAGGGCTGCTAGACATCCATTCAGCTTTTGGACATCCTTGATGCGGGCTGGTGGCCGCATGTCTTCAATGGCTTTGGTCTTCGCCGGATTAGCCTCTATGCCCCGGTAATTTACCAGGAAACCAAGAAGTTTTCCGGAGCTAACCCCGAAGACACACTTGTATGGGTTTAGCTTTGTGCAGGTGACCCGCAGCTTGTCGAAGACTCCTTGTTCTTGATCTTGACCACGATGTCATCGACGTACACTTCACTATGTCTCTAATGAGTTCTTCAAAAGTTTTGTACATAGCTCGTACAAAGGTTGAAGCTGCATTCTTGAGACCAAATGGCATGGCTGTATAACAGTACAATCCATCTACTGTGATGAAAGAGGTATGCTCTTCATCTTCCCTAGACATTCTGATTTGATGATACCTAGAATATGCATCTAGGAAACACAGTAATTCACACCCGGAGGTGGAATCCACTATCTGATCTATTCTAGGTAGTGGGAATGGATCTTTTGGACATGCCTTATTTAGTGTTGTGTAGTCAATACACATCCGAAGCTTCCCACCGGCCTTGGGCACAACGACTGGGTTTGCCAGCCATTTTGGATGGAAGACTTCTCGGATGAATCCAGCTTCGAGCAACTTCTTCACTTCTTGTCGAATGAAGTTCTGTCACTCCACGGATTGCTCCCGAGGCTTCTGATGCACGGGCCGAGCGTTAGGGTAGATCTTCAGATTGTGCTCAATCACTTCCCTGGGGATCCCAGGCATTTGTGACGGTTGCCAGGCAAACACATCGACATTAGCCCGGAGGAAAGCGATGAGTGCGAGTTCCTATTTGTCATTCAGTCCTCCCGATATACGGGTGGTCTGAGCGGCATCGAAACCGATTTGGACGACTTTGATGGGAATGTCGGTGTCGCCGCTTGGCTGCACTCGAGGTGCAGAAGTCGAGCCTTGTTGACGAATGCTCGGGGGTTTTGGAGCTTGCTCCTGCCTGGAGTCCTCCTCTTGCGCCGTAGTAAGCGCATGAAGTTCATCCAGAGCAGTTACTCCGGTAGTGCGATCTCTGCGGATCCGAAGAATGCCTACTGGTGTTGGAATCTTTAATACCAGGTAGCCATAATGAGCAGCTGCCATGAATTTGTACAAGGCAGGCCTACCCAAGATGGCATTGAAAGGTAAGTTGATCTGAGCAACGTCAAAGACCAACTTCTCAGTGCGATACTTCTCCCGGGTCCCGAAGGTAACAGGGAGAGTAATAGCACCGAGTGGGGTAATGGCTCCCAGACCTACTCCGGAGAAAGGTCGGGAGGGGTGAAGATCCGAAGGTCGGAGCTGAAGCTTGGTAAAAGCTTTGAAGCTTATGAGGTTCAGCCACGACCCTCTGTCTACCATAACATGGTGGAGCTGAATGTTATTGATGGTAGGAGATACCATCAAAGGTAACTGACCCTCTCCAACCATGCTTCGAGGGCAGTCTGAAGCATCAAAAGTGGTGGCTGTGTCCATCCACTTCCGACGAGGCTCCACCCTGGCTGTAGGAGCTACGGCGGCCATGTACCGACGCATTGTCTTGAGGACGCGGCGAGAGGTGATGTCCCATGATCCACCAAAAATGGTGTTCATGGTCTTCTGACGCTCGTTGTCAGCGACGTCAGAATCATCGTCGACGGAGGTGTAGACGGCCTTCAAGACCTTTTTGGGATCCTAAAAACCTAACTCCTCTTCAGCCGGAGCTTCATCAACTTTTTGTTTTCCTTCCCTCTATCGGAAAGGAACTTCTTCCCAGTGCTTGTTGTAGCGCTCGACATGGTTTTGGACCTCTCGGCAGTCTTCCAAACTGTGGCTGTCTGTCTTATGAATTGGACACCACACCTTGGGTTTCCCACCGTCTTCAGAAGACGGTCGAGGTCGCTTCTCGAGACCTGGCCCCCGGCCACCCGGAGCTGTAGCAGCTGCAACATTAGATGCGCCGGCCGATGGCTTGTTCTTGCCGTTGGTCTTTTTCTTTTTCTTGCCACTCCCGGAGGTAGTGGCTTTGCCTTTGGAGGATTTCTTGTGATCCTCCGGAGGTGGTTTGGAGTGCATTTCACGGCCCTCCGCAGCTCTGGCACATTTGTCAGCCAAGCTGAAGAGTTCCGTGACACTGGTGATCTCCTTGATCGCCAGTTTCTCCAACATCTTCTTATCCCGTACGCCTTGTCTAAATGCCACAATGACAGAAGTGCTAGAGATAGAAGGTATAGTGTTTCATACCTGAGAGAATCTCTGGATGAATGATCGCAGGGATTCTCCCCCTTTTTGCACGACTGCAAAAAGGTCCAGTTCGGTGCCTGGTCGGGTGCATGAACTCCCGAAGTTGGCGGTGAACTGTCGGCACAACTCCTCCCAACTGTTGATGGAGTTGGGTGGAAGGCTCATAAACCAGGACCGGGTGGTCCCAGTTAAAGCCACTGTAAAATAGTTGGCCATTACGGCTTCATTTCCTCCAGCTGCCAGGATAGCAGTGGAGTAAATCTGAATAAATTCGACGGGATTAACGATCCTGTCAAACTTCTCCGGCAAGTGAGGCCAGAATTTCTATGGCCTTCTAACCATACGCAGATGCATGGCCAGGGCTGAACAGCCTCCTCCTACTCCTTCAGGAGCAGGAATGTCCTGAGCTTCTCGTCTTTCACGAGCACGCTCAATATGGACTCAACCGTCTTGTTGACGGTATCAGCGATCAAGCTCCGCCCGGAGGTCATGAGTTGAAAGACTTGATACCGTGTGAGTGCGTCGCGCCCCGGAGGGCAACGACGTCACTTGCTGTGACACAGCACGTCTCCTGTTGTTGGAAACGTGCGGACCAAGTCTGCTAGACAAGGTCCATCGCTGTGACGGGGCCTGTCCTGAAGGAGGAGGACCCTGGTTACAGATGCGGTCGGCTGCTGCTGCAACCAAGTGTTCCACATCGGCCCTCCACTGCTCCATTGCATCCCGGGATGCATCCGGTGGTGGTGGACGCTGAAGGAGAGCACGTGCTGCATGGAGCGCGTGTTCCGGGTTGTCATGATTCGCCGACGCAGTGATTGACGCCGATGCACCATCACGCTGCCCAGCTTGATTTGCTGGTGGAGGCGGCGGTGGTGGAAGTGTGACTCCTGCTGGAACTGAGGTTCCTGCTGGTGGCTGCATATTGGAGGGATTGCCCCCAGCTGCTTGAACAGCGGGATGACCATTGGATGACTCAGTAGCTGAGTTCACCATTCTTGAAATCTCATGCGCCCCTACGTGGCACGCCAACTATTGATGGTTTTGATCCGGCATATTTCCCGACAATACTAAAAGTGTTTGCGGAGTTTGAAGTTTGGTGTGGGCGCGCGGAGATTCAAGAAGGCGAAATGTAAAATGACACAGGAGACACAAAGATTTACGTGGTTCGGGCCGCCTGAGCGTAATACCCTACTCCACAGGATGTGCTGGTGTTGTATTGGATGTATGAACTCAACTTAGGTGATGTGAGTTGAGTGCGCGTGTGAGCCGATTAGACCAGATCAGATCAGAGCAGGTCAGATCAGTCTCTCCCTCTATGTATCATCGGCCTGTCCTTTTATAGTATAAGGAGGCCGTTACAAGTTGGCCTGGCCCGACATGTGGCCCCGGCAGTTACTAATATTAATACACATTTGATGTGCTTAATTACCCTTAATGACCGAGTTACGGGCTTTGACAACTCCATTACTGGTAATAAGGGTCGTTCGATCGTGTGTCATTAACATAGTATTAATGAAACTTAATCGGGTCTTGAAGTCCTTGATTCCCTTTGAAGATCCGGAGCCATTGTGGAGTCTTCCGGAAGTTTGAGGCTGAAGATCCGACGGTAGGACACGTGGCAGCTCCAGAGCATGCTGTGAGGAACAGATAGGTCCGGTGTCACCAGATATGTGTCAATTCCGGAGCTTCCCTCGGTCTGGGGTTAGTCCGGGGGTGCCGTTATGGTACATAGCACGGAGCTCCCCCCTTGTGGGCGGTAGCTCCGGTTTGATGGTACACGTGGCGACCATGGGACTAACCATGTTGGGGAAGCGGGTCCGGTTATGTCTGACATGTGGGCCTTCGAACGTCTTCAAATCAAGTAGATGACATTTCCTTGAGATCTTTGCAATCTCAAGGGGTGTATCGTACCCAAAGTACCGACAATGGTATTGGACTCATAATTGGTAATTATTCGGGTTATGATGGGATTACTTCACATAGACATAGTGTGTTGCTTTTTACCTATTTTAAATGTACTTTTTACCAATTATCCGTTACTTATTATCAATTCCTTGTTTTAGCTACATGTCATACTTTCTGACACTTGCTGAGTACAACATGTATTAACCCTTGCAATTCCCCCACCAACAATTTTATGTGATGTTTGGGAGTATCTTGAGGATAATGCGGAGTATTAGGCTGTGTGCTGCCGTCGACTTGCCTGTGGTGTTTCTTGGAGCCGCGCTACCCTATTTGCTTAGTTTTCATAGTTGCTTAATTAGATTATTTCTGCTATATTAGTTTCAGAACTATTAATAATGATCATTAGAGCTGTAATTTGAGGATTTCTTGAATATTGTAATAAAAGTACTTAATTAATTTGTGCTGTGGTAAATTTTCTGTATATCATTTGTGATACACTCGTGTATGTGTGTTGAACATCCTGGGCACACATATACTACACTTGGTTCATTTTTAGAACCGGGTGTCACACTAAATAAGGCTTACAGGTGGAGCTTGGTAGGGATCAAGAGTAGGCAAATTTGCAACACATTTATTGGTAAGTTAAAAGAGTAAGCCTTAGGAGAAAACAAATCATACTTTTGATCAAGATTTGTACAAGTGTGATGTAATATTTGTGGAGTGGAGATATGAAGACAAATTCATTTGTATGCACTCTATTTTTGTGAGGATGAAACATGGCTACTTAATTTCTTTCTCTCTCTTTTTTTCCCACGCTCCAATATATGAGCACGCATTTTTTTCTTGTAGCCATGTCTTCTGCTTCTCTTTTCTTTTCAGATATTTTGGAGAGAGTATTATGCAAGGGAAGCATGGAGTATGTTTTGGTTGTGGAATGCATCATGGGATTTTGCTAACTTCTAGTTTAGAAGTTTAGCATGTGCCCGTGCAATATCGATCTCTGAAGTATGAAAATATTCTCACATAGGTCTATACTAGTTTGACTAGACTCAATGTGAAGGCAAATAGCATATGCATAGGGTTTGTCTAATTCAAATCATCATATGAATGTGGTAGGAATTTAAATAAAATGAGGAACTCCCATTTTAAATGTTCTCCGAGAAATTGAGTTTGACTTTTCACTAGGGTATTGGCAGCTTTTATCACTATATCATATCCTACAACAACCTAGAAGTGGACTTAGCTTATGCTACCCACAAATTCCGAGTTTAAGGCAAGGATATTCTAAGCCAATAGATGCAATTTGTGGAGAACCTAAGCTGTATGCAAGGGACTAGAGAAAATAAAACAGAGCAACTATACATCATTTCAACTTATGCAAAGTAAAAATATTCTTACCGCACATCTTTTATTTTATTAACCTAACCTACACTACATTATTATTATTATTATGTTTTTTAGATGCAATGGTGGGAAATAAATAAAGGGATGCTGTCGGTACCAGTCATACCGGGTACCCTCGCGTACAGGCTAAAAGCAACTAAGTACCCTACCTTCTTGATGAGGCAGGGTCCAAGGGCGCCACGTGTCCAGGACACTCGGACTCCTCCCTACCTCACATACGGGATCCAGTGCTTCCACATGGACCTCAAGCCGATGTCAAGCTCCCTCGAGGAGACGGGCTCTCAAGCGGCCATGTGTCCAACCAGATAGGACCCCAATCCCCCATAGGAGTGCACTACGGTGCAGCCGCATGGTTCAAAGCACCAGGCCAGCTGCCACCGCAGAGGCGAGCTCCGACTCAACTATGTGTCCTGCGGCCTTACTTCCTCGACTCTAACTCATGAATTGGCTCTGGGGCTGCCACGTGGTCTGCAGATTAGGACCCGACCTCCCCCGAAGAGGCTAGCTCCCGAGCTGCCACATACCCTGCAACTGGCCCAGTGCGATGGGTTGCAAGAGTTAAGGGGGCGGTGTGCCTTGTCTAAATCCAGAATTGAAGGCACGCGCCTTCCCCAGGCGCATGACATGGCACGCGCCAACTATCAGGTACCGCTACGCCCAATTGCATCGCTGTGAAGATGCCGCAGACCTACCCCACTATGCCAAGTGGGTAGCTTACGATGATATAAGGACAGATGGACGGGACATCCCCGCCATCATCAATGACTACGCATGGGCCACTGGCGTCTGAGGTGGCAAGACTACGGGTCTTCGAGCCATGGCCAAAGGAAGCTTATGCGAGAAGCATTATATATTTTTGGATAAGATCGCCCCGGTGCCACCTCTCTAGCCCCGGACCCCACTTGTAAGGTGTATGACCTTGTCTATAAAAGGATCGGACCACCACCATTACAAAGGATCTGATCCCAAGCTAACACATACACTCGCTCCACATGCATTCACACCAGCAATACAACCTCACCTTGGAGTAGGGTATTACGCTCCGGCGGCCCGAACCATGTAAAAACCACTGTCTCACCATCTCTCATACGCGCAATCTACATTGAGGACTAACCCCTGCCGATCAAGATCCTCCGTGGGCTGCTCTCATAGCAGGTCCGGGGGAACTGTCGCAAGAACACTTTGACATTTGGCGCACCGGGTAGGGGATTTTTCCTCTAAAAGGTGGTTGCACTTTCACCACAATGGTGTTCATCAATCCCATTGGACGGCGGTTTCTAGGGCCGTCATCCGGTGACCAGATCCATCGCCCACACAACACATTTTGGTCCATCACGCCCCACATAGATGCAGCTGGCCAGGGTGGCGCATCCGGGCACATCCCAACCCAGTCAGTGCACCTGGAGCCGCCGGTTGCATGTCCGGAGAGCGCTCTCGCTCAAGCCAGGGCCCTTCTCCACCACCCAATGTCCCTGCATGCTTCCTAGGGAGTGGCTCAATGGTGGGTCCAAGACATCGACCACTTCGTTGTTTAGGCCATCAACTCTCCCAACAGAGAAAGGCATCACGTGTCACTGTCGCGCAAGCCATCCATCAGCCGTCGCTCTGCCAACTCCTGATCCACCAGGCTTACAAGCACTGGTCAGATCCCAACGGTGGACCTGAGTGCCGAGCTTGACCGTCATCAATCTCAGATAGATGGTCATGTCATCATTGAGCGACAGTGGGAGAGACAGTGTAACCTTGACGCCCAATACGACCCTCAAGGGCCTGAGCAGGAGGCGTTCTCCGTCCAAGGTGCATTACAGGTAAACCCTCTGTCGCTGTCTCACCAGGCTTATGTTGGGTCGATGAATGCAGCCTAGAGGGGGGAGTGAATAAGATTTTTAAACTTTTATCGATCCCTAAAACACTTAACAAAGAGATCAAATACAAGGAGGCCATACTAGTCTGTTACGGTGCGGACTAGTCTGGTATACGTAGACTTGAAAAACAATGTCGATCTTTAATTTTACTTCTAGTAGCCTATGCAGTGGAAAGCAATTGACAACTTAAGTATATTATAGTGATAAAGTATGATTTTGCAACTATCAAGGTTAATACAATGTTTCGATGAAAATTAAACAAGAATTTGCAAACCCTAAAATATGATAAAAATGTAGAAGAAGAACAAGCGAGATAAGATTTATCCTGAGGTTTCATTCCATGGAGGAATCTACATCCCCGTCGAGGAGTCCATGGAGGACTGGGCCTTCACTAACCCTTCCCTCGTTGAATCGCCATGGAGGCTGATTCTCAATCACTAACCACACAGGGGTAAAAAACTTGTTCAAGAGGCCTTCTCACATGTTGAGGGCTCTCCAAAGATTACAGCGAATGAACACCACCAAACACAGTCAAAAGATGTACAATAAGCAATGAGAGTGTACGAGAGATCAAACCGAAGAGCTCAAGATCGTGTAGAACAAGTTCTCTCCTTTGTCCAATCCCTAATCCTCAAAGATTTGATCCTTTTAGTTTAGAATTAGAGGAGAGAAGTATTTTGGGCTCTTGGGAGGTGTGACGGTGCAGAGTCAAGAGTGATTGTTGTGTGCCCGTGCACCTCTTTTTATACTATGGTTTCCAAAAGTTACTATTAGGGTTTGTGAGGTCTGGACTAGTCTGTGGTGGATACCGGATGTGTGAAAAACCCTAAGTGTTGATGGATACCAGACTAGTCCATTAAGGTGCGGACTAGTCCGATCTAGCTCAGAAAGTTTTCGTACTAGTCCGGTAGATATCAGACTTGTCCGGTGCGGTGAAAAGTGTAGAGTTGAGGATAAGTCCGCACTTGGAGGACTTGTCCGATTTTTATTCTGAGGGTTTGCGGACTAGTGCGGTTAATATCAGACTTGTCTGCTCTGGTGCAAATGTGAAGAATTGAGGACAAGTCCGCACTTGGAGGACTTGTCCGTTTTCTACCCAGAGAATTTTCGGACTAGTCCGGTCAATATCAGACTAGTACGATTTTGTGCAAAACGTGAAGACCTACGGACAAGTCCGCACCTGGAGGACTTGTCCGTTTTTATCCAGAGAGAAGTCAGACCAGTCTGGTGGATATCGGACTAGTCTGTTCTTCTTGATATTTGTGCAGTGAGTGCAATCTTTTTCACTTGAGCTCTTGGGGTTTGTTTCTCCAACACACTCCTTACAAAACAAATCTATTCTTTTCAAGTCTTGAGCTCTTTTCCTTTTAAATCCTCATTCTCCTTTTTTTGTGATTTCCTTCTAATCTCTTTAAAACCTATGCTCATCTCAACAATTTTGTTAGGATCTCCTTTGTTTGTCATTAATGAACCAGAACCCACAAGGGATGCCTAGATGCACTTTCAGATGATCGTCCCCAGTAGTACTCTGTGCAGTAGGTATCGCAACAATAGTACTTGGCACAACTGGTACCACAGCAGCAACACAAGGCACAACAGGTGTCACTGCAGCAGGCACTGTAGCAGCCGCATGTTGCGCAACAAACCCCCTTTGGGTATGCTATTTCGTATGCCTCTCCAGTGTAACCAATCAGAAGGTGCACGGCCTTGGCTCCAAACCTCCGCCTAATGACGTGGCCGCGCCAGTTCGGGCCACACCTATGTTGTGTGTGAGCAAAAATATTGATGTGAATGAGGTAAAAAGCATAATCATAACATCATCAAGATTATCAAGTACACATAGCAACTTTAAAGCATAAAACATTGATCATTGTAAAGCATAATCATAACTTCATAATACGTGTCCAAAAGTATAATGAGAACATAATATAAGTTTTACAGGATCAATTGCATGACAGAGTCTCCAAAGAAGAATAAGAGCAACAAGACACAAAAGAGATCTAGGACTCTCTCTCTCTCTCTCTCTCTCTCTCTCTCTCTCAACCTGAGGTACGATCTAGGACCCCCCCTCAATCTCTCCTCCTTTGGCATCGATGCACTAAAAAGGAAGAGAAGGAGGGATCTACTCGTCGTCGCCGGCTCCATCCGCGCTATTGGTCCTTTCTTCACCTTCTTCATCAGGCTGGGGAGAAGGACGAGAGGAACCACTCGTTGTTCCCCTAAGGCCAGAGTAAGAAAGCTCAGAGTTGGTGAGAGATGGAAGCTCTAAGAAATCAGATCCAGAGTCCTCTGAAATAACAGGAGACCCAACAGGCTCAATCTCTAGTTTTTGGCAAATAGCTTTTACATTTTCCTTCATGTACCACATTTTCTCCTTTCTTGCCTTGTTCATCTTGTATATCTTCACCTCTGATTTGCGAGAAGAAACAAAGATAGAAGCCAAATACTTCAATATCTCACTAGCGGACCCTTTGCAAGATGGGGGGGCCCTAGAGCTAGAGGGAGGCCTTGTCTCTTCTTGGGCTCTCCTTGGGTGCTCTTCACTTGACGCAGGAGAGGGAGCTATTGGGAGAGCAGCTTGAGGCGGCTTCTGAGGCCACAAGGCAGTGTGCTCGACATCCTTCACAAACTCGATTCCTATGACCTTCAGACATGAACATAATACATGGCGCATAGCCACAGGAACGGTTCAGAGTGCAAGAGATGTTCACCATATCATTCCAAATGTAATTGAACACATCAAATCTTCTCCTCTTGCTTATTAACTTCATCAAGGTTCTCAAGTAACCTTGGACGCTGCCTGCATCCCCATCCTTAGGAGCAATCGTCTTCCGAAGCACTCGATTGAGGACAATGAAGAATGGATTCATATTCTTGGTCGAAGGGGGATTGTAATAGAGACGAGTGTCATAAAGGAACTCCATCTTATCCTTCTTCAGAGGGCTGTCCTTGTCGATCACAATATCATGGTTCCTGGTATCCTCAAGATGTAACAACTCTGCAAACTCAACATAGGTGACATAGTAGATTGATCCTAGAGTCATCCAGGTTACTCTTTCTTCACCAATTTCTGCAAAGTGGCAAGTGGCCTAGAATTGGGGTATCACTTCATCATTCTAGTTGTATCTAAAAGACAACAGATCCTTTCCATGCCTCTCTGCAGCGGCCACTACCTCATTAAATGCAGCACAACTCTTTCTTCCAAAGTACTTCCAACCTATGCATTGACTGCGTACCACTAGGGTCTTCATCGTGAGGTAGACACAGCTACAGTAGTCTGAGTGGAAATCACTCCAAAACCACAGATCAATAGCTACCTTCCCACTTCTGTAAGCATCAACCTTCCTGAGCTTCCATGCAACATTGCTACCCTTTCCATTGAATCTCTCTTCTGAAGAACTTTTGTTTCTCTGTCTTGAAGGAGCCATCTTCAGGGGACCAATCGGGCCAGATGCAAATCATTTCCCTTTGCCCTTAGCTTGGAGAGGAGCCGCCGAGCTGGATCCAACTACATCTTTGCCCTTGGAAGGTGGTTTCTTAGCTGGGACTTTTCGCCGCACCAAAGGTGGAGCGGGAGAAGGCTCAGTAGCATGCTCTTGCCTTTTATTGGAACAAGGCTCCGAACCATGAGGCAATGTCCCTTGATCCATTTCGGCCTCAAAGTCAGAGAGATTCTCGTTTGAGGTCGACATTATCCTGACAAAGAAGAGATACAAGACATAGATAAGAATTGGTGACAAGGGATTGCATTGAGTTGATATACGATATAGATTTGATTAGTACACACCGGACTTGTCCGTCGTTCATGTGTGGACTAGTCCTGATCACCGGGCTTGTCCGCACAAATAACGGACTAGTCTGGTATGTGGCTGTTCAAACCCTAGATAAATGAAATTTTGGAGTTTCTCAATGCAAAAGTGAAATACAGTAGACTGAATACATCAAGGAAACATATATTGGCAAGAGGAATCAAGCTATTTGAGCAATACAAAGGAAAATTGAAGAGTTAGGGTTTGGTGAGCAAAATTACCAAATCCTTCGATTCGAGGAGTTTGAAGAGTTGTTGGTGCGGATTAGTCCAGGGTCGTTGATCTCTTTGCAATGTAGATCGATTTCCACAGAGATTTGAGCGGATTTGAGGGAGAACTCTCAAAATCAACTTGGGAGCACTATAGTGAGGAGAGAGAACTTGAGGGAAGTTGTGAGGAGGAAGGAGAAGGGTCTGCACCAGCCCAAGGGGTTAAGGCGTTGATACAACGGACTAGTTTGTTGTCATAACGAACTAGCCCAGACAAGCAAACTCTTCGCGTACTAGTCTGCAGTGTGCGGACTAGTCCGGGGTAACCACAGACTAGTCTGTGGTCACCTGTATAGGTAAATATAAAAACCTTTCGTATATATCTGAAGGTGCCTAATAAAGAAATAGGGCACAAAGACACACAAATATTCTTGATGAATATTATCAGTAAACACACAAAAATCAAGCTATGAACAGATCTAATAATTAACATATTTTTTAGGAGAAAACAAGGAAAGATGAGTTTTCAACAAAAATAACTTGATTTTGAAGATGGCATACATATATGCAAGATTTCAAGCCACATTCCGAGCATCAAGGATATTTAGTTCATTTCAAAGCTCACAAAAGCGTTTTTCACCAAGTGGCTTGGTGAAGATATCGACTAGTTGTTTCTCAGTTTTGACATGGGAAATGGCTATGTCTCCTTTCATTGAATGGTCTCTCAAAAAGTGATGCCAGATAGCAATGTGTTTTGTTGTAGACTGCTCAACAGGATTATGTGCAATTTTAATGGCACTCTCATTATCACAAAGGAGCGAAATACAGTTCATATTGTAACTGTAGTCCCTTAGAGTTTGTCGCATCAAAAGGAGTTGTGCACAACAACTCCTGGGTGCAACATACTCTGCTTCGACTAGTGACAAGGCAATGGAGTTTTGTTTCTTGGAGGACCAAGAAACTAGGGACCCCCCCTGAAATTGGCAAGTACCAGAGGTGCTTTTTCTATCTACCTTGCATCCGACATAATTTGAATCGGAGTATCCAATGATACAGAACTTTGAACCTTTAGGATACCAAAGTCCTAGGTTGGGTGTATGAACTAAATATCTCAAGATCCTTTTTTTGGCTGTCAAATGACATTCCTTAGCATTGAATTGAAACCTTGCACACAAACATACACTCAGCATGATATCTGCCCTAGATGCACATAAATAAAGTACAGAGCCAATCATGGAATGGTATAACTTTTGATCCACATTAGGTCCATCTTCATTAAGGTCTAAGTGTCCATATGTCGCCATCGGAGTCTTTATGGGCTTCGTTTTGTCCATGCCAAATTTCTTGAGAATGTCTTGGGTGTACTTTGTTTGGCTTATGAACATTCCTTCCTTTAGTTGTTTTACTTAGAATCCCAAAAAGTATCTCAGCTCTCCCATCATGGACATCTCGAATCTATCTATCATGATTTTACTAAAATCTTGACAAAAAGATTTGTTAGTTGAACCAAATATGATATCATCAACATAAATTTGACAAATTAATAGATCATCATCAAAGTTCTTGGTAAACAAGGTGTAACCAGATTTACTAATTTTGAAGCTATTTTCAACTAGAAAATCTCTAAGGCACTCATACCAAGCTCTTGGAGCCTATTTGAGTCCGTAGAGAGCCTTACGCAGTTTGAATACATGGTCGGGGTACTATTCATCTTCAAACCCAGGGGGTTGCTCCACGTACACCTCCTCCTTGATCGGTCCATTGAGGTAGGTGCTTTTGACGTCCATTTGATATAGCTTGAAATCATGGTGAGCAGCATATGCAAGTAATATACAAATTGATTCAAGACTAGCTACGGGAGCAAAAGTCTCATCGAAATCCAAACCTTCGACTTGTGAGTAACCTTTGGCCACAAGTCGTGCCTTGTTCATTGTCACCGCTCCGTGTTCATCTTGCTTGTTGTAGAAGACCCATTTAGTGTCGACGATGTTGGACTTGGTTCTTTCAACAAGTTCCCATACTTCGTTCCTCTTGAAGTTGTTCAATTCTTCTTGCATTTCCATCACCAAGTTAGGATCTCTTAATGCATCTTTAACCCTGTATGGTTCCAAAGAGGATACAAAAGAATACTATTCACAGAAATTAGCTATACGAGATCGAGTTGTCTTTCCCTTTTGGATGTCACCGATTATGTTGTCAACGGGGTGGTCTCTTTGTATGCTTTCGTGTACTCTTGGATGTGGGACTTGTGGTCTTGAATCCTCATGATCATCATCTTCTTCGTCTCCCCTTGGATAGTTGCCCTCATTAATGTTTTGATTATCTCGATCTCCTTGAGGTTGATCTTGTGTGGAAGCTCCCCCTTGATCATTTTCTTCCATTTATGGTTCATCTTCTTCATTTGGATTTTGAGGTGATACTTGTGGTCGAATATCGCCCAACGCCATTCTTCTCAATGCTTGACATGGAGCTTCTTCTTGATCTAGCACACACTGGTCAACTTGCACTACTTGAGAGCCGTTAGTTTCATCGAACACTAGGTCATGTGCTACTTTAACAAGTCTAGAGGCTTTGTTGAAAAAGCGTAGGAGTTCGAATCATAGCCAAGCAAGAAACCTTCATTGAGCTTCGAAGCGAACTTCAAAGCCCTAGGCTGCTTGTTTAGAATATAACATTTTGAACCAAAAGCTCGAAAGTATGAAATATTTTGTTTCTTACCGATGAGTAGTTCATATGAGGTTTTCTTGAGTAAACGATGAAGATATACTCAGTTTATGGCATGACAAGCGGTGTTAATAGCTTCATCCCCAAACCGGTTCGAAGTCTTGTATTCATCGAGCATTGTCCTTGCCATCTCAATGAGTGTTCAGTTCTTCCTTTTGGCTACCCCGTTTTGTTGAGGAGAGTAGGGTGCTAAAAATTCGTGCTTTATTCCTTCTTCATCTAGATAGTCTTCAACTTGAGTATTGTTGAATTTTGTTCCATTGTCACTTTGTATGTTCCTTATTGTCAATGAGAATTCATTTTGAGCTCGCCTGAGAAACTTCTTGAGTGTTCCTTGAGAACTCATGCGAGAAGAAAACCCACGTGAGGCGTGAAAAATCATCGACAATGACTAAACCATATTTATTACTGTCGATGCTTATGTAAGCAATTGGACCAAATAGGTCCATGTGGAGGAGCTCAAGCGTTCTTGCTGTAGTCACGACATTCTTCGCGGGATGGGGTGCTCCTACTTGCTTCCCGGCTTGGCACGCGCTACACGGCCTGTCTTTCTCAAAAACAACATCCTTCAAACCTCAGATGTGATTGTCTTTTAGAAGTTTTTGTAGATTCCTCATACCAACATGTGCTAGCCGTCTATGCCACAACCAACCCATGTTAGTCTTTGCAATCAAGCATGTGTCATGTTTGGCTTTATCTTTGTCGAAGTCAACTAGATAATGTTTTACCTTTAACACACCCTTGAATGCAATAGATTTATCACTCCTTCTAGAGACAGTCACACCCTCATTAGTGAATAAACAATTATAACCTTTGTCACATAGTTGAGATATGTACAAGAGGTTATAATCTATGGAATCAACATGTAAAACATGAGAAAGTGTATGTTGTCATGAAATTGCAATTTTACCAGTACCTAGCACCCTTCCTTGACTATTATCACCAAAATAGATGCCTTCGCTTGAGCCTTCATCTTGATCGTACTCCACAAACATTTTTCTTTCTCCGGTCATGTGATTTTTGCATCCACTATCTAGCACCCATTTTGCTCCACCAGATGAATAAGACTTTCTTTTTCCATCCTTGGAAATTACACATGTGTGGTTGGTGTCCTTCCATACGCCCATGGTTGGCAAAAGAGTGGACTTCTTGGTAGGCTTCTTGATGGCTATAGTGGCCATCTCCTCTTCTTCATCAGATGAGGACTCATCATTGGAGTCCCACTCCTTCCGTAGATGTGCTTGGCCATATTGATTCTTTTTTCTGAATACTTTCTTTTGTTGGGGCTTGTTGTCTTTACTCTTTCTCTTATTATCTTCATGTGGACAATCTACTATGAAATGATCATACCCTCCACAATTATCGCATGCACGTCTCATCATGGGTCTTTGATTGTCCCTATGTCTTCCTTCATTTGAGCTACCACCGTTTCTTCTTGTCATCATTTTCTTGAAATTTTTCATGAACAAGATCATGTCTTCTTCATCAACATCACTGCTTTCATCATCACCATCATCTTTCTCAGGAGCTTCTCGAGCTTCTTTTGATGCAGGCTTGCAGGTTTCCTTTAGAGCAACTCCTTTATTCTTTTCCGAGGTAAGGACGACAAGTTCCAAGACATCATTGGCTTCCTTCTCCATAATTGCAAAGTTGATGATCTTGCCAAGAATTTCATCCTGGTTCATTTTTTGATACCCTGGACTTTCTCTAATCATAGAGCAGAGCATCAAGTTCGGAGGCATGAATGCCCTAAGAATCAATTTCACCATTTCATGATTTGTCCACTTCTTGCTACCATAAGCTCAGACTTTGTTGATGAGAGACTTCAGTCGATTGTACATGTCTTGGGTGATTCACCTTCTTCTATACAAAATCTTCCTAATTCACCTTCAATCATCTCAATTTTAGCTTTGCGTACATTACGATCACCTTCATGTACGGTTTTGAGAGTATCCCAAATTTCTTTGGCAATCTTGAGTCCATCCACCTTGTTGAACTCATCTCAGCTCAATGATGATGTAATTACAGCTGCGGCTTGAGCATCTCGATGAATAGCTTGCTCTTGACATGGAGTTAGCTCTTCATCATCATCTGGAATATCTATCCCTGTACACACTATGTGCCAAAGACTTGGGTTAAGAGATATAAGGTGCATTTTCATGTTTCGTCTCCACATTGAATAGTCATTTCCATCAAAGTAAGGTGCTTTGCCTAAAGAATTGACAAGTAATGATTATTATTAGAATTTAAAAGCTCATAAATCAAAGGATATCGGGAGTAGTCTGTGTGACTACCCCCCTTTTTCTTCTCATATTCAATCTTCTTCTTCCCTTTTAGAGAGAGTGCCTTCTTCCACAGAAGAGCCTTGAGTTCAAGCATCTTCTCATCATCATCCTCTCATTCTTGAATGGCATTGAGAAGTTTCTCTAGTTTTATGTTCCATTCATCATCACCCTTTTCATTGTTGAAGCTCTTGTGTTCATCCTTGATGTCCGACATCGTATCTTTGAGCGGTGAGTCTCTTTTGATGAGTTTGGCTCTGATACCAATTGAATGCAGCCTAGAGGGGGGTGAATAGGCTGCATGAACTTTTATTGATCCTTGAAACACAGGGAGATCAATACAGGGAGGACGAACTAGTTCGTTATGGTGCGGACTTGTTCGATATACGCGGACTTGAAAAACAAAGTAGATCTTTAATTTTACTTCTAGTAGCCCATGTAGCGGAAAGCAATTGACAACTTAAGTATATTATAGTCATGAAGTATGATATTGCAACTATCAAGTCTAATACAATGTTTCGATGAAAATTAAACAAGAATTTGCAAACCCTATAATATGATCAAAACGTAGAACAAGAACATGTGAGATAAAATTTTATCCCGACGTTCGATTCCACGGAGGAATCTACGTCCTCGTTGAGGAGTCCACGGAGGACCGGGTCTTCACTAAGCCTTCCCTCTTTGAATCGCCACAGAGGCCAATTCTCAATCACTAACGTCACAGGGGGTAAATAACTCGTTCAAGGGGCCTTCTTACGAGTTGAGGGCTCCCCAAAGATTGCAGTGAATGAACACCACCAAACACACTCAGAAGATGTACAATAAACAATAAGAGTGTGTGAGAGATAAAACCCAAGAGCTCAAGATCGTGTAGAACAAGTTCTCTCCTTTTTACAATCCCTAATCCTCAAAGATTTGATCCTTTTAGGTTTAGAATCAGTGGATAGAAGTATTTTTGGGTTCTTGGGAGGTGTGACCGCGCAGGGAGTCGAGAGTGATTGTTGTGTGGCCGTGCACCTCTTTTTATACTAGGGTTTCCAAAAGTTACCGTTATGGTTTGCGAGGTCTAGACTAGTTCGTGGTGGACACAGGACTAGTCCGGTGTGCATGTGTGAAAAACCCTAAGTGTTGATGGAAATTGGACTAGTCCGTTAAGGTGCGGACTAGTTCGATCTGGCTCAGAAAGTTTTCGGACTAGTTCGGTAGATATCGGACTTGTTCGTTATGTTGAAAAAACGTAGAACTAAGAAAAAGTCCAAACTTGGATGACTTGTATGATTTTTACTCAGAGGGTTTTCATACTGGTCCAGTTAATATCGGATGTGTCTGCTCTGGTGCAAATGTGAAGAACCGAGGACAAGTCAACACTTGAAGAACATGTCCATTTTCTACCCAGAGAATTTTTGGACTAGTCTGATCAATATCGCACTAGTCCGGTTTTGTGCAAAACGTGAAGGCCTGGGGACAAGTACGCACCTGGAGGACTTGTCTGTTTTTATCTAGAGAGAAGTCAGACTAGTCCCGTGGATATCAGACTAGTCTACCCTTCCTAATATTTATGCAGTGAGTGCAATCTTTTTCACTTGAGCTCTTGGGGTGTGTTTCTCCAACACACTTCTTACAAAATAAATCTATTCTTTTCAAGTCTTGAGCTCTTTTCCTTTTGGATCCTCATTGTCCTTGCTTTGTTTGATTTCCTTCTAATCTCTTTAAAACCTGCGCTCATCTCAACAATTCTGTTAGGATCTCATTTGTTTGTCATTAATCAACCAAAACCCTCAAGGGATGCCTAGACGCACTTTTAGTCGACCGCCCCCAGCAGTACTCTGTGCAGCAGGTGCCGCAGCAGCAGTAATTGGCACAACCAGTCCCACAGCAACAACACACGGCACAACAGGTGCCAATGCAGGAGGCTCTGCAGGTGCAACAAACCCCCTTGGTGTATGCTATTTCATACGCCCCTCCGTCAAAGCCCATCAGAGGGTGCACGACCTTGGCTCCAAACCTCCGCCTAACCATGTGGCCGCGCAAGTTCAGGCCACACCTGCCGGAGAAGTGTGGACCTATGTGTGCCGAATACACTGGCTCGTGCTGAATACCCTCGCTTTGACGATAAAAGTTTTGAATACTACCAAAACACCTTTTTGATAAGGTCCGAGCTCTTGCAAGGTCCGACGATAGGTCCGGCTTGTATTGGGTAGCTCCGCAAGGTCTGACGTAAGATCTGACTTATTTGTCTAGGTCCGACTAGCTTTGCTTAGCTCCGGCGCTTGGTCCGACTAGCTTTGGTTAGCTCAGGAGCTAGGTCCGACTAGCTTTTGTTAGCTCCAGCGCTAGGTCCGACTAGCTTTGGTAAGCTCCGGAGCTAGGTCCGACTAGCTTTGGTAAGCTTCGGTTCAAGGTCCGGTTAGTTTTGACAAGGTTCGGAGCTTGATCACAGTGGTTCTGCTTTTAATTTGCAATTCAAACTTGATTTTTGGATTATGGAAATTTTTCTTAGTTTTCTGTTACTACGTTTTTGGTGTGTTTTGGTGGTCATGACTGATATCATTTTACTGTGGTTTTCAACATGCTCACGTGAGGTGCTCATGTAAGGTGTTGTGGTTTCAGAACTAACGAGAGTCAAGTCGAGGACTTGTGCTCAAAAGTATCGGTTGTTTATTCATGTGCAGGTGTTGCTTTAGTTCAAGACATTGCTGGTGATGGGATCTATTGAACTAGTCTTAGGGGGAAGATGAGGTTCAACAACCAAGTTCGGGAGGAATTTTGGTTTAGTTGATCAGGAGGTCACACAGGATGACTAAATCAAGGGTGATGCTTGTGACGGAAACTGGACATCGTTGGAAGGTGCTTGCACGTATGCATGGAGTGCATGGACATGACAACATAGTTCTGAGATGGGATTTGGACGTGAAGATTTGGTTGGAAGGATCCAATCGTATCGGATTATGACTCTGGTTGCGGCAAAGTTGGGTTTTGGCTCGTATAAGGAAATTATCGAGTTGGTTATAATAGTTTTTGTGTGGGACACGAAGTTAAATTGTTTTAGGAATGTGGGATACTTTCCTAAGGTGTTTGGAAGTCTTAAGATTGCTTCTATCTGTGTATAGAAGAGTCTTGAGCAGTGATGGAAAGTTTCAATTTGTGAACTGAGTAGGATTAGAGTCCTAGTTAGAGTTAAGTTGGCCTTCTCTTTTGTTTTTATCAATAAAATTCATAGTTTGAAGGAACTTCTGTGCCTTGTTCGTCCGACTTGTTTTGTTCAAGTCTTTCTCGTCGAGTTTCTGCACAGCACTACCTTTCTTCGGTGGTTTTACCATAACTCGAGTTTTACAGATCCGATTGACGTGATTATTTTTTGGTTGTCTTCACAACTTGATTTTATATCATCTGTGAAAATTTCACGGTCATTGGATTTGTGGTTTATGATCTGCCCGGGTTTCATTGCAGTGTTCCAGAACTATTTTTCTCGGGTAGGACAGATAGACCTTTGTTCGATCTTTCAATCATAATATGAGTTTTTCTCGACGGATTTCCGTGATTCTTGTTGTGACATATTTATGACTTGTTTCTATACAATCTATACTAGTTTTTTTATAGTTGAGCACGGTTAGATTAGTCGCACACACCGTTTTTTTAACAGATCGTTTTTCTGCCGGGGAGTTTTTTTGTTGCTTCCGCTGAAAAGTTTTAATCTACCATTCACCCCCCTCTGGTAGCTTTACACGTGCTCTTTTATCCAACAATTAGTACCAGAGCCACAGTGATCTAATCTTTGTGATTTGTATGCGTTTTGACTAATTATCATGGAGAAATAGTCCGCCAAACCTTGTGTGTCTAGTGGTATTGATTTTCAGGTTTGGAAGGCACGCGTGGAGGCTTTCATCTAGGCGCAAGGCTTCGCGACATGGGAAAAGGTTAAAAAACCTTATGAAGTGCCACAAACGATCAAGTTACCGCTACGAATCTATGGGACGTTGATAACTACAACAACACCCGCAACTTGATCATTCAGGGACTCACTCAAAGCAACTTTGGTTGTGTTGCGCACCTCCGATCAACATACGATGTTTGGATATCTCTTTGTGATTATCACGTAGGATCCAACACAATCATGGAGGTAAAACAAGATATGTTCTAAAAGGAGTACATGCGCTTGGAGATGCAACATGGTGAGTCTATCGATCAACTTTTTGCCCGATTTAATAAAAAATTCTCAGTAATCTACATAGTGTGAACGTAAACTTTTCTGATGCTGAGAATGCTAGGCAACTCCTTAGTACATTAGACATGACAATATGGGAGATGAAAGTAACATCTATTCGTGAATCAATTGTCATGAGTACTCTTACTTAAGATGTGCTTTACTCTAAGATAAAAACTCATGAAATTGACATTTTATCACGAAAGAATCCAAATAAGTGAATTGCACTCGTTTCACAACGTGATATGCCTAGCTCCAGCCAATCATCATCTTGCAATACTCTTGTTTTGCTGTCTTCACTAACCCTAGAACAGATTGAAGAATTTCCAGAAGAGGAGCTAGCACTCATCTCTACCTGGTTCTCAAAAGCATTGCAAAATGTGAGAACTAGAAGGAGAGGAAGCTCCAAACCTCAACAATGCTTTGAATGTGGTAAGATAGGATACTATCGTACAGAATGTCCTAACTTTTCTGGTCTTACTACCCGTGAAGAGAAGCAGAACAAGGTCAAGACCACCTCTAGAAACTCCAATAAGAAAAAGAAGGGTTCCATAGGACGCAAGATGATAAACAACTTCATCACCGCACTTCAAGAGCATAGTTCAAGTGATGTAGATATTGAAAGTGATGAAGATGATGACGATTTGGCCAACTTATGCTTCATGGCGGGCAAAACAAGATCAAGTCAGGAGGATGCAGAACAAATTAGTGACGACGATGAGGTATGTTCTATTTGTAATGAAATGTGTGATGCAATTTCTCGTGCAACTATTATTGTCAAGAAAAAGGACAAAAAGCCTAGGGATAATTCTGCTAAAATTGAATCACTAGAATCTGAAATCAACCGTTTAAAAACTTTGATTCCTAGTGATGATGCATGTCCCTCATGTGACTTAATATATGAACAATTGTCCACATTAAGAAGAGCACACTCCTCCTTTGGGGACCGGAATCCCGACATCCGAGGATCTCATCGGGTGGTGTCGTGCGATGCAACACCCAATAGTATACAAGAAAAGAACGAGAATAAAATACAATACCAAGTCTTTATTTATAAACACAGTGGAAGTTTTATAATACTAAGCTGAAGGAAAGTGACCTATACATCATAGCTATGCTCTCGGCACTAGCTATGCAAAAGCGAAGTCATCCATGTCCTGGATGCATCGCACTACCAACACCAAACTTACGGCGGCGTGCAGGGCTCCCACTCGGTTGTAAACCCTGGAGGGGGTGCAACATCGTTGTCAAACCCGTCATCAGTCGTATAATCTGCAAAAACTTGTTAACTGCAAACGTGAGCTTAAGTCTCAGCAAGACTAATCCGTCTCACTAGACATATGCAGGGTGACTACTAAGCATAGGTAAGGTAAAGCCGTAAAGGACTCGCCTACAAGTGGATCCTTAGCTTTCAAGTTATTATCAGCAGCTTACTAGTTAAATGAATGTAACTTTAGTGATCATATTGGACAGCAATCAAAGTTCCAAAATTATTATAATTCAATACATCATATTCTCCTGACTTCTTCCATATGTACTACATCACGACACGGTGAACAAGTCGTACTCTATTACCGCAAGGGACGGTGATTGCAATTAGGACACACCCAGTCAACACGACACATACGCACTTTCGGAAATGCCAGCGAGTACTTACAGCAGTACCTACATAGCACTTCTGTACTAGTCGTATATGACCACCTTTCACCCAATACTTGAATGTCGAACCAGTCGATCCATCACGAGCAGGAGGTCCCTGCGTGGGGCGTACTCTAACGTGCCCACCAGCTGATTTACACCTCGCTGACCTCAACCTACGCCTATAAAACGGAACAGTATGCCACGACAAACCATTATCAAGCTACATCAGTTTGCTGGAGCCCATTTCTCCAGTATGTCGCCGGTACAATTCATGCTTGTCCAGTAGGGCTGCACACAGATCGGTCCTCAATCGACACAAGCAGGGCTACGCATGTGAGACCACGTCTCGCTGCATCCTACCCGCTCCTCGGTCTAAATTACATATTCGTAAACCATTTCTTGATCCAATTCATCCCGTGTGATAAAATCCTATTTCGCGAATTGATTCCAACTACTCGACTTCTACCAGATCCCTATGAATATAAGCATGGCACTTTCTACTCATCAGGCTGTAGACCTACCCAAGACTCCATGAGATTTGTGAGTCATGAAAGTGGATGTCAAACACCTTAAACATAATGCACAAACATCTGAAGACATAAGGTGAATGAAAACTGCAAAGACACTGTAAGGAACTTAAATGCAAATCGGGGCTTGCCTGAAAACGAGTCCGGGTCTATGTTAGTCTATGGAAGATGGACTTCCAAGGCTTCCGGCTGCTCCTCTACTTCAGTTACTACATGATATGCATATACTATATATGAACGACTTTGAAAATAATTAATATGTTTAAGGTCACAAGCTAATATCATGTGATCAAAATAAGATAATGATCTTAATTGTATTTGGGAATTTTATTGTAGATACTAGGGACTAAAATGGAGAATCTTGCAAAGAACAAGAGATGATCACGATAGTTTATTGTCTCTAAAATTATGGCAAGTAATAACCTTCTCTAAATTTTGGTCAAGATTCCAGAGGTCTATCATGGCTACCAGTGGTTGTACCATGCAGAGGCGGCCTCACTGGTTCTAGTAAAATTTGTTTCACAATTTTATAAGCTTCCTACAGGGAGAAATTGATTTTACAAGTTTGGGAGAATTTCTGAAATGTTTTCTATATTTTCCCAATTGTTCAATTACATAGAGATTTGGAACACTGTTGACCCCAGTAAAAGAAGTCCAATGAACTTGAAATATTTACTGGAGATCAAGTATATTATTAAGAGTGTTCTGACTAAAATTTGGAATTTTCCAATTAACATAACAGTAGTAATTAATTTTCCAAGCAGTTAGTTCAAGGGAATTAATTATAGAAATTCTAGGAGTTTCATGTCCAACAAATTGCACCACTTCAAATTTGAGATTGATATGAGTCTACCAGAATTTATTTGAAAATTTTTGAGCAAATCTACTAGGAGTAATGAAATTTTGAAGTTTGATTGAATCCTAGAATTATTTTTCAATTGGAAAACTTAAATAAAGCGGCCGGCCCCAATTCATTTGTATTAGCCAATAGCATCTGGGCCACACCGGATCTAGTGCTGCAGGCGATCTGCATGCTCACACGTGTCACTGATAGGCGGAGCCCAGGGGGCCTTCGTCTACCTCCCGACGCGCCGCTCGGCCGCGATGGCGCAGCGCCGGCGAGCTCGCCAGAACGGTTGCGTCGACCTCCTCCCGGACTAGACTTGACCGCCTGACCATAAAATTGACCGCGCAAGCCGATGGTGGGGTCCAATCATGGCGGCGACGGCCAGAGATGGCGGCGCAACGACGGCAGCGACGGCTAGGGTTTTGGCTATGTCGAAGTCGCACGGGAATGTCGCAAGAGGCATGAGAAAAAGCTCGGAACCTTCCTGGGAGAATGAGGAAGATGACCAAGGGAAGAAAAAGGGGTGAAATCGCCGGCAATGTTGACTTCGACGGTGGACCGACGGATTTCCATTGGCGGTGGGAAAACTTGAATATCTCGGCCTTTACTCGATGGCGTCCACTGATTTTTGGCAGAGGGGTGCGCTAGGAGGTACGGACTATAATCCTTAATTGGATTGAAAGATTATTACACGTTTGATCGAATTTAACCAAGAAGTGAGCTAGTTCAATGGAAACGGTCAAAAGAAAAACTAGAATAAATTGCTCGATACTGGATGAAAAGAGGCACGACTTTTATCGTGAGAAACAGCTCGCGATGGCGATCCTTTTTACTGTTGAGGTCGAGTTGTGACGAGGCTTGGAGAGTGTTGGCGACGATGGAGCAGAGGCAATGTTCGTCCCCAACTTCGGTGGCGACCGCGGAACTTCAAACTATGGCCAACACAAGGGGCAAAACGATGAGCCAAAGGGGGAGAATGATAGAGCATATCCTTGGCGTCATGTTTGCTGTTTGCATCGAAGAGAATAGAGGTAAGAATGAGGTGCTCACCGGGGAGGAAAAGAAGGCGGCAAAAATGGCGACGGCGGGCTGAACTGCAGCAAAGCAAACTTGGGAACTCGTCCCGTCAGCCAGGAGGGGTTTAAATAGGCCAGGAGAGGCGAGGAGGGATGGCCACGATGCAAGCAAGCATGCAGCTCGGTGGCTTGCATGCCGGGAGGTGTCACGACAGTGAGAATAAAGGAACCGCTCAAGAATGGGTCACTAGACAGTGAGTCCCACATCCCTCCCCAAGTCTATCATCTCTGGAACTTTAATTCCCTCAACAAACTTGATCCAAAAATCCTAGATCTTTGTGGAGAAGCCAAATCAAATGTGTAGAGTCAGATTCTGAAATTAGATTTCAAATTTGGACCAGTTTCAATTGGAATTCAAATTTAAATTTGAATTTGAATGAAATTCATTAGAGTCACTGAATTAAATAGCAAATGGGCTTCAAAAATTATGAAAATTTGCAGGGTGATATTTGGAATATTATGAGGCCATGGAAAAATCTATAGCCTCTGATTGGAATATCTTGACTGGGCTCAAATTTACAGTAGCTATATTCTAGTTTTGAAATAATTTGAATATATTTAGTACTGCATATGGTTTTTGCCCTGGCAATTCTCATTCAAATAAATTCCAAAATTTCTATAAAGGTCACTTGAATTATTCTAGGGTCACTGGTGAAGTCCAATCCCCATGTTAATAAAATTTAAGTATGAGTAAAAGAAATATTTTTGATGAGATCAAGTTCTTGTGTAGAACCATAATTGAGCTCCACTATGGTTGATAACCAACTGGTAGTTGAACTTTATATTAAGGAAAAACAGGGATTTTACACCTCTACTCTAGATAGACTTGATGAAGAAATTGGAAAGAACAAAAAGTTGTCTGAAGTTGATGTTAAAAACTTAAAAGATGCTTCTTGTTCTACATGTGACAATGTTGACAAGAAACTAAAAGATGCAATGAATGAAATCTCCATTCTGAACAATGCTTTACATTCCAATGAAGTTAAATATTGTTCTAATTGCATACTAAAAGGAAAAACTTCATGTCAAAACTGCTTAGTTTTATCTAAAAAAAACTCGACAATAAAAATAAGATACTAGAGCAGTTTTACAATGGTAACAAAAATCTAAACTTGCTGTTAAATTCCTTTAAACCTTGCAATGATAAAACTAGTTTAGGTTTTGATTCTCATACTCATGCTAAAGCACATCCACCTAAAATTGTAGAGTCATTAGGAAGTGGTTTGATTAAAACAGTTCCTAAACCAAAAGAGGTAGTTTTTAAATATGCAGGAGTATTGTCACGTTCGGGTTCAAATTAACATACTGCATGCTCATCTAGACATGAACACAAAGTTAAATTTCATTGTACCTATTGTGGTAGAGATGGTCATGTCATAGATTTTTGTTATAGATTAGCTAAACAGCATCAAAAGGAAAGAATGCAAGCTAGATCTTATAACTCTCATGCAAAATTTGTTGCACATACTAAACCGAATGTCAGGAACATGCAATTTGCTATTATGAGTCAACACATTCAAAGTTTACCTCCGGAGCTTCATTTTTTTGCCTCTAGAACTTCTATTTTTGCCTCCGAAGCTACTGATTTTTGTGCTACACAAGTAACAACTTATAGTTCAGTAGTTAAGAACAAAAAATCTCAAACTTTGACTCACAAACCTGCTATTTTATTTCAGCTTTCGTGTGTTTTCCTGCTCCACGTCGTGTGACTCAGTAATGGATTCCTAAATGCCTTTTGACTAACCCCATAATTGAGTCACCGACGTATTGTTCTTCTATGTAGGTTACACACTTGAGGAAGGAGAACATTTAGATTGTGGATTAAGGATGCTCATGCCACATGACCGGTAACAAAGAATGGTTCTCCTCCCTCTCTCTTGTGTCACGTGCAGAGAATGTTACTTTTGCCAATAATTCTTCAACTCCTATAATTGCTAAGGATTCGGTTAGAGTAAATGATCACTACACTTTGAAAGATGTGGCACTTGTTAATAATTTGAAATACAACTTGCTTTCTATTTCACAACTGCTACATGAAAATGTGGAAATTATTTTCACTAAAAATTGCTTCGAAGTTGTAAATTCAAATAGTGAGCTTATTTTTAACATGTCTCGGTTTGGAAGTGTTTTTAAAGCTTATTTTCATATGTCTTCCTCCAAGCATAGGTGTCTAGTTGCTAATGATTCAAAGGACTTTGATCATCTAACGCGTGTTAGTGCTCTTGATCGCATACATGGGCTGCAAAGAAATTGTGTGCTCTTCTTGTAGACATGCTAAGATGGTTGCAAGTTCACATACTCCTCTCAGAATTATCATGACAACTGAACTGGGTAAACTTTTGCATTTTAACACTATAGGACCTTCACGTGTTCAATCCTTCAGAGGTAAATGGTATGTTCTTGTGATTATTAGTGATTATTCTAGATACTCTTGGATTTACTTTATGGCATCTAAGAATGAAGCTTTTAGTCACTTTAGAACTTTATTTCTTAGATTATCAATTGATCACCTAGGATCTTTAAAAGCAATTAGAAGGATAATGGAACTAAATTTAAAAATCAATCTTTTGATCACTTTTGCGTTGAAAATGGAATAGATTCTTCAATTTTCTTCATCATATGTACCTCAATAAAATAGTGTTGTAGAGAGAAAGAACATAACCTTAGTTGAGATGGCTAGGACTATGCTTGATGAATATCAAACTCCTAGAAAATTTTTGGGCTGATGCGATTGCAACCGCTTGTTATGTCTCAAATCGTGTTTTCTTGCTCGCTAAGCTAGGTAAAACACCATATGAGCTCCGGTTTGGACTTTCGGGTCATTGGTTGCAAATTCTTTGTTAAGAAACATGGTAATCTTGATAAATTTGAACCTAGATCCATTGATGGCATGTTTCTTGGTTATCCATCTCATACTAGAGGCTATCGTGTGCTTTTACTTGACACTAACAAAATTGTGGAGACTTTTGAAGTGTCTTTTGATGAAACTAGCCTAGGTACTAGCTCAAACATTGCAGGTCCGGATTCATATCCGCAGGGGTAGAGCATTTTCGTCGAAGATGAGGAAGAAGTAGAGCTGCTGCCCAAAAATTCAGCAGCTAATGACTTTGGTTCAGCTCCGGATGTTGATTATCAACCAGCACCGACAACCATCATTGCTGATCCAGATCGTCCTCAAGTCACAAGCTCACGAAGCTTGTGAAGTGTCTACTCCCCTCTGGATTCACAAAAGTCATCCTCCACAACAAATGATTGGAAGCTTGCACGAACGAGTCATGCGGTCTAGGTTTTGCTATTCAAACTCTCATGCTCATTCTGCTTTTGCTGCTTCTTTTGAATCCAAAGATATATCACACGCACTCACTAATGAATCTTGGATTGTTGCCGTGCAAGAAGAGTTAGAAAATTTTTAAAAAATATAGTTTGGAATCTTGTACTTCCACCTCAAGATGACACTATAATTGAAACTAAATGGGTGTTTAAAAAAATCAAAGTGAGGATGGGGTTGTAATTAGAAATAAGGCTAGATTGGTTGCCCAAGGTTTCACACAAATTGAAGGTCTAGATTTTGATGAAACTTTTGCTCTTGTTTCTAGATTAGAAGCCATAAGAATTTTGTTAGCTTTTGCTGCATCTAAAGGTTTCAAGTTATATCAAATGGATGTAAACAGTGCTTTTCATAATGGCTACATAGATGAGAAGGTTTATATTAAGCAACCACCTAGTTTTGAAAATCCAGATTTTCCTAATCATGGTTTCAATCTGACTAAAGCCCTGTATGGTCTAAAACAAGCTCCTAGAGCATGGTATGATAGGTTAAAAACATTCTTACTTGAAAAGGGGTTTACGGTGGGCAAGGTTGATAAAACTCTTTTTGTGCTTAGGCATGGCAATGACTCATTATTCGTTCAAGTGTATGTGGATGATATTATATTTGGTTGTGCTTCTCATGATCTTGTGTCCAAGTTTTCAGCTATGATGAGTTCACAATTTGATATGAGTTAGATGGGAGAACTCATGTACCTTTTGGGGCTGCAAATCAAGCAAACTAAGGAGGGAACCTTTGTGCATCAAACGAAGTATACAATAGACCGTCTTAAGTGCTTAAACATGGACAAAAGAAAGCCTCTTCGGACACCAATGGGAACAGCAATGACGCTCGAACTTGATGAAGATTGTGAATGCATGGATCAAAAAGAATATAGAAGCATGATCGGATCACTTTTGTACCTCACAGCATCAAGACCGGACATACAAATCAGCGTATGTCTTTGTGCAAGGTTTCAAGCTTCCCCACGTGCTTAACATTGTGAAGCCGTCAAAAGGATTCTCAGGTACTTACATGGAACTCAAGAATTTGACATTTTTGTTCCTTCTTCCTCAACTGTTACTTTGAAATCTGTTTCGGATGCTGATTTTGGGGGTTGTAGGATTTCCTAGCGCCAAACTCGGTCAGCTTCTTCGTGTCGATTCTCTGTGGTGTCCTGGTCACGATGAAGACTGATTCGCGCGCTTTTTGTGGCGGGAGCTTACCCTTCTCAAGGCTATAACTAAGACCCCTGACCCCTCACTTCAACCCACACCACTTGAGTATTCATCCATTGTATCCACTACTCTCCATAGGTTTAGAGGAGTATAGGCTGTAGAGAGGAGAGTCTCTAGTCCATAGTCCATGTAGGAGAGGAGTAGGAGTCAGTTGCCAATTCCTAATTGGGAAAGGTATGGCTCTTATATTCCTATGTGTATTTGTGACTTTTCTTTTCATAAAGATGATATCTTTAGTCTTTTATTGTTCATATTCTTGGATGAAGCGTTTCTTGTTTGATTATGGATTCCATATATGTGATAGGAGTAGTAATTATGATTATGCTATACCATTCTCATTATATCATCATAAGAACTACAAACCCCTACTATAGTCTAATTAGCTATGACATGATTATGTTAACATGAATCACTTATGCTATAAATTAACATTGGTTCAATGATTATTTAGTTCATTGCCTTAGGATGGCTTGTGCCTAGGCTCTTAAGGTAATTACTTAATACGCTAGCATGGTGCTAGGATAGAAAGTAGCATTGAATGTCTCGTAGACCCACGGATTGAAGAGGTAGGCAGTAGGTGGTGACAACTCTATCTGTCCTTTGTAATCCTCCACGTTCAGTTGTGCCACAGGCTCGTGGCGTGAGTCGTCCTAGTATTGCTAGGGGTAAACCCATGCCCGATGTGTTAATCCACTTAGCATGAGAATTCATAATTAATATGATCATTAGTAACTAACCTAGGCTATGTATATGTACATTAGAAGCATAGTAGGAGTCTCTACCTAATCCTTAATCTAATCTTTCTTTACCTCATTTATCCCCTTAGGATAGAATGCTCTTGTGTGTGTCACACTATTCCAATTATCTTTATCCATCCTTGCTAGAACCCTACCTAGACAAACCTAGCCTCTCCACTTGATGATTGCTTTGATTCCATCTAGCCTTCCTTTTGTGGCATATAAATGACACCCATTGGGAATACTCATAGAAAGGAAATGCTACATCGATAGTTTCTGTGCGCTTGCAGATTTACATGTATAATCTAAAATCTATTAACAAGCATTTCCAGCACCACTAATAGGGATGAATTGTTAGTAGTGCGTAGGAACCGTCAACAAGCATTATGGCGCCGTTGCCGGAGAAGGCAACCGAAATATTATATGACTGAGTGAATACGATAGGACCCTGGTAGGTTTTAGTAGGATAACCCTTCTTTGTTTTTGCATTTTATGTGAAAGCAGGGTAGTGTATCTCTAGTTTCCGCTTGCCGGAAAGCTTTGTTGAAGATCCCAAATCCTTTCTGAGAGATCGACCTTGTGTCGTTACTCCTCAAAAGCTTCGAGCGGCAAAGCAAGCCAGCACAACTGCACTAACAACCGAAACGCCAATGGCCCAAAAGGCCCTTCGTAAGTTTTCGACTCCCTCTGCTGACAATGTGCCTATTGGGCCCACTGTTAACCCGGGAGACGTGAACTCCAAAATCAAGATTGTCCTTATCACTATGGTGCAAGCCAACCCATTTTGCGGGAAGGCTAACAAGGATGCAAGTGCTCACCTGTAACAGTTCCTTGAGATCAGCAACACTTTTAAGATCAAGGACGTATCTCCTGATGTTGTCCATCTTAGGTTGTTTCTGTTTTCTCTTCTTGGGAGAGCGAAATAGTGGTTCTACGCGAACCGAAGTGCTGTAGACAATTGGGAGAAGTGTTCTACAACATTTCTTGCCAAGTTTTTCCCTTTGGGCAAGACCAATGCCCTACGTGGGAGGATTTCCAGCTTCCAGCAAGATGCCAAGGAATCTGAAAGTCGCCCAAAAGGGGGATGAATAGGCAATAATACCTGAAATGACTTAATCAAACGAGATTAAACTCTTGTGGCAGGACTAGTCTAGACAGGGCCAGACTAGTCCGCTCAGCAAAGAATGAAAACCTAAAAACTTGGTTTCTACAAGTTATTTGTGGAATTTAAGTTCACCAAAGAGATAAGCAGTATGTGGTAAACTAGTACAATTCAGGTTGTGAAGTTAAAGCACTTAGATCACAAGATTTTGACAAAGATCAAAAGTGAAATGCAATATGAACAATAAGAACCCTAATAGCAATACTAGTGATCACAAAAGGTAAAAGACAAGTGAGAAAAGATTTATCCTGTGGTTCAGCTCCACGAAGAAGCCTACATCCACGTTGAGAAATCCACACAAGGCCCGGGTCTCACTTGACCCTTCTCTCACCAAGCCACCATGATGGCCGGCTTGGATTCCACTATATGAATGGGTAATCACCAAGTTTGATGGGGCTGCTCACAAGTTGAGGCTCCCACAAATCAATACAATGAGGATCACACGAAGATCAACTCACACGAGACACAAAACACAATCACAATGTGTAAAGAGATCAAACCGAGAGCCCAAGCGCGATGATCTTCCTTCACTCTTCTCCCCAAACCCTAATCTCTTCATGATTTGGTCTTAGAGGGCTATTGGGACGAGTAGAAGGCATTGAAGGCTCTTGGTCACTTGTGGTGGCGCTAGGTTCAAGACTTGTTCAAATGAGGTCGGGGTCCCCTTTTTATAGGGGTCCCGAGCCCCTTCTGCTGACCTCAGCAGAAGGGCGGACTAGTCCAGCCTCTGGCCCCGGACTAGTCTAACCCAATGGGACTACTGACCTCTAGTCAAGTCTCGACAATTGCCACACTGCACGGCGATCATCACGCAACCCGCCAAATTTCCAAATTCAAACGGTCACTGATCAACGAACTAGTCTGGTTTAAAACGAACTAGTCCAAAGAAGGACAGAAGGGTTTAGTCCGGCTCAAAATGGACTCATCTATGCAGGCCCGGACTAGTCCGACCACAAGGGGCGCACTATTCCGGCCCTCTAGGGTTTCTCTCAGTTTGTCTCACCAAGTCTCAAACGGACTAATCCGTACCCAAACGGACAAGTCCGAACTTTTATAGAGAGCTTTGGTTCGTCCAAAAACGGACAAGGCCGGTCTTCTGGGACTTAGCTCCAAATTCACTAAGAAACACTTCAGAGACGTTTGGTCTGTCTCAAAATGGACAGGTCTGCCTGGCCGGACTAGTCCGGCCTTGAGGTCCGGACTAGTCCGACCTCCTAGGGTTTTTCCTCATTTTGGCTTCTCACTTAGGTTTTTCTCTAAACCACCACTTTGAGCCCCTTAGAATGATCTCAATGCATATGATACATCCACCCTTTCACATGACACGGCTCATATAAGCTCATCTTCATAGAAACCCTAATTTCTATCTTTGAGCCTTTGATGCCCATTATGTCCTTTTCCTTTTTGAAGGGTTTCATCTCATTTCAATCATTGTACCCGTGCTTAGGATCAACTTAGCTCACTAGACTCCAAATTGTCGTCATCAATCATCCAAAACCCACGGGGATGCCTAGATGCACTTTCAGAATCTATTCCTGAGGCTTGGGAAAGGCTTCAGGAGTATATACTAGCCTATCCCCACCATGGGATGGATGATTGGCTAATTATCCAAAACTTCTACAACAGGCTTATCTCTTCCGCCCGTGACCATGTTAATGCTGCTGCTGGAGGAGCCTTCTTCTCATTGATGGTGCCCAAAGCTAAAGATTTGATTGAGAACATGATGTCAAACATGGGTTGGATCGACGAGCGTCTCCATGCCCGCCAGCGAGGCATGCACACCTTGAAGGAGGTGGACATGATCACTGCCAAATTGGACCTCGTTATGAAGAAAATGGATGGACAAGGCAATGGTGAGGTATGTGGTAATGCCTATGCTTTAGACTCTTACATCACTTGTGAAGTCTGTGGAAACACAGGCCATTTGTACAATGAATGCCCAAAAACCCGTGAGGATGTCCTATACGTAGCCAATGATGGAAACAAAAATGGCTATCGTCTAGGAGGTCAAGGGTGGGGCCAATCACACCCTTTCTTTTAGGGAGGGTACAACAACAATGGAAATCAACCCAAGTTGAGAGAACTTGCCATTTTCCTGCTAAAGATCAATGATACTCTATCAAAGAAACAATTGGCCAATGACGATACCCTAGAAAGCATTAATGCCAAGATTGAAGGACTATCCTCAATCTCCTAGAATCAATTGTGTTTCAACATGATGTTGGAAACTCAGTTAGCTCAACTGGCAGCTGTTCTTTGTCCAGTGGAGAATGGCAATACTAGGACATCATGAGCCTCTCGTGCATAGTGCCAACATGATTTCTCTACAAGGAGGCAACTGGTAGAAGGACCCCGGATGCCCTACAATATGATGCTAGCTTGGGGCTCACCACTTTGACAAGGCCCTTTGTGACCTTGGAGAAATTGTGAGTGTGATGCCCCGGGTGGTTTTCGACCAGCTGAACATCACAGAACTTAATCCAACACCAATGGAGCTCCAATTGGCTGATTCTTCAGTCCGTTATTCGGAGGGTATCACTAATGATGTTCCATTGAAAATTCGGAATTGCTTCATACCCGTGTATTTTGTGGTGCTTGACATGGAGGTCCAGAAAAATACGTTGCTCATTCTTGGGTGACCATTCCATATCACCGCGAAGGCTCGCATAGATG
Organism: Tuctoria greenei; assembly: GCA_036927565.1. NCBI lineage: Eukaryota > Viridiplantae > Streptophyta > Magnoliopsida > Poales > Poaceae > Tuctoria > Tuctoria greenei. Next base: position 157,791,515 of record JAYESD010000004.1, on the reverse strand, counting down.
TGGGAGCTGGAGAAATCCACTTCCATATCAACGACAAGGAGAATAAGTTTAACTTTTGCCCAAAGTTGGAGCAATGCTCCATGATCCGCATTGGGGCGAATGTTAAGCACATTCAAGAGGTCGAAATCTCACCTCCAAAGGTAGACCCTCCCATTGCATTCATGAGGAATTTGATCTATGCAGAGAACCCATCTTATCATCCACGCTAACACCCCAAGAAGACGGAGAAGTCCAGGCCCAAGTCCACCAAGCCGCCAAAGAAGGTATGGCAGAAGAAGAAAGACAAGACATCCGAGCCCATCCATGTGGGCTTGGATGTCAAGAAATGAAAAAGGAGGAATGTCCATCTCATCGGATGGTGGTGAGACCTATCCAATAGGTTAAATTGGTACTTACCCTTTTCTTTGTTTTTCTTTTCTCTTCATTGTATTCTCCCCATTTGATTTTTATTTTTCCCCACTGAATATTTGGTTTTTTCTTAGCAAGCTGAGAATCTAATCTTCTCAACTATCATTTTTATTTCTTTATTTTTCACAAAAAAAATTGTTCGGTTTTGAAAAAGGAGTTTTATACAGAAAACAATTTTTCTAAGTTGCCAATGTGGTAATTCACCAACGTGCTAATTCCATAGCTGTTGGGGAGCCACCAGCCAAAAGGGAGAACAGGGGGGCCACTTGTCAGTCCGGTCGACCCCCCTATTGGGCCGACAAGGGGAAAGAGCCATTTTGGCTCTCTCTCCTCAAACGACTAAATTTGATTCCCTAGTGACCGTTGGGGAGTGCGCACTGTAAATGGTGGTCGTGAGGGGCACTTCTTCTCACACTTCACCTCATCTCGTACCTCCCCAAAGTCACTCTTGCTCACATTGTTTTTCTTGCTCTTCATTGAAGTACTCTTGATCAATTCCCAACTTAAAAAGATTTGCTCTTGTTTGCATTTGCAATTTGCTCTCAAGTTCTTCAAGGGAAAATTTGTTGGGGGTTTTGCTTTTGATAACATCACCTCTTTTGGGTTTTTGCTTTGTTGTGTCCTTGTTTGTTGTGGCATTGAAAGGAATGAAAAGGTTGTTTGGAAAGAGGAAGGAGGCTGCAAGCTCAAGCCATGGTGGAGACTCAAGTGCACACCCCTCTTCTGCTGCTACACCAAGTTCACGGAGGAGTGTAGGTGAAGACACTCCTATGGTAGGAGAAGCAACCCTCATCAACTTCTTCATGACAACGACCCCGACATACAAAGTGAAGTTGAAGATCAAGCACGCAAGCTTCTCCAAGATTGTGAGTTTTCTCATACGAAAGCTTATGATCCGGCTTTGATATCAAGAATAGGTATGGATTCTGAATTCTTTTCCATTCGGCATGCACAAGGATGGGAAAACATTGCTCACATAGAGGATAAAGGTTCACACCTTCTCTCCATACAGTTCCTTTGCACACTCAAAATAGGATTTGATGGTATTACTTTTAGAATATTTCAAAAAGAATACAAAATCCTATGGAAAGAATTAAGTGAAATCCTAGGCTTCCATGGACGTTGTTTGCTAGAATTAGATGCTTTGCCTAAGTTTAAGAAACAAATTTTGGCAATATTTAACTAGTGAGGTCAGATGTAGTGCACCCAGGAATAGCCAATAGCACAACCCTACTTTACGCTTCATGCATAGATGGGTGGCTATGACTATGTTCCCTAGAGGAGACGCAAGGGTAGTGCGTGATGATGAGCTAAAAAAATTATTTGCCATGATTGAAAAGATAAAAGTTGCTCCATTTCTTGCCTTGATGACACAATGGTTAGATTACATTCCAAGAACAGGGCCAATTGAATGCACTTCATTGATCACTCGTATTGCTATTAGGATAGGAGCACTAGAATATTCTTCATTTGAGTATATTGAAAATGAAAGAGAATTAATTGATGAGATTATTTAGTGCAAGGACATAATTCGGTTATCAAACCCGGATTATCATTTGTACAAATGCCGAAAGCAAACCATTTACCTTCTTCCCATCAAGGAAGCATGAAGAAGTAATGTCTCTGGCTGGGTAACTAGAATCCGTGCAAGGAGTGCGGCCATGCCTCCGACAACCTCCATGGTCCATGAGTACGAAGAGGAAGAGAACCCAACGGGAGATGCACCCGGATGGACTCAACCTCTATCGTAGGAGACCAAAGGTCCATCTTGGCATGGATGGCCAGGTGCGACATGGTAGTCACTCCTATCCACTTCAAGCTCTAGCACCTTGGCTCCAACATCCATGAGAAGATGTTGTTCCTCTTCGGCTAGAAGTCATTGTTGGCGGCTGTTATATACCAATTTCACCCGTCAACATAACTCAATTACGTGAAGGAAATATCATTTTTTGCACACATCACCTTTCTATTTAACCTATTTCCACTTGTACTTGGAGAAATTGGTGCATGCAGACATTTTATATAAACTTGAAGTTAAACAAGGGGATGGATCCCATAAATTGTCATCCCAGTCAATCAAGCCCCGACATGTGGCACCACATGGATCAAATGGCCCACAAAACCGAAGTATCCGAGGCCATCCAACAGTGTAGCACACATATCAAGAAATGGGACCCACCTGGAAGTCACCCCAAGAAAGCAGAGACTGTTTGGAGGACTTACCAGGGCGGCCGACCCCCCTAGTCGGTCGACCTGGTCTTTCCTCTAAACTTTGTCAGCTTCCACGTGTTGGCTCTTCCTGGCTCGAAGAAGTCAGTGGTGATTGTTTCGCGCACTTTTAGTGGCGGGAACCTACCCTTCTCCAAGCTATAAATAGGACCCCTCACCCCTCACTTCAACACACACCACTTGAGCATCATTCTGTTGTATATACTAGTTCTCTTAGTCCTTAGACGAGTTAGGCTATAGAGAGGAGAGCCTCTAGTCCCAAGTCCAAGTTGGGAAAGATATTGCTCATGTATCATTTTTTATATTTGTGACTTTATGCATAATAAAGATATTATCTTTAGTCTTTTTTTATTCATATACTTGGATGACGCGTTTCTTGTTTGATTGTGGATTCCATGTATGTGGTATGAGTTCTTAATGATTATGCTATATCACTCTTAATATATCATCATAAACACTACAAACCCCCACTATAGTCTAATTAGTTATGATATGATCATATTGATATGAATCACTTGTGCTATGTATCAACATTGGTTCAACGATGATTTAGTTCATTGCCTTAGGATGGCTTGTGCCCGGGCTCTTAAGGTAATTACTTAATATGCTAACATGGCGCTAGGATAATGTAGCATTGAATGTCTCGTAGATCCACGGATTGAAGAGGTCGGCAGTAGGTGGTGACAGCCCTATCTGTCTTTTGTAATCCTCCACGTTCGGCTATGCCAAAGGCTCTTGGCAGGAGTCGCCTATTGTCGCTAGGGGTAAACCCGTGCCTGATGTGTTGAACAACTTAGCATAAGTATTCACCATTGACATGATCATTAGTACCTAACCTACACTATGTATATGTATATTAGAAGCACTGTAGGAGCAACTCCCCACCTCTAGGTCTAACCTCCATTAAGACCCATTTACCCTTTAGAAAAGATTGCTTAGGTGTGTGTAACACTACCCATATTATCTACTTACCCCTATCTTAATAATTGATTAGTATCTCATAGCTTGACCATAAGAGTAGTGTTTACTTTACTCCATGCCTTCCTTTTGGATAAATACAATACCCTTGGGAATACTCTTGGGTGAAATTCTACGCGACAATTTCTGTGCGCTTGCAAACCTCATCTTTTTCGAGAGATGATCTATGTTGTAAGAAACATCAACAAGCATTTATAGCGCCGTTGCCGGGGAAGGCAAAGGAAGTAAAGGATAGCTATCACTTATGGTTAAGCTATAGGTACTAGTAGTTATTAGAAAGGATTACACTTGTTTGTTTTCTCGTTTTCTGGTGAAAACGGGGTATTGTTAGCTAACCCATTTCATGGGATGGCCAACGAGGATGCTAGTGCTCAACTGCAAGATGATTGAAGGCATACCTCAACAAATGTCCGCTAGGCAACACCATTGCCATTCGCGGAAGAATTTCAGCTTCCAGTAGGAGCCAAAGTCATCCATCTCCAAGCTTGGGGGAGGCTCCAAGAGTTCTTCTTGGTTTGCCTCCACCATAGGGTGGATAGTTGGCTCTTCATCCAACACTAATGTCATGGGTTGGCTCCACCAATCCATGACTACATTTGTGCTGGAGCGGAAGGAGTCATATTCTCATTCATAATGGATGAGAATATGGTCTCTACTCAAGGGGTGGATTGAAGAGTGCTCTAGTTCCTTTAGCTTGGCATGCACACCACTTAACAAGGTGGCCATGCTAGCTAAGTAACTACACCTCCCATTAAAGTATCATGAAGATCAAGCCAATGGAGAAGTGTTTGGATGATCCAATCCATGGAGACTCACGTGATTTGTGAATATCCATGTCAACATGGACCACTTGGGGAATCATCTCCCTACGACCCATGAAGATTCTTCCTTTCAAACACAACTCCAATGGCTATCACCTACAAGGAGGTCAAGGCTGGAATCATCGTCACCCTTGTAATCAAGGAGCCTATGAGGATTTTATGGGATTTAAGTCAACTAGCCTACCTTGAAGTATCTTGTCCATGGGCAAGCAAGAAATCAAGATAACATTTGCATGAAACTATTGGAGAAGGACAAGAAACTTAAATAGCATTCAAGATCCAAGATATCCCACAATCACTTGTTGCGATTCCTACCCTTCGACCATGCCCATGCAACCTAGGGCAAGTGACATTGTGGATTGAACGTTTATTGTTTGATTGTGGAGTCCATATTTCATTGTGCCCAAGGAAGTCTTTGATCCATGATCAAAGTGTGGGTAAACTCAAAGGAATATAAAGAAGGTCGAAGTGACACCCCTAAAAGAAGGACAAGCCTCACCATGCTCACAAGAGAATATCTTCAAGAAGGAGAAATCCTAACTACATCAACAAGTCTTCACCAAGTGGCCCACATATCCAACTAACATGCCAAATGAGATTTGGCATGGAAATCAAGATAGGTTGTCCACATCTTCAACTCTGGGTTTGGACAACAAATCATCGCACCAAACAGGACGGAGGTAAGTTCCACTCATCAGACTTTAAAAATTTGGTGAGTCCTTGCCAAAAAGTTAATTGGTAGTCATCTCATATTTGATTTCCCAAATTGCATATTTGAATTTCCCATCAAATCTTGCATTTGCATTTAGCATGTTTGAATTTTCACACTTGCATGCTGGAAAGTAAAATTTCCAACCTTCCTAAAACTAAAATTTTGAATTAGGAAATAAATTTATTTGGATATGAACCTTGGGCATAACCACTAGAATTCATCTACCTAATTCAACAAAAAATATTACCCCTAATATTCATTGCATTTACAAGTTCTTTCAAGTTGGGCAAAACAATTTGGCAAAGGGTACAACATGCTTTTTAGCTAACGTAACCCATTTCTGAGTTGTTTTGCTTGTTCTTGATTTTAGTGCAGCCAAGACAAAAAATTTGTAAATAGGTTAGAAGGCCCCATCAAGTGCATATTCCTCCATCGATCTCATTTTGATTTCATGGTGGAGGAATGATCAAGATGGTGGTCCAATGGAGGAACAAGATGAAGCTCATTCAACTCCAACCTCAACTTGGCAGGAGACATTGAACATGAAGGCTACACCAAAATCCATGGTCATGAGTTTCTCACACAATGACCTTCAACCAAGACTGCTCTTCAGTTGAGGTTAAAGTTTAAAATTTCCATCGTTGGAATGACATTAGGATCGAATGATTTTTGTTTACATTGGTAAGGAAGGTTTACACTGTAGGATCGAAGAGCACGTGAAAAGCTACCAGAGGGGGGGTGAATGGTAGATTTAAAAATCTTATGCAGCGGAAACAATAAAACCCTAATCCCTTCGGTAGAAAAACGATCTGTTAAAGAAATCGTGTATGAGACTAATCAAAACGTGTTTCACCGTGACAAAAGTGATATATATCAGAGATAATCAAGTCACGAAGACAACACAAAAAGAATTACTCAAATCCGTCGAGAACAACTCAAGTTATGATCAAAAGATCAAACACTGGTCAATCTGACCTACCCGAGAAAAACAGTTTCTGGAGTGCTGCAAAGAAACTCGTGTAGATCAAAAACCACAAATCCAATGACCGTGAAATTTTGACAGATGATAGACAATAAAGTTGTGAAGACAACCCAAAAAGAATCACGTCAATTGGATCATAAAAACTTGAGTTATGATAAAACCACCGATGAAAGGTAGTGCTGTTCAGAAACTCGACGAGTAAAACTTGTCTGGAACAAGTCGGACGAACAAGGCACAAAAGTTCCTTCAAACTATGAATTTTATTCAATATAACACAAGAGGAACAGCCCCAAAGTCGTGCCTGTCGAGCTTTGGCCTTCCCTTGCTTATATAACCAGCCCTTAGGCCAACCCAATAAAACTAGGACTCCAATCCTACTCAGATCACGAATCCTAACTTTCCATAACTGCTCAAGATTCTTCTATACGCAGATAGAAGCAATCTTAAGACTTCCAAACATCTTAGGAACGTATCCCACATTCCTAAACAACTCAAATTCGTGACACACACGAAATCCTAACATAACCAACTCGATATTTCCATACCGAGCCATAACCGACTCAGCTAGCAGCCTAAGTCTTCAACCGATACGATCCGATCCTACCGATCAGATCTTCCTTCCATAAACCGTCTCTAGAATCATATTGCCACGTCATGCACCGCATGCATACGTGCGAACACCTTCCTTCGACCTTCATATGCACTGCCCTTGATTCAATCATCCTGCGCGACCTCCTGACCCGCTCAACCACAGTTCCTCCTGAACTTGGTTGTTGGAACCTCATCTCCTCCTGAGACTAGTCCAATGGATCCTGTCACCAGCCATGACTTGAACTCAAGCAACACCTGCACATGAACAAACAAACAATCCATACGAGCACAAGTCCTCGACTTGACTCACGTTAGTTCCGAACACAACACCTTACATGAGAACCTCACATAAGCATGTTGCAAAACCACATTAGAAACGATATCAACCGTATCATCCAAAATGCACCAAAAACTTAGCAAATGTAAACTAAGCAATCTTTCCAATCAAGTAAAGCAAGTACGAGACATTGCAAATGCAAAGCAGAAGCACTGCGGTCAAGTTCCGGACCTTGCCAGAGCAACCCGGAGCTTGAGCCGGAGCTAACAAGAGCTAGTAGAACCTAGCACCGGAGCTTACCAAAACTAGTACAAAGAAGCACCTACCGGAGCTTACCAAAACTAGTACAAAGAAGCACCTGCCGGAGCTTACCAAAACTAGTAGATCCTGGATCCGGAGCTTATCAAAACTAGTAGATCCTGGATCCGGAGCTTATCAAAACTAGTAGATCCTAGATCCGGAGCTTATCAAAACTAGTCGGAACTAGTCAACCCAAAACCCGGAGCTAGACAAAGTACGTCGGAGCTTAGCAAAAGCATTCCGGAGCTATCAAATATATGCCGGAGCTATCAAAGACATGCCAGAGCTAACAAAGACATGCCGTAGCTAACAAAGACACACCGGAGCTAAAGATAAAGCTTACCGGAGCTAACCAAAGCTGGTCGGACCATACCAAGAAGTCGGACCTAGCATCAAACGTAACCGGAGCTACCCAAAGCAAGCCGGACCTATCGTCGGACCTTGCTGTAGCTCGGAGCTAGAGTCGGACCTTGATAAAAAGGTGTTTTGGTGATATTAAAAACTTTTATCATCAAAGCCAAGTGTATTCACTACAAGCCAATGTATTCAGCACACATAGGTCTTACAATCTCCCCCTTGATGAATGCATTGGCAACACCATTTAAAATTCCGAACATTGGCTTATTCAAATAAAAGTTTTGAAAACAATTTCTCCCCTTTTTGTTTAAATAAAAATAAAATGAGAAGGAAGGAAAAAAATATCCCATATTATCTCTCCCCCTTTATTAACTTTCCTTATGCACATATTCTTTTCATGCTTATCTATCTCTTCCTTTTTGAATGTGTGATTAATCTCTCCCCCTTTGACAATGTATTCAGCAAGGTAAAAGAGAAATTTTAATTGTTATGAGATATAAACAAATTATCTCTCCTTCTTTAGTTGTTATGAGCATATTATAACATATACATATAAACAAAACTCACCCAAGTCATACTATCAAGTAACTTACACTATCACATCAATGAGATACATAATGTAGTGTAAGCCATGCTAGAAAGCAAGTGTGATTTTCAATTTTAGCAGGTCATGATCTCACAAACTCAACTATTTCAAAACCTGAAAGCATGACATTTGTTGCTGCATTTTATTATTTTTCAAAGCATAAATTTAGATAATATGATATTTGCAAGAGATTATATGCTCATCTGCCTTATTCTAACCAACCAAGCCAAGCCTATGTCATTTGACAATCAGAAGCTTAAGGACATGGTTTTAGTCATACACAACTTCTTCCAAGTTCATATCTAAGTGCAATGACAAGCCATCTCGAAAGAAGAAGTGCGATGCATGCATATTCTCTTGATCTTTTCTCAATTTATATTTGTTCATAAAAACTCAACATGTGAGTTGATTACTTGATAAATTCTTAATGATTAAAAGCATTTGTGAGCATGCAACAAGTTCAAAACAGCAAGAAAGTTCGACCATGACCAGATTTAGTGTAAGTAATTATTCCAATTACTAGACATGGCAAAAACTACAAAAAGTATAACACAAGTAATGTAGTAAGAACTTTCAGCATGTGAAAAGAATCACAAAGTCATATATGTATGAAATAATATGCTCATATTATTTTAATTTCATATTCACACATAGACTCCCTAAGTTTCAAAAACTCCCCCTCAATTTAAGCCATGAGGATGCATAACCCCTATTTCACTACGAATGTAACAAAAACGAGTGAAATCCAAAGGTTTTGTAAAAATGTCAGCCAATTGTTGTTCGGTATCTACATGGTGAAGCACAATGTTTCCTTTTTCAACATTACCACGGAGAAAGTGATACCTAATGTCAATGTGCTTAGTTCTAGAATGTTGCATGGGGTTTTTAGCAATGCAAATAGCACTAGTGTTATCACAGAACAGTGGAACACTATCTAGATCAACCCCATAGTCCTTAAGTGTTTGAACAATCCAAAGAATTTGTGAACAAGCACTAGCAGCAGCTACATACTCAGATTCGGCTGTGGATTGTGCAACTGAACTTTGTTTTCTAGAGGACCAAGCAACAAGAGAATTACCAAGAAAATGACAAGCACCGGAAGTACTTTTCCTATCAATCCTACAACCCCCAAAATCAGCATCCGAAAAAGCTTTCAAAGAAACGATTGAGGAAGAAGGAAGAAAAATGCCAAATTCTTGAGTTCCATGTAAGTACCTGAGAATCCTTTTGACGGCTTGACGATGTGAAACACGTGGGGAAGCTTGAAACCGTGCACAAAGACATACGCTGAATTGTATGTCCGGTCTTGATGCTGTAAGGTACAAAAGTGATCCGATCATACTTCTATATTCTTTTTGATCCACGGATTCACCATCTTCATCAAGTTCAAGTGTTGTTGCTGTTCCCATTGGTGTCCGAAGAGGCTTGCTTTTGTCCATGTTGAAATGCCTTAGGAGATCTTTGGTATACTTTGTTTGATGCACAAAGGTACCCTCCTTGGTTTGCTTGATTTGCAGCCCCAAAAAGTAAGTGAGTTCACCCATCATACTCATTTCAAATTCGGAACTCATCATTGCTGAAAACTTGGACACAAGATCATGAGAAGCACAACCAAAGATAATATCATCCACATACACTTGAACGAATAATGAGTCATTGCCATGATTAAGTACAAAAAGAGTTTTATCAACCTTCCCATTGTAAACCTCTTTTCAAGTAAGAATGTTTTTAACCTATCATACCATGCTCTAGGGGCTTGTTTGAGACCATATAAGGCTTTGGACAGTTTGTAAACATGATTAGGAAAATCTGGATTTTCAAAACCTGGTGGTTGTTTGACATAAACCTCCTCATCTATGTAGCCATTAAGAAAAGCACTTTTAACATCCATTTGATATAGCTTAAAACCTTTAGATGCTGTGAAAGCTAACAAAATTCTTATGGCTTCTAATCTAGCGACAGGAGCAAAGGTTTCATCAAAATCTAGACCTTCAACTTGAGTGAAACCTTGAGCAACCAACCTAGCCTTATTCCTAATCACAACCCCATCCTCACTTTGTTTATTTTTATATACCCATTTAGTTCCAATTAAAGTGTGGCCTTGAGGTGGAGGTACAAGTTTCCAAACATTATTTCTTTTAAAATTTTCTAACTCTTCTTGCATGGCAATAATCCAAGATTCATTAGTGAGTGCGTGTGATATATCTTTGGGTTCAAAAGAAGCAACAAAAACAGAATGATCATGAGAGTTTGGATCGCAAAACCTGGACCATGTGACTCGTTCATGCAAGCTTCCAATCATCTGTTGTGGGGGATGATCTTTGTAAAAACGTAGGGGAACAGATGTCTCACAAGCTTCTTTTTCATTAGATTCATTGTAGATTGATGAGCTTGTGATTTGTGGACGATCAGGACCAGCAGAGGTGATAGCCGGAGCTTGTTCAATGTCCGGAGCTGGACACGTGTCAACTTCGGAACTACCAGGCAGTATCACCGGCTCTTCTTTATCTTCGAAAATACCCTCCCCCTGAGAATATGAATCTGGTCCTGCAACACCGGAGCTAGTACCTGGGCTAGCTTCATCAAAAGACACTTCACAAGTCTCCACAATTTTGTTGGTGTCAAGTAAAAGCACACGATAGCCTCTAGTATGAGATGGATAACCAAGAAACATGCCATCATTGGATCTAGGTTCAAATTTATCAAGATTACCATGTTTCTTAACAAAGCATTTGCAACCAAAGACCCGAAAGTGTGTAACACTAGGCCTATGTCCAAACCGGAGCTCATATGGTGTTTTACCTAGCTTAGCATGCAAGAAAACACGATTTGAGACATAACAAGCGGTTGCTAATGCATCAGCCCAAAATTTCCTAGGGGTTTGATATTCATCAAGCATAGTTCTAGCCATCTCAACTAGGGTTCTGTTCTTTCTTTCTACAACACCGTTTTGTTGAGGTACATATGGTGAAGAAAATTGATGATCTATTCTATTTTCAGCACAAAAGTGATCAAAGAATTGATTTTTAAATTCAGTTCCATTATCACTTCTAATTGCTTTTAATGATCCTGGGTGATCAATTGATAATCTAAGAAATAAAGTTCTAAAGTGACTAAAGACTTCATTCTTAGACGCCATAAAATACACCCAAGAATATCTAGAATAATCATCAACAATAACAAGAGCATACCATTTACCTCTGAAGGATTGAACACGTGAAGGTCCTACGGTGTCAAGATGCAAAAGTTGACATGGTTCAGTTGTCATGATCATTGTGAGAGGAGTATGTGAACCTGCAACCATCTTAGCATGTCTACAAGAAGAGCACACAATTTCTTTATCCCCTTTAAGCTTAGGCAGCCCACGTATGCTATCAAGAGCACTAACACGCGTTAGGTGATCAAAGCCTACGTGACCAAGTCTACGACGCCAAAAATATAAGTCCTTTGAATCATTAGCAACTAGACACCTATGCTTAGAAGAAGACATATCAAAATCAGCTTTAAAAACTCTTCCAAACCGAGACATGTTAAAAATAAGCTCACTATTTGAATCTACAACTTTGCAGCAGTTTTTATTGAAAGTAATTTCTAGATTTTCATCTAGCAATTGTGAAACAGAAAGCAAGTTATATTTCAAAATTTTGACAAGTGCCACATCCTTCAAAGTGTAGTGATCATTTACTCTAACCGAACCCTTAGCAATTATAGGAGTTGAAGAATTATCGGCAAAAGTAACATTCTCTACACGTGACACAAAGGTGAGGGAGGAGAACCAATCTTTGTTACCGGTCATGTGGCGTGAGCAACCTGAATCCACAATCCAAATATTCTCCTTCCTCAAGCGTGTAACCTACATAGAAGCACAATACGCCGATGACTCAATACTGGGGTTAGTCAAAAGGCATTTAGGAATCCAGTACTGAGTCACGCGACGTGCACCAGGAAAAACACGCGAATGCTGAGATAAAACAGCAGGTTTATGAGTCAAAGATTGAGGTTTTCTTTTCTTAACAGTTGATTTAGAAGTTGTTACTTGTTTAGAGTGAAAACCGGTAGCTCCGGAGGTAAAAGCAGAAGGTCCGGAGGCAAAAACTGAAGCTCCGGAGGGAACAACAGAAGATCCGGGAGCTCTCGGAGCTATCGGAACTATCGGAGCTGCTTTTGCGGATTTCTTACCAGAAGGTCCGGAAGCTACCTTTTCAAATTTCTGACTCACTAAAGCAGGTTGCATGTTTCTAATTTTCGGTTTAGCATGAAAGTTATGAGATCTAGCAGACATTCTTTCCCTTTTCTGTTGTTTAGCTAGTCTATAACAAAAATCTATGACATGACCATCTCTACCACAGTAGGTACAATGAAACTTAATTTTGTAATCATGTCTCGATGAGCACCCAACATTAGGAAGCACTCCTGCAGATTTGAAAACCACTCCTTTTTTTTTAGGAACTGTTTGAATCAAACCACTTCCTAATGACTTTTCAATTTTAGGTGGATGTGCCTTAGCATGAGCATGAGAATCAAAACCTAAACCAGATTTATCATTGCAAGACTTAGAAGAATTCAACAGCAGGTTCAGATTCTTATTCCCATTACAAAACCGACCTAGTGTCCTATTCATGTCATCAAGTTTCTTAGACAAGTCTAGGCAGTTTGCACATGAAGTTTTTCCTTTTAGTTTGCAATTGGAACAATTTTTAACTTCATGAGATCGTAAAGCATTGTTCAGAATGGAAATTTCATTCATTGCATCTTTTAGTTTCTTATCAAGATTTTCACATGCAGAACAATGCAAATCATTTGTAGAACAAGAAGCATCTTTTAAGTTTTTATCACTAAGTGCAGCAAGCTTTTTGTTCTTTTCAATTTCTTCATCAAGTCTGTCTAGAGTGGAGGAATGTGCACTTCTTAGAGAGGACAATTGTTCATAGATTAAGTCACATGAGGGACATGCATCATCACTAGGAATCAAAGTTTTTAAACGGTTAATTTCAGATTCTAGTGATTCAATTTTAGCAACACTATCCCTAAGCTTTTTGTCCTTTTTCTTGACAATAATAGTTGCACGAGAAATAGCATCACACATTTCATTGCAGGTAGAACATACCTCATCATCGTCACTGTTGTGTTCTGCTTCCTCCTGACTTGATCTTGATCTTGCTTTGCCCGCCATGAAGCATAAGTTGGCCAGGTCATCATTCTCTTCATCACTTTCAAAGTCAATGTCACTTGAACTAAGTTCTTGAAGTGTGGTGATGAAGCTGTTAATCATCTTGCGTCCTATGGTACCCTTCTTCTTCTTGTTGGAGTTTCCAGAGGAGGTCCGGACCTTGCTTTGTTTTTCTTCCCGGGTGGTCGGACCTGAAAGGTTAGGGCATTCTGTACGAAAGTGTCCTATTTTACCACATTCAAAACAGCGTTGAGGTCCGGAGCTTCCTCTCCTTCTAGTTCTCACATTTTGCAATGCTTTTGAGAATCTAGTAGAGATGAGTGCCAACTCCTCTTCTGGAAATTCTTCGATCTGTTCCAGGGTTAGCGAGGACAACAAAGCAAGAGTATTGCAAGATGATGATTGGCCGGAGCTAGACATATCACGTTGTGAGACAAATGCAATAGACTTATTTGGGTTCTTACGTGCTAGGATGTCAATTTCATGAGTTTTTAGTTTAGAATAAAGTACATCTAATGTAAGAGAACTCATGACAGTTGATTCACGAATAGATGTTACTTTCATCTCCCAAATTGTCATGTCTAATGCACTAAGAAGTTGTCTAGCATTCTCAGCATCAGAAAAATTAACATTCACGCTACGTAAGTTGCTGAGAATTTTGTTGAAACGAGCAAAGAGATCATCGATCGACTCACCTGGTTGCATCTCAAAACGCATATATTCTTTCTTGAACATATCTTGTTTTACCTCCTTGTTTGTGTTGGAGCCTTCATGATAATCACAGAGAGCTCTCCAAACGTCGTATGCTGATCGGAGGTGCGCGACACGATCAAAATCGCTTTGAGTGAGTCCTTGGATGATCAAGTTTCGGGCTTTGTTGTTGTTGTCGACGTCCCGGAGGTTCGTGGCCGTGACTTGATCATTGGGTGGCACTTCATAAGGCTTATACACCTTCTCCCATATTGCAAAGCCTTGTGCCTGGATAAAAGCCTCCATGCGTGCCTTCCAAACCTGAAAATCAATACCAGCAAACACACAAGGTTTGACGGAGTACTTCTCCATGATGATTAGTCAAAAACACGTGCAAATCACAAAGATTAGAGCACCGTGACTCTGATACCAATTGTAGGATCGAAGAGCACGTGAAAAGCTACCAGAGGGGGGTGAATGGTAGATTTAAAAATCTTATGCAGCGGAAACAATAAAACACTAATCCCTTCGGTAGAAAAACGATCTGTTAAAGAAATCGTGTATGAGACTAATCAAAACGTGTTTCACCGTGACAAAAGTGATATATATCAGAGAGAATCAAGTCACGAAGACAACACAAAAAGAATTACTCAAATCCGTCGAGAACAACTCAAGTTATGATCAAAAGATCAAACACTGGTCAATCTGACCTACCCGAGAAAAACAGTTTCTGGAGTGCTGCAAAGAAACTCGTGTAGATCAAAAACCACAAGTCCAATGACCGTGAAATTTTGACAGATGATAGACAATAAAGTTGTGAAGACAACCCAAAAAGAATCACGTCAATTGGATCATAAAAACTTGAGTTATGATAAAACCACCGATGAAAGGTAGTGCTGTTCAGAAACTCGACGAGTAAAACTTGTCTGGAACAAGTCGGACGAACAAGGCACAAAAGTTCCTTCAAACTATGAATTTTATTCAATATAACACAAGAGGAACAGCCCCAAAGTCGTGCCTGTCGAGCTTTGGCCTTCCCTTGCTTATATAACCAGCCCTTAGGCCAACCCAATAAAACTAGGACTCCAATCCTACTCAGATCACGAATCCTAACTTTCCATAACTGCTCAAGATTCTTCTATACGCAGATAGAAGCAATCTTAAGACTTCCAAACATCTTAGGAACGTATCCCACATTCCTAAACAACTCAAATTCGTGACACACACGAAATCCTAACATAACCAACTCGATATTTCCATACCGAGCCATAACCGACTCAGCTAGCAGCCTAAGTCTTCAACCGATACGATCCGATCCTACCGATCAGATCTTCCTTCCATAAACCGTCTCTAGAATCATATTGCCACGTCATGCACCGCATGCATACGTGCGAACACCTTCCTTCGACCTTCATATGCACTGCCCTTGATTCAATCATCCTGCGCGACCTCCTGACCCGCTCAACCACAGTTCCTCCTGAACTTGGTTGTTGGAACCTCATCTCCTCCTGAGACTAGTCCAATGGATCCTGTCACCAGCCATGACTTGAACTCAAGCAACACCTGCACATGAACAAACAAACAATCCATACGAGCACAAGTCCTCGACTTGACTCACGTTAGTTCCGAACACAACACCTTACATGAGAACCTCACATAAGCATGTTGCAAAACCACATTAGAAACGATATCAACCGTATCATCCAAAACGCACCAAAAACTTAGCAAATGTAAACTAAGCAATCTTTCCAATCAAGTAAAGCAAGTACGAGACATTGCAAATGCAAAGCAGAAGCACTGCGGTCAAGTTCCGGACCTTGCCAGAGCAAACCGGAGCTTGAGCCGGAGCTAACAAGAGCTAGTAGAACCTAGCACCGGAGCTTACCAAAACTAGTACAAAGAAGCACCTGCCGGAGCTTACCAAAACTAGTACAAAGAAGCACCTGCCGGAGCTTACCAAAACTAGTAGATCCTGGATCCGGAGCTTATCAAAACTAGTAGATCCTGGATCCGGAGCTTATCAAAACTAGTAGATCCTAGATCCGGAGCTTATCAAAACTAGTCGGAACTAGTCAACCCAAAACCCGGAGCTAGACAAAGTACGTCGGAGCTTAGCAAAAGCATTTCGGAGCTATCAAATATATGCCGGAGCTATCAAAGACATGCCGGAGCTAACAAAGACACACCGGAGCTAAAGATAAAGCTTACCAGAGCTAACCAAAGCTGGTCGGACCTTACCAAGAAGTCGGACCTAGCATCAAACGTAACTGGAGCTACCCAAAGCAAGCCGGACCTATCGTCGGACCTTGCTGTAGCTCGGAGCTAGAGTCGTACCTTGATAAAAAGGTGTTTTGGTGATATTAAAAACTTTTATCATCAAAGCCAAGTGTATTCACTACAAGCCAATGTATTCAGCACACATAGGTCTTACATACACCTTCTCATCATTCAATTCTTATGCATCCTCATGAGAGTAAGTGTTGACATTACTCTTTTGATTCTTCAAAAAGGAATGTCACCTTACTTGGGAATAAATTTAAACAAGTACATGGAATTTCATAGGCATTGCAAAAATTGACTTAGACATTTTCTGCCTAGGTAATGTTTATGGAATGACTTAATAGTTGAATTGATATGTAGCAACCTAGGAATAGTGATCATTTTGATTTGAAACTCATTCATGTATGGATAACTAAAATTCAAATTCCTAGGCAATAAAAAAATTTCAAGAGGACATAATTGAGAATCTTGTTTGACATGATCCGAATGAAAAATATTTGCTCTTGTAAAAAACTATGATGGTTAGAAATTTCATAATATTAAGAGATCCATATAGTGTAGTTATATCACTTGCATTGATATGAGTAGGAGCTTTAGAACATGTACAAATTGATTTATCCATACAACCCCACTCCTATCAATGATTCATACATTATTCATTGATACACTAGAAATTGGACCCAATGCATCTTTGGTCTTGTTCTTCCACATGTGTACAAATGAAGATTCGGTTACCTAACTCGAAAATTAAATTGTACAAGTATCGGGAGCTAACCATTCCTCTTTATCATATAGGGGAAGTTTGCTGGAGTAAAATTACTATGTAGGCAATCAAAGATCCGATTGTTGGAAACCCTAAGAGGATTCCATTTCAACTTCTCTTGGCCAAGGAGTAAATTAGGGTGGTTGCCACCTATCAGAAATTAAGCTCGAAGGTCAACCATAGCTATACGAGGCCGGAGGTTTGACATGGAAACCCTCCGTGAGCAACCAATGAATGGGCTGCAACGAATATGTGCGAGCATGATGCTCTCAACTATTCTAAGCACTCATTCAATCTCAAGGGAATCGCCACCATCATTTGGTGTAAGTTATTTATCTGTGGCTAAAATATATTATGTACCTTAACCAAGGAATGACAAGATCACATCCAATGTATATTGGGTGCAAGTTGTTCCTATGTGGCTAGAAGATGTTTTATACCTTAGCCAAGGAACAACTTATCACACTCAACCCGTGTTTAGTGCACGTCATCTCTTTGTGGTTCTAGGTATGTTGTACCTTAGCCGAGGAATAAAGGATTGTACTCAACACATGTTGGGTATGTGTCACTCCTTGTGGCTAAAGGGTATCATTACCTTAGCCAAGGAATGATGGATCACACTCAATGCATCAGAGGTACAAGTTATTCCTATAATGCAAGAAGGTATGATACACCTTAGCCAAAGAATGATGAAACACACTCAATGCATGTTGAGTGCAAGGCATTCCTTTGTAGCCAAGGGTTACCATTACCTTAGCGAAGGAACTAAGGTACACCCAACCTATGGAAACCTTGATGTGTGGATGAATGACATCGACAACACTCTCCTCGACCACACTCATGAAACCCATGGAAGGCAATCTAACAAGGATAGGCCAACCTCATGGCCTACATCCATCGTTAGGGTTTCAGCCCCTATCGCAAACCTTGAACAAGAACAAGCTTGGGGGAGGACCCCCACTTGAGGTAACATGTATCACACCCCTTGCATATTTATTTTCCATTCACCCATCATCCACCTTGCGTATAATAAAAACTTAAAAATAATTAGAGTAGATTTGCTTTCAAAATAAAATAAAAGATGTGTGGTAAGAATGATTTGAAGTTCACATAGACGAAATGATGAATAGTTGCTCTGTTTTAATTTTCCTAGTACCTAGTTTACAACTTACTACTCTCCAACATATTTCTCTCATTGGCTAAAATTTCTTTTGCCTTGATTTGGAAATTGTGGGTAGCAAAAGCTTAATCCATTCTAAGTTGTTGTGAGGTGTGATATAGTGATAGGACTGCTATTCCTAGTTTGAAAGTGAAACATAGATTTCCGGAGAAATTATGAAAAGATTTAATTTATCCTCATTTGATTGGAAATAGCCACCAAAGCCATATGATACATTACATTGATGGACCTTATGCATATGCTATTTGTCTTCACGTTGAGCTTTATCAAGCTAGTATAGACCTATGTGAAATTTCATTCCCTACCTTTTGAATTCAAGACTTCACTTGCACATGCTAAGTAAGAAAAATCCCATCACACCATCATTCCACGTAAAAAGAAAAACTCTACACCCTTCATGCTTAGTACTCTCTCCAAGTTTATTGCATAAAAAGGGAGTAGAAGACATCGCTACAAGAAATAGAAAAAGAAAATGCATGCTTATATCATAAGCATGAGAAAAAAAGAAAAAGAAAGAAAAAGAAAAAGAAAATCTATGCTTACATCAAAAGCATGAGAAAAAAAAGAGGAAAAAAAGAGAGAGAAATGGTAGCCATGTTTCATCCCTGCAAAATAAGAGAGTCTACATGTATAGGAGACATCTCAAATATCCACATCCACTTCCACTTCATCACACATGCACATGTCTTGAATCAAATAGTTTTGAATTGATTTCTCCTAAGGCTTGCTCTTTTGACTTTGCAATATTATGTGTTGCAAATATACCAACTCTATTCCCTACCAAACTCCACATACAAGCCTTATTTAGTGGTAGTATGAATTTAGTCAAAATGGCTTGGTGAGGAAATATTTCCACTACACATAAAGGAGAAACCGAGAGAATCAAATTTAGGTACTTATAATCTAAATTGAACTCTCTGGTATTTGAGTGGAACATGATTTCTAGGTTATGTGTGCTCCATTTGCTATTCTATCTTTCAACCACCCATGAATAGGAGATGCATAAACCCCATAATGACTTAATATGGGTGAAGTACCATTCCAATTTTTGCAATACTAGGGAGAGTATTCTGTTGTGCACATGGCACTTTTGAAAATTAGAACATAGTAGCAACTCCTGATCATCAACCTAAAGTCTTGACCTTGCTCGGGACGAGCAAAGGATAAGATTGGGGGAGTTGGTTGACGGCTGTTATATACCAATTTCACCTGTCAATGTAACTCAATTATGTGAAGGAAATATCATTTTTTGACACATCACCTTTCTATTTAACCTATTTCCACTTGTACTTGGAGAAATTGGTGCATGTAGGTATTTTTTACAGAATTGAAGTGAAACAACGGGATGATCCTATAAATTGTCATCCCGACCAATCAAGCACTGACATGTGGCACCACATGGATCAAATGGCCCACAAATAGAAGTATCCGAGGCCATCCAACAGTGTAGCACCCATATATGGATGGGACCAACCCAGAAGCCACCCCAAGTAAGTACAAATCGTTTGGAGGACTTACCAGGTCGACCGAACACCCTAGTCGGTCAACCTGCTATTTCCTCCAAACTCTGTCAACTTCCATGTGTTGGCTCCTCCTGACTTGAAGAAGTCACTGGTGACTGATTCGCGGGCTTTTGGTGGCGGGAACTGACCCTTATCCATGCTATAAATAGGACCCCTCACCTCTTACTTCAACACACACCACTTGAGCATCATTCTATTGTATACATTAGTTCTCTTAGTCTTTAGTGGAGTTAGGCTATAGTGAGGAGAGCCTTTAGTCCCAAGTCCAAGTTGGAAAAGGTATGGCTCATGTATCTTTTCTTATATTTGTGACTTTCTTCATAATAAAGATATTATCTTTAGTCTTCTTTTATTCATATACTTGGATGAAGCTTTTCTTGTTTGATTGTGGATTCCATGTATGTTGTAGGAGTAGTCTTTATAATTATGCCATATCACTCTTAATCTATCGTCATAAACACTACAAACCCCCACTATAGTCTAATTAGTTATCGTATGATCCTGTTAATATGAATCACTTGTGTTATGTATTAACATTGGTTCAATAATGATTTAGTTCATTGCCTTAGGATGGCTTGTGCTCGGGCTCTTAAGGTAATTACTTAATATGCTAGCATGGTACTAGGATAGGAGGTAGAATTGAATGTCTCGTAGACCACAGATTGAAGAGGTAGGCAGTAGGTAGTGACAACCCTACCTGTCCTTTGTAATCGTCCACGTTTGGCTATGCCACAGGCTCCTGGCAAGAGACGCCGAGTGTTGCTAGTGGTAAACCCATGCTCGATGTGTTGAATAACTTAGCATAAGTATTCACCATTGACATGCTCATTAGTACCTAACCTAGGCTATGTATATGTATATTAGAAGCATTGTAGGAGAAACTCCCCAACTCTAGGTCTAACCTCAATTAGGACCCATTTACCCTTTAGAATAGATTGCTTAGGTGTGTGTCACACTACCCATATTATCTAATTACCCCTATCTTGATAATTGATTAGTGTCCCTGAATGTGGCCTAGAGGGGGTGAATAGGCTTTGAAAATTTCCTGCACCGGACTTCTCCGGTTGGATGTGCGGACTAGTCCAGTGTGCGAAATGTGTATTGATTTGACTAAGTGTTGATTAAGGGTTTTGCACTTTATTGCAGAGAAAATGTGAACAACATGTAAGATGACTTGAATTAACAATCGGTGTTGTGAAGTTACACGTGATAAACAATTTGCAATTCAAGATATAATATTCATCGACTATGTGCCCTAATCAATGAAAATGCAAAACAAGAAGCACAAGAGACACAAATTTTTACCAAGGTTCAATCTCACCAAAGAGATCTACTCCTCGTTGTGGAATCCTACACAGATCCGGGTCTCTTCAAACCCTTTCCCTCGTCAAGTCACCAAACAAGGCCGACTTGATTCCACTATCACGTGTGATCACTGAGTTTATAGGGCAACCTCACGCGTTGAGGGCTCCCACGAAAATTACAACGAAAAGATGATCAAATACACTCAAAAAGATTACAATGAAAAGCACGAGTCTAAACAGATCAAACCCCAAGAGTTCAACGATGTGTAGACAACGATCTCCCAACCCCAAATCTGAGTGTTCAATTGATTCTCACCTTTTTTCACTTTTGATGTGTGGGGAGATGTGTTTTTGGGCTCCTGGGACAAGTGGCAGCGCTAGGGTTTGAGTTATGAATAGTAAAATTTGTGTATAGTGCTTGTGGGGCCGTGGATTTCTTATTTATAGGGTTTCCAAATATGTTACCGTTATATATCCCGACGACCAGACTAGTCCGTACTTGGGACCGGACTTATCCGTTGTGCTGTGTAAAAGTCAGCGTGAAATGTGCAACACACTAGAAACCCTAATTGTGTGAGGTATACCGGACTAGTCTAATTGGTGTCCGGACATGTCCGGTTCCATGTGAAATTGAACTCCAGAGAGTTGAAGGGACTAGTCCAATCCAAGAACGGACTTGTCCGGTGCTATGTGTTATTGAACATCAGAGAGTTCAACGGACTACTCCTGTCCTGTGCACGGAATTTTCTGGAGTATAGTGTAAAGGGTTTACAGAGATGTGAACGGACTAGTCCGGTCAATGAATGGACTAGTCTGGTGCACTATGTTATTTGGTTTCAGAAAGTTTATCGGACTAGTCCGGTCTATGGTTGGACTAGTCCGGTTGACAGTGTATTTGGACAACAGAGAGTTAAACGGACTAGTCCGGTTGCTCAATGAATTTCTAGGTGTTTTTAAGCCCTTACCCCTACGCAAAGACTTGAGCTCTTGGGATGTGTCTCTCACACACATCCTATACATTTAAATCTACTTTGCGCTTCAGTCGCCAGTTGGGATTTTCTCTTTTGTACACCACTTCGTGTTTGACCTTTTCGAGTGCACCAAACTATCTCATTAGATTAACCTGCAGTCATCTCAACAAGTTCATTAGGATCTCATTTGTTTGTCATCAATCGTCCAAAACCCACAAGGGATTTCCTAGATGCACTTTCAATCTCCTCCTTTTTGGTGATTGATGACAACCAATTGAGATTTCATAATTAAGATAAATAATTGATTTTCATAAAGCGTGCATATATGAGAATAATAAATAAGTAACAAAGAACTTTTCACATATATGCACTCTTTATGGTGGGGTGCCTAACAAGTGTGTGATCAAAAGATGTGATGAGCAATACATAAGCACTTGATAGTTATAACAACAATCATCACATTACCATTAACTAAGAATCACATAATAAGTAAAGTAGGCACATCCAAATAAATTACAATAGTTCGAAATCGAGTACATGTCCTTGATCGCAAGTCCTTAATGGCGTAATAGCTACAAAATAGATAACTTGTCTCAATCTCTCACCCTTTGGCATCAAGGCACCAAAAAGGGAAAAATTGAGTGTAATCACTCCTCGCTGCCTCTCTCACACTCAGTCCTCTCTTCATATTTTTCTCCATCTTCAAGTGCTTGAGGAGGAGAAGGAGCAGAGGCACCAGCCATTCCAAATGAGGCCAACTCTTGGTCATATAGAGGAGCCATATCAGTGATATCTTCTATAGAGTCTTTTGAGATCTAAGGTTACCCCACTGGCTGTATTTCCAGCTTCTCACAAATTGCTTTGATATTGGCCTTCACATATCTTTGATGCTTCTTTGTGGCTAGACTCTCCTTATGCTGCTTGATTTTCACTTTGCGACAAGAAGCAAAAATGGATGAGAGCATCTTCATTATTCCATTGGAGGATCCTCTAGAAGATGGAGAAGCAGGAGTAGCAGCCTTAGATCTTGTGCCTTCTTGAGCCCTCTTAGATCTTCATTCCTTTACAGGTGAGGTAGTAGCAGAGGAGACAGTGTAGATAGTAAGCATCTGAGGCCTGAGTCTGGTATGAGGTACATCCTTGACAAATTCCAGTCCTTTCACCTTCTCAATCATGTACATGATGTAGGATGCATAGCCACATGACTTGTTAGGAGTGATAGAGATGTTCACAATATCGTTGTACATGTAGTCAAAGATATTGAAGGTACTTTTCTTGCTAATGACCTTCATCAATGTCTTGAGGGTCCCCTGAATGGTCCCTGCATCTCCCTCCTTAGGAGCTATGGTCTTCCTCAGGATTTTGTTTAAAACAACAAAGAAGGGCTTCAGGCACTTCGTAGTTGGAGACTTGAATGGCACCTTAGTATCATACAGAAAGTCAAGCTGATCTTTCTCCAGAGGCTTTAGGATGTGGATAATGATGTCATTCTCCAAAGAATCTTCCAGGTGAAGAATTCTAGCAAACTACTCATATCTGACACTATAATGTGCTCCATGTGTCATCCAAATCATCATGTCACTGTCATCACGAGCAAAGTAGAGAGTTGAGTAGAACTGAGTGATCACCTCAGTGTTCTTATCCCAATGGAAGGAAACTAGATCCTTCAGTCCGTGAAGCTCCAAAGCTTCGAAAACCTCTTGATAGGCTTGGCATCTGTTGGACTGGAGGTAAGTGATGTCGACCCATTGACTCTCGATAATTGGGTTCCTCATCTTCAGATACACATGCTCATAGTAGTCAGCATGGAAATTGCTCCAAAATCTCGGACCAGCTGACTGTTTGGGCTGACCATAGACCTCTATCTTTCTGAATTTATCAGCCAGCTCACCCCCATTGCCAGTGAAATCAACACTTGATGGTTGTCTGTTGCGGTGAGTTGGTTCTTTCATTTTCAGAGGGACAATAGGGCCATTAGCAAGTCCTTTTCTGTTTTTTAGGGCTCTCTTGGGCCCCGATGAACTTCTATCAGCATCCTTGCCCCGTTCTTTCTTCACAACCACTCTCCTTCTCTTAGGAAGGGTGTCGTCGGAAGGTGGTGAGTGAACATTGACATCATGCCTTTTCTTCATCACCCTCTCTTTGGCTCTTTGCACTCGAGCACGCTCTACCTCTTCATCATAGTGAAAGGAACTTTCCTCTGAACCTAAAGACATTGTGCCTGACAAGGAGGTTCAAGGATTAGATAAGAATTGATTTGAGACTATGTGCAAATAGGAATTTAGAAGTTCAAAATGTCATACCGGACTTGTCCGTTTTAGAGTGTGGACTTGTCCGCACATGAATACCGGAATAGTCCGGTCTTGCATAAGAACCTTAACTTTCATATTTTTAACAAATCTAGCTCGAATCGATTCACAAGGACTACGAAACAGTAGGATTTCATCTAGAAGAGTAATTCATGCCCTAGGAGACAAGTAAACTAAGCAAGAATCAAGGAAAGTTGAGAGCTAGGGTTTGAGAGGGATTTTACTGAAAAGTTGAATATTCTCATTGAAGGAGCGGATAGCAGGCCCGATTAGTCCGGGGTATACAAACTCTGCGCTGAGGGGGATATTTCCCTTGGAGAAATCTGCGCTTTTGGTGGCTAGATGGGGAAATCCCCTTTGGAGCGCACAGATGAGGAGAGATAATGCAAAGGAGGTTGTGAAGGGTGGAGGATGAGCTCCTGGCGGCGTATTAGGGTTAACCCCGACAAATCCGGACTGGTTCGATCCGCACTGGACAAGTCCAGTGTGTCGGACAAGGGCCGGACTAGTGTATGACAAAAGACTAGTCAGGTACCGACGCCAGAAATGTCGAGTGTCAGTAGGACAGAGCTGAATTGAAATACCTAGATTTTAGTTGATTGATATAATAGTGATATAAGGGACATTATTTCTCAAATAATCTTGATGAAAATGACTAGTAAGCAATCAACAATCATACAATGGCCATAATTCACCAAGATTTACTCATTTAAATAGTTTTCCATGGGAAAATCGAGAGAAGGGGTAAAGTTTAACAAAAATGAGTTAACTTTGAAACCACAATCAGGTATGCAATGTTTCAAGCAACATTTCTAGAGTCAAGTATATTTAGCTCGTTTCTTAGCTCACTAAACCTCTTTTCATCTGGTGTCTTGGTTAAAATGTGTGCAAGTTGTTTTTCAGTCCTAACATGTAAGATTACTATGTCACCTTTTAATGAATTATCTCTTAGAAAATTGCGACGAATATCTATGTGCTTAGTTCTTGCTCTACTGGGTTGTGTGTAATTTTATAGCACTCTCAATATCACATAGGAGTGGAATATGGTTGTTGACGGTTCTTAACACCGCATATCATCTCTCAAAAGAGATGAGGTTCGCAAGTGCACGGAAATTGTCGTGTTGCATTTCACAAAATAGTATTCCCATGGGTATCGTATTTATCCCAAAGGAAGGCGGTGAAGTAAAGTAAACGCTACTCTTACGATCAAGGTACAGGGTACTAAATGTTTATTAGAAAAGGGGTAAGTTGATATAATGGTAGTGTGACACACACCTAAGCAATCTACTCTAAGGGTAAGGTTGTCCTAGCGAGGGTTAGACAACGAGATGGAGCTACTTCTACTATGCTTTGATTACTCATATACATAGCCTAATAAAGTACACATGAATATGCTAATGGTGAATACTAGGGCTTAGTGGTCCAACATGTCAGGCACCGGCTTACATTGGTCTGCTAGGCGACTCCCGCCAAGAGCCTACATCATAGCCAAACGTGGAGGATTACAATGGACAGATAGGACTGTCACCATCTACCGCCTACTTCTACAACCCGTGGACTACGATGCATCCTATGCTACTTAACTACCCAAGCACCACGCTTGCACGCTATGTAAATACATTAAGAGTTGCAATGTAATATTTATCCTAAGGCAATGACTAACCTAAACATCGTTGAACCAATGTGGGGATCAAGCACTAACATATTCATATTAACATAATCATATTATTACCTAATTAGAATATAGTGGTGGTGTATGATGTTTATGATAACAAGATAATAGCATTATGTATAGATCATAACAACATCTACACCTAGCACATACATAAACTCCACAACCAAACAAGGAACGCTTTGCCCAAGTGTATAAGTAACAAGAGACTAATAACAATATTATTATAAAGCAAAAAGTCACAAATACAAGAGAAGAAACATGAGCCATACCTTTCCCAATTTGGACCTGGGACTAGAGGTTCCTCTCTACAGCCTAACCTCCACTAAGGACTTGGAGAACTAATGTATACAAGAGAGTGAATGCTCAAGTGGAGTGTGTTGAAGTGAGTGGTGAGGGGTCCTATTTATAGCTTGGAGAAGGGTCGTTTCCCGCCACCAAAATCACGTGCATCAGTCACCATTGACTTCATCAAGCCAGGAGGAGCCAACGCATAGAGTTTGACAGGGTTTGGCACCAGGAAGGGGTCGGCCGACCCCCCTAGTCGGCCGACCTGGTCCTGGTTCCAAACGGCCAGTTCTTCCTCAAGGTGACTGACAGGTGGGTCCCATTCCATGGTATGGGTGCTACACCATTGGATGGGATCGGATACTTCTGTTTGTGGGCCATTTGATCCATGTGGTACAATGTGGCGATGCCTAATTGGCTAGGATGGTATTTTATAGGATCCATCCCCTTGTTTTACTTCAATTCTGTATAAAATACCTGCATGCACCATACTATCCAAGTACAAGTGGAACTAGGTTATTCCTGACTATGATTTGTGTAAGAAATATTCATTCCTTCACATAATTGATTTATATTGATGGTAGAAATTGGTATATAATGACCGTTAACAAACTGCCTTAAGCTACCCTTTGCCCGTCCCGAAGCAAAGATAAAGACTTAGGTTGTTGATCATGAGTTGCTTCTATGTCCTATTTTGCAAAAGTACCAAGTGCACAACAAAGTATTATACCTTGCATTGAATAAATTGGCCATAGTACCTCACCCTTTTTTCTTAGTCATTATGGGGCTTATACCTCATCCTTTTCTTTGGTGGTTGAAGGACAGAACACCAAAATGAGCATGCATCACCTAATGTATGAGTTCCACACAAATTTCAGAGAATTTCAAATGGTGTTTGGGTTTAAGTTCCTCAAATGATGCACTCAATCACTCCTATGTGGCAAGTGCTATTTGTATCCTCACGAAGGCAATGCCTTTCTTGTCCTACATCTAAATAAGGCTTGTACGTGGAGCTTGGTAGGGATCAAGAGAAGGCATATTTGCAACACATATATTGCTAAGTCAAAAGAGTACGCCTTAGGAGAAAACAAACCATACTTTTGATCGATATTTGTGCAAGTGTGATAGAATATTTGTGGAGTGCGAATATGAAGATGGTTCCTTTGTGTGCACTCTCTTTTTGTGAGGATGAAACATGGCTACTTATTCTCTCTCTCTTTTTTTTCTCACGCTCTTGTACATGAGCATGAATTTTTTTCTTGTAGCCATGTCTTCTAGTCCTCTTTTCAAATAATATCGAGAGAGTATTATGCATGAAAATCATGGAGTATATTTTTTGTGATGGAATGGTATGATAGAATTTTGCTAACTTCTAGTGTAGAAGTTTAGCACGTACCTGGGTAATCTTGATCTTAAAAGTACGAAAAGATTCTTACATATGTCTATACTAATTTGAAAAAGCTAAATGTGAAGGCAAATAGCATATGTAGGTCTACTTAACTCAAATCATCATATGGCTTTGGTAGGAATTTCTATCAAATGAGGAACTCCCATTTTAAATTTCTCTATGAAATCAAGGTTCACTTTCAATTAGGATATTAGCAGCTCTTATCACTATACCATTTCCCACAACAACCTAGAATTGGACTTAGCTTTGCTACCCACAATTCCTAAGTTTCAGGCAAGAATATTCTGAGCCAATAAACCCAATACTTTGAGAATACTTAGTTGTATGCAAGGGACTAGAGAAATAAAACAGAGGAACTATTCATCATTTCAACATATGCAAAGTAAAAATATTCTTACCGCACTTTCTTTATTTAATTAACCTAACCTATACTAGATTATTATTAATCTTTTTTTTAAGATGCAAATGTGGTGGAAAGAAATAAATAAAATAATGGAATGCAAATGGGATATGATACAATTTACCTCAAGTGGGGGTCCTCCCCCAAGATTGTTCTTGGTAAAAGTCCGTGATAGGGGTTGAGACCCGAACGACGGATGTAGGCCATGAGGTTGACCTAACCTTGTTGCAGCATTGTTTTGGTATTGGAGGGTTGAGTGTCGATGTTAGGTTGCCTTCCATGGGTTTATGAGTGTGGTCTAGGAGAGTGTTGTCGATGTCGCTCATCCACACCTCAAGGTTCCTATGGGTTGGATGTACTTGGTTATTCCATGGCTTAGGTAATGATAACTCTTAGTACAAAGGAATAACGTGCACTCAACATGGTTGAGTGTGTTCTGTCATTCTTTGTCTAAGGTGTATCATACCATCTTGCCTTGAAGGAATAACTTGTACCCCTCATGCATTGGATGTGATCCGCCATTCCTTGACTAAGGTAATGATAATCTTTAGCCACAAAGGAGTGACATGTACGCATCATGTGATGAGTAGGATTCGTTATTCTTTGGCTAAGGTACAACATACCTATAACCACAAAGGAATGATGTGCACTCAACATGGGTTGAGTGTGATCCGTTGTTTCTTGGCTAAGGTATAAAAATACCTTTGGGCCACATAGGAACAACTTGCACCCAATATACATTGGATGTGAACTTGTCATTCCTTGGTTAAGGCACATCATACTTTTTATCCACAAAAGAATAACTTACACCCAATCATGGTGGCAATTCCGTTGAGTTTGAATGAGTGCTTAGAATAGTTGAGAGCATAATGCCCTCTCATATTCGTAGCAGCCCATTGGTTGCTCATGGAGGGTTTCCATGTCAAATCTTCGGCCTCGTATAGTTATAGTTGACCTTCGGACTTAATTTCCGATACGTAGCAACAATCCTCATTTACTCCTTGACCAAGAGATATTGAAATGGAATACTCTTAGGGTTTCCAACAATCAGATCTTTGTGTGCCTGCATAGTTATTTTACTCCTGCAAACTTCCTCTCTTATGATAGAGGGATGTGGTTAGCTCCCGACACTTGTACAAATGAATTTTCGGGTTAGGTAACCGAATCTTCATTTCTACATACGGAGAAGAGCAAAACCAAAGATGCATTGGGTCCAATTTCAAGTGTATCTATGAACAAAGTAGTATTCATTGATAAGAGTGGGGCTTTATAGATAAATCAAGTTGAATATTTTCTAAAGCTCCTACTCATAGCAATACAAGTGATATAAATACACTATATGGATCCCTTCATCTTGTAAAATTTCTAACCATAATAGTTTTTACAAGAGAAAATATTTATCATTTAGATCATGGCAATCAAGATTATCAATTTAATCCTCCTGAACATTTTTAATTTTCATTCCTAGGAATTTGAAATTTAGTGATCCATGCATGAATGAGTTTCAGATCAAAATTATAGATATCACTATTTCCAGGTTGCTGCATACCAATTCAACCATTAAGTAATTCCATAAGCGTTACCTAGTCAGAAAATGTCTAAGTCAATTTTAGCAATGCTTATGAAATTCTAGGTACTTTATAAAATTTATTCTAGGTACTAGTTGGATGAAGAGCCAACTATCCGCCCTATGGTGGACGCAAACAAGGAAGAACTCTCGGAGCCTCCCCCAAGCCTAGGGATGGATGACTTTGCTTTTTACTGGAAGCTGAAATTCTTCTACAAAAGGCAATGGTGTTGCTTAGCGGACATTTGTTGAGGAACGTCTTCAATCATCTTGCAGTTGAGCACTAGCGTCCTCGTTTGCCATCCCATGGAATTGGGTAGCCAACAATACCTTGTTTTCACCACAAAAGGAGAAAACAAACAAGGGTAATCCTATCTAATAACTATTAGTACCTATAGCTTAATGACAAGTGATAGCTATCCTTTAATTTCATTGCCTTCCCCGGCAACGGCACCAGAAAAGCTTGTTGATGGTTCATAACACCACAGATCATCTCTCGAAAGATATGAGGTCTGCAAGCGCATGGAAATTGTCGTGTAGAATTTCACCCAAGAGTATTCCCATGGGTATTGTATTTATCCCAAAGGAAGGCGGTGAAGTAAAGTAAAAACTACTCTTATGATCAAGGTATAGGGTACTAAATGTTAATCATAACAGGGGTAAGTTGATATAATGGTAGTGTGACACACACCTAAGCAATCTACTCTAAGGGTAAGGCTGTCCTAGCGAGGGATAGACTACGAGATGGAGCTACTCCTGCCATGCTCTAATTACTCATATACATAGCCTAATAAAGTACACTTGAATATGCTAATGGTGAATAATAGGGCTTAGTGGTCCAACATGTCGGGCACGAGCTTACCCTGGTCTGCCAGGCGACTCCCACCAACATCCTACGTCGTAGCCAAACGTGGAGGATTACAATGGACAGATAGGGCTGTCACCACCTACTGCCTACCTCTACAACCCGTGGACTACGATGCATCCAACACTACTTAACTATCCAAGCACCACGCTTGCATGCTAAGTAAATACCTTAAGAGTTGTAACGTAATATTCATCCTAAGGCAATGACTAAACTAAACATCCTTGATCCAATGTTGGGACCAAGCACTAACATATTCATATTAACATAACCATATTATTTCCTAATTAGACTACAGTGGTGGTGTATGATGTTTACGATAACAAGATAATAACATTGTGTATAGATCATAACAACATCTACACCTAGCATATACATGGACTCCACAACCAAAGAAGGAATGCTTTGCCCAAGTATACAAGTAAATAGAGACTAATAACAATATTATTATAAAGCACAAAGTCACAAATACAAGAGATGATACATGAGCCATACCTTTCTCAATTAAGACTTGGGTCTAGAGGCTCCTCTCTACAGCCTAACCTCCACTAAGGACTTGGAGAACTAATGTATACAAGAGAGTGAATGCTCAAGTGGTGTGCGTTGAAGTGAGGGGTGAGGTGTCCTATTTATAGCTTGGAGAAGGGTCGGTTCCTGCCACCAAAAGTGCGCAAATCAGTCACCCTTGACTTCTTCAAGCCAGGAGGATCCAACACTTAGATTTTGACTGGGTTTGGCGCCAGGAATGGGTCAGCCGACCCCACTAGTCAGCCGACCTGGTCCTGGCTCCGAACGGCCAGTTCTTCTTCCAGGTGACTGACAGGTGCATTCCATCCCATGATATGGGTGCTACACCATTGGATGGCCTTGAATACTTCTATTTATGGGCCATTTGATCCATGTAGCGCGATGTGGTGATGCCTAATTGGCTAGGATGGTATTTTATAGGATCCATCCCTTGTTTCACTTCAATTCTGTATAAAATACCTTCATGCACCATACTCTCCAAGTACAAGTGGAACTAGGTTATTCCTGACTATGATGTGTGTAAGAAATATTTATTCCTTCACATAATTGAGTTATATTAACGGTAGAAATTGGTATATAACGACCATCAACAATGGTTCAGATTGTAACCATAGTCCCTTAGAGTTTTTGCATCCAAAGTAGTTGTGCGCAACAACTACCGGCTACAACATACTCCGCTTCGGCTATGGAAAGAGCAATGGAATTTTGCTTTTTAGATGACCATGAAACTAGGGATCTGTCAAGGAATTGACAAGTCCCCCACGTGCTCTTTCTATTGACTTTGCATCTTGCATAATCAGCATCGGAATAACCTATCAAATTAAACTTGTATCCTTTGGAAAACCAAAGGCCCAACGTTGGTGTGGGCACAATGTATCTTAGGATTCTTTTTACAGCTATTAAATGGCACTCTTTAGGTGCGGCTTGAAACCTTGCACACATACACACACTAAGCATAATATCTGGCTTAGATGCACATAAATAGAGTAATGAGCCAATCATAGACCGATACACCTTTTGATCTACATTTGGACCACCTTCGTTGAGGTCGAGGTGTCCGTTAGTTTCAAAGGGTGTCTTGATGGGCTTGGCCATGTCCATATTGAACTTCTTGAGGATGTTTTGCGTGTACTTGGTTTGGCTTATGAACATGCGCTCTCTTAATTGCTTCACTTGGAATCCCAAGAAAAACTTCAATTCGCCCATGATCGACATATGTCATAATCATGCTGAACTCTTCACAAAATGACTATTAGTAGAGCCAAAAATAATATCATCAACATAGTTTTGACATACAAATAGATGATAATCAAAGTTTTTTGTGAACAGAGTATAATCATCTTTTCCAATTTTATAGCCATTTTGAGTCAGAAAATATTTAAGGCACTCATACCAAGCTCGAGGAGCTTGTTTGAGGCCATAGAGAGCCTTACGTAGTTTATAAACATGGTTGGGGTACTCTCGATCTTCAAATCCTGATGGCTGCTCTACGTACACTTCCTCCGTAATTGGGCCATTGAGGAAGGCACTTTTGACGTCCTTTTGATACAACTTGAAGTTATGGTGAGTAGCATATGCCAATAAAATACGAATGGACTCAAGTCTAGTTACGGGAGCGAAAGTTTCGTCGAAGTCCAAACCTTCGAATTGTGAGTAACCTTTAGCATCAAGTCTCACTTTATTTCTCGTTACCACTCCATGTTCATCTTATTTGTTACTAAAGACATATTTGGTTCCAACAATGTTCGCCTTTGGTCTTTCCACCGTTTCCCACATTTCATTTCTCTTGAAGTTGTTGAACTCCTCTTGCATTGCAATCACCCAATCTAGATCCTTTAAGGCTTCTTCTACCCTGTATTGTTCCAGAAAAGAGAAAAAAAGGATAATATTCACAAAAATTTGCTATGCGGGATCTAGTAGTTACTCCCTTAGCAATATCTCCAATGATGTTGTTGACGGGATGATCTCTTTGTACTCTGATGTACTCTTGGGTGAGGGACATGTGAAGTTGCTTGCTCTTCATTGTCTTCATGTTCAATTTCTCCCGCTAAATCATTGCTTCCGTGGATGTATGGATCTTCTTGATCTTCCTGATCTTGATCTTGTGCATGAGCTCCCCCTTGATCATTGCTTCCTTGTTGAGGTTCAACTTGTGCACTTGAGTCTTGTGGATGCTCTTGAGGTAGAATATCACCAAGTGCCATTTTCCTCAATGCTTCACATGGGGCTCCTTCTTTATCTAGCACATACTTATAACCTTGCTGCACTTGGGAGCCGTTAGTTTCATCAAACACTATGTCACGTGCTACTTCAACAAGGCCAGAGACTTTGTTGAAGACACGATAGGCGTAGGCATTTGAATCATAACCGAGCAAGAACCCTTCATCAGATTTCAAATCGAACTTCGAAGTCCTCAGTTTCTTGTCCAGAATGAAACATTTACCACCAAATATATTAAAATATAAAACTTTTTGTTTGTTACCGGTGAGAAGCTCATATGGCATTTTCTTCAAGAGTTGATGAAGATACAACCGATTTGTGGCTTGACAAGAGGTGTTCACCGCTTCAGCCTAAAACTGGTCATATGTCTTGTATTCATCCAGCATTGTCCTCACCATCTCAATTAGTGTTCTGTTTTTCCTTTCGGCCACCCCGTTTTGTTAAGGGGAGTAGGGTGCCAAAATTTTGTGCTTCCTTCTTCATCTAGGTACTCCTCAACTTGTGTATTATTGAATTCTATCCCGTTGTCACTTCTAATGTTGTTCAATGTTGAGAAGAATTTGTTCTGAGCTCTTTTTAGGAATTTCTTGAGGATTCCCTGAGTTTCTAATTTATCATACAAGAAAAATACCCAGGTGAATCTTAAAAAGTCATCAACAATAACTAAACCATATTTGTTATTGCCGATGCTTAAGCAATTGGACAGAAAAGGTCCATGTGAAGAAGTTCCTGCGTTCTTGTGGTAGTCATCACGTTCTTGGCATGGTGCGATGCTCCAACTTGTTTTCCCACCTTGCAATCTTTGCACGACTTGTCTTTCTCAAAGACAACATCCTTTAAACCTCGGATGTGACCACCTTTTAGAAGTTTCTACGAATTTCTCATCCCAACATGGGCTAGTTATCTATGCCACAACCATCCCATGTTAGTTTTAGCAACCAAGCAAGTGTTGAGTTCAGCTTTATCTATGTTGAAGTCAACAAGATAAAACTTTCCCTTCAACACTCCCTTGAATGCAATCGAGCTATCACTTCTTCTAAAAACAGTCACACCCTCATTAGTGAATAAATAGTTATAACCTTTGTCGCGTAGTTGAGATATTGATAGAAGGTTATAATCTAAAGAATCTACATGTAAAACATTTGAGAGAGTATGTTGAGAAGAGATTTCAATTTTACTGCTACCAAGGACCTTTCCTTGGCTATTGTCTCCAAAATATATCCCTTCACTTGGATTTGCGTTGCGCTCATACTCCAAGAACATATTCCTCTCTCCGGTCATGTGATTTGTGCATCCGCTGTCTAGCACTGATTTTGATCCACTGGAGGAGTAGTCTGCAAAATAGAATTATTCCTTGGTTTTAGGTACCCAAGCTTGCTTGGGTCCTCTCAAGTTAGTCACAAGAGTCTTGGGCACCCACAGACAAGTTTTCAAATTCTTGTTGCGTGGCCCTGAATATTTAGTAAATACATTTTCAAATTTTTCCTTCATAAGTACATACGAAGCATTAAAAGTACGAAATAGTATTTGTAAGTCAGATTCAAGCGACCTTTCCTTACCAAAAGTAATTTTCTACTTAGCATGAACATTGGTGGACATGTGTTTGTTCTTGTTAAACCCAAGACCATCTTTGGCGTTAGGAGATCTAGTGACCATATATGCACTTGTGCATATTTGATCTTCTCCTTGTCAAATATGCCACTTTGGGAAGGATGCTTAAAATGAGAAATTGAGGAATCAGGTTTGACAACATTTTTCTTAGTGGAACATGTGCAAGTTGCAATAGTTGTTGAACTTACACCTTTGGAAGTTGAGCTTTTGGCAGAAGAGGAGTCACTTTGCTTGCGCGACTCAACTTGCACTTCAAGAATCTTGTTAACTTTTGACAAGTAAGCAAGTTCATCCTTGATTGCAGCTTGTGAGTCTTCTAGCTATGAGTAAGTTTCCTTACCCATGGCTAGCTCATGCTCAAGTGACTTGCTCTTTTCTCTTTGAAGCTCAAGGAGTTTCTCAATCTCTTGATACCTCTTCCTTTCAAAGATGATCATATCATCTTGTCGGTTGACAACATTTTCATCCGACAACATTTTCATTTTCTTCAATGTAGTTTTACTTAGTCCCCTAAACATCTCTTCATTTTCACTAGAGCTGTCAAAATCATCAATAGAGGAATTTAGCGAGGAGGGAGTAAGTCGAACCTTTTTCATGACTTCTTTAGCCAAAAGGCAAGTGTGATTGTGTGTCTCCCACCCCCCTTGTTCGGGACGAGTGTAGACCTCTTGGTGGGTTTCTTGATGGCAATGGTGGCCATCTCCTCTTCTTCATCGGAGGAAGACTCGTCGTTTGAGTCCCACTCCTTGCTAATATGCGCTTGATGAGCTTGCCACCTTTTTCTGAAGATATTCTTTTCTTGAGGCTTCGTTTCCTTCTTCCTCTTATTCTCTTCATGGGTGCAGTCAACCATGAAGTGACCAAACTCGCCAAAGTTAAAGCAAGTGCATGGAGCCTTGTATTTTCCTTTCTCTTTGCTTTTCCCTTCATTTGAGTTGCTGCCATGTCTTATTTTCATCATGCGCTTGAATTTCTTGATGAAGAGTGCCATCTCTTCATCATCTAGGTCTATGCTCACGTCACTTGTATCTCCTTCATCTTGAGCTTCACGAGTTTCCTTTCCTTTAGACTTGCAGGTTGTTTTGAGAGCAACTTCCTTCTTTTTGGAAGAGGTGAGCTCAGCTAGATCTTTAACGTATTGGGCTTCCTTCTCCATTATCTCATGGTTTATGATTTTGCCCAATAGTTCATCCGGGGTCATTTTGTGAAACCAGGGCTTTCTTGGATCATTGATCATAAGGTGATGTTTCCTTGCATAAAGGCTCTAATCATACTTTGGACCACCTCACAGTCAATCCATTTCTTGCTTCCATAGTTGCGAATCTTGTTGATAAGCGCCTTCATCCGGTTGTACATGTCTTGAGTTGATTCGCCTTCTTCAATGGCAAATCTCCCCAACTCTCCTTCAAGCATCTCAATCTTGGCTTCTCAAACTGACCTATTTCCTTCATGAGCTATTTTGAGTGTGTCCCAGATTTCTTTGCACTTACTAATCCATCAATCTTAGTGAACTCCTCCCGGCTTAGTGATGAGGTGATCACTGCAACGGCTTATGCGTTGCGGTGAATTTGGTGTTCTTGCTCCGGAGTGAGTTCTTCATCCGTATCTTGGATATCTAAACCTGTACACACAATATGACAAATAAAGGGACTCAAAGAGATTAGATGCATTTTCATATTATATTTCCACATGGTATAGTCGTTTGTGTAAAATTGCGGAGGCTTTGCCATGGGAATAGAAAGATAGTGAGTATTGGAATTGAGACGATTGTAAACGTAAGGATATCAGGAGTAGTCATGATGATCACTCCCCGTCGTCTTCTTGTCCTCTTTTCCCTTTTGGCTCAGAAGTTTCTTCCTCAGAAGTGCCTTCAGTTGACGCACTTCTTCATCATCATGTGGATTTTCCTTCAGTACATCGAAGGCTTTTGTATCTTGCTCTTCCTAAGTGTTGAGCACCTTTGGGATCTCGTTGTTCTTCTCAGAGGCCATTGATCTCTCCAAGCAATGAGTCTCGAGGATGAAGAACCTTCTCTCATACAACTTGAATGTGGCCTAGAGGAGGGTGAATAGGCTTTGAAAATTTCCTACACACTTAATCAAATGATTAAATTGTTGATAGACCGGACACTTTAGATGCGTGGGGAGATGTGTTTTGGGGCTCTTGGGACAAGTGGAGGCTCTAGGGTTTGAGTTCTGAACAATATAATTCGTGTATAGTGCTTGTGGTGCCGTGGATCTGCTATATATTGAGTTTCCAAATAAGTTACCGTTAGAGATCCTGAAAACAGGACTAGTCCGTACTAGGGAACAGACATGTCCTGTGTGCTGTGTAAAAGTTGGCGTGAAATGTGCAGCACACTAGAAACAATAATTGTGTGAGGTATACCGGACTAGTTTGATTGGTGTCTGGACTTGTCCAGTGCCAAGTGAAATTGAACTCCAGATAGTTGAACATACTAGTCCGATCCAAGAACGGACTTGTCCGGTGCTATGTGTTATTGAACATCAGAGAGTTCGATGTACTAGTCTTGTCCTGTGGACAAACTTGTTCGAAGTGTAGTGAGAAGGGTTTATAGAGACTTGAATGGACTAGTTCGGTCCATGAACGGACTAGTCGAGTGCACTGTGTTATTTGGTTCCAGAAAGTTTATCGGACTAGTCCGGTGCATAGTGTATTTGGACAACAGAGAGTTAAACAGACTAGTTTGGTCCATAAACGGACTAGTCCAATGCTTAGTGCATTTTTAGGTGTTTTTAAGCCCTTACCCCTACCCAAAGACTTGAGCTCTTGAGATGTGTCTCTCCAACACATCGTATACATTTAGATCTACTTTGCGCTTCAGTCGTCAGTTGGGCTTTTCTCCTTTGTACACCACTTCATTTCACGTTTTTAAGTTCACCAAACTATCTCATTTAGATTAACCTGCAGTCATCTCAACAAGTTCATTAGGATCTCATTTGTTTGTCATCAATCATCCAAAACCCACAAGGGATTGCTTAGATGCACTTTCAATCCCATAGCTTGATCATAAGAGTAGTGTTTACTTTACTGCATTGCCTTGCTTCGGGATAAATATGATACGCTTAAGAATACTCTTGGGTGAAATGCTACGCGACAGTTTTCATGCGCTTGCGGACCTCATCTCTTTCGAGAGATGATCTATGACGTAAGAAACGTCAACAGTCATCATGACTATAGCCAAGGAATGATGGATCTTACTAGACGTATGGAAGAGCTTGAAGCTAGAACAGGTGACATCTACAACACTCTCCAAGGGCATGTCCTTGGTACCCAAGACTATCAACAACACATGGACACTCAGGGGGTGTTTGGCATGGCTCCAGAGTTAAACTTCACTGAAGAGGTACAAAAATCTGTCAAACACCTCAACTCTAAAACTCTACAGAGGGGTCCAACTCTACGGAGTTGAAGGAGCTCTAGTTCATTTTTTCAGAGTACCTCTTTTCCTACTCCAGAACTAGCTAATATAGATCTAGTGATGGAGTTCTAATATATTTACTCACAATTGCCACTGGTTATATAAAAACAGTTCGGTAGTATGTATTTCTATCTGTCTCCGTACAAGTCCTTCCACCCGCAAGGAAACCCTTGGGCGCTGCTCCCAACAGACCCCTCGCCGCCCATCAGGCGTCGCCAGCCTTCAGCCCTCGGCGCCGCCCAGATATTTCGTCCCCGCCGCCCTTTGGCCCTCGTCGTCCTTCGGCCATGGGCGTCCTGCGGCCCCGCTTCCTTGTCTGCCTTGGCGCGCCTCTGGTCGCCCGTAGCGTGCGGAACCGGCGATTGCAGTCCGTTCAGCCGATGCCCGACGATGCCCCTCCGTCCGCTCGATGCCCAACGCCCTCTGAACGCCCGATGACTTCCGTCCGCCCGACGATGCTTGTCTGTTCTTCCGTTTTCTGACGACGCCCATGTCCTTTCAAGTTTTTTTTACTGCTTCACTAAATTTGTTTGCTCCGAACATAGGACTTGCTGTCACGATCTAATAATATTATTGATCTGTATTTGTACTGCTTGACTGATATTTTTCTATGACTGCGTCAAGAACAATATGTAAGACAATCACCAGTTCTAGTGTCTTGTTACAAACTTGCTAATTTCCAATCCATAAACAGAACTTGATGACAAGAAGCACACAAGATTCATTGTTTTACAATCATATAGGTACATCATAAAATATTATTCATCGGTTTTTGCAGCCTCAGCATTTCTGATTGCTTGCGTGCATAACTGCAGTTTGCTTGGACCTGTTTTAGCTTTTGCAAGGTTCACTGTAGCAAAGTAATGTCAGTGTTGATGAACGTGTCTTCAGATTTCTGCTGATGAATCTCTGATACCCATTTTAGGTTTTGAGATGAGTATTGTAGCTACAAACTAATTGGGATAGTGTCCATTCATTCGATCTTTCTTCAGAGTCAACTATAGTATACGTTAAAAAAATAATCACGTTAAATGTATGAGTTGATAGCCCATCGACTGATGAAATCAGCCTTGTGTCCCGGCCCAGCAGTATGAGTGGTCAGCCCACCAATAATAAGGGTGAAATTGGCATTGCACACTAAAATCATTCATTTTTAGAGGTAAGAGTATTTTTTTCAGCCAAACACTACCTCTAACGACTCCACCTCCATTGCAGACTTGCTCCATCCTAGCATTTGAGAGCAGAGTTGCTCCACCATGAAGTGAAGCCATACCAAACACGCCCTCAATTCACCAACTTCAACTACACGCTACAACAACAACAAGCCGATCTCGCGGCATACTTCCATCATCGAGGGTTCAACCCTCATAACAGAGGTGAGTGAAGAACAAGCTTGGGGGAGGACGCCACTTGAGGTAAATTGTATTAACCCCTTGCATATATATTTTCCATTCAATCATCATCCACCTTGCATATAAAAAAATTAGGATAGATTTGTTTTCAACTAAAGTAAATGATGTGCTATAAGAATGACTTGGAATTCACATAGATGAAATGATGAATAGATCAAACAAGAAATGCTTCATCCAAGTATATGAATAAAAGAAGACTAAAGATGATATCTTTATTATGCATAAAGTCAAAAATATAAAAAAAGATACATGAGTCATACCTTTCCCAACTTGGACTTGGGACTAGAGGCTCTCCTCTCTATAGCCTAACTACACTAAGGACTAAGAGAACTAGTGTATACAATAGAATGATGCTCAAGTGGTGTGTGTTGAAGTGAGGGGTTAGGGGTCCTATTTATATCTTGGAGAAGGGTCTGTTCCCGCCACCAAAAGCAAGCGAATCAGTCACAACAGACTTCTTCAAGCCGGGAGGAGCCAACACGTTGAAGTTGACCAAGTTTGCAGGAAAGACCAGGTCGGCCGACTAGGGTGTCGGCTGACCTGGTAAGTCCTCCATACGTTATGTGCTTTCTTGGGGTGACTGGCAGGTGGGTCCCATTGACTGATATGGGTGCTACATCGTTGGATGGGCTCATATACTTCTGTTTGAGGGCCATTTGATCCATGTGGTGCCACGTGATGATGCTTGATTGGCTTGGATGATATTTCATAGGATCCATCCCTTGTTTCGCTCCAATTCTGTATAAAATACATGCATGCACTAATTTCTCCAATGACAAGTGGAAATAGGTTAAATAGAAAGTTGATCTGTGCAAGAAATGATATTTCCTTCACAAAATTGAGTTATATTGACAAATGAAATTGATATATAACCGCCGTCAACAAAATCTTACATCGATATTTTCCGTACGCTTGTGGATTTACATGTATAATCTAAAATCTATTAACAAGCATTTCTAGCACCAATGCTAGAGATGAATTGTTAGTAATGCTTAGGAACCGTCAACAATGTCCCAGCACGTCAAAGTGTGGGGACCAGAGTCCACATATTCCAGGAATCGCAATTGGGTGGTGCCGTGCAATGCGGCACCCAACAGCACACAGAAAAAGAGACTTTGTATTACATAAAACAACATAGTATTATACAAGCTTTGTCTTTTACAGATAATATACATTCAAATACACTACAACAGAAGATAAGTTCATATCTCTCGATACTCAATCCTAAGCTATGCAAAAGTCATTCCGTTCAGCCCTAGAACGAAATCACACTGGCAACACAAAGAAAACATCACGGCGACGCGCAGGGTTCCCACTCGGCCGTGTACTCCGACGGGGCCATCGCCTCACCGGTGAACCCTTCATCATAAACGTCATCATCTGCAGAAAAAACTTAAAATAACAACCGTGACCACGAAGGCTCAGCAAGACTTAACCATCTCCACTAAGCATGGAACTCTATATGCAGGATATATGTAAGATAGGATGGCAATTTGCAATAAAAAGACTCGCCTAAGTGTTAATCCTTACTTTCAACTTTTAGCAGCGAATTAAGGCTTCATGAATCTGAAATTTAGTGAAGAACCTGATCTAAACATACAAACATCAATACATAATTATTCCATATAACATGACTCAATAATATTCAGCTCTAGTTAATTAACTACGTCACGACTCAGTGAATAAGTGGTACTCGATAACCGCGAGGGACGGTGACTTGAATCGATATACACCTGCAAGGATACCCGAATAGTACAACATATACACCCATACTCGGAGCTGCGATGGCACACTCCACACATGTTGTACGTAGCAACCTTTCACCCGCTGCCTACACACCGAACCGGACCCACCGCTACGAGCAGGAGGCCCCCACATGGAGTACGACGTACCCGCTGGCAGGTTTCCACCTTGCTGCTCTCAACCCAAACCTATAAGGCGGTGGGGTATGCCTCGACGCTAAGGTGGACAAGTTACATTAGTTTACTGGGTCCCATATATCCAGTATGCCTTTGGTACATTCAAACTTGCTCAACAGGGCCGCACACGGATCGGTCCTTGACCGACACAGGCACAGCTACAGTTCACAGACCCCTATGTCCTGCTGCTCCTACTCCATTCCCGGTATCATATTTAACCAAATGGTGAATCTTTCACTCGTCCAATCACGTATGAACCCAATTCCTAAACTCGCGAGTAGATTCCAACTACTCGACTTCTACCGAAGCAACTATAATATTAAACATAGCATGGATACATTGAGGACTCAAACATTTACCCTTCTCTCATGGGTTCTCTGGTCATGCATGTGGAAAACTACAAGAAAATCATAGACTTAATGCACATACATCCAAAACCATATAGTGTGATACAAATAAAATTTAAAACACTATTAAATGCAAACAAGGGTTTGCCTAGCTGCAAGACGGGAATAAAGTTAGCCTCCGGATTGACGACTTCTAGTGGCTCCGGGGTCTCCTCGAGCTCGTAAACTATTCGATATGCAAAGAATAATGCAAGTGAATCAAAATTGGTATTATTGTATAGATGAAAGGAAATACAGTTAAGTATAGTAAATAAAGGACACTAGTTCTGGAAATTTTTCAGTAGACACTAGGTACTATGGGTGCGATTCTGGCAAAGTTTGGTCTAAGTTCATGGAAGTCTCTGCTGTATAAAATTCAATGTATATAAACCATTCCCAGAATTTTCATGGGTAAGCTCGGCCTTTATCATGGCCAAAAGTTTGTGTTATGTTTAGAGAGGTCAAGAGAGACTCTACAAAATTGGTTTCACAATTTACTAAGCATTCTACTGTAGGATATTAAATTTAGAAGTTTGGACAATTTGCTCAAATGTTTCTGGACATTTTGGAATTTTCAGGTACATAGAGATTGGAAACACAATTTGGCTATCCGATTGAACTCCAATGGACCTGAAATTTTACTGGAGTTCAAGGGAATTATTTGGAATGATGTGGACAAATTTGAGAATTTTGAATGAAGGGAGCACCAGTAATTAATTCCAAAGGCATTTTGCTTCATGGAATTATTGATGATAATTTATGGATTTTCGTACAGATCCAAGTGCACCACTTGAGAGTACAGATCATCTTGGTTCTAACTAAATTTATTTTGGAATTTGTGGACAAGTATTCTAGGAGATATGGATTTTCAAAGTTGGAGCAATTTTTGGAATAATATTCCAGTTGGAAACATTTGAATAAAGGCTGGGCCCATAGGTCTAAAATGGGCCAATCGGGTTTAAGCCACATGTGGCTGTAGAATTAATGGCCGTAGCACCATCCGATCCTGAAGCCACACTAGAGCCGAGCGATGCGCTTCTTTGACTGCAGGTCAGGCCCCACAGGCTCTTCTTCCACCTCGCGACACCGATGGCTCCGACGGTGCGCGGCGGCGGCACCTCATTGGCACCTCGCCGCCAATCAATCCACAGAACAGTCCCTCCCCAAACTCGCCGCCTAGCCATATTTCGAGGTGCTGAGCACGTCGGTGGGGTCAGCGCACACCGGTGATGGCCGGAAATGCTCGCGCGATGGCGGCGGCGGCAGTTAGGGTTTCAGCCATGTCGGTCGGGCCTTACGGTGGGCTAAAACGGTCGGGGAAACTTCAGGAAGCTTCATGGAAGCAAGGGGAACAAGAATCTGGGCATAAGGAGAAGAGAAAAGGTTTGGAAGATGGTGGCGACGATGGACCGAGGAGGGAAAAACCGGTGGTTGGGGAAAATGGTATTTCGGATTGAATACCCGATGAAGCTCGATGAATCTTCTTCGAGGTGATGCGCCTCGTCCTGTAGAACAACATAGCACACGTGCACAAGGAATAATCAACGGTAGAAAAGGAATTTCGAGCGCGACCTAGCTCGGCTCATAACCAAAGTTCGTCGGAAGAACTAGAAATACGGTGGCTAGGAGGCATGACATGGGCTCAAATTTTACGAGCAGCTAGTACACTAATAGGCGAAACTTTTTACTTATTGGACCGAGGTGAGATGACGGCTGTATCGTCGGGTAGATGATGATCAGGGAGGCGGCAAACAGGGGAGCTTTTCCGGTGATCATGGTTTCACTTCGATTGGCGTCACGGAGGCTCCGGCTGGGCAAGAAAATGGTCAGGGAGGTGCGCACGGCGTCGGTGAGCGAGGAGAGGCAAAGAAAAGTTATCGAACCCGAGTACCTTTGTTCCTAATTGGCTGGACAGAGAAGGAATCAGGAGAGAAGCAAAAATGGCAATGG
This sequence comes from Tuctoria greenei, assembly GCA_036927565.1. Taxonomy (NCBI): domain Eukaryota; kingdom Viridiplantae; phylum Streptophyta; class Magnoliopsida; order Poales; family Poaceae; genus Tuctoria; species Tuctoria greenei. Next base: position 157,747,416 of record JAYESD010000004.1, on the reverse strand, counting down.
GAACTTCAAGGTGAAGAAATGGTTGAGCCAGGGGCATAGAGGGGGGGGGATAAGGAGGAGGCTTGGCCTTGCTGGAGGCAGCAGGAGGCGACCACAAGCAGGCAAGCAGCTGCCTGGACTTTGCATGGCATGTGGTCTCACTTGGAGAGCAAAAACAGCACACCTCATAGGATAAAAAGTGGGTCCCACCTCATCCGCATTCTTGCCCCGTCAATTCTACCACCTAATTCATTCCAAAATTTGCTAGATATTGGTGGGATGTATGGATTAATCATGTAGAATTTGATTTTAATTTCAAATTGTTGATTTGAGAAAGTTTCATTTGAATTCAAACTTGAATTTGAATTTGAGTTGAATTCAATGTAACTATTGAATTAAATAGCAAACTTTCTTCAAAAATTCTGAAGTCTGCAGGGAGGCTATCTAAAATATTTGGAATCCATTGGTCAACTCAAACCCTCATGTTAAATTCATATGAACAGTAGCTATGTTTCATTTTTTGAATTCCCTCTTTTGGAGTTTGAATTTTTTTTCTCATTTCCCTTTTATTGCTTTTTATCATTCAAAAATTTTTGTCCTAACTGAACTTTGAATTATTGTATTTAGGGCTCTTACATTCCTCCCCTCATAAAAGAATCTCGTCCCGAGATTACAATGAAGAGACGAAAGTAGGAGAGAAATTACCGGATACGAGACGGTAAGAAATCCGGATAGTGGGAGTGGAGATACTTTTTGGATTCCCATGTCGCTTCTTCAGCAGTGTGGTTGCTCCATAACACTTTATAGAACAACAGCGTGCAGTTCCGCGTTGTTCGAGCCTTCTCGCCGAGAATCTGAACTGGATGTTCAGAGTATGTGAGATCCGGTTGCAACTCACCGATTTCCTCCGTGTGGACTGCAGCAGTGAACTTGAGACATTTACGGAGTTGAGATACGTAGAAAATGTTTTGTATACCAGCGAGAGATGCCGGCAATTCCATTCTATAAGCCACAGGTCCGCACTTCTCCGTGATAGCAAACGGGCCAATAAACCGGGGAGCTAGCTTTCCTTTTACTCCAAACCGGTGAATTCCTTTCATCGGAGACACGCGGAGGTACACGCAATCCCCGACATCGAAGTGCAGCGGGCGACGCCGCTTGTCCGCATAATTCTTCTATTGAGATTGAGCCGCTCTCAAATTCGCTTGAATGATCCGAACTTGTTCCTTGGCTTCATTGACTAGATCAATCTCGAAGGTCACTCTTTCGCCGGACTCGCACCAATTCAGCGGGGTGCAACATTTTCGGCTATAGAGGGCTTCATATGGTCCCATCTTGATATTCGCTTGATAACCATTGTTGTACGAGAATTCCGCCAACAGCGAATGATCGTCCCGATTTTTACTGTGGTGGAGGGCACACAATCGCAACATGTGTTCAAGTACATGATTCACCCGCTTAGTTTGTCCATCGGTCTGCGGGTGACAGGCGGAGCTTCTAATCAGTTTAGTACCCAATGAGGCATGCAGTTGCTCTCAGAAACGAGCGACAAACTGCGAGCCTCGATCTAAAATAATCGTGCGGGGAATGCCGTGTAGGCACACGATTCTTGATATGTACAACTTCACATATTTCTTGGCATTGAATCCGACAGACCAAATGAAATGTGCTGATTTGGTTAGTCGGTCGACTATCACCCAAATCAAATCATGCTTCTGCAATGTGAGTGGCAATCCAAGGATAAAATCCATACTTACATCCTCCCATTTCCATGCATGAATATTCAGTGGTTGCAGCTGTCTTGCTTTCTTCATATGGTCTGTCTCCACTCGCCGGCACGTATCACACTCGGATAGTACTTAGCAATCTCACGCTTCATCCATGTCCACCAAAACATAGTCTTCAAGTCTTGATACATTTTATTGCTGCCCGGATGAATAGAATATTTAGAAAAGTGAGCTTCGTCCAAAATTTTCTTTCGAAGTTCCATGTCACGGGGCACTACGATCCGATTCTTGAACCATAAAGCACCCTGCTCATCTCTTCTAAAGCACTTTATGTCACCGCTATCCATTCTCTTGAGTATGTAAGACATACCCTTGTCCTTCTTTTGAGCTTCAATAATATCATCTCGGATTGTCGGAATGAGAGCAATATTGTATAAAGCTCCATATGGAACAAAGTATAGACTCGGTTCATCCTCTTCCATAAGTGTGATGGTCAAGTTGTTGACATGAGATTTGCGACTAGCGCATCGGCATCCACATTAGCTTTGCTGGTATGATAATGAATCTCAATCCCATAATCCTTGATCAACTCAAGCCACCTTTGTTACCTCATTTTCAGTTCCTTCTGAGTGAAGATATACTTCAAACTTTTGTGGTCGGTGTAGAGGTGAACCAAATTTCCAAGCAGATAATACCTCCACATTTTTAGAGCAAGCACCATGGCAGCGACCACCAAGTCTTGAGTCGGACAGTGCTGTTCATGATTGCGGAGCTGCCGTGATCCATATGCAACCACATGTCCTTCTTGCATAAGAACACAGCCAAGACCGATGCCGGATGCATCACAATAAACATCGAACGGTTTTGTCGTATCCGGTTGAGCTAAATCTGGGGCTGTTGTGAGATGCTTCACCAATGTTTGAAATGCCTTCTCACATGCTTCACTCCAATTATATTTGGTACCTTTCTTCAACAGCTCTGTCATTGGTTTAGCGATTTTCGAGAAGCTCGGGATGAACCTCGGATAATATCCTGCTAAATCAAGGAAGCTTCGGACTTCATGTACGGACTTTGGAGATTGCTATTTCAGCACTTGAACAATTTTACTTGGGTCCACAGCAATGTCCTCAGCTGAACTAATGTGTCCCAAGAATGGCACTTCACTGATCCAAAATTCACACTTGCTGAATTTTGCATAGAGTTTATGGTCTTGCAATCATTGGAGTACGATATGCAAGTGTTCGGCGTGTTCTTCCTCTGATTTGGAATAATCCAAGATGTCGTCGATGAAGACCACGACGAACTTGTCCAACTCAAGCATGAAAACTGAGTTCCTAAGATACATAAAGTGGGCCGGAGCATTGGTGAGACCAAATGACATGACGATATATTCGTATAGTCCATATCGCATCGAGAATGCCGTCTTCGGTATATCTTCCGTCCGAATTCTGATTTGATGATGTCCGGACCGAAGATCCATCTTGGAAAATACCTTAGCACCATCTAATTGATCGAAGAGAATGTCAACACGATGTAGTGGATATTTGTTCTTGATAGTCACGGAATTTAGCGGACGATAGTCCACACATACCCTCAATGTTTCATCCTTCTTCTTAATGAACAGCGCGGAGCAGCCCCAAGCTGAGGAGCTTGGGCGAATAAATCCTTTGTCCAGCAGGTCCTTGAGATGTTCTTTTAATTCAGCTAGCTCATTGGGCGCCATTTGATAAGGTCTTCGAGAGATCGGTGTGGTTCCCGGTGCAAGTTCAATCTTGAACTCGTTGTCAAGTTCGGGGCGGCATGCCCGGTAGATCATCAGGAAACACATCGGGGTATTCGCGGACCACCGGAATGTCTTCCAACTTAAGGGATTCAGATTGGTACGCTGCTGCGATTTACTGAACGGGTTGATCAAGAACAATAGTATTGGACTGTGTAGTGGAGAATCGGTTCAAGGAACGATGTCCAAAACAGCAGCGTGGTGATGTAACCATGACATACCTAATATGACATCGATCTTTTGGCCATCTAAGATTATGAGAGTGGTTGGATATATTTTTCCACCCATGCACAGTGGTGCTTTAGGAATCATACTATGAGCTGACATTTCCCCACCCAGGGAACAAATCATGTATGTATATTTAGTAGGAAATATTTGTAGTTGGTGCTTGACAACATATGAACTACTAATGAAATTGTCGGTGTCTCCAGAATAAAAAAGTATGATAATGGGGTGATCGATGAGAGTGAACGTACCCGCGAGTACGGGTTCGCCTTCCGATACGTCCTCAATGGTGATGTGGTGGATGTTGCTGGGTTTGGTATTTGGTTTCTTGGGCTGGTTGCGGGGTTGATTAGCAATCTGATATGATGCTTGTCCACCGCATTGCTTGTCCGTACAGTTGTAGGAGAGATGTCCGACGCGTCCACAGTTGTAGCACGTGTATTGTGTTGGACCACCATAGGCCGGAGAACGGAAACCTGATGGATGCTGATGCTGTGGGGGTGCACGAGGTACCATCCTCTGTTGCTGCAGATGTTGTTGCTGTGGCAGGGATGGTCGGAAGGTTTCGTGCGTTAAACGGGCGGCCACGGAACATTGGCGGTCGTGCCGTTGGCTGCCACCTTTGACTAGACGGTGATCGGTACACCATTCGGTATTTTTGTGGAGCTCCACCACTGCTGTCCTGTGGAGCACTCCTCTTCTTCTCCGTTACCAACTCACGTGTTACATCCTCTTGTACAGTCGCCGCTTTGACAAAATCATTGAACGTGCCATGATTTAACAAAGCGAGCTTGTCCTTCATCTTTGCATTCAAACCTCGATAGAAACAGTCTCATTTCCTCTCCTCCGTGTTCACATGATCTAGCGCATATTGCGCCAAGTGACTGAAGGCCTTGGAGTACTCTTGAGCACTCCTCCCTCCTTGCTTGAGTTCAAGGAATTCTTGAAGCTTGCGTTTCATAATCCCGGGAGGTATGTGATAGGCGCGGAACGCCTCCCGGAACTCCGTCCATGTCACTGCGCGATCAGCGGCATTGAGGCGATGTAATTCGCCCACCATGTGCCGGCGGAGACATGAAGCTGCTGCGCCGCGAAGAGCGCCTTCTGCTGTTTTGTGCATTGGAGCAACCCGAACTTTGCTTCAGTAGTGCGGAGACAGTTGTCCGCCTCAAGAGGTTCATCGGCCTCCGTGAAGACCGGTGGATGAGTCACCAAGAAATCCGAGTAGGAGGTGTGTTGAGGCTGATGATTGCATCCGTCTGGACGCCCCCACTGACGGGACGTATTCTGCATGAGGGTTCTCAGCAGCTCGGTCTGCTCGTCGTGCGAACCCACCATTGCTGCAATCACATCCACCAACGTAAGCGGAGGAGGAGGTGTCGGTGGCGGTGTCGGCTGTAGCTGATCTTGAGTTCTCTTCTGTTGGGAGTCATCACCTCCCTGGCTCGTGCCACCGATCTTGAGCGTGTTACGGGTGTGCACCATTCTGCAGTCACAACCGTGAATCCAATATGCGACGTGATATTGTAAGATCACTCCAGGATAAAAACAATAGTGTGCCTATTAATAACCAACTTGCATAACGGTAACATATATTGATAAAGTATAGACTTTATACAAAATACATCATCCCTGGACCAATGTTACAATAGCAAGTTCCAAAATAATGAACTTCATGGATTGAAGTTAATTTCGACTATCGTTGATCGCGATGGGACGTTATGCGCGTTATCGTGCGAATACACATTCTTATCTTCAATATGATACAAACACGGCCATAAAAGAAAAGAGGTTTGAGTGGGTTGAACTCTTAGTTCCACTGGTAAATTGTTGAGTACGACAAATGGTCTGTTATGACACTTCTCGAAGTGAAATCGAGGACCAGATTCATAACAAGACCAAATTATGCCAAATCGATGAAGTTTCTGTTAAAACCTGACCAGTTTGTACTCAAACAAAACTTTAACCCAGTAAATGGCAGAATCAGATCTTGAGGTGAACTAAAAAGTTGAAGTAAACTTCAAGAACTTTCCAAAAAGTATTGGTTTGCCTCCATATAATTTCTTGTTTAGAAGATATGGTATTGTAAACCAGACAGTTTTTCTGGAAATTTTGAATCTCCTTTGTTTATGCTGATTTTGGGCCACAATTTCCAGATATAAAAGTTCACAATTTACAACATCCACAGATTACAAAATTGTAATCCAAATTACTAGGATTCCAAAATAGTCTTGCACGGACCTGTTCGATTTTTCTAGACTGAGATATAGTCAAAACAGTAAGGAGTCCAGAGAGGGTTCCAGTTTCTGTCAAGTTTGGTAGATTTTGGAACTTTGAAATTTTGAACAGGTTAGAGAGGAATTCAGTTCTGGAGTTGAACATAACAGTTTCAAAGGACTTCCTAAAATTTCCATCCATGTATGGTAAACCTTCATTGTAGTTTTCTACTGGAAGATATAATTTCTCTAATTCAGGTCTTCTCTGGCAGAAAACAGAACACTCGGTTTTTGAATTGGTGACTTCAAAGCCTACTCCAAATTTGAAAACTTAGTTCAAACTCAGAGCTCGATAGCTAATATAAGTAGTTTTACATCTTCTCTGTTCCCTTTTACAGAAAAGTGGTTAATGCATCAATGGAGTATATGTCGGTACCACGTGCCTCACAAAGTAAAAATTCTAAGCAGGTATTCCGGCATACGTCTCAACGGTGGCGTTAATGACATTCACTCGCAAACGATTTCTAAGCGCAATACGATCACGTGGTCAGTGTACCTGTCACTACACACAAACTACTAATCAATCATATGGTGTCGTACGACACAACCCGCATGGGCGAACATTTCACAATAAGATATATGAAAGTAAAAACATTCGTCCCGTACCATTCCATACGGGCCGCCCCGTGTTAAGCCACGTCTCGAGGTCCATGACCGGGTTTTCTACCACCCAACGGGGTCCCACGTCTTTGCATAGTGCTGCATCAGTAGGAGGCGCATCGGGTTATGTCCCACCCGACGGGGGCTCCCACTAATTTTGAAGCACGCTGGAGTACCGCGTGTCATATGTTCTCAGAAACATGGAAAGTTTCAGAGACTCATATTGACCTTCCCGTGCCAAGCCACAGAAACAATCACATGCTACCTCTCGCATGGTGAGCTTACAGCAATTGATCCACTTGCTGTGGCGTACCTTACCTCTTACCTAATGTTGGAGCATCATTACAGAATATAATAACACATAAATTAGCTTTTCCACCTTAAGTAACTATGCTAATAATAATCCTTATGTGGGCTACTATCGATTCCTCACCGGAACCTAAATTTTTCCCGTAAGACGATCCTTTCAAGCGTGCTATTCCAACGTGGATCTGGTACCAGACTGTGGGGACCGGAGCAGACACATTCCAGGAATCGCAATTGGGTGGTTCCGTGCGATGCGGCACCCAACAGCACACAGAAAAAGATATATTGTATTACATAAAACAACATAGTATTATACAAGCTTAGTCTTTTACAAATAATATACATTTAATTACACTACAGCGGAAGATAAGTTCATAGCTCTCGAAACTCGAGCCTAAGCTATGTAAAAGTCATTCTGTTCATCCCTAGAACGAAATCACACTGGCAGCACACAAAAAACATCACGGCGGCGTGCAGGGTTCACACTCGGCTATGTACCCCGACGGGGGCAATGCCTCACCGGTGAACCCTTCATCATAAACATCATCATCTACGGCAAAAACTTAAAATAGCAACCGTCAGCATGAAGGCTCAGCAAGACATAACCGTCTCCACTAAGCATGGAACTCTATATGCAGGATATACGTAAGATAGGACGACAGTTTGCAATAAAAAGACTCGCCTAAATGTTAATCCTTACTTTCATCTTTTAGCAGCGAATTAAGGCTTCATGAATCTGAAATTTAGTGAACAACCCGATCTAAACATACAAACATCAATACATAATTATTCCATATAACATGATTCAATAATATTCAGCTCCAATTAATTAACTAGGTCACAACTAAGTGAACAAGCGGTACTCAATAACCGTGAGGGATGGTGACTCGAATCGATATACACCTGCAGGGATACCCGAAAGGCACGACACATACAGCCATACTTGAAGCTGCCACGGCACACTCCACTCATGTTGTATGCAGCAACCTTTCACCCCTTACCTACACGCCGAACCAGTCCCACCGCTACGAGCAGGAGGCCTCCACACGGAGTACGACGTACTCGCTGGCAGGTTTACACCTTGCTGCTCTCAACCCACACCTATAAGGCGGTGGGGTATGCTTCGACGCTAAGGTGGACAAGTTACATTGATTTAGTGTGTCCCATATATCGAGTATGCCTTCGGTACATTTAAACTTGCTCAACAGGGCCACACATGGATAGGTCCTTGACCGACACAGGCACAGCTACAGCTCACAGACCCCTATGTCCTTCTGCTCCTACTCCATGCCCGGTCTCATATTTAACCAAATGGTGAATCTGTCACTCGACCAATCCCGTGTGAACCCAATTCCTAAACTCGCTAGTATATTCCAACTACTCGACTTCTACTGAAGCAACTATAACATTAAGCATAGCATGGATACATCGAGGACTTAAACATCTACCCTTCTCTCATGGGTTCTCTCGTCATGCATGTGGAAAACTCCGAGAAAATCCTACACTTAATGCATATACATCCTAAACCATATAGTGTGATACAAAAAAATTTAAAACACTGTGAAATGCAAACCGGGCTTGCCTGGCTGCGAGACAGGAATAAAGTTAGCCTCTGGATTGACGACTCCCAGTGGCTCTGCGGTCTCCTCGAGCTCGGCAACTATTCCATATGCAGAGAATAATGCAAGTGAATCAAAATTGGTATTATTGTATAGCTGAAAGGAAATACAGTTAAGTATATTAAATAAAGGCCCATGGTTCTGGAAAAATTTTCAGTGGACACTAGGTACTATGGGTGAGGCTCCGGCCAAATATGGGATAAGTTCATGGATGTCTCTGCTGTATAAAATTCAATGTATATAAACCATTCCCAGAATTTTCGTGGATAAACTGGGACTTTAACATGGCCAAAAGTCTGTGTTCTGTTTAGAGGAGGTCAAGAGCGACACAAAAAAATTGGTTTCACAATTTCTAAGCATTATACTTTGAGATATTGAATTTAGAAGTTTGGACAATTTGCTGAAATTTTTCTGGACATTTTGGAATTTTTAGGTACATAGAGACCCGAAACACAATTTGGCTATTCAATTGAACACCATTGGACCCGAAACATTTACTGGAATTGAAGGGAATTACTTGAAATGATGTGGAAAAATTTGAGAATTTTTTAATGAAGGGAGAACCAGTAATTAATTCTAAACGCATTTTTCTTCATGGAATTATTGAAGATAATTGATGGACTTTCATAGAGATCCAAGTACACCACTTGAGATTACAGATAATCCTGGTTCTAACAAAATTTATTTGGGAATTTTTGGACAAGTATTCTAGGAGATATGGATCTTCAAAGTTGGAGCAATTTCTGGAATAAAATTCCTATTGGAAACATTTGAATAAAGTCTGGGCCCACAGGTTTAAAAAGGGCCAATCGGGTTTAAGCCACATGGGGCGTAGAGTTAATGGGTGTAGCCACATCCAATCCCGGAGCCACACCAGATCCGAGCGACGTTCTTTTTTGACTAATGGCCGGGCCCCACGGGATCTTCTTCCACCTCGCGACACCGACGGCTCCTACGCCGTAGTGCGCCTCGCCGGCACCTCACCGACCATCGATCCACAGTACAGTCCCACATCAAACTCGCCACCTAGCCACATTTCAAGGTGTTGAGCACGTCGGTGGTGCCAGCGCATGCCGATGATAGCCAGGAATGCTAGCGCGACAGCGGCGGCGGCAGTTAGGGTTTCGGAAATGTCGGCCCGGCCTTACGGTAGGCTAAAAAGGTCGGAAAAACTTTAGGAAGATTCATGGAAGAATAGGGAACAAGAATCTGGGCATAACAAGGAGAGAAAAGGTTTGGAATATGGTGGCAAAGATGGACCAAGGAGGGGAAAACCGGCGGTTGGGGAAAAATGGTATTTCAGCCCGAATACCCGATGAAACTCGATGCATGTCATCAAGGTGACACGCCTGGTCACGTAGAGCACACATGCACAAGGAATAATCAACGGAAGAAAAGGAGTTTTGTGTGCAACCTAGCTCGGTCATAACCAAAGTTCGTCGGAAGAACTAGAAATAAGGGGGCTAGGAGGCTAGGCATGGACTCAAATTTTACGAGCAGCTAGTACATGAATAGGTGAACCTTTTTGCTTGTAGGACCGAGGTGAGATGATGGCTGTATCATCGGGTCGACGATGATCAGATAGGGGGCAAACAGGGGAGCTTTTTCCGGTGGCCACGGTTTCACTTCGATTGGTGTCGGGGAGGCTCTGGCTGGGCAAGAAAATGGTCAGGGAGTTGTGCATGATGTTGGTGAGGGAGTATAGGCAAAGAAAAGTGATAAAACCTGAGTACCTTTGCTCCTAATTGGCTTTACAGAGAAGGAATCGGGAGGGAAACAAAAATGGCGCTAGAAACTTCAAGGCGAAGAAATGGTCGAGCCAGGGGCGTGGACGGGGGATAAGGAGGAGGCTTGGCCTTGCTGGAGACAGTTGGAGGCAACCACAAGCAAGAAAGCATCTGCCTGGACTTTGTATGGCATGTGATGTCACATGGAGAGAAAAAAAACAGCACACCTCTTAGGATGACAAGTGGGTCCCACCTCATCCTCATCCTTGCCCCATCAATTCTACCACCTAATTCATTCCAAAATTTGATAGATATTTGTGAGATGGATGGATTAATAATGTAGAATTTGATTTTGAATCCAAATGGTTAATTTGACAAAGTTTCATTTGAATTAAAACTTGAATTTGAATTTGTGTTGAATTCAATGTAGCTATTGAACTAAAAAGCAATCTTGCTTCAAAAATTTTGAAAGTTTGCAGGGAGACTACTTGAAATATTTGGAATCCATTGGTCAACTCAAATCTTCATATTAACTTCTTTTGAACAGTAGCTAAGTTTATTTTTTAAAATTCTCTCATTTGGTGTTTGAATTTATTTGTTTTTTTCTCATTTCCTTTTTATTGCTTTTCATCATTCAATTTTCTTGTCCTAACTGAACTTTGAATTATTGGAATTAGGGCTCTTACACAAAGACAGTAACAAGCGCTAATTCGTGAGTACACTCTCCCATCCCGCTCCTAATGCTAATAGGGTCCTTCTGTGGTAACCTGTATGCCATGAGCCTGCCGTCGAAGTTGCTACAGATCGGTGGTGGACGAAGCCGGAACACCTAGCTCCAGCACCTCCCAGGGGACCCTCCATCGACATCCCAACACATCAAATACAGTAACAAGCGCTGATTCGTGAGTACACTTTCCCATCCCGCTCTTATAGCTAATATGATTGTCTTGTGGTAACCTGTATACCAGGGGCCTGCTGTCGAAGCTGCTATACATCGATGGTGGACGATGCCAGAGCATCCAGCTCTGGCACCACCGAGGGGGCCTGCCGTCGACGATTCTGCGATGATGGTGGGCGATGTTGGAACAGCCAGCTACGGCACCACCCAAGGGGCCTACCGCCAACGATCCTACGATGATGGTGGGCGTCGCCGAAGCAGCTAGCTCTGGCACAACCTAGGGGGCCTACCGTCGATGACTCTGTGATGATGGTTGGCGATGTCGAAGCAGCCAGCTCCAGCACCACCGAAGGGGCCTGCCATTGATGATTCTACAACGATGGTGGGCGACGCCAGAGTAGCCAGCTCCGACACCACCCAGGTGGCCTGCCATCGATGACTTTACGACGATGGTGGGCGATGCCAGAACAGCCAGCTCTGGCACCACCCAAGGGGCTGGCCGTCGATGATTAAATGATGTTGGTTGGTGACGCCGGAGCAGCCAGCTCTGGCACCACCCAAGGGGCCTGTCGTCGATGACTATGCGATGAGGGTGGACGACGCCGAAACAGCCAGCTCCAGCACCACCCAAGGGGCCTACAATCAACAGTTCTACGATGATGGTGGGCACCGCCAGAGCAGCCAGCTCCGGCACCACCAAGTGGGCCTACCGTCGACGACTCTGCGATGATGGTGGGCGACGCCAAAGCAGCTAGATCTGGTACCATCCAAGGGACCTGCCGTCAACAACTCTACGACAATGGTGTTTGACGCCAGAGCAGCATGCTCCGACACCACCTAAGGGGCCTACCGTCGACAATTCTACGATGATGGTGGGCGTTGCCAGAGCATCCATCTCTTACACCATCCAGGGGGCCTGCCGTTGATGACTCTGTGATGATGGTGGGCGACACCGGAGTAGCCAGCTACTGCACCACCCAAGGGGCTTACCATCATCGATTCTGCGATGATGGTGGGCGATGCCGGAGCAGCCAGCTCCGGCACCACCCAAGTAGCCTACTGTTGACGACTCTGCGACGATGGTGGGCAACGCTAGAGTAGCCAGCTCTGGCGCCACTCAAGGGGCCTCCAATCGACAATTTTGCAACGATGGTTGGCGTCGCCGCATTAGCCAGCTCTGGCACCATCCAGGGGGCTTGCTGTCGATGTATCTACTCAGACAAGGCTTGGCACCCCTAAAGGGGCACCACTCAGGCCATACTCAAACTCCCTTAATCCACTAGGGGCCCATCGAAGTCATCTTGCGATCAAGTGGTAGTCGAGCACAACCACCTGGCCACATCTACCAGGGGGCCTCTAAGGGGGTTCCATAGGCAGGACATCCACTGATGACAAATCGACTATGTCAACTATGCGATCGTTGGTTACGTAAAAGTTAACGAGCTCGACAAAACTTTTTCAAGCCCTTACACAGCTAAGGACTCGGAGTGACAGTTTGAGAAGCACAAGACAAGGCAAGAAGCCAAACACGAATTCAAATTCATTGAAGAATTTTTACAAAGGAGCATGCCCCGAATACAAAGATTTCCCCGCTTAGAGGCCGCCAACCTCAATCTCTCGCGAATTGGGTGGCGACATGTTTGGCAGCATCTTTGACCTCTCTTGTCGCCACCTCATCATGCTCCACTATGGGGCCCTCGAATACTGGGTCAAGAGTTATTAACAGATACCGACTACAGTAGCACATAAAAACGTGGGATGCAACCGTCTCCACCAGCGCTTTACCCTCGTCTTCCAAATTGTGGGCCAGCTGTCGCTCCTGCAGATCAAGCTCGCGGGCATGGTGCTTCAAAGTCTGCTCCCGAGCCTGAACATCAAGCTCTATCCGGAGGATTTCCTGGCGCTCAGCTAGGTACTGCTCCTGATCCCGCGCCTGGTTGCTCTCCTGAAGCTCATGTTCTTTTGATGCAAGACTCTAGCCTGTCCTGATGTACCTCAGCCTGAGTCATCATCGCCTAGGCCGCCTCCTCTTGCTCGGCAACAACAGCCTCCCGCTCAGCATCAGCAGCCTCGCAACGACCCCGGGCCACTCGACCCACTTCAAGGGCACTTAGGCAGGCGTCATCTGTCTCATTGGTGGCCTTGGGGTTGGCTAGAATCATCTCGTATATTGCATCCATGGCCTTTGCCAAGCAGCGCCTCAACTCTAGCTCCTCACCCTCCTTCTGATGCCTCACCTTCGCCTATGTGACCCTGGACCTCAAAAGGTCCTCCGACGCCTGGAGGCACTTGGCCTCAGCATGCAGCTTTTCTCACTCTGCGGGGAGGGCACCCTGTGTTCTCCGGAGGTTGGACTTCACCAAGTTGATGTTGGATTGCAACGAGCCGGAGACGTCCGAGAGGCGCTCTGGTTCTGCTAAAGCCATGGAGTGTTGCCTGGTGATCATATCGGGAACCTCTTCCTCCCGCAGTAATGAAGGAAAGGCCACCAGCACTGAGGGCCTCGTCCCCGGGAACTGATCGAAAGTTGCGGCACCACCCGAAGTGGTAGCAACACCATCGCCTGAGGAGCCACCTTCTGGATCAACAGCCTCAGAGGACGGTCCATCATCTTGATGAGTCGACTCCGATATTTCCTCCAGTACAGCAGTCGAAGGTGCTTCACTACTCGCGCTAGGCATAGACGCTAGAGCAACGCTCCCTTGTACCGACTTGGCGGTCTCCTCCACTGATGCAGCTGTGGCCCCCTCGGCAACTTTAGAGCACTCCGAGTCACTACCCCCTGACAGTAAGGGCGTCAGAATAGCTAACATAGACCTTCAGATCAAAATCAAAGTCTATTCAAATAAGAAGAACAAATAAGACAACGAAGTAAGCTTTGGTAAGAAGCGTTACCGATGTCCCCGGAAGCTCCAGCGGTCCTCGACTTTCGGCAGCTCTGAGGGCGGCCTCTTCCGACGATGTGGCAGGTGGTGCCGCTCCCGGAGATTCCTCTTGAGCCATTGCCGACGTCCATCGCCAAACCTGGGGCAAGATTGCTGGCGGCCCAAGGACTCTTGGCCTGAGGCTTTGTGGGTGTAGCGCTCCCAGAGTCCTCTTCGGCACCTTGGACTGCACCAGTGGTGGATATGTTGGTGGTGCATCGACCGCAGTCGATAGTAGAATCATCGCTTGTCGGACTGGGCATCCCTGGAGAACTGCCAACACCCGAGACTGAGGAGGGGCGAACCATTAGACGTTGACTTGGAGCAAGGACCGCCCTCAGTGGTGCCCTCGGCGGTGACTGAGGGCGTTTGTCCTTCACAAACTCAATCACCGGCGAATTCCCCTTCTGTTTGTTGGGGATCGAGTCCTTGCTTTTCCCTCTATCGGAGGGCGCGTCTTCCACCCACAGCACTTCGAAACCTAGAGGAGGTCCAGACTCCTATGGAGGGTCGAGGATGACCAGTCCACGATCCGCATCCCCAACTTGACGCGGCACAAGACCAAGCGTGTCCAGGTTTGGCATCTCCTTCAAGATCTTCACCCTGAGGTTCCAAACTGAGTAGAGTGGCGGACATGACCATGGAAGGATGAAGACATCGGTAGATAGCGGGTCGTCACACGCCTTGCACATCACATCAAACACCTCTTGCAGGATCATCTCCATGTCGCGACCCCTCACCAGCCTGGTGCCGTTCCGCGGCCTGAAGTATAGCCATGCAGCGCGGCAATGATGCTGAAGGAGGGCCAAGCATCGACGCACGAAGTTTGCCCACACTGTCAACTCTGACAAACTTTGTTCGCCGCGAATCGAATACTCTCCATCACTGGGGTATACGCCGGCTCCAACTCCAGGCGCTCCTACAAGTGTTGGCCAATCGGTGGGCCGGACCATGCGATCGTGGGCATCAGCGTGTACGATCACCTAGTCACTCCCCCAGTCGGCCAATTTCGTGGTGGAGAGCGGGGTGATGTACTTGAAGGGTTATTGGACCGATGCTGGATGCAGTACCTGCCGAGGAAGCTCGTCTTGCTCTTCCCAATATGCCTGAGCACGTATAACTACCATAACACCGACACAAACGGGTACACCCCAATGAACATCTCGCTGAAGTGCGAGAACACCGCCACCGTCACCAAAGAGTCGGCGACAGGTGATGAAGCTTGAGCCCGAGGACCTCCAGAAGCGTCACCAAGAAGGAGGAAACGGGAGGAACAAACCAAGAGTATGCATACAAATTGAAGAAGACGATCTCATTCTGCTCCAAATCCAGAGGCAGGGAGTCAGGACAGATCAGATCCCACCGCCTCTCGTCCTCTCAGCCATGCAGCCACCTCATGGGCACTACCTCCACCATGTGGGAAGGAGGTAAGGTGGAGTCCATTAGAGCAGGAGTCAAGAACCTCGAAGGTGGTGAAAGCACGAGTGCTCAAGGAGGAAGACGAAGGTTCGAACGTTAGGGTGTGAATAAGGGAGGAACCACCTTTTCCCAGAATGATCCCCTTTTAAAAACCCTGGCAACATTTGAGAGCATCGTGCAAGTCGTATGGGCCCGAAACCCGCTGCTCAACTCACAGCATCCATGACAATAGGGCCCAGGTCCCTTGTCAAAGAGATTGGCCTGAGCGGGTCCCCACCTGAGGAGGCAACTCGGCGGTTCCCATAAAGGTGGAAGTGAGAGCAGCAGAAGTACAGCAGCCACATTGGGAACCGTCGTGATAAAGAAGCAGCAAGTAAAGATCTCGTCATCACGATCCCTCAACCAGAGGGGTACGTGTGGCCATGATGGCAGAGGCACGCACATCTTTGACTGATCAAGACAAAATAAAAAGGCAGCACAGGAAAGTAGGGATAAGGCTCCACTCTCAGGCAGATCACCTCCCCCAGGGTGGACCCTGGGCCACTGTTGTTACCCAGCATATCGGGTAGCCTCGTGCACAGGATAAATCAGCTAAGTGCCATGCCTTTCTGATGAGGTAGGATTCGAGGGCGCCACATGTCCAGAAGGCTCGGACTCCTCCATACCTTAGATACGGGATCTGTCGCTTCCACATGAACCTCAATCTGGGGTCAAGCTCCCCCGAGAAGATAGGCTCCCATGCAACCACATGTCCAACCATACGGGACCCCGATCCCCCATAGGAGTGGACTCCGGTGCAACCGCATGGATCGAAGCATCAGGATGGCCGCCCCCTGCGTGGGCGTGCTATGGCTCAACAAGGTGTCCTGCGGTCCTGGATCCCCCGCTCTAACTCAGGAACAGGCTCCAGGGCTGCCACGTGGTCCATGGATCAGGACCCGGCCTCCCCTGCAGAGGCTAGCTCCCATGCTGCCACGTACCCCGCAACTTGTCCTGGGCGGTGGGTTGCGGGAATTAAGGGGGCGGTGCTCCTTTTCCAAATCAAGCATTGAAGACACGCATGTAGGATCTAGGAGCACGTGAAAAGCTACCAGAGGAGGGTGAATAGTAGCTTAAAAATTTTTCAGTGGAAGCAACGAAAACCCCTAGGCAGAAAATCAATCTGTTAAGAATTCATGTGTGCAACTGATTTAAACGTGTTAAACCATTAAAAAAATAGTAGATATTATAGAGAATCAAGGCACAAAAACACTACAACAAGAATCACGAAAAACCATCAAGAAAAACTCAAGTTATGATCGAAAGATCAATCAAAGGTCAATCTGTTCTACCCGAGTAAAAATAGATCTGCAACACTACAAAGGAACTCGTGTAGATCAGAAATCACAAATACAATGAACGTGAAGTTTTCATAGAGGATATATAATCAAGTTGTGAAGACAACCTAGAAAGAATCACGTCAATTGGTTCTGTAAAACCCAAGTTATGATAAAAACACCAAAGCAACATAATGCTGTGCAGAAACTCAACGAAAAAAACTTGTCTGAAACAAATAGGACGAACATGGCACAAAAGCTCCTCTAAACTACAAATTTTATTGATCAAAACACAAGAGAAACAGCCCAATGTCATATCACCACGATCTCTGGCCTCCCTTGCTTATATAACCAGCCCTAAGGCCAACCCAATCCTAACTAGGACTCTAATCTTACTCAGTTTCAATTGAAACTTTCTATAACTGCTTAAGACTCTTCCGTAAACAGATAGAAGCAATGTTAAGACTCCCAAACACCTTATGAATGTATAAAAACATTCCTAAAACAACTCAACTTTGTGGCCCACTTGAAATCTAACCACAACAAACTCGAAACTTTCCATACTTGAGCCACAACCAACTCAGCCGCAACCTGAGTCCATACAATTCCTCCTGAACTTGGTTGTTGAACCTTATCTTATCCCTTAGACTAGTTCAATGGATCCCATCACCAGCCATGTCTTGACCTCAAGCAACACCTGCTCATGAATAAGCAACCATCCTTTGCGAGCCCAAGTCCTCGACTTGACTGTCGTTAGTCCAAAAAAACACGTTATGTGAGAACCTCACATAAGTATGTTACAAATCTTATCAAAACATCAACCACCATAAACAGACATAACACTTCAAAACATACTAAAAGAATACTAAGAAAACTTCCCATAAGTGTAAAGCAAGTTTGGAACTTTCAAAGTTAAAAGCAGAACCATTGCGATCTTGCACCGGACCTTGCCAAAGCTAACCGGACTTTACGACGGACCTTGCCAAAGTTTGTCGGACCTCACGTAGGACCTTGCCGGAGCTACCCAAAACATGTTGTACCTATCTTCGGACCTTGCTGGATCTACCCAAAACATGCCGGACCTATCGTCAGACCTTGTCGGAGCTACCCAAAACATGTCAGACCTATTGTCAGACCTTGTCGGAGCTCGGACCTAGAGTCGGACCTCGTTTAAAAGGGTGTTTTGGTTATATTAAAAACTTTTATCGTAAAAGTCAATGTATTTAGCACACATAGGTCTCTCAATTTCCCCCTAGATGAATGCATTGGAAACACCACTTAAAATCTGAACATTGGCTTATTCACCTGAATAGTTTTGAACACAATTTTCTCCCCCTTTTTAAAATCAAATGAAGAAACAAATACCCCCCCTATACATATTTCCATACATATTTCTGCCCCTTTGACAATGTATTCAGCAAGGTTCAAAGAGAAAATTCAATTGTTATGAGCATATTATAACATATACATATAAAACAAGGCTGATCCAAGTCATGATATCAAGTAACTTACACTTTCACATCAATGAGATGCATAAAGTAGTGTAAGCCATGCTAGAGATGAAGTGTAATTTTCAATTTAAGCAAGTCATGATCTCACAAACTTAACGACTTCAAGACTCGAAGGCATGACACTTGGTGCTGTATTTTTTATTTTCTTTATACGAACAAAAGTCATCTTATGACATTTGCAAGTGATTATATGCCTCATTTGACTTATTCTAACCAACCAAGCCAAGCCCATGTCATTTGACAATTAGAAGCTTATGGACATGGTTTTAGTCATACACAACTTCTTCCAAGTTCATATCAAAGTGCAATGATAAGCCATCTCAATAGAAGAAGTGAGCTGCATGCATATTCTGTTAATCTTTTCTCAATTTTTCATTTGAACATAAAAGCTCAACATGTGAATAGTAGATTGATTAACTTTTCATTGTTAAAAGCACTTGTGAGCACACAACAAGTTCAAAACAATAAGAAAGTTCGATCATGACTAGATTTAGTGTAAGCAATTATTCCAATTACTAGTCATGGTAAAAACTACAAAATGTATAACATGAGTAACGTAGTAAGAACTTTCAGTATGTAAAAGGAATCACAAAGTCATATATGTATGTAATACTGTGCTCATATTATTTTAAATTTGAATTCACACAAAGACTTCCCAAGTTTGAAAACTCCCCCTCAATTTAAGACATGAGGATGCATAACCCCTATTTCACTACGCATGTAACAAAACAAGTGAAATACATAGGTTTTGTGAAAATATCAGCCAATTGTTGTTCGTTATCGACATGGTGAAGCATAATGTTTCCTTTTTCAACCCTATCACGAAGAAAGTGATACCTAATGTCAATGTGCATTGTTCCTGAATGTTGCACGGGGTTTTTAGCAATGCAAATAACACAAGTGTTATCACAAAACAATGGAACACTATCTAGATCAACCCCATAGTCCTTAAGCGTTTGAACAATCCAATGAATTTGTGAGAAAGCGCTAGCGGCAGCTACATATTCTGATTCGGCCGTGGATTGTGCAACTGAATTTTGTTTTCTAGAGGACCAAGCAACAAGTGAATTACCAATAAAATGACACACACCCGAAGCACATTACCTATCAATTCTACAACCCCAAAAATCAGCATCCGAAAAAGCATTCAGAGTAACGGTTGAGGAAGAAGGAAGAAAAATGTCAAATTCTTGAGTTCCATGTAAGTACCTGAGATCCTTTTGACGGCATGACGATGTGAAGCATGTGGGGAAGCTTGAAACCGGGCACAAAGACATACACTAAATTTTATGACTAGTCTTGATGCTGTGAGGTACAAAAGTTATCCAATCATACTTCTATATTCTTATTGATCGACCGGGTCACCATCTTCATCAAGTTCAAGTGTTGTCATTGTTCCCATTGGTGCACGAAGAGTCTTGCTTTTGTCCATGTTGAAGCACTTAAGAAGGTCTCTTGTATACTTCATTTGATGCACAAAAGTACTCTCTTTGGTTTGCTTGATTTGCAGCCCCTAAAAGTACTTTAGTTCTACCATCATACTCATCTAAAATTCTGAATTCATCATAGCTAAGAACTTGGACACAAGATCATGAGAAGCACAACCAAAGATAATATCACCAACATACACTTGAACGAATAATGAGTCATTACGATGCTTGAGCACAAAAAGAGTTTTATCAACCTTGCCCATGGTAAGCCCCTTTTCAAGTAAGAATGTTTTTCACCTATCATACCATGCTCTAGGGGCTTTTTGAGACACAAAAGGCTTTGGACAGTTTGTAAACACGATTAGGAATCTGGATTTTCGACACACGGTGGTTGCTTGACATAAACCTTCTCATTTATGTTGCCATTAAGAAAAGCACTTTTAACATCCATTGATATAACTTGAAACCATTAGATGCAGCAAAAACTAACAAACTCTTATGGCTTCTAATCTAGCAACAGGAGCAAGAGTTTCATCAAAATCTAGACCTTCAACTTGTGTGAAACCTTGAGCAACCAACCTAGCCTTATTCGTAACCACAACCTCATCCTCACTTTGTTTATTTTTAATCAACCATTTACTTCCAATTAAAGTGTGACCTTGAGGTGGAGGTACAAGTTTCCAAATGTTATTCCTTTCAAAATTTTCTAACTCTTCTTGCATGGCAATAACCCAAGATTCATTAGTGAGTGCGTGTGATATATCTTTAGGTTCAAAAGAAGCAACAAAAGCAGAATGAGCATGAGTTTGGATCGCGAAACCTCGACCGTGTAACTTCTTTGTACAAGCTTCCAATGATTTGTTGTGGAGGATGACTTTTGAGGACGCCGAGGGGAATAGAAACTTCACAAGCTCCTTCTTCTTCATGTTCATCACGGATTCAAGAACTTGTGGCTTGAGGACGATCTATACCAGCTGCAGTAGTTGTTGGTGCTGGTACTGGTGCTAAATCAGCAGCGTGATCAACATTATTTGCTTCTGAATTTTCAGGCAACAGCACCACTTCTTTGTCTTCTTCGATGAAAATACTCTCCCCCTGTGGATATGGATCTGGACATGCAATATTAGGACTAGTATCTGGGCTAGCTTCATCGTAAGAAACCTCACAAGTGTCCCCGATTTTGTTAGTGTCAAGTAAAAGCACACAGTAGCCTCTATTATGAGATGGATAACCAAGAAACATGCCATCAAAAGATCCAGGTTCAAATTTATCAAGATTACGATGTTTCGTAATAAAGCATTTACATCTAAAGACCCGAAAGTGTGTGACACCAGGCCTATGTCCAAACCGAAGTTCATATGGTGTTTTTCATAGCTTAGCATGCAAGAAAACACGATTTGAGACATAACAACCAGTTGCAATTGCATCAGCCAAGAATTTCCTAGGAGTTTGATATTCATCAAGCATAGTCCTAGCCATCTCAACTAAGGTTATGTTCTTTCTCTTTGCAACACCATTTTGTTGAGGTACATAGGGTGAAGATAATTGATGATCTATTCCTTTTTCAGCACAAAAGTGATCAAATGATTGATTTTTAAATTCGGTTCCGTTATCACTTGTAATTGCTTTTAATGATCTTGGGTGATCAATTGATAATCTAAGAAATAAAGTTCTGAAGTGACTAAAAGCTTCATTCTTAGATGCCATAGAGTGAACCCAAGAGTATCTAGAATAATCATCAATAATCACAAGAACATTCCATTTACCTCCAAACGATTGAACACGTGAAGGACCTACAGTGTCAAGGTGCAAAAGTTGTCCTGGTTCAATTTTCATGGTTATTGTGAGAGGAGCATCTGAATCGGCAACAATCTTAGGATGTCTACAGGTAGAACACACAATATCTTTGTCTCCTTTAAGGTTAGGCAGCCCACGTACGCGATCAACAGCACTAACACGTGTTGGATGATCAAAGCCTACATGACCAAGTCTACGATGCCAAAAATATAAGTCTGTTGAATAATTAGCAACAAGACACCTATGCTTAGAGGACGACATATCAAAATAAGCTTTAAAAACTCTTCCAATCTGAGACATGTTAAAAATAAGCTCACATTTTGAATCTACAAACTGGCAGCAATTTTTACTCAAAGTAATTTCCAGATTTTCACCTAGCAATTGTGAAACAGAAAGCAAGTTGTATTTCAAATTTTTAATAAGTGCCACATCCTTCAAAGTTGTGGCACCCGATTCCGAAAATGAACCAAGTGCGACACATATGTGTGCCCAAGATGTTCGACACACATACACGAGTGCATCAAAAACGATATACAAAAATTTACCACATCACAAGTTAATTAATTACATTTATTACAATGTTCAAATAATCCTCAAATTACGAACACTAATGTTCATTATTGAACTATAACTGTAGCAGAAATAATCTAATTAAGTAACTAAGCAAACTATGCAAACTAAGCATAGGGGAATGTGCGTCTCCAAGCAACATCACAGGCAAGTCGACGGCAACACACAACCTAGTACTCTGCATTATTCTCAGGATACTCCCAAACATTACCTGAAACTGTTCGTGGGGGAATTGCAAGGGTAAGCACTTGTCGCACTCAAAAAGTGTGGGAAAATGATGGCACGTAGCTTAAACAAGGAATGATAATAAATAACGGCAATTTGCTGAAAAGTACATTTGAAACATGTAAAAAGCATCATACTACGTCTATCTGAAATAATCCCATCATATCCCAACAATTACCAATTATGAGTCAAATACCATCAATTACCATTATATCACATCCATTAGTAATTATTCCTCCAAAAGTAATCTTCTTACCATCACCATTACCATGTTCAGTTATCACAACTCAAACCGTAACCAATACCAAAACCAAACCATCCCAATTACCAAGCTCCCTCTAATTTTATAGGTCATCGAGGTGCACGTAATCGGGAGCATGGCTATCATGGTAGTTTTTAACACTCTGCAGAGGTTGTACCATTTTACCAACATGTTCGTGATTTCATCACCTTTTGGTGACTAAGAACCTCCCTCATGCCATCTCACACTTCCTTTGGTATGTGGCCAAGAGATCACAAAATAACCTTTACAAAGGGACTACTAGCATGTACAGACCCACTAAGGTTTCACCAGCAGGCTTGAATCTCCATTCTCCCACCCACGGGCCCCCTCATGTGCCATGCGGTTCCTAGGGTAGCCCTTCTCGATTCCCATTCCCCGCACCATCCAATGGTCCATACAATACCAGCAGCACACCTAACTATTCAGCTACACTGCACCCATACTTGGCCTTATGGTGGCACTGTTGTCCTTGCTTATTCTCGCATGAACCGGTCCTTAGATCTAAGGCAAGCAAACCACAATAACATCCGACCCAGTCTCCTATCCATGCTTCATAGATCTCTCAATCCCGTATTACCAATTATCCATGTCCATCAATTCTCATCATTTACATGCTCATTAATTCATAGTTAAGGCATTTGGTTGTTTTCCCATCCCAATTAATTAGAGCGAAGCAAAAAGATAAAAAGCCCTTCTCGACTCTCTACACTATATTGCAAGCGACAAGGATGGTCAAACAAGACTAGTAAACTCCTATCATGGGTTTCCCATCAATTTGACACAAGCATACATTTTTTCAAACAAAACATCTAAAACAAGATCAAAATGATCAAGGGCACTTGCCTTGCCCCTGAAATTGATTAGGGTAAAAAGCTTCAAAGTTCTGATGCTGGAGGTCCTCGACAGCATCCTCTGGAGCAACACCTTCTATTCCACGCAAAAGACATAAAAACAAACATTACAGTCAATAAATGCCCATATATTACTCAATATGCCATGACATGCATGAATAATACAATTATGAGGTGAAACTTGTTAATGAGTTGCTATTAATGTGTACTAACTAGCTACAATGGATTTTAATATGTTTGAACGGGTTTCGAGTTGATTTGAGTCCATTTGAATTCAATTTAGCATCTTCAGATTCAGGTGGTCGGACAAGTCCGTACGTCCGCCCTAGACTAGAAGGTCGATGAGACTAGTCTGCACTGGAACCGGACAAGTCCGTTTGGCTACGGTTTTTGGTGAATTCTCAATTAGAGTATAGTTTGATTAACTATAGAACCATATTTTATGCAGAAAAGATGCATTTAGGATATATACCATGATCCAAGGGTTCAAAGGCCGAGAATTGGGTGCAACACTTGGATCTTGACGCCTCAGGTTGATGGTGAAGAGTTGATGGAGAATTGATGATGATGTCGATGAGTTCACGAAGATCAACCTTGCTGGATCCTCCTCCTTCCTCCTAGCTGTGATGGACTCCCCATGAAGGCATCTCCCACGAATTAGGGCTAGGGTTTTCCTAAAAAGTGACAAGAGATGAAAAGTTGGGGTGGTGGGGTGTTTATATAGAGCTGAAGGTTGTAGGGTTTGATGTATTTCGTGTTTTAGGCGATGGAGGCCTGGTAGGGCTCCCTCATGGGCTCCACAGGGGTTGGGCATGACGTTCTCTGGCCCAATTATGGCAAATACCCTATAACATGTCATGGAGGAATAGATTGAATCCGAGTCGGGCACACTGGACAAGTCTGCTAGGGGCCGAACTACTCCGATATGGGACAGAAAGTTGAACAGCCAAGTCTAGTGCTAGTCCGGACAAGTTCGAAAATGTACAGGAAGGAAAATAGACCAGTCCGGTTGGGGATGGACAAGTCCGAAGGTCTTCTCAGAATTTCAAAAACCGGACCAAAGCGATGAATCACACAAATCCGAACCTTTGTAGTAGCTAGGAACGGACTAGTCCGTACTTGAGAACGGACAAGTCCGGACCACAACAGAACTCAATCAGACTAATCCGCGGCAAGAGCGGATAAGTCAGGGGGACAACAGAGAGCA
Source organism: Tuctoria greenei (assembly GCA_036927565.1). Lineage (NCBI taxonomy): Eukaryota > Viridiplantae > Streptophyta > Magnoliopsida > Poales > Poaceae > Tuctoria > Tuctoria greenei. The sequence continues at coordinate 157,722,746 of JAYESD010000004.1, read as the reverse complement.
AAACCGGACTAGTGCGGGGTCCAAACTGGACAAGTCTGCAACTATACAGGTTTTTGAACGCTGTTTTGGTTCTGATTCATTTTGAACTTGTTTCTTTTTATGTTGCTTAATGTTTAACGTGTACAAGAATGTATGCAATGCATGATGGATGAAAATGAGGGTGTTACAAAACTTACCCCCAAAAATGAATCTCGCCCTTGAGATTCGATGTAGAAGAGAAGAGATAGGGAAATTCTCTCTTTAGGTCATCTTCCAACTCCCAAGTTGCTTCTAATTCTGTATGGGCTTCCATTGTACTTTACATCATTGAATCACCCTGTTCCTTGTGACCCTCTCCTTTGTTTCCAAAATTTTGACAGGTTGCTTGGCGTAGGTCAGATCTACCTCTAACTCCAACTCTTCCATCAAAACCTGTTCCTCCGGTACCCTTAAGAAATTTTTGAGATGAGAAACATGAAACACATCATGAACATTGGAAAGATGTGCTGGCATCTGCAACTTATATGCCACTTCTCCACGTTTGGCCATAATCTTCAATGGCCCAATATAGCGAGGTGCCAACTTGCCTCTAACATTAAACCGCTTATGATCTCGCATAGGTGACACTTTGAGGTATAAAAAGTCTCCCACTTCAAAAGCTAAGTTTCTCCGCCTGTTATCCGCATAGCCTTTTTGTCTTGTATGAGCGGCCCTCAAATTCTCATGGATTATCTGAACTTGCTTTTTAGCCTCTTGCAACACATTCGGTCCAAACACTTGGTTCACTCCTGTCTCATTTGAAAACAAGGGTGTCCTACACTTCCTTCCATAGAGTGCATCATATGGTGACATCTTCAAATTGCCCTGGTAACTGTTATTGTAGGAAAACTCAGCATACGACAAGCTCTTGTCCCAGCTGCGTCCATGCTTCAAGGCGCAAGCTCTCAACATGTCTTCAAATATTTGGTTGGTCCCCTCGGTTTCTCCATTAGTTTGTGTATGATATGCTGAGCTAAAATTTAACCTTGTACACATAGCTTTATGCAGTTTCTACTAGATTCTAGAGGTGAATTGAGAACCTCGGTCCGAGACTACTTTCTTTGAAACTCCACGTCTGTACACAATATGCTCCCTATACAATTCTTCTAGCTTCACGGTGGTATATGTGGTCTTGACGGTATTGAAATGAGCTGATTTGGTCAACCGATCCAGAAACACCCATATTGAGTCATAGCCGGACTGGGTTCGATGTAACTTGTCGGTGGTTTGGATCCGGCAGATCTCCCGACACTACTAAAGTGTTAGAGGAGTTTGAGGTTCGGTGTGGGCACACGGAGATTCAAGAAGGTGAGTTGTGAATGATACAGGAGACACAAAGATTTACGTGGTTTGGGCTGCCTGAGTGTAATACCCTACTCCACGGGTGTGTTGATGTTGTATTGGTTGTATGAGCTTGTACTGAACGTGTGTAGAATGTAGCGCGTCGTGTCCCCAGCGTCTCATCGGCCTGTCCTTTTATAGTACAAGGGCAGGCCGTTACAAGTAGCCTGGCCCAACATGTGGCCCCAGCGGTTACTAATATTGATACTCATTCAACACGTTTAATTGCCCTTAATGACCGGGTAATGGGCTTTGACAGCACTGTTACGAGTAATTAAGGTCGTCCGATCGTGTGTCATTAATATAGTATTAATGAAACTTGATCGGGTCTTGAAGCCCTTGATTCCCCTTTGAAGATCTAGAGCTGTTGTGGAGTCTTCCGGAGGTTAGAGGCTGAAGATCCGACGGTTGGACACGTAACAGCTCCGGAGCATACTGTGGGAAACAGGTAGCTCCGGAGCTACCTGACACGTGTCAGTTCCGGAGCTTCCCTCGGTCTGGGGTTAGGTCCGGGGGTGCCATTTCGGTACATAGCCCGGAGCTTCCCCCTTGTGGGCGGTAGCTCCGGTTTGATAGTACATGTGGCGACCCTGGGATTAACCATGTTGGAGAAGCGGGTCTGGTTATGCCTGACACGTGGGCCTCCAAAGGTCTTCAAATCAAGTAGATGACTTTCCCTTGAGATATTTGTAATCTCAAGGGTTGTACGGTTCCCAGGGTACCGACAGTGGCCCCCTGGGCCCACCTCTGGGGAAGACCCCTTGGGTGAAGTCATTCCGCCGGAGGTGGGTCCATCCTCGCGACTTTTGAACTAAGTCTTCAAAGGTATTTGGATGTGCCGTTGGTGATGGTTTCGAGTTAAATCCTCACCGCGTGGCGTATCCCGTGTGCGGCAGATGAGATCTTTGGCGTGCGGATCTCACGCAATTGAAGGTCGCTGGTTCCCGACACGAAAACCGTATTGGTTCCATGCGCCTTGTCAGGCCGCCGCCTTCGGGCTTCCCGCCTCATGATGACAACCGTTCACCTGGGTAAGAACCTCGACTTGATCGTCGGGGTGGTCCCGGGCCCTCTTGTCATCGGCTTGGTGCAATTTTTGAGTGGTATCTTTGACTTCCTTGCGGTTTGCATCCAAGCGTTGCGAGGGCTTACATAAGAAGGAAAGCGCACACCGTCTGGAGTTCTTTACGCCTCTCATCTGATCTTGCACTCAAACTCCCAACTTGTGCTTCGCTTTTCCTCTCTTGCCTTGCTATGCTGCGATGGAGTTGGGTCTCCGCGAGAGTCGTTTGAAGACCGACGGTGACCTGAAGAAGGTCTGGGCCCTCATGGGATGGTCCTCGGACTTCTTCAACCGCATGGTCCGCGCCGGCGGAGAACTCCCGTTTGAGAAGGAGCACGCCGGCGAAATGGTGTACTTTTCTTCGTAAGCCATGGTGGGGTTGATCCCACCTTTTTCCTCCTTTTTCTTGATGCTGCTAGACTTTTATGGTCTGCAGCTATACCACCTTGGCCCTCACTCCATTCTCCTTGTGTCTATCTTCGTCTACTTCCGTGAGATGTGGGTGGGCATCCCCCCTGCATTGAACTCTTCCGGACCTTCTTCACCATCCATACCACCGGCAGGAGCAATGAGTACCTTGTCTTCTACTACTTCGTGAAGTGCAAGAAGTGCCCATTCAAGTACCTCCGGTCGTTTCCATATGGGAAGTGGGATGACTGGAAGAAGGACTGGATAGTCATCCGGGTGGAGGAGCACGAGAGGCTGGAGCTGCCCGAAGGCCTCCCCAACATTGACACGACGATCTGGTGTGAAGCTCCGGTGTTGGCCGACGCCTTCAACCCTGCTCTGACTAGGATCCGCCAGTGCGTGGAGGGAGGATTAACTCCTCAGGCGGTGTTTTGTAACTTCCTGGTCAACAAGTGGGCACCGCTGAAGAGGATAGAAAAACTCGCTTGGGCCCTCAACAGCGTGATGGACGACGACCGGGTCGAGACCGGGCTGAAGTCCAACATGGTGGGGACAACCTTGGAGTTCCACCTCAAGAAGTTCCAGCACGACATCGACGTCGAGGTTGACGACTTGACTCCGCCATCATCTTTTCTTCCTCTGAACGTGGAAGTAGAGTTCAGTAGGGAGCTCCGGCGGAAGATGCCCGTGCTTAACAACCTCGATGTCGTCGAGAGAAGATCGATCTCCAGGGTGGCGATCCCTGGGGTTTCCGAAGGTGGCTCTGACCCTGCCCCGAAGCCAAGGGTCGAGGTCGTTGGCAAGGGCAAGGAGCCGACAGATGAACCCTTGAGCCGAAAGAGGAAGCTGCAGCACGCCGACGGAAGGTCCGTCAGGCCTGCCACCTCTGCATTGGCTCCTTCTTCCCGGAGGGGGGGGGGTCTTCTACAACTGCGGTGACTGTACCCGTAGCGGGTTCCTCCCGGGGTGCTAGCTCCGGGCATGCGACTCCAGCACCAGGGCCGGTGGAGGCCTCTAGGTCCCGAGGTTCTTCCCGATCGAAGGGGGCCTCGACTAGGGAAATGCCCGTGGCTGCAACGAGTTCCGGGGGGCCTTCCAGAGCTACCACGCCGGCGGCGGCTATGGTCAGCCCAGAACGCCCGAGAAAGAGGTTCCGCGCAAGCTGGTGCGGGAGCCTCCCAAGGTAATTTTTTAATCTTTACCTTGGACAGTTGTTTTGTTGTAGTAACTATTTTTTATGTTTCTTCGTTCATCATCTGCAGCGTTCCCAAGAAGAGGAGTGAGGCTCCACCCTCAGCCACAGCAGCTGAAGCTGTGAGGGCGGGGGCTTCTGCTCCTGTCCCGGTGCCGCCCCAAGTGGTGGCTGAAGCTGCGACAGCTCCGGCGCCAGCTGTCGTTGTCATGGACCTCGATTCATCCCAGAGACTCCCGTGGTAGCGCCGGATCGCGGGAGAGAAGATGCGCCAGCGGCACCTGTCCCGGTGGTTGAAACTCCGAGTCTTGGTACTGAGACGATGGAAGCTCCGGCCGTTGAGCCAGAGGAAGCAGTAATTACGGCCCCAGAGCCGGAAATTGTCGAAGCTCCAGCGGTTAAGCCGGAGATAATTGAAGTCCCGGCGTCCTCGCCGGATGTTGAGGAAGTCCCGGCGGTTGGGCTGGCTTCCTCAGAAGCACCGGCCGCAGAGCCGGTCGTTGTTGGAGCTCCAGCCGCAGTGCCAGTTGATGATGAAGATATTCCGGCTCCCGAGCTGGTTGTTGCAGAGGCGTCGCAGCTCGAGCCCCCATCAGAGGAGGTGCCCAGGCCAGAGCCAGAAGAGGCCCCTGTTCCGGAAGTGACGACGTTGGAGGTACCCACGGCTGAGCCGGAGTGCCCTCGTGAAGTTGCTGCCCCCCTGCCTGGGGGGGGTGAATGAAGACCTGGCGGCGGGGCATTCCTCGATGGCGACTGAGGCCATCCCGGAGGACGGCACTAGTGCCATGGAGACCCAGGGGACCACTCTTGTGGAGTGGGACCCAATTTTTGTATCTGAAAACCCGCTGGAACCAGCAGAGGAGACCACAGTAGGTCTGGAACCTATCCCGTTGTCATTGTCTATTGACAACGCTTGTTCCATTCTGCGTCAAGTTCAACTGGCCTTCTTCCACGATAGCAAGGCTCTTGAAGAGGAGCGCCAAACCCTTAGGCGGTGGCGTAACCGGCTCTACTTCGAGACCAAGCTGGCGCAGTCAAGGCTAGCAGATGACAAAGAGTGGATCAAGCGGGAGAAGGTCCGCCTGGAATACTGGGGCAAGTTATTGGATGACAGGGAGAGTATGACTCGTGCCCTCGACACTCAATCCCGGGAGATTTATGAGCAGACCAAAGCAGCTAACAGTGCGGCTGATGAACGCCAAGAAAGGCTTGAGGCCATTAACACTAATCTCATCAAGCGTCGGGAGGCACTTGAGGAAAGGGAGAAACGGCTCGAAGATGAAGAGAAGAAACTCCTAGAGCTGCGGGATGATATCCTGAGGAGGGAGGAGGAGCTCACCGAAAAGGTGGCTCTGGCTGACAAGGGCCTTGAGCAGCATGCCAAGAAATTGGAAGAGCGATGCACTGAGGAGGAGGAGAAGGCCTGGGTGCGAGGGCAGGAACTCTACAAGCAAGAGTGTGCCCTTGCTGCCAGGGAGAAGAAAGTGAGGGGCAGGGAGAAGGACCTAGTTGACCGTCGGAACAAGATCCACCTCCGAGAGGAGGAGCTCGGAAAACTCGAAAAGCGAGTTGCTGAAAAGATTCAGCAAAACGCCAAAGAAGTTGAGCGCCTCGCTCGCGAGAATTCTGAACTGGTGGCGGCCAACAAATCCTTGGAAGAATTGAAGGGCTTGAGGACTGCGGACTCCCTACAGATTTGGGAGTTCCTGGGCAAGGCCAACGACGCTTTGACACCGACGGGTTTCAGTCCTGTGCGTCCGGATGATCTGGAGCCGGAGCCAGACCTGGTGTTGCAGGCGTTGAGCTCGGCAGGTAGCAAACTCTCCAAGGTGGGCGACGTCATCGCGGAACAATTGGAGGTTGAGGGGCAATCCCTGGCGAAGAACATCGCAGAATATGTGCTGGCGTGCTACACCAGCCGGAATCCCCAATTCCCTCTGGACCCGGTGCTTGAAGGTCCTGTTGAAGGAGAAGGTGAAGCTGCTCGAGCCAACGTGTCGGAGGTTGCCCAGAAGGTCGCCCAATTATTCCATAGGGTCTAGGACCATCTCTGTAGTTCCCACTTATATTCTCTCTTCTTCTTCCTCAATTTTGTAATCCCTTGTCTCGAGATGAATGAAATCCCCAAATTTTTGTGAATTTCACTTTTTGTCTTCAACACTTTTGTCTTCACTTGGCCCCCTGGTAGATGTACACAATTTGATTGTGAACATGTACCAAGAGGATATTGTGTTTTGTTGAAGACTCATTTGCTCCGAACTTGTAGAGTGTAGGTCCGAAGTCTTCGATAGTGAAGGCCCCCTGAGGTTGTCGGAGCTTAGAAGCTCCGGCATTGTCTATCGTCGGAGCTTAGTAGCTCCAGCAATAGTCCCTATCACGCCGTAGAGCATCGATAGTTAGACCTCTGGGGTGTCGGAGCTTAGTAGCTCCGGCAATGACCTTTGCCAACACGTAGTTTGTCGGCAGCAGACTCCGTTTATGGGGTCTTCTCACCATCTTTTATTTAACGTCGACGGCTGGCACCCTTAGCTCTACCGGAGCTTGGTTGCTCCGGTGATGCTCGTTTTCAATGCCTAACATCGATTACAAGGCACCTAGGGGAGTCGGAGCTTTGTTAGCTCCGGCTTTTCTCTATCAACGTAGATTTTTTATTTTTGCTGCACACTGAAGCCAAGAAAAATAGTAAAATTCGTTTCTTGCCTATAACTTCATCGCGGCTTATGATTCTCGAGAAAATTTTAGGTCAAACGCGATTCTAAATACAACCGGATGCATTGTCTTTTCTATCAGATCCAATTGTACTTGGACCCGCCTTACTTCGGCCTGCCGGGGTGTAGGTAGAGTGGCATACATAGGGTGCTTGACCAGGCTAAGTCGATAGCACACTCCGACCCCAGACTGGCTTGGCGGTATTCAGGCGAGTGGGCCATGAACAATATTCGAATCCAAAAGAATCGATAATACAACTCGAATCGTATATGAACCGGTCGAACTAAAATTTCTTAAGAACTGCACATCTTTGTTATAGACAAGAAAGAGAAAAATAAAAAATATTGAGCCTGTACAAAATAAATGCACGTGGAGTCTGTTTCACATGAAGATGTCTTTCATTATAGGTCCGGGGTACAGGGGAAACAAGTACACTCTTAGGGTACGGAACCAGTCTAAGCGTGTTTTATTTCTCGTTTGACCCAGGGTAGCTAGCCACACTTTTAGTCCTGAGACTGTGACAAGTGTTGCATGAACTTTGCGGACCTTCCGGGAAAGGTCTGGCTGTTCTCCCGGAGGAACTACCCGACTCTGTACAATGACTCTATAACATACACCTCAAGTTACTACAGACTCACCTCCGTGATATTAATTGTAGAACTTACGGAGGTGCTCAATGTTCCAAGGATTTGGGAGAGGTGTCCCATCCTCGGTAGCCAAGCGAACGCTTCCGGGACGGGATACTTTAATCACTCGGAAGGGTCCCTCCCAGCTGGGGGAGAGTTTGTTTAACCCTTCTCTAGATTGTATTCTCCGTAGCACCAGGTCGCCTTCCTCGAGCTGTCGGTTGTGTACATGCCACTGATGATAGCGCCGAAGGGCTTGGCGGTATCGGGCATTCCGAACAGCTGCTTGGCACCTTCCCTCTTCAAGGAGGTCTAGGTCTTCACGCCAGAGCTGATCCTGCGTGGCTTCGTCGAAGGTCCGGACCCGTAGTGACCCCAAGGTGATTTCCGGAGGAAGGATTGCTTCAGCTCCATACACCAAGAAGAAGGGTGTCTCTCCAGTTGACCGGTTTGGAGGTGTCCTGTTGGCCCATAAACTGGGTGGAAGCTCTTCAATCCAGTTGGCTCCATGTTTTTTCAAACGTTCATAGGTGCACGTTTTGAGTCCTTTAAGGATTTCAGCATTTGCTCTCTCGGCTTGGCCATTGCTTGCTGGGTGAGCTACGGAGGCGTAGCAAACTTGAATGCCGAGGTCTTTGCAATATCCTTGAAATGCAGAGATTGTGAATTGGGTCCCATTATCAGTGATGATTTTGTTTGGGACTCCAAATCTGCATACAATGGACTGCAAAAAGTTGATAGCAGATTGCTTGTTGATTGTCACAACTGGAGTTGCTTCCGGCCACTTGGTGAACTTGTCAATGGCGACGTACAGGAACTTGTAACCTCCGACGGCTCTTGGGAAAGGTCCCAAGATGTCCATCCCCCACACAGCGAAGGGCCATGTAGGAGGTATCATTTGTAGGGGCTGAGCCGGTGTGTGAATTTGCTTTGCATGAAATTGACATGCTTCGCATTTCTTCACCAGCTCAGTTGCATCCAGGAGTGTTGTAGGCCAGTAGAAGCCATGCCGAAAGGCTTTACCAACCAGCATGCGGGAAGACGCGTGGTTCCCACACTCACCTCCATGGATTTCTGCGAGGAGCTCGCAGCCTTCTTCCCTTGTGATGCATCGCATTAGGATGCCATTGGCACCGCGCCGGTAGAGATCCCCTTCTACCAACATGTATCTTTTAGCCAATTTGACTACCCGGTCAGTAGATACATCATCGTCAGGAAGGATGTTGTCTTTCAAGTAGTTCCGGATCTCCGAGATCCATGCATCAGAACTAACTTGAGCATTTGAGTCTTGCGTGCTGGGTTGCTCGGAGCTTCCGGCAGCACCTACGACCCTTGATGGCTACCATGGTAATAGGGCCATCGGGACCGTCAGCTTCGGGATGTTGATCTCGCCCCCTTCGCTCAATTCGGCAGGCTGAGCTGTGGGTTTTGACAACCTCCAGACAAAAGTTCCATCAGGAGCCGGAGCTCCGGTTGACGCTTTCGTCGAGAGTTCGTCGTCTTCAGCGTTGTGGGCACGCTGGACATGGTGGAGATCTAGGACTTTGAAGTCCTTCTGAAGCCTCTGAACTTCAAGGAGGTAAGCAACTAGCTGGAGATTGTTGCGGGAGCATTCACCCTTCACTTGCATAATGATGAGCTGTGAATCTCCCTTGACCAGCAGTTGCTTGACACCGTATGATAGTGCCACCTTTAGTCCGTAGATGAATGCTTCGTACTCCGCCATGTTGTTAGTCTCCTTGAAGTCAAGGTATACCATGTATTTCACCTTGTCCCCGGTTGGTGCAATGAGAAGGATTCCAACTCTGGCCCCCTGTTTTTGCATGGAGCCGTCGAAGTAGAGGGTCCAATGAGGCTCAGTGAAGACCGGAGCTTCGTGTTCCGGCTTCTGCTCACTGGGGCCCCCAGGGTTTGATGGAGAGGGAGTCCATTCCACCACGAAGTCTGCCAATGCTTGACTCTTGATTTCAAATGAATTCGAGATCGAATTTGGCCAATTCCGCTGCCCACTTTGCAATATTCCCAGTTGAGTTAGGATTATGCAAGATATCTCAAAGTTGGTAAGAAGTCACAACTGAGATCTTGTGAGCTTGGAAATAATGGCGAAGCTTCCTGGAGGCGATAAGAACTGCATAGAGCAGCTTATGCACCTCTAGGTATCGAGTCTTGGCATCATGTAGTACTTCACTGATAAAGTACATTGGGCGCTGAATGGTCCGAACCCTCCCGGAGGGGCCCGGAGCTTCCTCTTCACTGACTCGGATCCCTCCGGAGGGATCCGGATTTTCTTTGGGGACCTCCGGGTTCTGGTTGGAGGAACCCAGAGCTTCTTCAGAAGCGACCTGGATCCTCCCGGAGGAGTCTGGGTCTTCTGAAGTGGCTTCTTGTGGATTTGAATCTAGGAGCTGGGACCCAGACTCGCTTTCAGGAACCTCCAGACCCTCCCGAAGGGGTCTGGGTCCCTAAGTATGGGGTAGTTCTGGTCTCTCCGCAACCAGGACCATACTGACGACTTTGTCAGTGGCTGAAATGTAAAGCAACAAAGGCTCACCAGGGTTCGGAGCTACCAGAGATGGTAGGGTGGTGAGGAACTATTTTAGCTCCTGGAATGCCTTTTCTACTTCTTCAGACCATTGGAATGGTTCGGACTTCCTCAACAACTTGAAGAAGGGGAGTGCCCGTTTCGCCAGTCTTGAAATAAACCGGTTGAGGGCTGTTAGACATCCAGTTAGCTTTTGGACATCTTTGATGCGGGCTGGTGGCCGCATGTTTTCAATGGCCTTGATCTTCGTCGGATTAGCTTCTATGCCCCGGTGACTTACCAGGAAACCAAGAAGGTTTCCGGAGCTAACCCCGAAGACACACTTGTCTAGGTTTAGCTTTGTGCGGGTGACCCGCAGCTTATCGAAGACAGCCTGCAAGGTGTCAAGAAGTGATTCCTTGTTCTTGACCTTGACCACGATGTCATCGACGTACACTTCCACTATGTCTCTAATGAGTTCTTCAAAGGTTTTGTACATAACTCGTACAAAGGTTGAAGCTGCATTCTTGAGACCAAATAGCATGGCTATATAACAGTACAATCCATCTACTGTGATGAAAGAGGTATGCTCTTCATCTTCCCTAGACATTCTGATTTGATGATACCCAGAATATGTGTCTAGGAAACACAGTAATTCACACCCGGAGGTGGAATGGATCTTTTGGACATGCCTTATTTAGTGTAGTGTAGTCGATACACATCCGAAGCTTCCTGCCGGCCTTGGGCACAACGACTGGGTTTGCCAGCCATTTTGGATGGAAGACTTCTCAGATGAATCCAGCTTTGAGCAACTTCTTCACTTCTTTTCGAATGAAGTTCTGTCGCTCTACAGATTGCTTCCAAGGCTTTTGATGCACAGGCCAGGTGTCGGGGTGGATCTTCAGATTGTGCTCAATCACTTCCCTGGGGATCCCATGAATTTGTGACGGTTGCCAGGCAAACACGTCGACATTAGCCCGGAGGAAAGTGATGAGCGCGAGTTCCTATTTGTCTTTCAATCCTCCCGATATACGGGTGGTCTGAGCGGCATCAGAACCGATTTGGATGACTTTGACGGGAATGTCGGTGTCGCCGCTTGGCTGCACACGAGGTGCAGATGTCGAGCCTCATTGACGAATGCTCGGGGGTTTTGGAGCTTGCTCCTGCCTGGAGTCCTCCTCTTGCGCCGTGGTAAGTGCATGGAGTTCTTCCAGAGCAGTTACTCCGGCAGTACGATCTCCACGGATCCGGAGACCGCCTACTGGTGTTGGCATCTTTAACACCAGGTAGCCATAATGAGGAGCTGCCATGAATTTGTACAAGGCAGGCCTACCAAAGATGGCATTGAAGGGTAAGTTGATCTGAGCAATGTCAAAGACCAACTTCTCGGTGCGATACTTCTCCCGTGTCCCGAAGGTAACAGGAAGAGTAATAGCTCCGAGTGGGGTAATGGCTCCCGGACCTACTCCGGAGAAAGGTCGTGAGGGGTGGAGATCCGAAGGTCGGAGCTGAAGCTTGGTAAAATCTTCGAAGCATATAAGGTTGAGCCCCGAACCTCCGTCTACCATGACATGGTGGAGCTGGATGTTATTGATGGTAGGAGATACCATCAAAGGTAGCTAACCTGCTCCAACCATGCTTCGAGGGCAGTCTGAAGCATCACAAGTGATGGCTGTGTCCATCCACTTCCGATGAGGTTCCGCCCTGGCTGTAGGTGCTACAGCAGCCATGTCCCGACGCATAGTTTTGATGACGCGGCGGAAGGTGATGTCCCATGATCCACCAAAAATGGTGTTCATGGTCTTCCGACGCTCGTTGTCAGAGACGTCGGAATCGTCGTGGGCGGAGGTGTAGACGGCCTTCAGGACCTTTTTGGGATCCTGAAAACCTAACTCCTCTTCAGCCGGAGCTTCGTCGACTTTTTGTTTTCCTTGCCTCTGTCGGAAACGAGCTTCTTCCCGGCGCTTGTTGTAGCGCTCGGCAAGGTTTTGGACCTCCCGACAGTCTTCCAAACTGTGGCTGCCCGTTTTGTGAATTGGACACCACACCTTGGGTTTGCCACCATCTTCAGAAGAAGGTCGAGGTCGCTTCTCGGGGCGTGGCCCCCAGCCACCCGGAGCTACAGCAGCTGCAACATTGGATGTACCGACCGACGGCTTCTTCTTGCCGTTGGTCTTCTTCTTCTTGTTGCCACTTTTGGAGGTAGTGGCTTCTCCTTTGGAGGATTTCTTGTGATCCTCCGGAGTTGGTTTGGAGTGCATCTCACGGCCCTCCACAGCTCTGGCACATTTGTCGGCCAAACTGAAGAGTTCCGTGACACTGGTGATCTCCTTGATCGCCAGTTTCTCCAACATCTTCTTATCTCGTACACCCTGTCTGAATGCCACAATGACAGAGGCGCTAGAGATAGAAGGGATAGTGTTTTGTACCAGAGAGAACCTCTGGATGAATGATCGTAGGGATTCTCCCCCTTTTTGCACGACTGCAAAAAGGTCCAGTTCAGTGCCTGGTCGGGTGTATGAACTCCCGAAGTTGGCGGTGAACTGCCGGCACAGCTCCTCCCAACTGTTGATGGAGTTGGGTGGAAGGCTCATAAACCAGGACCTTGCAGTTCCAGTTAAATCCACTGGGAAATAATTGGCCATTACGGCCTCATTTCCTCCAGCTGCCAAGATAGCAGTGGAGTAAATCTGAAGAAATTCGACAGGATTGACGGTCCCATCGAACTTCTCCGGCAGGTGAGGCCGGAACTTCTGTGTCCACCTGACCATACGCAGATGCATGGCCAGGGCTGAACAACCTCCTCCCACTCCTTCAGGAGCAGGAACGTCTTGAGCTTCTTGTCTTTCACGAGCACGCTCAATATGGACTCGGCCGTCCTGTTGGCGGTATCGGCGATCAAGCTCCGCCCGGAGGTCATGAGTTGAAAGCCTGGATACCGTGTGAGTGCGTCATGCCCCGGAGGGCAATGACGTCACTTGTTGTGATGCATCACGTCTCCTATTGTTGGAAACGTGTGGACCAAGTCTGCCAGACAAGGTCCGTTGCTGCGACGGGGCCCGTCCTGAAGGAGGAGGACCCTGGTTGCTGATGCGGTCGGCTGCTGCTGCAACCAAATGTTCCACATCAGCCCTCCACTGCTCTTGTGCATCTCGGGATGCATCCGGAGGTGGTGGGCGTTGGAGAAGAGCACGTGCTGCATGGAGCACGTGTTCTGGGTTGTCATGATTTGCCGATGCAGTGATTGACGCCGGCGCACCATCGCGTTGTCCAGCGTGATTTGCTGGTGGAGGCGGTGGTGGTGGTAGTGTGACTCCTGCTGGCGCTGAGGCCCCTGTTGGTGGCTGCATATTGGAGGGATTGCCCCCAACAGCTTGAACAGTAGGATGACCGTTGGATGATCCAGCAGCTAAGTTCACCATTCTCGAAATCTCAGGCGCCCCTACTTGGCGCGCCAACTGTCGGTGGTTTGGATCCGGCAGATCTCCGGACACTACTAAAGTGTTAGAGCAGTTTAAGTTTCGGTGTGGGCGCGCGGAGATTCAAGAAGGTGAGTTGTGAATGATATAGGAGACACAAAGATTTACGTGGTTCGGGCCGCCTGAGCGTAATACCCTACTCCACGGGTGTGTTGATGTTGTATTGGCTGTATGAGCTTGTACTGAACGTGTGTAGAATGTAGCACGTCGTGTCCCCAGCATCTCGTCGGCCTATCCTTTTATAGTACAAGGGCAGGCCGTCACAAGTAGCCTGGCCCGACATGTGGCCCCAACGGTTACTAATATTGATACTCATTCAACACGTTTAATGGCCCTTAATGACCGAGTAATGGGCTTTGACAGCACCGTTATGGGTAATTAAGGTCGTCCGATCGTGTGTCATTAATATAGTATTAATGACACTTGATCGGGTCTTGAAGCCCTTGATTCCCCTTTGAAGATTCAGAGCCATTGTGGAGTCTTCCGGAGATTAGAGGCTGAAGATCCGACGGTTGGACACGTGGCAGCTCTGGAGCATACTGTTGGAAACAGGTAGCTCCGGAGCTACCTGACACGTGTCAGTTCCAGAGCTTCCCTCGGTCTGGGGTTAGGTCCGGGGGTGCCACTTCCCCCTTGTGAATGTTGGCCTAGAGGGGGGGTGAATATGCCTTCTTGAATTTTATCGGTTCCTGTAACACTTCAACAACGAGATCAAAAACAGATATAACGGACTAGTCCGGTAAAGTGCGGACTAGTCCGGATTTTACGGGCTAGGTTGATCAAGTTAGGTCAATTTGATTGTTTGTTGACTTTTGCAGCGGAAATATAAACTTTGTGATCAGTTCAATAGTTGTGTAACAGATTCTATTAAGAATATGACTTTATTTCAACTATTAACTTTGTATTCAACAAATCTAATCAAACCCTAGATAATGTTGATCAACTAGAATAAAGAACACAAATGAAAGACACAAGATTTATCCCGTGGTTCGGTTACCACGAAGGCAGCCTACGTCCACGTTGAGGAGCCCACAAAAGGGCCGGGTCTTCACTAACCCTTCCCTCGTTCGGATCGCCACGAAGGCCAATCCTCTTCCACTAATCACACAGGGGTAAATCACCGAGTTTAAGGGGCGATCTCACAAGTTGAGCGCTCCCTTGATTACAAGATTCAAGACCACCAATAACACACTTCAAAATATACAAACTGAGATGCAAGAGTGTGTTAGAGATTCAAACCAAGAGCTCAATCGCGTATCAAGTGCCCTCTCCAATGATCTACAAGTGATCTTCAATGTAGTGATCAATTTAGCACTTGGTTTTGTGGAGAGAGGTAGTTTTTGAGGCTCTTGGGAGGTGTGACGGCGCTAGGGTTCGAGAGTGTTTGAAAGTGGGCCGTGCACCTCTATTTATAAGGGGTTTCTGGAAGTTACCGTTAGGGTTCAGAAAATTCGGACTAGTCCGTGGTGGTGACCGGACTAGTCCGGTGTGCTGTGAGAAGCAAACCCTAAGTGTCCAGGAATATCGGACTAGTCCGTTTGAAAACGGACTTGTCCGATTTCACTGCTGGAAAACTTCGGACTAGTCCGATTGTCATCGGACTGGTCCGGACCTGTGAAACCTTTAGTGTTTAGGATGACAAGTCCGCACTTGGAGGACTTGTCCGATTTAGATCAGTGTGTATATCGGACTAGTCCGTGTAAACACCGGACTTGTCCGAAGTGGATCAGAAAGGATATCGGACTAGTCCGGTGGAGACCGGACTTGTCCGATCTAGTGACTTGTGCATTGTGTTGAGGACTAGTCCGCACTGGGGAGGACTAGTCCGAAGTGGAACAGAAGAATTATCGGACTAGTCCGGTGATGACCGGACTTGTCCGATCTTGTGCAGAATGTGATATCGGACTAGTCCGGTGGACATCGGACTAGTCCGGTCCTGTATAGCTTTGTGCATGTGTGTGTGTGATTAAATGAGATTGAGCTCTTGGGTGTGTTTCCTTAACACACTCCACACATACTAAACTACCAGTTTCTTCTCCTTGAGCTCAAATCCATTTTCCTTCTCTATTTCCTCTTTTTGGCACTTTGCTCATCTTTCATCATTTTTCTGCATTCATCTCAACAAAAGAATTAGGATCCCAATTGCTTGTCATAAATCATCCAAAACCCACAAGGGAGTCCTAGATGCACTTTCAATCTCCCCCTTTTTGGTGATTGATGACAACCAATTGAGATTTCACAAAATGAGGTATAAAATGAGATTTTTCATAAAGTGTGCACATATGACTCAAAAATGCATCAAGCAACAAGAGAATCATTCATATGTGCATTCTTTATGGTGGGATGCATACTAAGAGCATGAATGCATTAAGAATGACAAAATTTGCATTGATCAACTAATATCAAGTGAATATAGCATTTCAGGAGCAAAAATTCAGATTTCATCACACACTTGCAAATTAACTGAGCAATTTAACATAGGACCAAACATGATATGAAAATAGCGTTAAACAATTACAATCACAAATAGAAAATACATGGAGACTCTCTCCTCGCATTCTATGCAGCTAAAGCTAAGTCTAGAAGCTCCCCCTCAATCTCTCCCCCTTTGGCATCAAGACACCAAAAAGAGAGAGAGGGAGGTCCTAGGGCTTCACTCTTCGCTGTCAGTCCTCTCATCGTCTTCATCATCTTCATCGCTTTCTTCTTGGCGAGGTTGAGAGGGAGGAGGAGGAACGGAGCTGCTCGAGCCCCCAATGCCAAAATAGGCAAGCTCGAATGTAGTCAAGGGGCTGAGTTCAGTGACGTCCAGATCAGAGTCTTCAGAAATGACTGGAGACCCTATTGGGTTGATCTCCAGTTTCTCACTCAGCTGCTTCACATTTGCTTTTATGTACCTCATGTCTTCTTTCCTCTTCTGGTTGAGCTTATGAAGCTTCACTTCAGTTTTCTTGCAGGAGGAGAGAAGAGACACCAAGTACTTCAGGATCCCACTGGCGGATCCTTTCGTAGGGGCTTCCCTGGAGGGAGGAGGAGCCCTAGCAGCTTCTTCTTGTCTTGCCGGTGCCTCGGGGCTTGAGGCCGGCGATGGAGGAGCTTGGACAATTACTGGCTGAGGCTTCTGAGGCCTCAGTGGAGTGTGCTCCACATCCTTCACGAACTCGATCCCTGTGACCTTCTCGATCATAAACATCAAGTAGGGGGCATAGCCACAGGATCGGTTGGGGGTGCTTGAGATATTGACCATATCATTCCAGATATATTCAGCCACATCAAACTTTCTGTCCTTGCTTATGACCCTCATCAGGGTCCGGAGGTAGCCTTGTACACTCCCTGCATCCCCATCCTTGGGGGCTATTGTCTTCCGGAGGACTCTATTGAGCACAACAAAGAAAGGCTTCATATTCTTGGTAGAGGGAGGGACATACTTGGAGTTGGGCTCATACAGGAACTTCATCCTGTCCCTCTCAATGACCCCTATGTTGTGGATAATGAGGTGGTCATGTCCTCCAGACTCAAGGTGCAGCAAACTGGCAAACTCTTCTTGAGTAATTGAGTACTTGGATCCATGAGTCATCCAAGTCACACTTTCCTCGTCTTCACTGGAGAAGTGGCACGTTGCATAAAACTGTGCAATCACTTCATCATTCCAGTTATATCTGAAGGCAAACAAGTCCTTCAGTCCGTGTTTCTCAGCAGCTGCAATAACCTCATCAAAGGCTGCACACTTCTTCTTCTCCAGGTGGGCCCAGTCAATCCATTGACTGCGCACCACTGGGGTCTTCATAGGCAAATAGACCAATTTGTAGAAGTCCGAGTGGAAATTGGACCAAAATCTGCCATCTGCTGCTTGCTTGGATCTTGCATAGCAGTCTACCCCTCTCAGCTTAGCAGCCACCTCGCTGCCCTTGCCAGTGAACTTCTCTTCATTTGGGTCCCGGGCCCCTTCTCTGGGGGCACGCAGCTTGAGGGGCCCAACTGGCCCTGTGGCAACTCCTTTGCCCTTTCCTTTGGTTTGTCGAAGGCCACTTGAGGAGGTGCCGGCCTTCGATGCAGCTTTCTTCACACACACTTTCCTTCTGACTTGGGGAGGTGAGGGAGCTGGCTCGGAGGGTTTCTCTTGGCGTTTCTTGCCAAGACCCGCCGAGGGCCGAGGTGCCACTTCGGACTCAAAATCGGACATTTCGTAGTCAGAGCTCGACATGATCTGAGAATGAGTGATCAAGGTAAAATACAGGTTATACAAGGTATTGGTGAGATAATATGGCAATGGAAGGCATTAGGGAATGAAGGAATTAG
This sequence comes from Tuctoria greenei, assembly GCA_036927565.1. Taxonomy (NCBI): domain Eukaryota; kingdom Viridiplantae; phylum Streptophyta; class Magnoliopsida; order Poales; family Poaceae; genus Tuctoria; species Tuctoria greenei. Next base: position 157,705,090 of record JAYESD010000004.1, on the reverse strand, counting down.
GTTTTGGTTCAGAAACAACGGACTTGTCCGGTGCACAGGCACGGACTAGTCCGGTGGACCGGACTTGTCCGTACATGGACCGGACTAGTCCGGTGTTCATCCGCAAAAACCTAACAGATTGGGTAAAATTTGATCCCTAAGCCAAAAATAGTCTAGCATACACGTAGTACACCTATTGGACATGTAACTAGTGAAGAATGCTAGGCCAAACGATAAGCAATGGAGAAATTTGCGATTTCTTAGGGTTTGAAGAAAATTTACCAAGAAATCGAAGGAGGCTTGAGATTTTGGGGGTTGGAGGCCGGACTTGTCCGCTAACTTCAATCCCCGAGTCTTCAAGCTTGATCTCCGCCCAAGTTTGAGGCTTTTCGACGGAGGAATCGAGTATTTGCCTTGGGAGCTCGAGCGCAAGAGAGAGAATGCTTGGGGCGAGTGTGAGAGTGAATGAATTAGGGTTTGGTGGCGGCTAGGGTTAAGGACACGAAAAATCGGACAAGTCCGGACATGACCGGACTAGTCCGAAGTCGTCCAGAGACTTATATCGGACTAGTCCGTGGTCTGTCGGACTAGTCCGGCCTAACCGGCACTCTGCGGACAAGTCTGCAATGGGCGGACTAGTCCGGGTAACCACGGACTTGTCCGTGGTCACCAGGAGAGAAATGCATAGCCCATTCATATATATTTGAAGGTTCAATATTAGAGATTAGAGAGACAAAACAATTCAAATAATCTTGATGAATTTGACCAGTAAGCAAACAACAATCATACTATGATCAAAATTCATCAAGATCTAATAATTGACATAGTTTTCGAGAGAAAAGTGAAGAGGGATGATTTTCACAATTCAATCAAAATTTTGAAGAAACATACAGGTATGCAACTTTTCAAGCCACACTCCGAGAATCAAGAACATTTAGCTCATTTCGGAGTTCACAAAAGCGTTTTTCATCAAGTGGCTTGGTGAATATGTCGGCTAATTGTTTTTGGGTGTTGACATGAGAGATGGATATGTCTCCTTTCATGGAATGGTCTCTCAAGAAGTGGTGTCTTATGTCTATATGTTTTGTTCTAGAGTGCTCAACTGGATTGTGTGCTATTTTAATGGCACTCTCATTATCACAAAGGAGAGGAATATGGTTCATATTGTAACCATAATCCCTTAGAGTTTGTCGCATCCAAAGAAGTTGTGCACAACAACTCCCGGCTGCAACATACTCCGCTTCGGCTGTGGATAATGCAATGGAATTCTGTTTCTTGGATGACCAAGAAACTAAGGATCTTCCTAGAAATTGGCAAGTGCCGGAAGTACTTTTTCTATCTACTTTGCACCCGGCATAATCTGCATCGGAATACCCAATGAGATTGAATTTTGAGCCTTTTGGGTACCAAAGACCAAGGTTGGGTGTATGAACTAAATATCTTAAGATTCTCTTAACGGCTGTCAAATGACATTCCTTGGGGTTGGCTTGAAATCTTGCACACAAGCAAACACTCAACATGATGTCTGGCCTAGATGCACATAAATATAGTAAAGATCCAATCATGGAGCGATATACCTTTTGGTCGACGCTCGTTCCATCTTCATTGAGGTCCAAGTGCCCATTCGTTGCCATGGGAGTCTTTATCGGCTTTGCTTTGTCCATGCCAAACTTCTTGAGGATGTCCTGCGTGTACTTGGTTTGGCTTATAAAAGTTCCTTCCCTTTGTTGTCGCACTTGGAATCCCAAGAAGTACTTCAATTCTCCCATCATCGACATTTCGAATCTCTCTGTCATAATTTTGCTAAACTCTTCACAGAAGGATTGGTTAGTTGACCCAAAAATTATATCATCAACATATATTTGGCAAATAAAAAGATCATTATCCAGATTTTTTGTGAATAATGTATAGTCTACTTTGCCAATTTGAAAACCATTATCTATTAAAAAATCTCTAAGGCACTCATACCAAGCTCTAGGAGCTTGTTTGAGGCCATAGAGAGCCTTACGCAGTTTGTACACGTGATGGGGGAACTCTTCGTCTTCAAACCCGGGTGGTTGCTCCACGTACACCTCCTCCTTGATCGGTCCGTTGAGGAAGGCGCTTTTCACGTCCATTTGATACAGCTTGAAATCATGGTGAGTAGCATATGCAAGTAATATTCTAATTGATTCAAGCCTAGCTACTGGAGCAAAAGTTTCATCGAAATCCAAACCTTCGACTTGTGAGTAACCTTTGGCCACAAGTCGTGCCTTGTTTCTTGTTACCACACCGTGTTCGTCTTGCTTGTTGCGGAAGACCCACTTGGTGCCTACAACATTTGCATTGGGTCTTGCCACAAGTTCCCAGACCTCGTTTCTCTTGAAATTGTTCAACTCTTCTTGCATCGCCACTACCCAGTCCGGATCCTTCAATGCATCCTCAGTCCTGCGGGGTTCCAAAAAGGAGACAAACGAGTAATGTTCACAAAAATTTGCTATGCGAGATCTAGTGGTTACTCCCTTTTGGATGTCGCCGATGATGTTGTCGATCGGGTGATCCCTTTGAATGCATTGGTGCACTCTTGGGTGTGGTACTTGGGGAGTCGTGTGTTGGTGATCATCTTCTTCTCCCCCTGAGTTGTTGTCCTCGTTGATTTGTTCATTACGTTCGTACTCCTGTGGTTGATCTTGTATTGAGGCTCCCCCTTGATGGTTGATTTCATCTTGTGGTTCACTTTCATCTTGTATTTGTGACGTTGACTCTTGTGGTCGTACTTCGCCTAGAGCCATTCTCTTCAATGCTTGATAGGGGGCTTCTTCTTTACCTAATTCACATTGATCAACTTGCTCCTTTTGGGAGCCATTAGTTTCATCGAACACTACGTCACGTGCCACTTCAACAAGTCCGGAGGACTTGTTGAAGACACGATAGGCGTAAGTGTTCGAATCATAGCCAAGCAAGAAACCTTCATCGGACTTCGAAGCGAACTTTGAAGTCCTGGGCTTCTTGTTTAAAATATAGCAAGGAGAACCAAAAACTCGAAAATATGAAATGTTCGGTTTGTTACCGGTGAGTAGCTCATAGGGGGTCTTCTTTAGTAGTCGATGAAGATAGAGGCGATTTGTGGCGTGGCAAGCTGTGTTGATTGCTTCCGCCCAAAATCGGTCCGAAGTCTTGTATTCATCGAGCATAGTTCTTGCCATTTCTATGAGCGTGCGGTTCTTCCTTTCGGCAACTCCATTTTGTTGTGGGGAGTATGGTGCTGAAAATTCGTGCTTGATTCCTTCTTCATCAAGGTACTCCTCCACTTGTATGTTTTTGAACTCCGTGCCATTGTCACTCCGAATACTCTTGATTTGTAATGAAAATTCGTTTTGTGCTCGCTTGAAGAACTTCTTGAGTGTCCCTTGTGTTTCTGATTTTTCATGCAAAAAGAACACCCAAGTGAAGCGGGAAAAATCATCAACAACAACTAAACCATACTTGTTACCGCCGATGCTTATGTAAGCAATTGGACCAAACAAATCCATATGAAGTAGTTCGAGCGGTCTTGTTGTGGTCATGATGTTCTTCGCAGGATGCTGTGCTCCAACTTGTTTCCCTGCTTGGCACGCGCTACATGGCCTGTTTTTCTCAAACACAACATCTTTCAAACCTCGGATGTGATCGCCCTTGAGGAGTTTTTGAAGGTTCCTCATACCAACATGTGCCAGCCGTCTATGCCACAGCCAACCCATGTTGGTCTTTGCAATCAAGCATGTGTCGAGTTCGGCTTTATCCTTGTTGAAGTCAACAAGGTAAAGCTTTCCCTTCAACATACCCTTGAATGCAATAGAACCATCGCTCCTTCTTGAGACGATCACACCCTCGTTAGTAAACAGGCAATTATAACCCTTGTCGCACAATTGAGATATGGACAGCAGGTTATAATCTAAAGATTCAACGTGCAAAACATGTGAAAGAGTATGTTCAGAGGATATGGCTATTTTACCGGTACCGAGGACCCTCCCTTGACTGTTGTCTCCAAAGTAGATCCCTTCATTTGGGTCCTCGTTCACTTCATACTCCACAAACATCCTCCTTTCTCCGGTCATGTGGTTTGTGCATCCACTGTCTAGCACCCATTTGGATCCACCGGAGGAGTAGGCCTGCAGAAACAAGTTACGCCTTGGTTTTAGGTACCCAAGCTTGCTTGGGTCCTTGGAGGTTAGTGACAATACATTTGGGCACCCACACATGGGATTTTGTGTTCCCATGGCGTGGCCCAGCATAATAAGCATACACTTTACCAATATTGTTTCTCATTAATACATATGAAGCATCGAAGGTTTTAAACAGGAGTTGTTGCTGATTATTGGTCGGACTAGTCTGTGTGACCGGACTTGTCCGGATGACCGGACTTGTCCGGACCACAACCGGACTAGTCCGGTTTTCATGAGAGTTCAGATTTTTAGATTTCGTGCTGCCGGGTTGTGAGGGTCCTCCTTTCACAAAGGTAATCTTTCCCTTGTTATTCTTATGATTTCCAGCTCTTTGCTTTCCATCATAGGAATAACCAATGCCATACTTGACATTTGGAGGTCTTTGGACCAAATATGCACTACGTGCATAGTTGATCCTTTTCTTGTCAAATATTACACATTGGGTAGGGTTTTTGTCCTTTGTGGAGGTGGACTTTTCTTTCAACCTGGTGTTTATCTTTTCACATTTGCAGATATGAGTATTATTACTTGAAGTGGATTGAGAAGGTAGGCTTGAAGAGGAGGAGGGTTCACTAAGCTTGAGTGACTCAATTTGCACTTCAAGGATCTTGTTGACCTCGATCAGGTCATCAAGTTGGTCCTTGATTGCTACATTTGAGTTGGTTAGCTCCAAGCAAGTTTTCTTGCTTGAAGCTAGCTCAAGCTCTAGTGAGTGGCTTCTTTCCTTTTCATGAACTAGAAGATTGTCAAGTTCCACATGCTTCTCCTTTTGGGAGATAATCATGTCTTCTTGACGATCGATTAGCTCTTCCTTCTCAACAAGTTGGTTAAGCAAGAATTTCATTTTTGCAGCAGTTTTTCTATCTAAACCAGCTAGCATATCTTCATCACTATCTAAATCATCATCACTTGAACAAGAATGTAAGGAAGGAGTTTTGATATTTACCTTGCGTTTACCTTCCTTAGCCATGAGGCAAGTCCCATTTGCCTTCTTTGCACCGAGCGTGGGAAAGAGTGTGGGTTTCTTGGACACGCTCTCGATGGCTATGCTAGCCAATTCTTCTTCATCGGACGATGAAGACTCATCGTTTGAGTCCCATTCCTTTCCAATGTGTGCTTGTTCAGCTTGTTTCTTCTTCTTGAAGAACTTCTTTGCTTGAGGCTTGGACTCTTTGTTCTTCTTCTTATTGTCCTCATACGGGCAGTCGACTATAAAGTGGTTGTATTCACCACAGTTATAGCACGCCCGCCTCATCTTTGGCTTCGTCCTTTCTTTGTATTTTGCTTCATTTGATTTTGTTCCTTGTCTTTTCTTCATAATTCTCTTAAACTTCTTCATGAACAAAATCATATCTTCTTCATCTAGCTCGCTGCTTTCATCATCGCTGTCCTCCTCAAGCTGTGCTTCTCTTGCTTCTTTGGATAAAGGCTTGAGTGAGGACTTTAGGGCAACTCCCTTCTTCTTGGCCGATGTGAGGTCGGCTATTTCTTTTACGTGCTTGGCTTGCTTCTCCATCATCTCAAAGTTAATGATCTTGCCAAGCAGTTCATCAGGAGTCATTTTCTTGTACCCCGGACTCTCTCGGATCATAGAGCAAAGTGTAACGTTGCGAGGCATGAAAGCTCTAAGGATGAGCTTTACAACCTCGTGATCATTCCACTTTCTGCTCCCATATGATCGAACCTTGTTCACGAGAGTCTTCAGTCTGTTGTACATGTCCTGGGGTGACTCATCTTCCTCAATCGCGAACCTTCCTAGTTCGCCCTCAATCATTTCAATCTTGGCTTCCCTCACATGTCTGTCACCTTCATGCGCTGTTTGTAGGGTATCCCAGATTTCTTTGGCAATTTCTAATCCGTCCACCTTTGTGAATTCATCTCGACTTAGAGATGAGGTGATGACGGCTGCGGCTTGTGCATTCCTGTGGATGGCTTGCTCTTGACTTGGCGTGAGCTCTTCGTCGTCATCTGGGATATTGATTCCTGTGCACACAATATGCCATAAACTTGGGTTAAGGGAAATCAAGTGCATCTTCATGTTTTGCCTCCACATAGAGTAGTCACTCCCATCGAAGTGTGGGGCTTTTCCAAGGGGAATGGATAGATAGTGATTGCTGTTAGAATTTAAACGGTCATAATTAAAAGGATATCGGGAGTAGTCGGTGTGACTACTCCCCTTCTTCTTTTCTTCAACTTTGGCTTTCCCTTTGGAAAGCGCTTTCTTTCTAAGGAGAGCTTTCAGCTCCAATGTCTCCTCATCATCATCGTCAAAGTCTTGAATGGCTTCGAGATACTTCTCAAGCTTTTGATGCTTGTCATTGTTCATCTCTTCCTGGTTGTTGATCTTTTGGACTTCCTTCATGTCCGACATGATCTCTTCGAGCGGTTGCACTCTTTCTTGAAGAACCTTGCTCTGATACCAATTGAATGTTGGCCTAGAGGGGGGGTGAATAGGCCTTCTTGAATTTTATCGGTTCCTGTAACACTTCAACAACGAGATCAAAAACAGATATAACGGACTAGTCCGGTAAAGTGCGGACTAGTCCGGATTTTACGGGCTAGGTTGATCAAGTTAGGTCAATTTGATTGTTTGTTGACTTTTGCAGCGGAAATATAAACTTTGTGATCAGTTCAATAGTTGTGTAACAGATTCTATTAAGAATATGACTTTATTTCAACTATTAACTTTGTATTCAACAAATCTAATCAAACCCTAGATAATGTTGATCAACTAGAATAAAGAACACAAATGAAAGACACAAGATTTATCCCGTGGTTCGGTTACCACGAAGGCAGCCTACGTCCACGTTGAGGAGCCCACAAAAGGGCCGGGTCTTCACTAACCCTTCCCTCGTTCGGATCGCCACGAAGGCCAATCCTCTTCCACTAATCACACAGGGGTAAATCACCGAGTTTAAGGGGCGATCTCACAAGTTGAGCGCTCCCTTGATTACAAGATTCAAGACCACCAATAACACACTTCAAAATATACAAACTGAGATGCAAGAGTGTGTTAGAGATTCAAACCAAGAGCTCAATCGCGTATCAAGTGCCCTCTCCAATGATCTACAAGTGATCTTCAATGTAGTGATCAATTTAGCACTTGGTTTTGTGGAGAGAGGTAGTTTTTGAGGCTCTTGGGAGGTGTGACGGCGCTAGGGTTCGAGAGTGTTTGAAAGTGGGCCGTGCACCTCTATTTATAAGGGGTTTCTGGAAGTTACCGTTAGGGTTCAGAAAATTCGGACTAGTCCGTGGTGGTGACCGGACTAGTCCGGTGTGCTGTGAGAAGCAAACCCTAAGTGTCCAGGAATATCGGACTAGTCCGTTTGAAAACGGACTTGTCCGATTTCACTGCTGGAAAACTTCGGACTAGTCCGATTGTCATCGGACTGGTCCGGACCTGTGAAACCTTTAGTGTTTAGGATGACAAGTCCGCACTTGGAGGACTTGTCCGATTTAGATCAGTGTGTATATCGGACTAGTCCGTGTAAACACCGGACTTGTCCGAAGTGGATCAGAAAGGATATCGGACTAGTCCGGTGGAGACCGGACTTGTCCGATCTAGTGACTTGTGCATTGTGTTGAGGACTAGTCCGCACTGGGGAGGACTAGTCCGAAGTGGAACAGAAGAATTATCGGACTAGTCCGGTGATGACCGGACTTGTCCGATCTTGTGCAGAATGTGATATCGGACTAGTCCGGTGGACATCGGACTAGTCCGGTCCTGTATAGCTTTGTGCATGTGTGTGTGTGATTAAATGAGATTGAGCTCTTGGGTGTGTTTCCTTAACACACTCCACACATACTAAACTACCAGTTTCTTCTCCTTGAGCTCAAATCCATTTTCCTTCTCTATTTCCTCTTTTTGGCACTTTGCTCATCTTTCATCATTTTTCTGCATTCATCTCAACAAAAGAATTAGGATCCCAATTGCTTGTCATAAATCATCCAAAACCCACAAGGGAGTCCTAGATGCACTTTCACCTTGTGGGCGGTAGCTCTGGTTTGATAGTACATGTGGCGACCCTGGGATTAACCATGTTGGAGAAGCGGGTCCGGTTATGCCTGACACGTGGGCCTCCGAAGGTCTTCAAATCAAGTAGATGACTTTCCCTTGAGATCTTTGTAATCTCAAGGGGTGTACGGTTCCCAGGGTACCGACATAACCCAACTATGAAGTCCATACCAATTTCTTCCCACATCCATTCCGGAATCTTTAATGGCTGCAATAATCTAGCTAGCCTTTGATGTTCATCTTTGACTCCTCGGCACACATCACACAAAGCTACATACTCAGCTATGTCCTTTTTTGTGCTATCCCACCAATAACACATCTTCAAGTCCTTGTACAACTTTGTACAGTCGGGATAGATTGAGTAAGGTGAGTCTTGTGCCTCCTTCAATATTGTCTCTTGAAGATGCTTCACATTAGGCACAACAATCCACTTTCCAAGCCATAATGTACCATGTTCATCCTCATCAAATCTAAATTATCTCCCTTCTTGGGTCCTTTCCTTGATATCCTGAATTTCCTCATCCTTGGTCTGACCTTCTCCAATTTCTTGCTCTAAGGTCATATTTAACTCCATTATTCCCATCTCATTCACAAATCCAAGATTCAACCATTCAAACTCCTTGCATAGCTCGTATGGCAATTCCCAAACTGTGAGTTGGTGGCTTACTCCTTTTCGACACAAAGCATCGACCACTACATTAGCCTCCCCCAGGTGGTAATTGATTCCCACATCATAATCCTTGATGAGCTCCAACCATCTTCGCTACCACAAATTCAGATCCGTTTGTGTGAATATGTACTTGAGGCTCTTGTGATCCGTATAAAATTCACACCAATGACCAAGAATGTAATGTCTCCATATCTTCAAGGAATGCACTACAGTTGCAAGTTCGAGGTCATTCGTAGGATAATTCTGCTCATGTTCAATTGCCTTGATGCATAGGCTACCACTTGACCTTCTTGCATGAGCACAAATCCAAGTCCTTGCCTTGATGCATCACAATAAATATCAAAGCTTTTGCTCACATCTGGAAATAACAACACAGGTGCGATGGTTAACCTCTTCTTTAGCTCCTCAAAGCTGTTTTAGCAAGCTTCAGTCCAGTGGAATACTTTTCCCTTCATTAATAATTCAGTCATTAGCTTGGCTATTGTGGAGAAATCCTTGATGAACCGACGGTAATATCAAGCCATTCCGAGAAAGCTCTTAATTTCCTTTACATTCTGGGGCGGTTCCCATTTCAGAACATCCCTCACTTTTCCTGGGTCAACTAATACTCCTCCGCCGAAGATAATATGGCCCAAAGATGACACCTCCCTTAACCAAAACTGACACTTGCTGAATTTGGCATATAATTGGTGTTCCCTCAATTTCTGCAATGTGAGCCTTAAATGCTCGTCATGCTCTTCCTCGCTTCTTGAGTATATCATAATGTCATCAATGAACACCACAACAAATTTATCCAAGTACTCCATGAAGACCTTATTCATGAGGTACATAAAGTAGGCAGGTGCATTTGTCAATCGATAGGACATGACTTTGTACTCATAGTATCCATACCGTGCCCAAAAAACCATTTTGGGTGTATCTAACGGCCTAATCTTCATTTGAAAATAACCTGACCTCAAATCAATCTTGTAGAAAACACATGCACCATTCATTAAATCGAACAAATCCTCTATAAGGGGCAATGTATACTTGTTCTTGATCATCACCTCATTAAGAGCTCGGTAATCCACGCACATCCTTTGGGATCCATCCTTCTTGTCCACAAAAAGTATTGGTGCTCCCCAAGGTGAAGAGCTTGGGTAGATGAAACCCTTCTCTAGCTGCTCTTGAATTTGCTTAAGCTCCGCTATCTCCATAAGAAGCATCCTATATGGCCTCTGAGCTATAGGTGCAGTTACAGATATCAAATCAATAACAAACTCAATATCACAATCGGGCAACATACCTGGCAACTCACCCGGGAACACATATGGATACTCGCAAACAATCGAAATACTCTCCAATGTCACACTTTCTACATGACTCAACGTCGCTTTATCCGTTGGGGGTTGGGCTATCTCAACTTCAATACGGGTGCCATGCTCACTTCTCAATTGCACAATCCTATCAGCACATCGAATCACTCCATTGTACTTTCTCAACCAATCCATACCAAGTATTACATCTATCCCTTGGGAATCCAGGACGATGAGATTCGTAAGAAAGTCTACCTCCCTTATTTGGATGCTTATTCTCAGATACACTATATTTGTCCTCATATCTCATTCAGGAGATTTTACCAACATAGTGTGTTTCAACTGAGCTATAGGCATATTATACATGGCAACATACTTCGATGATATGAATGAATTAGATGCTCCAGAACCAAATAAAATGGTCGTGGGGTTGGAGTTGGCGAGGAACATACCAATCACGACGTCATTCGTTTGTTGGGCCTCCTCGGTAGATACGTGATTCACATTGCCATGAGTCACATTCTTCTTTCCACGGTTTCCTTGTAGTGCTACTCCATTCGGCCGTGGATTCTTCCTTGGTGCATTGTTTATTAGTCCATAGCTACTCTTGGAGCACTGGCCTGCAAAGTGTCTAGCCTCTCCACAAACATAGCATGTCTTGCTGCCCGAAGCACTAGGGAAACTCGAGCTCTATTGATTCTGAGAGTTAGCCAGCATATTAGGGCGCGGTGCATACAACACAGGCTGGCGAGGCGCTTGCATAGCAAGGTGCTGCTGGTGGTGGTTTGGCGTGGGAAATAAGCAGCTCTATAAGTAGGAGCGAAGGAGTTGTAATATGGTGCATTTGGCAGCCTAAGGCGAGGACAGACATTGCTCCCCTGCAGCTGCCCTTGGTATGGCATCTTCTCTTATTATCTTATTCATCTTGTGAACCTTGTTCTCAACCACAATAGCTTTGTCCAAAAGCTTCTGGAAGTTTGCATAGTCACAATTGAGCCACCGGACTTGAATCTCATTGTTTAGGCCCCTCATGAACAAATATTGCTTGCGGCTTTCCGGATTGACATCCTCTAGAGAATACCTTGAGAGTTGAGTGAATTTATTGAGATAGTCACTCACACTCGCCCTTCCATGCCTTAGGTTCTCAAATTCTTGCCTCTTCAAGATCATAACACCTTCAGGAACAAAATGAGAACGTAAACTCTCCTTGAATTCGGTGCAAGTGATCCTCTTCTGATTTTCATGGGCATTGCATAGCGAGTCCCACCAATCCGCAGCTGTTCCAACTAGCTTCTGGGAAGCAAAGAGAACCTTCTCCCTGTCATTGCACTAGACAATAGCGAGCTTCTTCTCCGCATATTTCAGCCAATCATCAACTTCCATAGGGTCATTGGCTTGAGCAAAGGTGGGTGGCCTAGTCCTCATAAACTCTCCCAATCTGTTATGAGGCGGTTGGGGTGGCAGTGGTGGAGGCAGGTGAGGCTGGTTCTGATTATTGGCCGGCAGCAGTCCTAATGTCTGAATCATGGTTTGCATAAGCTAATTCTGCATAGCTAACAACTGCTCAAGGTTGATAGCCACAGGTCCAGGTCCATTGTTGTTCTGAGGTGCTCTATTGTTCTCCTCCTCACCATTGGCATTCCTTTGGCTGCAAGTCCTTGGCATATGAAGAAAGAGCAAGAGATAGAAGAATTTAGAAAACGTCCCCAACTATATGCATCAAGAGATATGAAATTAAGCAACTACCTATACTAGCCTATGTTGATGTAGCAAGCGCTAAAGCATCTCACCATCCTCTACAAAGCACACAAGCATACATGCAAACACTACATAGCATTCAACACACCAAATAGACCACAATGTTTCTTGAGTGTTCCTACATACTTTAAAGTGTCCATTCTATCTAGGCTGCATCCTACGGTCAACCTATGGCTTTATACCAATTTGTGACACACGACTCCGAAAATGAACAAAGTGTGACACATATGTGTGCCTAGGATGTTCAACGTACATACTTGAGTTCATCACAAACAATATAAAGAAAATTACCACAACACAAGTTAATCAAATACTTTTATTACAATATTCAAATAATACTCAAATTACAAACTCTAATTGTCATTATTGAGCTACAACTACAGTGCAAATAATCTAGTTAAGCAACTAAGGAAACTAAGCAAACTGAGCATAGGGGAATGCATGGCTGCAAGCAACACCACAGGCAAGTCAATGGCACAACAAAGCCTAGTACACTGTGTTATCCTCAGGATACACTCAAACATCACCTGAAACTGTTGGTGGGGGAATTGCATAGGTGAGAATATGTCGTACTCAACAAGTGTAGTGAAATGATGACATGTAGCTTAAACAAGGAATGATAATTAATTATGCCTATTTGCTGAAAAGTACATTTAAAACATGTAAAAAAGCATCATAGTACATTTATGTGAAATAATCCCATCATATCCCAAAAATAACCAATTGTGAGTCCAATACCATCAATTACCATTATATCACATCCATCAGAAATTATTCTTCCAAAAGCCAAGTTCTTACCATCACCATTACCATGTTCAATTATCAAAACTCAAACCGTAACCAATACCAAAACCAAACCATCCCAATTCCCAAGTTCCCTCTAATTTTATAGGTCATCCAGGTGCACATAACCGGGAGCATGGCTATCATGATAGTTTTTAACACTTTGCAGAGGTTGTACCATTTTACCAACATGTTCGTGATTTCATCACATTCCAGTGACTAAGAACCTCCCTTATGCCGTCTCACACTTCCTTTGGTGTGTGGCTAAGAGATCAAAAAATAGCCTTTGGAAAGGATTACTAGCATGTACAGACCCACTAAGGTTTCACCAGAAGGCTTGAATCTCCATTCTTCCACCCACAGGCCCCCTCATGTGCCATGCAGTTCCCAGGGTTGCCCTTCTCAACTCACATTCCTTGCACCATCCAATGGTCCATACAATACCAGCAGCACACCTAATTATTCAGCTACGCCGCACCCATACTTGGCCTTGTGGTGGCACTATTGTCCTGGTTTATTCTTGCATGAACTAGTCCTTAGATCTAAGGCAAGCAAACAACCATAACATCTGACCCAATCCACTATCCATGCTTGCTTAGACCTCCCAATCCCATATTACCAATTAACCATATCCATCAATTCTCATTATTTACATGCTCATTAATTCATAGTTAAGGCATTTTGTTGTTTCCCATCTAAATTAATTAGAGTGAACCAAAAAGGTAAAAAGCCTTCCAAGCAACAAGGATGGTCATACAAGACTAGTAAACTCCTATCATGGCTTTCCCATCAATTGGACACAAGCATGCAATTTTTCAAATAAAACATTTAAAAACAGGATAAAAATTATCAAGGACACTTGCCTTGCTCTGAGATTGATTAAGGTCAAAAGCTTCCAAGTTCTGATGCTCGAGGTCCTTGACAGCACCGTCTAGAGCAACATCTTCTATTTCACGCAAAAGACATAACAAAACAAACATTGCAATCAATAAATGCACATATATTACTCATTATGATATGACATGCATGAATAACGCAATTATGAGGTAAAACTACTTAATGAGTTGCTATTAATGTGTACTAACTACCTACAACGGTCTTTAATGAATTTGAACTGGTTTCAAATTGATTTGAGTCAATTTCGATTCAATTCAAAAACTTCAGATTCAGGTAGTCAGACAAGTCCGTACTGGGGACTGAACTAGTCCGCCTTGCACTTGAAAGTCGACCGGACTAGTCTGCACTGGAATCGGAAAAGTCCGTTCGGCTAGGGTTTTGGCGAATTCCCAATTAGAGTATAGCTTGATTAATTATGGAACCATATTTTATGTAGAAAAGATGCATTTAGGATATTTGCCATGAATCCCAGGGTTCAAAGTCTGAGAATTGGGTGCAACACTTGGATCTTGACGCCTAGAGTTGATGGTGAAGAGTTGATGGAGAATTGACGATGATGTCGATGAGTTGACGAAGATCGACCTTGCTGGATCCTCCTCCTTCCTCCTAGCTGCGATGGACTCTATGTGAGGGCAGCTCCCATGAATTAGGTCTAGGGTTTTCTTCAAAAGTGGCAAGAGATGAAAAGTTAAGGTGGTGGGGTGTTTATATAGAGGTGGAGGTGGTAGGGTTTGAAGGATTTCTTGTTTAACGTGGTGGAGACCGGATAGGGGTCCCTTATGGGCTCCACAGGGGTTGGGCATGATGTTCTTGGGCCAAATTAAGGCAAATACCCAATACCATGTCGTGGAAGAATAGATTGAATCCGAGTCGAGCACAACGGACAAGTCCGCTGGGGGCGGACTAGTCCAATATGGGACAGAAAGTTGAACAGGCAAGTCTAGTGCGAGTTCGGACAAGTCTGAAAATGATCAAAAAGGAAACAGACATGTCCGGTCGGGTCCAGACAAGTCCGGAGGTGTTCTCAAAATTTCAAAAATCGGACCAAAGCAATGAATCACTGGACAACTCCAAACTTTTCCAGTTGCTAGGAATGGACTAGTCCATACTTTACAACGGACAAGTCCAGACCAAAACAAAAACTCAATCAGACTAATCCGCAGCAAGAGCGTATAAGTCCGGGGGACATCAAAGAGCAAAACCGAACTAGTATGGGGTCCAAACCAGACAAGTCCGCAACTATACAGATTTTTGAATGTTGTTTTAGTTCTAATTCAATTTAAATTTGTTCCTTTTTATGTTTCTTAATGTTAAACGTGTATAGGAATGTATGCAATGCATGATGGATGAAAATGAGGGTGTTACAAAAGTGTAGTGATTATTTACTCTAACCGAACCCTTAGCAATACGAGTTGAAGAATTATCAGCAAAAGTAACATTCTCTACATGTGACACAAAAGAGAGGGAGGAGAACCAATCTTTGTTACCTGAATCCACAATCCAAATGTTCTCTTTAAGCGTATAATCTACATAGAACCACAATACGTCGATGACTCAATATTGGGGTTAGTCAAAAGACATTTACGAATCCAGTACTGAGTCACACGACGTCCAGCAGGAATAACACGTGAAAGCTGAGATAAAACAGCAGGTTTAATAGCCAAAGTTTAAAGATTTTTGTACCCAACTACTGACCTATGAGATGTTAGATGTGTAGCACAAAAAACAGTAGGTTTGGGAGAAAACTTTGCATGTTTTTGACTCAGAACAGCAGGTTGCATGTTCCTGACATTCAGTTTAGCATGTGCAGCAAATTTTGCATGAGAGTTATGATATCTAGCTTGCATTCTTTCCTTTTTCTACTGTTTAGCTAGTCTATAACAAAAATCTATGACATGATCATCTCTACCACAGTAGTTACAATGAAATTTAATTTTGTGCTCATGTCTAGATGAGCCAACAATATGATTATTAGAAACTGAATGTGACAACACACCTGCAGATTTAAAAAACCACTTCTTTATGTTTAGGAACTGTTTGAATCAAACCACTTCCTAATGACTTTACAATTTTAGGTGGATGTGCCTTAGCATGAGCATGAGAATGAAAATCTAAACCAGTTTTATCATTGCAATACTTGGAAGAATTCAGCAGCAAGTTTAGATTTTTATTCCTATTATGAAACCGCTCTAGGGTTCTATTCATGTCATCAAGTTCTTTAGACAAGTCTATGCAATTTTCAAACGAAGTTTTTCCTTTTATTTTGCAATTAGAACAATATTTAACTTCACAAGAACGTAAAGCATTGTTCAAAAAGAAATCTCACTCATTGGGTCGTGTAGATTCATATCAAGATCATCACAAGTAGAACAATGCAAATCAGTTGTAGAACAGCAATCATCTTTCAAGTTTTTCTCACTAAGTGCAGTAAGCTTTTTGTTCTTTTCAATTTCAAGTTCAATCTTGTCAAGTGTGTAGATGTGTACACTTCTTGAAAAGGACAATTGTTCATATATAAGCTCACATGAGGAAGAAGAATCGTCACTAGGAATCAAAGATTTTAAACAATTAATTTCAGATTCTAGTGATTCAATTTTAACAGCATTGTCGGTAAGTTTTTTGTCCTTTTTCTTAACTATAACAGTGGCACGAGAAATACCATCACACATTTCTTCGCAAGTGGGACATACCTCTTCATCATCGCTATTGTGTTCTGTCTCCTCCATACTTGATCTTGAGTTGCCCGCCATGAAGCACATATTTGCCAAATTATCTTCATCTTCATCACTTCTGATGTCCATATCTCCTGAGCCATGTTCATGAAGTGGGGAGATAAAAATATTTACCAATTGGCGACCTGTAAAACCTTCTTCTTATTGTTATTGTTTACGGAGGAGGACTTGAACTTTGTTTGCTTCTCCTCACGGGAAGTAGGACCTGAAAGATTTGGTCAGTCTGTATGAAAGTGTCCTATCTTACCACATTCGAAACATCATTGAGATCAGGCACTTTCTCTCCTTCTAGTTCTCACATTTTGCAATGCTTTTGAGAACCGAGTAGAGAGAAGTGCTAGCTCCTCCTATGGAAACTCTTCAATCTGTTCAAGAGTTAGAGATGATAGCAAAGCAAGTGTACCATTTGATGAAGATTGGCTAGAGCTAGGTATGTCACGTTGTGAAACAAATGCAAGAGATTTGTTGGGGTTCTTAAATGATTTTATGTCAATTTCATGATTTTTCAACTTAGAATATAGTACATCTAATGTAAGTGTACTCATGATATTGGATTCATGAATTGTTGTAACTTTTATCTCTCAAATTGACATGTCTAATGCACTTAGTAATTGCCTAGCATTCTCAGCATCTGAAAAATTAACGTTAAAGCTACGCAAGTTGCTGAGAATTTTATTAAAGCGAGCAAATAAATCGTCGATGGACTCACCTGGTTGCATCTCAAAGCGCATATGTTCTTTCTTGAACATATCTTGCCTTACCTCCTTGATCATGTTGGATCCTTCGTGGTAGTCGCAAAGTTCCTTCCACATATCGTATGCTGATCGGAGGTGTGCAACACGATCGAAGTCGCTTTGAGTCAATCCTTGTACGATCAAGTTGTGAGCATTGTTATTGTTGTCGACATCTCTCATGTTCGCAGCTGTGACTTGATTGTTTGGCGGTAGGTCGTAAGGCTTGTACACCTTTTCCCATATTGCGAAGCCTTGTGCCTGGATGAAAGCCTTCATACGTGCCTTCCAAACCTGCAAATCAATGCCTCTGAATACACAAGGTTTTGCGGAGTATTTCTCCATGATGATTAGTAAAAACATAGGAAAATCAAAAATATTAGAGCACTGTTGCTCTGATACAAATTGTAAGATCAAAGAGCACGTGAAAAGCTACCAATGGAAGGATGAATGGTAGATTAAAACTTTTTTAGCGGAAGCAACAAAAACCCCTCGACAGAAAATCAATCTGTTAAGAAGTGTTCAACCATGACAAAAGTAGTAGATATTATAGAGAATCAAGTCACAAAAACACTACAACAAGAATCACAAAAAACTGTCGAGAAAAACTCAAGTTATGATCGAAAGATCGATCAAAGGTCAATCTGTTCTACCCCAGTAAAAACCGATCTGCAAGACTGGAAAGAAACTCGTGTAGATCAGAAACCACAAATACAATGATAGTGAAATTTTCACAGATGATAGATAATCCAGTTGTGAAGACAACCCAAAAAGAATCACGTCAATTGGATCTGTAAAACTCGAGTTATGATAAAACACCGAAGTAACATAATGCTGCAGAAACTCGACGAGAAAACTTGTCGGAAACAAGTCGGACGAACAAGGCATAAAAGCTCCTCTAGACTACGAATTTTATTGATCAAAACACAATAGGAACAGCACAAAGTCGTCTCACCAGGAACTCTGGCATCCCTTGCTCATATAACCAGCCCTAAGTCCATCCCAATCCTAACTAGGACTCTAATCCTACTCAGTTTCAACCGAAGCTTTCGATAACTGTTGAAGGCTCTTCCATACGCAGATAGAAGCAATCTTAAGACTTACAAACAACTTAAGAACTTATCAAATGATTCCTAAAACAACTCAACATTGTGACCCACACAAAATCTAACCAAAACAAACTCAAAACTTTCCATATCTGAGCCACAACCGACTCAGCCGCAGCCTGAGTCCATAATCTAGCCAGTTGTACCTTTTTGACCAATTCTTTACATCCACTTCTCTTCATCATGCCTTGGAACAATGTTGCCACATCCATGCACCCTTGCACACGTGCAAACACTTTCCAAAAACATCCACGATACCTTCAAATGCATTGTTCTTGACCCAAACATGCTGCATGACCTCTCGATCAACTCGACCACAATTCCTCCCAAACTTGGTTGTTTAACCTCATCTTTTCCCTAAGACTAGTTCAATGGATCCTGTCACCAGCCATGTCTTAACCTCAAGCAACACCTGCACATGAATACAAAACCATCCTTTGCGAGCCCAAGTCCTCGACTTGACTCTCGTTATTCCAAAAAAACCCAACACCTTATGTGAGCACCTCACATAAGTATGTTGCAAATCATATAAAAACATTAACCACCATAAACAACAATAACACTTCAAAAACTTTGTAAAAGAATACTAAGCAATCATCCCATAAGTATAAAGCATGTTTGAAATTTTGCAAGCTAAAAGCAGAACCATTGCCATCTTGCACCAGACCTTGCCAAAGCTAATCGGACCTTGTGCCGGACCAAGCCAAAGTTTGTCGGACCTCACATCAGACCTTGTTGTAGCTACTCAAAACATGCCGGACCTATCGTCATACCTTGTCAGAGGTACCCAAAACATGTGGGACCTATCGTCGGACCTTCTCGCAGCGTCCCAAAACATGTCGCACCTTGTCGGAGCTCGGACCTAGAGTCGGACCTTGTTGAAAAGGGTGTTTTGGTACTATTCAAAACTTTTATCATAAAAGCCAATGTATTCAGCACACATAGGTCTCTCAACGCACCTTCCCCAGGCACATGATGCGGCGCATGCCTACTGTCAGGTACCACTACGCCCAATGGCATCGCAGTGAAGACGTTGTAGGCCTACCCCACTCTGCCAATTGGGTAGCTTACGACAACAGGGACAGATGGACGGGACATTCCCTGCCATTATCAATGACTACGCATGGGCCACTGGCGTCCAAGGTAGCAAGACCATGGTCAGGGGAAGCTTATGCGAGAAGCCTTATATCTTTTAGGGTAAGATCGCCCCGGGGCCACCTGTTAGGCCCCGGACCCTACTTGTAAGGCGTTTGGACATGTCTATAAAAGGACCGGATGACCACCGTTAAAAAAGATTCAATCCCAAGCTAACACATACGCACGCTAGAGACGCATTCACACCAACAATACAACCTCGCTGTGGAGTAGGGTATTACGCTCTGGCGGCCCGAACAACGTAAAAACCACCGTCTCTCCATCTCTCATACGCACGATCTTCATTGAGGACTAAGCCCTGCCGATCAAGAACCTCCACGGACTACTCTCATAGCAGGTCCAGAGGAAGTGTTGCGAGAACACTTCGATAGATGC
Source organism: Tuctoria greenei (assembly GCA_036927565.1). Taxonomy (NCBI): domain Eukaryota; kingdom Viridiplantae; phylum Streptophyta; class Magnoliopsida; order Poales; family Poaceae; genus Tuctoria; species Tuctoria greenei. Next base: position 157,685,410 of record JAYESD010000004.1, on the reverse strand, counting down.
AAATGGTGTGAGATATAAGTACCTCAAATGGGGGTCCTCCCCTAAGCTTGCTCTTCTCAACCTCCGTGATAAGGGTTGAACCGTTAATGACAGAAATAGGCCGTGAGGTCGGCCTGTTGTTGTTGCAGCGTGGTGTGTTGACGTTGTTGAACTGCATGTCAATTTGTTGCTGCCAGTCGTGAGGTATGACTCTCATATTCGTGTTTGTCTTTGTGACTTTGCTGTTAATAAAGATGTTATCTTTAGTCTTCCATTGTTCATATACTTGGATGAAGTGTTTCGTGTTTGATTGTGGATTCCATATATGTGGTAGGAGTAGTATTTATGATTATGCTACACCATTCTCATTATATCATCGTAAACACTACAAACCCCCACTATAGTCTAATTATCTATGACATGATTATGTTAATATGAATCATTTATGCTATGTATTAACATTTGTTCAACGATGATTTAGTTCATTTCCTCAGGATGGCTTGTGCCTACGCTCCTAAGTTAATTACTTAGTATGCTAGCATGGTGCTAGGATAAATAAGTAGCATTGAATGTCTCGTATAGCCACAATTTGAAGAGGTAGGCAGTAGGTGGTGAGATTCCTATCTGTCCTTTGTAATCCGCCATGTTCAGCTATGCCACATGCTCTTGTCTGGAGTCATCCTAGTATTGCTAGGGGTAAACCCGTGCCCAGTGTGTTAATCCATTTAGCATGAGAATTCATAATTAATATGATCATTTGTAACTAACTTAGGCTATGTATATGTACATTAGAAGCATAGTAGGAGTATCTACCTAACCCTTAGCCTAGTCCCTCTTTACCTCATTCACCCCCTTAGGATAGAATGCTCCTGTGTGTCTCACACTACCTCCAAATATCATTTATCTATCCTTGCTGGAACCCTACCTAGACCATCCTAGCCTCTCCACTTGATGATTGCTTTACTTCCATCTGCCTTCCTTTGGGAGAATATAAATGACACCCTTTGGTAATACTCCTACAGGGGGAAATCCTGCATCAATAGATTCCGTGGGCTTGTGGATTTACATGTGTAATCTATAATCTATTAACAAGCATTTCTAGCCCCCCCTGCTAGGGATGAATTGATAGTAGTGCGTAGGAAATGTCAACACTTCTTCCGCCACACCTTCTGATGAAAACATCTCTCCTTTGCATACAATACAAGGACTGATCACAAGAGCACGTGTGCGACAGTTGGATCGCAAGGTATGTTCTAACCTTGTCAATTGTGTTTTTCAGAACTTACGCTTGTTTCCATGCATGTTTTATTGATTAGGAAGAATGAAGAGGACCATCAAGGGCTTGGAGAAGTCCAAGGAGTCAATGAGGAGGATATAGGATGTACACACCAAGGAGCAGTCCAAGCCCAACTCGACTTCGACTCCACCTCGGGGTCAAGGAGCTGACTTCACCAAAATTGACGTCTTGGACTCATACGGAGTCGGATTTGGACGTTCTATATATAGTTGGAACCAGGATTTTGTAAAGCATCCAGTGGAACCGGCCCCACCTCAAAATATCGCCTTAGTTGATGGGAATCGGCAAAACAAGTGGGCATCTAGAATCTGTCTGTGTGTTGCGTCACCGTCCTTTGGGCTCTTGGCCCGTGTATCATGTGGGATCCCATTAGGGTTGTGTTGAGGGGTCTTGCACGCATGTAACTCCTATTTATACAGCAGCCCTAATCACATTAGGGTTGGGTTTTGCTTAGATACAATCTGTCATTGAACAGTGTCACCGTTCATCGGTTGTGAGACCCCACTTCTTGATCAACCAAGTTATGATTGCAACTTCTCTGTTCTTGTCTGTGTTCTTGATTGCGTTTGCAGGGATAAGCCTTCATGGCACGACCATTCGTGTGACACGGGTGATAACCAACAGAGCAGTGGTGTTGTGATCGTGGTATTCCGTTCACTCGAAGCCTTAGATCATCAACATCCAGATCTCCACCCAATCAAGTTTACCATACCTCTCGGAAGATCGGGACTCATCCTCATATCAAGTGGTATCAGATATCAGGCTGACCGTGAGGTGTACTCGTGCGCCCTTTAGATTCAGTTTGTTTCAGTCCTATACTCAAAAAGCCACAATTTTTTTTAATGTCCATGACCTACAACCCTCGCTCAGCCTTTTGCACAATTTAATTTCCGAATCCGTAGTTCTCAATTCATGTCCTAGGTTGAGTCTGGTTGCTGGTTTAGATTTGTTTTGGTTCATTTTTGTTTCTTCTATCTGCTGTCATCTACAAAAAAAACCAATCTACAAAAAAAATCCCATCCACTGATTTATTTCTGTTTCAGTTTTCACCACCACCAAAACCTAATTTGGGGTATCCTCCTTAAAATGGGCATCACTTTTCGCTCGCAACTCCGATTGAGGTGCATTTATTTCCAGGAAAGGTCTCAAAAAATCCACATACGATACACCAGCTATGCCGGTCATGGCGATTTCAAAAAAAAAATCAGGAAGGCCATCGTTTCGAACTCCGAAGTCCCAACACCATTTTTTCCAAATGCTCCTGAGTTTGTACCAATCACATCTTTCATTGTTTGAGCTAATACTTGGTGATGTTTTTATTCTTGTGCCTGGTTGAGAAAAAATATCAAAAAAATAAATGAAAAAAAAAAGGATTTTGATTTCTACTAGTGCTAAAAGACAAAAACGGGAGGCTCAAGGGGTTCTCTACTTGTGCTATTTTCTGTGTTAATGCTGAATACTTGCTGATATTGTCCTTGTTGTCCATCATCATTCATCCTTGTTCCTTGCTTTTTGCCACAACTATTCTAAGACATTTTTAGGCCAGCAACTATGTAAAATTCTTTGGACACTTTTTCAGTATTGCTATCTGTTACTAACTTGTGTGCCACATACATATACTGCATTTGAGCCTTCCCAAGCTCCACCTTCTCTGAAGCAGAACATGTAACCTCTGCAATCACACCCACTATCTGCTTGCTTTCACACCGGTCACCGTTGGCCACTTGCAGTGCTGGTAAGAAACTTGTAAGAGCGGTGTAAGACGCATCTTACTGATCGATTTTTCCACTTCCACTCCAGAGAGGGTAGTTATAGGGTTATTCACGATCCTTTTGTCTAAGTCTCTGTTTTGTACTAACAATGAAAGGAAAGAAGCCTATGGATAAGACCTCTGGTTCTACGCCTCCGGACGATGATGAGTGCTTGTCCCATATGGAACTAAGGGACATGATGCGGGTGATGACTGAAGCCTTCAACAACTACAAGACCACTATAGAAGTGCTGCTGGTCTGACCACATGGATGGACGAGATGGAGACTCGTCATATCCAACAAGATACACCCTCTATCATCCTTGATTTTGACGCAAATGCTTAGTACGACACAGAGGATGACTTCAATAACGATGAGGTTGATGCACAACAGCGTCGTCGCCCTCGACAAAATCGTCAAGGTATGGGAGGTGGACCTCATCCTAATGCTCCTGAACAAGATAATGTTCCTTATGCTAAGATTAAGTTTTCTATTCTACTATTTTGTGGATCTTATGATGCTGAGACTTACTTGGATTGGGAGATGACAATAGAACAAAAATTTAGCTCTCATCTTGCTCCCAAGCGACATAGAGTTAGACAAGCCACTAGTGAGTTTAAAGATTTTGCTATCATTTGGTGGAATGAACTTGTCAATACACGTAATGCGCCACAGACATGGGCTGCGTTAAAAGAAGAGATGCACGCTAGGTTAGTTCCTTCTTGAAATAGACGTGATCTTCTTAAGAAATTGCAATGCTTTGATCAGGATAACATGACTGTCCAAGAGTACTACCAAGATTTGCAGAAAGGTATGCTTCGTTGTGGGGTAGTTGAGGATCAGGAAGACCAAATTGTTAGGCTTTATGGGGGCTTGCTGCGTGAGATCTAGGACATAGTTGACTACAAGGAATATCATTCTATTCATCGCTTATTTTAACTTGCTACGTTAGCAGAAAAAGAAGTGCAGGGTCGCCAACAGCAGCGGTGGAACAACACCTTCACGCCATGATAGCTTCCAATGCCATCAAAGCAGTGCCCTCCTCAAGCGTACGTGCTTCTACACCTCCCTCCACCAGTATTGTTCGCAGCACCGCACCTTATACATCACGGGGACAAGATAACAACATGTCCCAAATGTCTCCAGGTGTTGTAGCAAGGGCTATTGCACCCAACACTTCCACTAGTCGCACCTCAGACATCACGTGCCACCGCTGCTAGGGACTTGGCCATATGCAACGAGATTGCCCCAGCAAAAGGGCAATCATTGCCACTGTTGATGGTAGATATGTTAGTGCTTCTGATATTGAAGATGAAAATATTATTGCAGCTAACATTGCATGTTCTGAAGACGGTGCTGAGGAGGTTCTTGGTACATCTGCGACGAACAACTATAGGACTTTGATTGTACAGCGAGCTTTGAGTGCTACAGTTGGAGAGGATGACAACCGCCAATGTCACAACCTTTTCAACATGTTTCTCGTCGTCGAGGACTGCCGTGTACATACCATCATTGATGGTGGTAGCTGCAACAATTTGGTGAATGTTGAGGTGGTCAAGAAGCTTGGCTTGACCACAAGGGGGCATCCCCACCCTTATCACATTCAATGGTTTCACAACAATGGTAAGGTAAAGGTAACACAAACAGCAAGGACATTTTTCCATTGGTTCTTATCATGATTTTGTTGATTTTGATGTGGTACCTATGGATGCTTGGTCTCTTTTGTTGAGACGTCCTTGGGAGTTTGATATTGATGCTATTCACCATGGTTGATCTAATAAGTATACTCTCATGCATAAGGGCAAGAAAATCCTGTTTTGCTTGCAACTAAATCTGATCTTGATGACTTATATGCCTCTAATGGAACTTGCTATGCTTTAGTGTGCAAACATGCTTTATATTCCATTGAGGATACGTCTGTTTCTTTAACACCTGTTGTTGCTAACCTTTTGCAGGAATATATAGATGTTTTCCATCAGAGGTACCCCCTGGATTACCACATGTGTGAGGCATTGAGCATAAGATTGATTTGATTCCAGGGGCGAGCTTGCCAAACCGTGCCGCCTATAGGACAAACCCCGATGAGACTAAGGAAATTCAGCGACAAGTCCAAGATCTTCTGGACCGCGGATACATTCGTGAGAGCCTTAGTCCTTGGACTTTTCCTGTTCTTTTGGTTCCTAAGAAAGATGGCACTTGGTGCATGTGTGTTGATTGTAGAGCCATGAATAACATTACCATTCGGTATCGCTGTCTTATTCCTAGATTGGATGACATGCTTGATGAGTTGAGTGGTTCTGTTATTTTCTCCAAGATTGATTTGCGAAGTGGGTATCACCAGATTCGTATGGCTTTAGGTGATGAATGGAAAACTGCCTTTGAAACTAAATTTGGACTTTATGAATGGTTAGTCATGCCATTTGATTTAACTAATGCTCCCAACACTTTCATGAGATTAATGAACGAGGTTTTATGTGCTTTCATTGGTAAATTTGTGGTGGTTTACTTTGATGATATCCTTATTTACAGCAAGTCATATGATGAGCCTTGAACATTTGCGTGTTGTTTTTAATGTCTTGCGCGATGCACGTTTATTTGGTAACCTTGCGAAGTGCAACTTTTTCACCCATCGTGTGTCTTTTAATGGTTATGTTGTTACTTCGCAGGTCATTGAGGTGGACGATGAAAAGATCGTTGCCATGAGGAGCTGGCCACTTCTGACTACGGTCACACAGGTTCAGAGTTTTCTTGGTCTCACAGGTTTCTACTGGCGTTTCGTACGGGATTTCATCACCATTGCGGCACCTTTTCACGAGTTGACAAAGCATGGAGTGTCGTTTTGATGGGGACCAGCACAACAACAATCTTTTGAAGCTCTCAAGTCGAAGCTCACGCAAGCACCGTCGCTGCAACTTCCTGACTTTGAGAAGGCCTTCGAGCTTGAATGTGATGCGAGCGGCATTGGCATTGGAGGAGTGCTCATTCAAGGAGGTAAACCTGTTTCTTTATTTAGTGAAATATTGCATGGATCTTTGCTTAATTATTATACATATGACAAAGAACTTTATGCTTTAGTGTGTGTCTTGCAAACTTGGCAACATTACCTCTGGTCTAAGGAGTTTGTCATACATTCAGATAATGTGTCTTTAAGGTATCTTAAAGGACAAGCTAATATAAACAAACGTCATGCTAAATGGATTGAGTTCATAGAGTTATTTCCTAACATCATTAAACATACGATAGGGAAAGACAATGTGTTTGCCGATGCTTTATCTATACGTTATACCATGCTGTCCCATCTTTCTAATAAAATCTTTGGTTTGGAAACCATAAAGAGATTATATGCTAGTGACTTGGACTTCAAATATGCCTTTGACAATTGCTGCGTGAAGGCCTTCTCTACCGTGCTAACAAGTTATGTGTTCCAACAAGCTCCATTCGTCTTTTGTTGTTGCAGGAAGCGAATGCAGATGGTCTGATGGGACATTTTGGTGTTAAAAAGACAGATGATGTGCTGGCCGCTCACTTCTTTTGGCCACGAATGAGGCGTGATGTGGAGCACTACGTTTCACGTTGCACGACATGCAACAAAGCTAAGTCTAGACTTAACCCACATGGCCTTTATATGCCTCTTCCTGTTCTTAGTGCGTCTTGGGAGGATATTTCTATAGACTTTGTTTTTGGATTGCCTGGAACAAAGAGGGGGGGATAGTGTCTTCGTGGTTGTTGATCGTTTCTCTAAAATGGCACAATTTTTTACCCTGCCACGAGACCGATAATGCTTCATATGTTGCTGATTTGTTCTTTAATGAGGTTGTGCGTTTGCATGGTGTTCCCAACACTATTGTTTCTGATAGGGATGCTAGGTTTTTGAGCCATTTTTGGAGAACTTTATGGTATAAATTGGGAACAAAGTCGATGTTTTCTACTACTTGTCATCCACAAACTGATGGGCAAATGGAGGTAGTTAATCGTACTTTATCTACTATGTTGTGGGCTGTTTTGAAACATAATTTGAGGATGTTGGAGGAGTGTTTGCCACATATTGAGTTTGCTTATAACAGGCCTATTCACTCCACAACAAAGTTAAGTCCCTTTATGATAGTCTATGGTTTTAATCCTCATGCTCCAATTGATCTGCTACCTTTACCACATACTAAAATTGAGAACTTAGATGCTACACAACATTGTAAATTAAGTTGCATGAAACTACTAAGTTACAAATTGAAAAAATGAATGAAAAGTATCGCACTGTGTCAAAGTGTTAATGTGACACTTCCCCAGGATCTGCTAAGGAACAGCCCGTGGAGGTTCTTGTTCGGCGAGGCTTAGGCCTCAATCAAGTGTACAAGCGTGTGAGAGAGTATGACACAGTGGTTTTTACGTGGTTCGAGCCGCAAGGAGCATAACACCCTACTCCACGGTGGATTATATTGCTAGTGAGTGTGTATGCGAGTGAGTATCGGGGATTTGATGTTCGTCCTTTGTAATGTGGCCGTCCGGGTCTTTTATACCTAAGGCCGGATGCCTTACAAGTGGGGTCCGGGACCTGACAGGTTGTCCCAGGGCGATCTTATCCTAAAGATCTAAGGCTTCTCGCATAAGCTTGCTCTGACCGTGGCTTTGAAGACTTACTGTCTTGCCTCTTGAGTCGTCAGTAGCCATGCGTCGCTGTTGACAATGGCAAGGGATGTCCTGCCCAATTGTCTATGTCATCGTAAGCTACCCACTTGGTGGGGTGGGATAGGCCTGCGGCGGCTTCACTGCGACACGATTGGTCGTAGCGGTACCTGACATTAGGCGTGCACCGCGCCATGCGTCTGGGGAAGCCGCGTATCTTCAAATCTTTACTGGGACAAGGCGCACCACCCTCTTAACTCCCGCGACCCTCTGTCTAGGGCAAGTGGCTGGACTACGTCACAGCTCGGGAGCTCATCTCTGTGGAGGAGGTTAGGTCTCATCTTGCGGACCACGTGGCAGCTTGGTAGCCCACCTCCATGGAGGGGATTGGTTCCCATCTTGTGGACCACGTGATAGCTCGGGAGCACATCTCCGCGGAGGAGGTTGGGTCCCGTCTTGCGGGACATGCGGCAGCGCTGGAGCCCGCCTATACAGGAGGTGACTCCTCTGATGTCTCGGACCACGTGGCAGCTCTGGAGCCCTATCTCACGGTGGAGAGGGATCTTGCCCGACTAGACACGTGGTTGTTTGGAAGTTGGTCTCCTAGGGGGAGTTGAACTCTTCTTCGGGGTCTCTTGCAGGTACCCCAGACCCTGTATCTAAGACTGATGGGCCCAGGTCTTCTGAACACATGGCGCCCTCAGACCCTACCTCTGCGGTAGGAAAGGTACCTAGGTGGCTCTAGCTTATGCGCGAGGGTACCCGGTATGTCAGGTACCAACAGTGGCTCCTGTGTCCACCTTGGGGGGAGGCGACGAGCCCGACGATGGAGCCTTATTCTGCTTTCTCGTGGGACCTTTTAATTTTGTCTTGATCAGTTGAAGCAGTGCGCGCCTCCACTGTTGTGACCATGCGTACCTCTCTAGTTGAGGGGTTGTGGCAACGGGATCTTTGCTTGCCACTACATTATCGCGACGGTACCCAACGTGCCTGCTATGCTTCTGCTGCTTTCACTTCTATCTTTATGGGAAGCGTCGGTTTGCCATCTGAGGCGTAGAACTCCTAGGCTTGTTTTTCTTATGGGGGACCTGGCCCGCTTGTCATGGACGCCATGGCATGAGCCGTTGATTCTAAGCCTGCCCAAATTTGTACGGTGTGCCCAAACACCACTATGATGCTTTAAACGGTACCTTTATGGGCAATGGTGGTTCCTTCCTTACACACGCCCCAAGCATTCGAGCCTTCGACTTCCTCTTTAAGCGTTAATTTACCCTTGAGGTTCTCGACCCCTACTCCAAAGGACTCAGTCCTTCCTCCTTCCCGGATGGAGGATGTCTCACCCGTGAGGCGACTTTTTGGCTGGGAGGACGAGAAGTGATGGGATCTAATCCGCCCCGGCTCCTTGCCATTAGAGTTGGGGGAGAAGGTGATTGTCTTCTTCCATGCGTATGCATACTCCAGGTTCGTCCTTCCTGTTTCCTCCTTCCTAGTGACACTTCTGGAAGTCCTTGAGCTCCAGCTTCATCACTTGTCGCCAAACTCTTCGGTGGTGGCGGCGGTGTTCTCGCATTTCTATGAGATATTCGTCGGGTGTATCCCAGCATGCCGATGTTCCGACAGTTCTTCATGCTGAGGCAGACCGGGAAGAAGAACAAGGCGTAATTCCTTGGCACCTACTACTTCCAGCGTCGTGCGAAGAAAACCTCTAAGTACATTACTCCACTCTCCTCGACGAAATGGCCAAGCTGGAGGAGCGACTGGGTGATCGTGCACACCGACGCCCACGATCACATGGTCCTACGCCCACGATCACAAGGTCATGATCCCTCAGCAACCTGGTGCCACCCTGAAGCCCGAAGTAGAGCCATGCAAAATGGCAACGATGATAGAGGGAGGCCAGGCATCGATGAATGAAGTCCGCCATCATCGCCAGCTCTGACAGGCTGTGGTCCACCAAGAATCGGATCCTCTCCATCACGGGAGCATACGCTAGCTCTAGCTCCCGATGTTCCTCCCAGGTCGTCTTCCTAACTGATCGATGAATCGAAGAGGGTGGTGTCGTGCGATGCGGCACCAAACAGCACATACGAAAAGAATACGACAAAATACAAAGTTTTATTTATATAAACTGTGGAAGTCTTTTATAATACTTAATGTAATGCAGAAGATAATACTCATAGCTAAACTATCAGCCTAGCTATGCAAAAGTACAGCCGTCCAGCCAGCGGACGCTGCACACAAGCAACACACAAATATACGGCGGCGTGTAGGGCTCCCACTCGGCGATATACCCCGACGGTGGTATCGCTTCATCCTCGGGCCCTTCCTCATACGTCTCACCTGCAAACAACTTAATATAGCAACCGTGAGCACGAAGGCTCCGCAAGACTTAACCGTCTCACCTATACATGGAACTCTACATGCAGGGATACTTGACATAGGCATAGATATTGCAGTAAAGGACTCACCTACCTGTTGTTCCTTAATTTTCAAGTTATGAACAGAAGCTTACAAGTTTAATTAAAGTAACTTTTGTGAGCATATTTGACAGCAATCAAAGTTTAAAAACAATCATAATTCAATACATGATATTCTCCTGGCTTCTTCAGTATTTACTACGTCACAACGCAGTGAACAAGCAGTACTCAAATAAATGCAAGGGACGGTGATTGCAATCAGGACACACCCAGATAACATGTCACATACACCCATTTCAAAAGTGGATCAAATCACACTTTAATACTATGATGTATGCAGCAACCTTTCAAAGGAAAACCCAAATGTCGAACCGGTCCTTCCGTAACTAGCAGGAGGTCCCCGCGCGCAGCATCTTCTATGCCCACCAGCAGATTTACACCTTGCTACCCTCAGCCCACACCTATAAAATTGTAGGATAAGCCTCGACACCTAGGTTAACCAATTACATCGGTTTCCTGATTTCTAGATAGCCTATATGCATCTGGTACAGTTCAAACTTGTCCAGCAGGGCCGCACACGGATCGGTCCTCAATCGACAAAAGCAGGGCTACGCACGTGAGACCACGTCTCGCTGCATCATACCCGCTGCTCGGTCTCAATTTCATATTCACAAACCATTCCTTGATCCAGTTCCTCCCATGTGATAAAATCCTATCTCGCGAGTAGATTCCAACTACTCGACTTCTACCGGATTCCTATGAACATAAGCATGGCATTTTTACTAGTCGGGTTGTAGACCTACCCAATACTCCATCTGATTTGTGGGTCATGCAAGTTGAGTAACAAGCACCTTAGCCTTAATGCACAACAATCATCCTTGACTTAAGTGATACAAATAGAAACTTTGAAATAGCACTTAAATGCAACCGGGGCTTGCCTGGTTGTGTGTCAGAAGGCAAGTTAGATTCTGGGAGATGCTGTCCAAGGCCTCCAGGTCCTCCTCGATCTCGGTCACTATATGATATGCAATATATAAAGTACATGAGTGATATTGAAACTATATACAAGTTCTTACAAATAGTGATCAGTATAGAAAATGATTTTAATTGGCTTTGGTATTTTTACATTGAACACTAGGTTCCATGAGGAAGATCTGGACCTAAAATTGAAGATGTTCAAGGGAGCTTGTTGTCTCTAAAATTCCAACAAGTCAAAGCCTTCTCTGAATTTTGGTTGTAATTCTTGAGCTTTGTCATGGACAACAGAGGATGATCTTGGTAGAGGAGGTTCTCCTGGTTCTACAAAAATTAGTTTGCCATATTTCCGAGCTTTCTACAGGGAGAAACTTATTTTACAAGTTTGGGGAAAATGGTTAAAATGTTTCTTGACATTTTCAATTTTTCAATTGACATAGTTGATTTGAACACTGTTTGGTCCATTAAATGAAATGCAATGAACTTGAAATTTTTACTGGAGATCAAGTGTATATTTAAGAGTATGCTTACAAAATTGGGAATTTTCCAATGAACAGAACATGAGTAATTAATTTCCCAAGCAGTTAGCCCTAAGGAATAAATTATGAAACTTCTGAGACTTTCATGTCCCACAAATTGCAGCACTGCAAACTAGGGATCAATATGAGACTACCCGAATTTATTTGGAATTTTTTGAGAAATTGATTTTCAAGGTTTGCCAAAATTCTGGAATTAATTTCCAAAAGTAAAGTTTGAATAATTCAGCTGGCCCCACTTCGTTTAAATGGGCCAATCATATCTGGGCCACACCGGGGGCCACGGATTTAAACGCGCAGCTGCACCGGATCTGAAAGCCACAGCCGATCCCGGGGCGTTTACACAGCGGCTGACATGCGGGGCTCGCCCTCTTTCTTCAACCTCGCGACGCGAGGCGGCGCCAGGGAAACCGCACTGGTGCTCTCCAGCGAGCTCGTTGACCTGCCTTCCCTGGCCTTCCTTCACCTCGAATCTCACCGCCTAAGCATTATTCGAGGCGCTGAGCATGAAGGAGAGGTCGCCAAACGCTAGCAATGCCCGGAACACCGTGCGCAACGGCGGCGGCAGAGCTAGGGTTTCGGCGATGGTCGGAATCGCTTGGAAATGGTGCAAGCAACTCGGGAAAAGGTGAGGAATGTTCCTAGGAGTATGAGGATGATTATTTGGAGGTCCAAGCGGGGTGGAATAGTCGGCAAAGTTGCCTTCAACGGTGAACAAACGGGCTTTTCCATGGCGGCGGGGAAAACTCGAATAGCTCGTCCTTCACTCGATTATTTCCCTTGATTCTTGGCAGAGGGGTGCACTAGGAGATGTTGAGCATACTACCTCTATGGATTAAGGTCTGGTTCTACCTAGAAACAGAATCGATGTGGAGACCTAGTTTCAAGGTTATGATCATGTTGTCGGGGAAACTGGAAATACAAAGTCGATAAAGGACGAAACGATGAATGGTTTTCACAGTAGTCTAACATGGGTGTAGGAGCACCTTTTTGTATTTGAAGGTGAAGCGTGAAACAGCCTAGAACCTCGGCTCCACGGTGATGCAGAGGGGGTCCGACGGCGACTTCACAACGACGTCCGCGAACTTCAAAATATGGGCAAGACAATATGCAAAATGATAAGCCAAATGGTGGAGATGATACAGCAACGTCTTGGCACCATCTTTGCTGTTTGCCTCGAAGAGAAAAGAGGCAAGACCAAGGTGCTCACCAGGGAGGAAAGGGAGGTGGCGGTGCTCTCTTTCACGGGAGGGAAGAAAATGAGCGCGCTACTGTCCTCGTCGATGGCGTGAGGAAAGGGACCATAGGAGGGATAAGAGGCACGCCGGGATGCGCTCAAGCTGGCAAGCAGCTCGCTGGCGAGTGCATGCAGTGCGGTGTCGAGTGGAGCAAGAACGGAAAAACAGCGTGCAGAGCACTACCGTAGAAGTCCCACTGACCAGTGGGTCCTACAACCCCCTTAAGCCTATCTTCTCTGCTCCTTTAATTCTTCCACCAATATTGATCGAAAAATTCTAGATTTCTGTGGAGAGGCAAATTCCAATGTGTAAATTCAATTTCTGGAATTGGCTTTCAAATTTGGACCAGTTTCATGTGAAATTCAAATTCAAATTTGAATTTGAATCGAATTCAATGTACCAATTGAATTAAATAGTAATAGTGCTCCAAATCTTATGAAAATTTTCAGGGGTGCTATTTGAAATATTTGGAAGCTAATGGTGAACTCATATTTTTATTTTGGAAAAGTTTGAACAGTAGCATAGTTTGAGTTTTTTTGAATTCCCTCAGTTGAAGTTTAAATTGGTTTGATTTCTCAGTTTCGAATTTGATTTCTTTTTCCCATTCAAATTTTAATTTCTCCTATATGATCTCAGTACTTTGAATTTAGGGCTTTTACAGCTGTTATGACACCCTTACCGCCGGGGGTAGTGCCCCAGATCGCTTCGAAGTCAGCCTAGGAGGCTACAACTGTTCCAACGGAGCAGATAGCCAAGCCGGCGTAGGAGAGCCCTGCTCCGGCACCCGTACTTCACGCGGGAAGTGAGGCTTCATGATCTGCATCTCCGGCTGTCGTGCCGGGGGCACCATCGACCGTGATGCCAGAGGTTATGTCGGAGCCAGCTCAGGGGGTTCAGGGCTTCGCCTCCGCTGCTTCTGATCCGGACGGTGGCTCCGTGGGCGATAGTGACGCTGCCGCCTCGGGCTGCACCGTCACTCCTACTCAGCCTCCGGGGACATGGTCTCCGGTACTGGTGGCCTCGCCATCGCCGCTTCAGGAGGAAGAGGTCCCCGAGAAGATTGTCGGGTGACCCTACAAAATTTCGGCGCAGCCAGAGCGCCTCTCCGAGATCATGGACTCGGCGCACTCGAGCATCCTCCAGGTCCCCAAGATGATTGTCGAGCACAGGGGGCTCTCAACGCGGAATGGGAGAAGTTGTGTGCTGAGGGCGAGTGCCTCCAAGTCTGGGATGACCTTCCGAGGTCAAGGATCACCGAGACGAAGGTGAAGTACCCGAAGGAGAGTAAGGAGCTAGAGCTAAGGCACCGCTTGGTGAAGGCCCTGGACGCCATGTCCCAGAAGATCCTTGCCGATGCCAAGGTGGCCAACGATACAGTCGACGCCCGTCTGCACGCCCTTGAGGTCGGTCGAGAGGCCCTGAATCGCCGCGAAACTGCTATTGCTGAGCAGGAGGCTGCTGTCGTCGAGCAAGAGGTGGCGGCCTAGGCGATGATGGCTCGGTTTGAGGCATATCGGGACAGGCTGTAGTCCCTCCTTGAAGATCTCGAGCTCTCGGAGAGGGACTTGGCACGGTATCGGGCATAGCACACAGCTGAGCGTCAGGAACTTCTCCTGCACAATCTCGAAGTCCAAGCCCGGGAGTGCACGGTGGAGCGCTGCATCTGAGAGCTCGATCTGTAGGAGCGTCAGGTGAGGTACCTTCAAAAACTGATTCAAGGGCACGAGGAGGCGGCAGAGGTCAAAAATGTAGCAAAACATTTTGTTGCGCAATTTGCCATGGACTGAGGCTGGCAGCCCGACATTGTATCCGAGGTTCGCCCCTTTGTAAATATTCCTTAATGAATCTAAATTTGTGTTTAACTTCTTGGCTCATCTTTGCACTTCTTAACTATTGTTCTCAGTCCTTAGCTGCGTAAGGGTTTGCAGAACCTTTGTCGAGCTCGTTAGTTTGTGAGGACCAATGATTGCACAATTGATATGGCCAAAGTGTTGTCCATTGTCTTCATGCTTATGGGACCCCCTTAGAGGCCCCTTGGTAGATGTGGTTAGTTGGCTGGGCACATCTACCACTTGATCGCAGTATGTCTTTGATGGGCCCTCAGCGAAGTAGGGGAGTTGGAGTGCTTCAGTGTCGCCCACCATCATCACAACAGCGTCGATGGCAGGCCCCTTGGGAAGGGCCGGAGCTGGCTGCTTCCGCATTGTGCACCATCGTCATAGAGACGTCGACTGTAGTCTCATTGGGAGGTGTCGAAGCAGTATGCTCTGGCATCGTCTACCACCGTTATAGAGACGTCGACGACAGGACCCTTGGGAGGTGTCGAAGCTGGATGCTCTGGCTTTGTCCACCATCATCGTAGAGACGCCGACGTGAGGCCCCTTGTGAACAGGCTGCAAGAGAACCGTGTTAGCAACAAGAGCGGTGCAGGAGAGTTTACTCACTTATCAGGGTTTGTTGTTGTCGTTGGCGTGCTGGGACGTTGACTGCGGGCCCCTTGGGAGGTGTCGGAGTTGGATGCTCCGGCGTCATCCACCATCGTCGTAGAGTCATCGACGACAGGCTCCTTGGGAGGTGCTGGATCTGGCTGCTCTGGCGTCGCCCACCATCGTGGTAGAGACGTCGACGGCATGCTCCTTGGGAGGTGCCGGAGCTGGATGCTCCAGCGTCATCCACCATCGTTGTAGAGACGCCGATGGTAGGACTCTGTTGTACAAGCTACCACAAGAGAACCCTGTTAGCAACAAGAGCAGGGCAGGAGAGTTTACTCACTTATCCACGATTGTTTCTATCGTCGGCATGCTAGGATGTCGACAGTAGGCCCCTTGGGAGATGCCGGAGCTAGATGCTTCGATGTCATCCACCATCATTGTAGAGACGTTGACGGCAGGCCCCTTGGGAGGTGCCAGAGCTGCATGCTTCGACGTCACCCACCATCGTCGTAGAGTCATCGGTGAAAGGCCCCTTGGGAGGTGCTGGAGCTGGGTGCTCCAGCATCGTCCACCATTGTTGTAGAGACGCCGACGGTAGGCCCCTAGTGTACATGCTATCACAAGAGAACCATGTTAACAACAAGAGAAGGGCGGGAGAGTTTACTCACTTATCCATGCTTGTTGTCGTCATTGGCATGCCGGGACATCAACAGCGGGCCCCTTGGGAGGTGCCGGTGCTGGATGCTCTAGCGTCGTCCACCATCATCATAGAGTCGTCGACGGCAGGCTCCTTGGAAGGTGTCAGAGCTGGATGCTCCAGCATCGCCCACCATCGTCGTAGAGACGTCGACGGCAGGCCCCTAGGAGGTGCCGGTGCTGGATGCTCCGGCATCATCCATGTGACGCCCGGTTCCGAAAACAGAACCAAGCTAACGCATATGTGTGCCCAGGATGTTCATCACACATACAAGAGTGCAATCACAAAAGAGTATACAGAAAATTACCACAAGACAAGATTAATTAACCAAATTTTATTACACAAACCAGATTATCCTCGAATACAAGCTCTAATGAATACTAATGACAAGTTTAACTAATGTAGCGGAAATAAATTAAGCAAACTAAGCAACTAAGCAGCATAAGCAATAGGGTATAACGCAGCTCCAATAACACCACAGGCAAAGTTGACGGTAGACACGGCCAAGAACTCCGCATTATCGCCATTAAACTCCCAATCCTGACCTGCAACTGTTGGGGGGGGATTGCAAGAGTGAGTACATGTCATACTCAGCAAGTGTGGAAAGTATGACATGTGGCTTATTCAAATGTCGACAATAATAATGGTAAAGTGCTGAAAAGTACATTAAAACATTTGAAAAGCAATATATTATACGTATGTGAAGTAAATCCATTATAATAATAAGTAATACCATGATACAAAATCTGAATTCATTACCATCATCAAAATTTCCAGATTTCACCATTGCCAATAACCAGATTCAATACCAGAAATAAATCCATAACCAGCCATAACCATTACCAAACCATAACCATCCCAATACCTTCCCAATACCAAATTTCCCTCTAATCATGGAAGTTGTCCAGGTGCTCATAACCGGGAGCACGGCTATCATGATAGTTTCAATTAACTCTGCAGAGTTTGTACCACTTTACCCACGTGTTTGTGATTTTATCACCCGTCGGCGACTAAAGAACCTCCCTTATGCCAATTACACTTCCTTTGGTGTATGGCCAAGAGATCACAAAATAGCCTTTACAAAGGGATTACTAGTCTATTCAGACCCCACTGAGGTTTCACCGGTGGCGATGCCTCCAACTGAGCACATCTTCAACCAAGGGCCCCCTCTTGAGCCATTCAGATCCCAGGGTAGTCCCACCAATCATCAACAACCCAATCCGACTACCCCTTCCCCGAGCATCCACAATGGTCCAAACAGCACTAGCAAAGCCCTAATTAATCAGCTACGCCGCACCCATACTTGGCCTCGTGGTGGCACTGTAGTCCTGGCTTATTCTCGCATGAACTGGTCCTTAGATCTAAAGCAAGCAAACCACCATAACATACAAACCCATCCACATACCA
Organism: Tuctoria greenei; assembly: GCA_036927565.1. Lineage (NCBI taxonomy): Eukaryota > Viridiplantae > Streptophyta > Magnoliopsida > Poales > Poaceae > Tuctoria > Tuctoria greenei. The sequence continues at coordinate 157,668,061 of JAYESD010000004.1, read as the reverse complement.
AGCTTGCTTAGATCACCCATTACCATACCATATTTAACCAGTTCATGTTAACCGTAATCTCATCCATGCATAATTAAATTGAGTGGTATAGTTGTTTTCCCATCCCAGTTGATTAAGCGAAGCAAAAGGTAAAAACCCTTCCTGACTCTCTCTACCATAAGTTCCAGGTGACAAGGGTGGTCAACAATTCTAGTAAACTTCCTACCATAGGTTTCCCATCAAATTGACACAAGCATGCAATTTTGCAAACAAAACATTTATTTAAAAACAGGATCAATATGCTTCAAGGACACTTGCCTTGCTCTTGCTGTTGATTAGGGTCAAAGCCTTCAAACTCTTGATGCTGTAGATCCTCCGCGGCACTCTCTAGCGCAAATCCGTCTAATCCACACAATAAACATAAAAGACAAGAAACACAATCAACGAGTGCACAAATATTACTCAATATGACATGACATGCATGATTGATGCGAATGCAAGGTAGAACTTGTTAATTGATTGCTTTTAATGATAACTAACTAGTTCTAATAGCTTTTAACAAGTTTATATAGGTCTGGATTCGATTAGATCAAATTTTAGAACCAATTCAACACAATTTAACCAGAAAGATCGGACTAGTCCGCTAGGGACCGGACAAGTCCGCCCTCTGCGAGATCAGCAGATTAGGTTTTTCTAGATCGACGTGAATTTAGAGATTAGGGGTTGAATTCGCATAAGGACAAGAGAATAGAAGGTATACCAGGTGTTTAGAACTCCAATGAATCAAGAAACTTGGAGGTAAAACTTGGATCTTGATGATCTAGGGTTGGTGGTGAACTTGGGGATGAACTTGTGATGAAGAACGAAAACTTGGTGGAGATCTTGATCCTCTTTCGTTTCCTCCTCTTCTTCTCCTTGCTTGGGATCTTCTCCTCCCTCCTTGGTGGTGGCTCTCCACGAACTAGGGTTTGGGTGGGTGGAAAAGTGGCAAATAGATATCAATCCAAAGGGTGGGGCTGTTTATATAGAGGTGGAGGCTAGGGTTAGATGGATTTTGAGTTTTGGGATGAGTAGAGGCCGGTTTAGAGTCCCACACGGGCTCTAAAAGAGTTAGGCACGACGTCCCTAGGCCCACATAACGTGAAACCCGAGATACAAGTCGTAAAACAAAAGATCAATCTCGAAGTCATGAAATATCGGACAAGTCCGGAAAGGATCGGACTAGTCCGAAGTTGTCCAGAGAGAAAATCGGACAAGTTCGGCCTAAAATCGGACAAGTCAGACTTTAAACAGAGAGGAAAACGGACAAGTCCGCTGGAACACCGGACTAGTCCGGAAAAGTCCAAGGACTTAGCAATTTTTCAAGGATTCTTGGAATATCGGACTAGTCCGCACAAAATCGGACAAGTCCGTTTTTAGTCAGAGAGAAATCGGACTAGTCCTCAGTAAAGTCGGACTAGTCCGCACTTTCCTGCGTTTTAAGTGCGGTTTTGTTCCAAATCAGTTTTAAATGCTCTGAATCAATTTTAAACTTGTTTCTCTTTATGTGGATCAATGTTAAACATGTATATGAATGTATGCAAGGCATGATGCATGAAAATGAGGGTGTTACAAACCTACCCCCCTTAAAATGAATCTCGCCCTCGAGATTCGACGCGGAAGAGAAGAGATAGGGAAATTCCTTCTTGATATCATCCTCTAGCTCCCAAGTTGCTTCTTTTTCTGTGTGGTGCTTCCATTGAACCTTACACCATCTAATAACCATGTTCCTTGTGACCCTCTCCTTAGTTTCCAAGATTTTGACCGATTGTTCAGCATAAGTCAAATCTTCCTCTAGTTCCAATTCTTCCATTGGCACTTGTTCTTCCGGTACTCTCAAGCACTTCTTGAGCTGGGAAACATGAAAGACATCATGCACGTCTGAAAGATGAGCTGGCATCCCCAACTTATACGCTACTTCTCCCCTTTTGTCCAAAATCTTGAATGGTCCAATATAACGAGGTGCTAGCTTTCCTCTTATGTTAAACCTCTTATGACCCCTCATTGGTGACACCTTGAGGTAAACAAAATCTCCCACTACAAAGGCTAGTTTCCTTCTCCTATTGTCCGCATAGCCTTTTTGCCTTGATTGGGCAGCCCTCAAGTTTTCACGAATTATTTGGACTTGCTTTTCGGCTTCTTGCAACACATTTGGACCAAATACTTGAGTTTCTCCTGCCTCATTCCAGAATAAAGGTGTTCTACACTTCCTCCCATAAAGCGCTTCATATGGTGACATCTTCAAACTTGCTTGGTAACTATTATTGTATGAAAATTCCGCGTATGGCAAGCTTTTGTCCCAACTTTTCCCATGCTTTAAAGCACAAGCTCTTAGCATGTCTTCTAAAATCTGATTGGTCCTCTCGGTTTGCCCATCCGTTTGAGGATGATATGCTGAACTAAAATTCAATCTCGTTCCCAAGGCTTCATGCAATTTTTGCCAAAATTTGGAGGTAAATTGAGAACCTCCATCCGAGACTATCTTCTTCGGTACTCCGTGTCGACACACAATATGCTTCATGTATATTTTGGCCAATCGTGCAGCTGTATACTTGGTCTTCACAGAGACAAAATGAGCTGACTTGGTTAAGCGATCCACAATTACCCAAATTGAGTCATACCCGGACTGAGTACGTGGTAACCCAACTATGAAGTCCATTCCAATTTCTTCCCACTTCCATTCCGGAATCTTCAACGGTTGCAATAATCCCGCTGGCCTTTGATGTTCCGCCTTGACTCGTTGGCACACATCACACAATGCTACATATTCAGCTATGTCCTTTTTCATGCTATCCCACCAATAGCAAGTCTTCAAGTCTTTGTACATCTTCGTACAACCGGGATGAATTGAGTAAGGTGAGTCATGTGCCTCCTTTAATATTGTCTCCCGTATGTGCTTCACATTAGGCACAACGATCCTCTTTCCAAGCCATAAGGTACCATGTTCATCATCGTCAAATCTGAATTCTCTCCCTTCTTCGGTTGTTTCCTTGATTTCCTTGATCTCCTCATCTGTGGTTTGTGCCTCTCGAATTTCTTGCTCCAAGGTTGGATTTAAATCCATCATCTCCATCTCATTTACAGACCCTAGGTTTAACCTTTCAAACTCCTTACATAACTCGGATGGTAACTCTCGAACTGTGAGTTGGTGACTTACTCCCTTTCTATTCAAAGCATCGGCTACTACATTGGCCTTCCCCGGATGATAGTTGATCCCCAAATCATAATCTTTGATGAGCTCCAACCATCTTCGTTGCCTCAAGTTCAGATCCATTTGTGTGAAAATATACTTCAAACTCTTATGATCCGTATAAATTTCACACCTATGTCCAAGAATATAGTGTCTCCAAATCTTCAACGCATGTACCACGGCCGCGAGTTCCAAATCGTGTGTGGGGTAATTCTGCTCATGTTTCTTCAATTGTCTTGATGCATTGGCGACCACTTGACCTTCTTGCATCAATACACATCCAAGCCCTTGTCTTGATGCATCGCAATAAATGTCAAAACTCTTGCTTACATCCGGCAATACCAAAACTGGGGCTGTTGTCAACCGCTTCTTCAACTCCTCAAAACTCTCTTGACAAACTTGAGTCCATTGGAATGCCTTTCCCTTCATTAGCAACTCCGTCATAGGCTTGGCTATCTTGGAAAAATCCTTGATGAATCTACGGTAATATCCAGCCATCCCAAGAAAACTCCTTATTTCCTTGACATTTTGCGGCGGTTCCCACTTCAACACATCCCTCACTTTACCAGGGTCAACCGATACTCCTCCTCCTGAGATGATATGACCCAAAAATGGCACCTCTTTCAACCAAAACTGACACTTGTTGAACTTGGCATACAATTGATGCTCCCTTAATTTCTGCAACGTAAGCCTCAAGTGTCCTTCTCATCCTTCGAGTAGATCATAATATCATCAATAAACACCACAACGAACTTATCTAAGTACTCCATGAAGACCTTATTCATGAGGTACATAAAGTAGGCAGGCGCATTTGTCTATCCAAATGACATCACGGTGTACTCATAAGATCCATACCGTGTTCTAAAAGCTGTTTTGGGTATGTCCGATGGTCTAATCTTCATTTGAAAGTATCCTGACCTTAAATCAATCTTGGAAAACACACAGGCGCCTTTCATCTGATCAAACAAATCCTCTATACGGGGCAAGGTGTACTTGTTCTTGATTGTTACCTCGTTGAGAGCTCGGTAATCCACGCACATCCTTTGGGATCCATCCTTCTTGTCCACAAATAGAACGGGCGCTCCCCAAGGTGAAGAGCTAGGGCAAATAAAACCTTTCTCTAATTGCTCTTGAATCTGCTTCTTGAGCTCCGCTAATTCCATAGGAGGCATCCTATACGGCCTCTTAGCTATAGGTGCAGTTCCAGGTATTAAATCAATAACAAACTCAATGTCTCGATCGGGTGGCATACCTGGCAACTCGTCCGGAAAAACATCCAAAAATTTACACACCACCGGAATCTCCTCAATTGTGGCACCGTCCATATGATTCAACTCCAATTGCTTCGGTGCGGTTTGAGATGCTTCAAATTCTACGGTGATCCCTTCCTCATTGGTCAACTTCACCGTCTTCGTGGCACACTCAATAACTCCATTGTGCTTCCTCAACCAGTCCATACCAAGTATAATGTCCAACCCTTGAGAATCCAAAACAATGAGGTTGGCGGAGAAGTCTACCCCCCTTATTCTAAGGCCTACTTTTGGACATACTATATTTGACCTCATCTCTCCTCCAGGAGACTTAACCAATAGAGTAAACTTCATATGAGAGATAGGCAAACTATACTTGGCAACATACTTTGATGTAATGAATGAATGTGATGCTCCAGAATCAAATAACATAGTTGCGGGGTTGGAGTTTGCGAGAAACATACCAATGACCACATCATCCGCTTGTTGAGCATCCTCCGTTGAGACATGGTTCACGTTGCCACGAGCAAAATTCTGCTGTCCATGGTTCCCTTGTGGTTGTCCTCCATTGGGTCTTGGGTTTTGCCTCGGTGCATTGCTTCCTTGACCAAGACCTGACTTAGGACATTGATGTGCAAAGTGTCCAGCTTCTCCACAAGTGTAGCACTTCTTAACCCCACCAGAATTATTGGGACGAGCTTGGTTTTGAACATTAGCACCAGGAAAATTAGCACGAGGTGCATAAGGCATTTGAGGCCTAGGTGCTTGCGTGACAGGGCGCTGCTGCACAAACTGAGTTGGGTGTGGTGCATAACCAGGGCGCTGAGCAGGAATAGAAGAGCTGAAATGAGGCGCATTGGGTGGCGCAAAGCGAGGGCGCACATTACTTCCTTGTTGTTGTCCTTGATATGGCGCCTTCCTCTTGATTTCTGCTTGCTCCATCTCACGGATCTTGTTCTCAACCACAATTGCTTTGTCCACAAGCTTCTGGAAATTTGCATAGTCACAATTGAGCAATTGTACTTGGATCTCATTGTTCAAGCCCCTCATGAACAAGTATTGCTTCCGGCTGTCCCGACTAACATCCTCAGGCGCGTACCTTGAGAGTTGAGTGAATTTATTGAGGTATTCACTCACACTTGATCTTCCTTGCTTCAAATTCTCAAATTCTTGCCTCTTCAAGAGCATAACACCTTCCGGCACATAATGAGAACGAAAATTCTCCTTGAATTCGGCCTAAGTAATTCTCTCTTGGTTCTCATGAGCATTGCATAGTGAATCCCACCAATCCGCAGCTGCTCCAACTAGTTGATGAGAAGCAAACAAGACCTTCTCCCGGTCACTGCATTGGACAATAGCTAGCTTCTTCTCCACGGACTTGAGCCAATCGTCCGCATCCATAGGGTCAGCAGCTTGAGCAAAGGTCGATGGCCTAGTCCTCATAAACTCTCCCAATCGGTTATGAGGAGGCGGGGGTGGCGGTTGAGGCATGTGGGGCTGATTGTTGATATTGCCAGCCTGCAGTTGTCCCATTGTTTGTATCATGGTCTGCATGAGCTGGTTTTGCATAGCCAATAGCTGCTCAATGTTAATAGCTCCCTAAGTAGATCCTTGTTCGATGTTGTTCTGAGGCACTCCACTGTTCTCCTCCTCATCATTGCCATCCTCTGGTTGCGAGTCCTCACCATCTGAAGAAAAGCAATAGATAAGAATTAGAAAACGTCCCCAACTATATGCATCAAGGGATATGAAACTAAACAGCTAGCTACACTAGCCTAGGTGGACATGGCAATGCTAAGGCATCCCAGAATCCTCTATTAAGCACACAAGCAAGCAATATATATAGCAAACAGCACTCCTGGCAAAAACACATCGATTCCTGAGTGCTCCTATGTGCTCTAAAGTGTCCATTCTATCTAGGCTGCATCCTATAGTCAACCTGTGGTTCTGATACCAATCTGTGACGCCCGGTTCCGAAAACTGAACCAAGCTAATGCATATGTGTGCCCAGGATGTTCATCACACATACACGAGTGCAATCACAAAAGAGTATACAGAATATTACCACAAGACGAGATTAATTAACCAAATTTTATTACACAAACCAGATTATCCTCGAATACAAGCTCTAATGAATACTAATGACAAGTTTAACTAATGCAGCGGAAATAAATTAAGCAAACTAAGCAACTAAGCAGCATAAGCAATAGGGTATAACGCAGCTCCAATAACACCACAGGCAAATTTGACGGTAGACACAGCCTAGAACTCCGCATTATTGCCATTAAACTCCCAATCCTGACCTGCAACTGTGGGGGGGGGGGGGGGGGATCGCAAGAGTGAGTACATGTCGTACTCAGAAAGTGTGGAAAGTATGACATGTGGCTTATTCAAATGTCGACAATAATAATGGTAAAGTGCTGAAAAGTACATTAAAACATTTGAAAAGCAATATATTATACGTATGTGAAGTAAACCCATTATAATCATAAGTAATACCATAATACCAAATCTGAATTCATTACCATCATCAAAATTTCCAGATTTCACCATTGCCAATAACCAGATTCAATACCAGAAATAAATCCATAACCAGCCATAACCATTACCAAACCATAACCATCCCAGTACCTTCCCAATACCAAATTTCCCTCTAATCATGGAAGTTGTCCAGGTGCTCATAACCGGGAGTACGGCTATCATGATAGTTTTAATTAACTCTACAGAGTTTGTACCACTTTACCCACGTGTTTGTGATTTCATCACCCGTCGGCGACTAAAGAACCTCCCTTATGCCAATTACACTTCCTTTGGTGTATGGCCAAGAGATCACAAAATAGCCTTTACAAAGGGATTACTAGTCTATTCAGACCCCACTGAGGTTTCACCGGTGGCGATGCCTCCAACTGAGCACATCTTCAACCAAGGGCCCCCTCTTGAGCCATTCGGATCCCAGGGTAGTCCCACCAATCATCAACAACCCAATCTGACTACCCCTTCCCCGAGCATCCACAATGGTCCAAACAGCACTAGCAAAGCCCTAATTAATCAGCTACACCGCACCCATACTTGGCCTCGTGGTGGCACTGTAGTCCTGGCTTATTCTCGCATGAACCGGTCCTTAGATCTAAAGCAAGCAAACCACCATAACATACAACCCATCCACATACCAGGCTTGCTTAGATCACCCATTACCATACCATATTTAACCAGTTCATGTTAACTGTAATCTCATCCATGCATAATTAAATTGAGTGGTATAGTTGTTTTCCCATCCCAGTTGATTAAGCGAAGGAAAAGGTAAAAACCCTTCCCGACTCTCTCTACCATAAATTCCAGGTGACAAGGGTGGTCAACAATTCTAGTAAACTTCCTACCATAGGTTTCCCATCAAGTTGACACAAGCATGCAATTTTGCAAACAAAACATTTATTTAAAAACAGGATCAATATGCTTCAAGGACACTTGCCTTGCTCTTGCTGTTGATTAGGGTCAAAGTCTTCAAACTCTTGATGCTGTAGATCCTCCGCAGCACTCTCTAGCGCAAATCCATCTAATCCACACAATAAACATACAAGACAAGAAACACAATCAACGAGTGCACAAATATTGCTCAATATGACATGACATGCATGATTGATGCGAATGCAAGGTAGAACTTGTTAATTGATTGCTTTTAATGATAACTAACTAGTTCTAATAGCTTTTAACAAGTTTATACAGGTCTGGATTCGATTAGATCAAATTTTAGAACCAATTCAACACAATTTAACCAGAAAGATCGGACTAGTCCGCTAGGGACCGGACAAGTCCGCCCTCTGCGAGATCAGCAGATTAGGTTTTTCTAGATCGACGTGAATTTGGAGATTAGGGGTTGAATTTGCATAAGGACAAGAGAATATAAGGTATACCAGGTGTTTAGAACTCCAATGAATCAAGAAACTTGGAGGTAAAACTTGGATCTTGATGATCTAGGGTTGGTGGTGAACTTGGGGATGAACTTGTGATGAAGAACGAAAACTTGGTGGAGATCTTGATCCTCTTTCGTTTCCTCCTCTTCTTCTCCTTGCTTGGGATCTTCTCCTCCCTCCTTGGTGGTGGCTCTCCACGAACTAGGGTTTGGGTGTGTGGAAAAGTGGCAAATAGATATCAATCCAAAGGGTGGGGCTGTTTATATAGAGGTGGAGGCTAGGGTTAGATGGATTTCGAGTTTTGGGATGAGTAGAGGCCGGTTTAGAGTCCCACACGGGCTCTAAAAGAGTTAGGCACGACGTCCCTAGGCCCACATAATGTGAAACCCGAGATACAAGTCATAAAAGAAAAGATCAATCTCGAAGTCATGAAATATTGGACAAGTCCGGAAAGGATCGGACTAGTCCGAAGTTGTCCAGAGAGAAAATCGGACAAGTCTGGCCTAAAATGGGACAAGTCCAACTTTAAATAGAGAGGAAAACGGACAAGTCCGCTGGAACACCGGACTAGTCTGGAAAAGTCCAAGGACTTAGCAATTTTTCAAGGATTCTTGGAATATCGGACTAGTCCGCACAAAATCGGACAAGTCCGTTTTTAGTCAGAGAGAAATCGGACTAGTCCTCAGTAAAATCGGACTAGTCCGCACTTTCCTGCGTTTTAAGTGCGGTTTTGTTCCAAATCAATTTTAAATGCCCCGAATCAATTTTAAACTTATTCCTCTTTATGTGGATCAATGTTAAACATGTATATGAATGTATGCAAGGCATGATGCATGAAAATGAGGGTGTTACAGTCCACCATCGTTGTAGAGACACCGATAGTAGGCCCCTGGTGTACAGGCTATCACATGAGAACCCTGTTAGCAACAAGAGCGGGGCAGGAGAGTTTACTCACTTATCCACACTTGTTGCTGTCGTCGGCGTGGTTGGTCGTCGACGGCAGGCCCCTTGGCAGGTGCCAGAGTTGGATACTCTGGCATCGTCCACAATCATTGTAGAGACTTTGACGGCAGGCCCCTTGGGAGGTGGAGGAGTTGGATACTCTGGCATCGTCCACAATCATTGTAGAGACTTTGACGGCAGGCCCCTTGGGAGGTGGAGGAGTTGGATGCTCCAGCGTCGTCCACCATCATCGTAGATTGTAGACAGTAGGCCCCTTGGTTGGTGCCGGAGCTGGATGCTCCGGCGTCGTCCACCATCATTGTAGATAGCTGACGGTAGGCCCCTGATGTACAGGCTATCACAAGAGAACCTTGTTAGCAACAAGAGCGGGGCAGGAATGTTTACTCACTTGTCCAACCTTGTTGCTGTCGCCGGCGTGTTCGGATATCGACGGCGGGCCCTTTGGAGGTGTCGGGGTTGGCTGTCCTACACATATGATAGAAAGATGGGGGACTAGTCTTGCTTGCCGGTTCTACCTGTTCCTCTCCTCAACTCTGTCGTGTCTTACTATCCAGGACTGCCGCAAGGGGCTTCGGTAATTTGATGCGTTGGTGCTCCGGGGTCCGACTCCTGCCGTCTTCTGGTGTGAGCTCTCTGGCTCCAGTATTCAGCTGTAGCGTTGGGAGGCAAGGTGTGTATGATTAGGGTGCAGGATCAGGCTAAGCAGTTTACACCCCCTGGAACTCCTGTTCGGTACAGGCATTTCCTGGGAAGCCTTCTGGCGCCATAGGACCCTAATGACTAGAGCAGCTGGAAGAACCCCTCACACACTGCAAGTACCTCAAGCGAACCCGCTTACAACGGGACTGCATGACTGAAACATGGTTGAGTTACAGAGTATACAACCGTGTATATAAATATAATATACATAAACGAGTCTAGCATGGTACGATCATAAAATTAATGCGTAATTAAATGAACAATGTTTTTAAGAAAACATTAAGTAAAATAGTGATTTTTTATCGGTGTTTCATACAAGGAGAGAGGCTTTTTACAAAAGAGTGAAACAGCTTGCTTCTGGATGATGAGGGAAGCAGGGTGTGCAGGCTTATGGTTCGGGACCAAGCCAAGCTGACTGCACACTCTGGACCAGACCCTCCCGAAGCTCAGTTGTCCTTTGTGCTGCTCCTAGATCTATTGAAAACCTTTACACTGTCCTACTAAACTTAATATTTACAATAGGGGTGCCCAAAGCTCCAAGGGAAGCTGTGATGGTTGTGGTGCAACCTTGCTACCGACAGCTACTAGAGGGGTGATGAGCGAGCATCCCTACTTCCTGCCCCTGCTGCCCCTCTTGCGAGTGGTCTGAGCAGTGCTGGGATTGAGCTCTGCAACTTTGATTGGGGTGTCGGTGGTGCCGGAGGGCTGCACTCGGGGCGCAGTGGGTGCTCCGCGCTGACGCAATCTCGACAGAGGCTGACTTGATCCAGCGCCGCCTGAGAAAGGTGTCGGGTCTGCTCTGAGGGCTTGGAGCTGCTCCAAGGCTAGCATCGCAGCAGTGCGGTCTCTACAGATCCTGAGAACGCCGAAGGTGGTTGGCATCTTCAGGACGAGGTAGCCGTACTGGGCTACAACCATGAATCGGTTCAGGGCGGGCTTGTTGATGATGGCGTTGAAGGGGAGGCTAACATCGGTGACGTCGAAGAGGATGCTCTCTGTCATGTAGTTGTTGGGTGTCCCGAAGGTCACCAGGACGTGGATGTTGCCGTATGGGATAATTCTCCCTAATCCCACCCTCAAGAATGGGCTCAAGGGGGTGAGCTTGGACATCGGGATTTGCAGCTGCTCGAAGGCTGCGCAGTTGAGGAGGTTGAGCCTGGCCCCGCTATCTATCAAGACGTAGTGAAGCTTGATGTTGGCAATGGTGGGGGCGACATGGAGAAGTAGAACCCCTGCCCCGGCCATGTTCTTAGGGCAGTCAGAGGCGTTGAAGCTAATCTGCATTTCCTTCTATCTGTGGTGCCGCGCCGGAAAGGGGGCAGGGGCTATTGAAGCCACTGTGGGACGGAGGGCCTTGACCGCATTTCGGGACGCAAGATCCCAAGACCCTTCGAAGATGACGTGGAGTGTCTTCGATGCTCGTGGTCGCTGCTGGCGTCGGAGTCCTCATCCTATTGGACCACTTTGATGGCCCGCTCTTGCTTATGTACTCCATCTCCTCATCATCATCGACCCTTGGGTTGACCTTCTGCTTGCCCTCCAGCTGGCGGAAGGGGGCACCGTCCGGGCACTGTTCCGCCCACTCTTGGTAGTGTTCGGCGCATCTCTTGATCTCTCGGCACTCGCTCGCGATGTGGTTGTGAGTCTTGTGCACTGGGCAGGGCTCGGCGCCATCGTCAGTATCATGTGGCTGATGTGGGTGCTTGTAAGAGCGTTGGGGTTTTACCCCACCGGTTGTTGCTACTTTGGTAACGGGAGACCCATGCAACGACTTGTTTTGGCCATCGCCCCCGTTCTTCTTCTTGTTGCTACCCGGGGTCACGACACTATCGCTTGTCTGGCCGACTTTGCCCGATCTAGGGGCGGTCTTGGTGTGCCAGTCACGGCGCTCATCTGCGCGGGCACACCAATCAGCGATGGAGAAGAGCTCTAAGACATCTTGCATCTTGTTCGTGGCTAGATTCACAAGCATCTTCAGTCACGCACTCCCTAACGGGATGCTACTATGACAGAAGCATTCGGGATGTTGGGGATGGAGTTGCATACCTGGCAGAAGCGTTGGATGAATGATCTCAACGTCTCCTTGGGTTGCTGGCGCACAACATGGAGGTCGAGCTTGGTTCTGGGTTGCGTGTAGGAGCTGCCAAAGTTTGTCGGGAACTGTTCGCAAATCTCATCAAAAGAGGTTATGGACCCCTCAGGCAGGTTCATCAGCCTTGACCAGGCTGAGCCGACCAGGGCGACGGAGAAGTAGTTCGCCAAGACAGGCTCATCCACTCCTGCAGCTAGGAGCGTCGTGATGTAGATCTGCAGGAACTCTACAGGGTTGACGCTCCCACCGAACCTTTCCGACAGGTGTGGCTGGAACTTGCGAGGCCACATCGCCAGTACAAAGTATGGCGCCAAGGCTATGCACCATTCGACGGGCTTTACTGGAGAGGCGTACGGGACAGCATACGCCAGGAGGGTTTGCTGCGCCACATGTGGCTGCTGTGGAACCTGCTGTTGTGGCAAGAACTACTGCGGTACCTGATGTACAGAGCAGTGCAGGGGTGCAGTTAACCAAACGTAGTCCTGGTTTGATGGCGCCGGTGGAGGGATTACCTAAGGTCCTCCTCGGACGGAGGACTCCACCTGCTCAGGCCCTCGAGGCCCGTACTCGGCGTCAAGGTTGTGACGTCTGTCCTGCTGCCACTCGATGATGACGCGGCCATCTAACTGAGCTTGACGCCAGTCAAGCTCAGCCCTCAGGTCCTCCGTGAGGTTGTTGCCAGCACTGCTAAGCCTTGTAGATCTGGAGTCAAGGGTGCAACGGTCAATGGATGGCGTGCACGATATCGACATGTGACGCCTCCCTTTGTTGGTAGAGTTGATGGCCGCGAAGACCAAGTGGTCGATGTTTTGGACCCACTGCTGAGACACTCCCTATGAAGCGTTCAGCGACGGTGGGTGGTGGAGAGGTGCTCTAGCCGCTACCAGAGCACTCTCTGGGCTTGCTGTTAGTGGTGCCGAAGGGGCTGACTGGGCCGGGATGTGTCCCGACATGTCGTCCTGGCCAGCTGTACCTGCATGGGGGCATGATGGACCCGAGAGTGCTGCTCGAGGGACGGATCTGGTCACAAGACAAGGGCCGCAGATACCGCCTTCCACAGGCCTGATGAACACCATGGTGGTGAAAGCGCTACAAGTTTTTGGAGGGAAAAAACCCCTACATGGCGCGCCAAATGTTAAAGTGTTAATGCGACATTTCCTTCGGATCTACTAAGGAGCAGCCCGCAAAGGTTCTTTTTTTGGCGGGACTCAGGCCTCAATCAAGTGTACGAGCGCGTGAGAGAGTATGACATGGTGGTTTTTACGTGGTTCGGGCCGCAAGGAGCATAACACCCTACTCCACAGTGGATTGTATTGCTAGTGAGTGTGTATGCGAGTGTGAGTATTGGGGATTTGATGTTCATCCTTTGTAACGGTGGCAGTCCGGGCCTTTTGTAGCTAAGGTCGGATGCCTTACAAGTGGGGTCCAGGTCTCTACAAGTGGTCCCGAGCGATCTTATCCTAAAGATCTAAGGCTTTTCACATAAGCTTGCTCTGACCATGGCTTTGATGACTCGCCGTCTTGCCGCCTGAGTCATCAGTAGCGCATGCGCTGTTGCTGACAATGGCAAGGGATGTCCCGTCCAACTATCTCTGTCGCTGTAAGCTACCCACTTGATAGGAATGTGGCATCTTCACTGCGACGCAATTGGTCGTAGCGGTACCTAACATTGGGTGTGAGCCACACCATGCGTCTGTGGAAGCCACGTATCTTCAATTCTTGACTGGGACAAGGTGCACCGCCCTCTTAACTCCCGCGACCTCCCGTCTAGGGCAAGTGGATGGATTACGTGACAGCTCAGGAGCTCATATCTGTGGAGGAGGTCAGGTCCCGTCTTCCGGACCATGCTGCAGCTCGGGAGCTCACCTCCGCGGAGGGGGTCGGGTCCCGTCTTGCGGACCACATGGCAGCTTGTGAGCACACCTCCATAGAGGAGGTTGGGTCCCGTCTTGCAGGACACATGGCAGCGCTGGAGCCCGCCTATACGGGATGTGGCTCCTCGTATATTCGGACCACATGGCAGCTCCGGAGCCCTGTCTCATGGGGGAGAGGGATCCTTTCCGACCGGACACGTGGCTGTTTGGGAGCTCGTCTCCGAGGGGGGGCTGAACTCTTCTTCGGGGTCTCTTGTAAGTACCCTGTACCCCGTATCTGAGGCTGATGGGTCTAGGTATTCTGAACCCGTGGCGCCCTCAGACCATGCCTCTACGGAAGGCAGGGTACTCAAGCGGCCCTAGCTTGTGCGAGAGGGTACCCGGTATGTTGGGTACAGACACATTGCTACTAGTAAAGGTAGGAAGGAGGTAAAATTAGAACCCGGTGATTTGGTGTGGGTTCATTCGAGAAAAGATAGGTTCCCGGATTTGAGAAAGACCAAACTCATGCCACGTGCTGCTGGACCTTTTAAGGTTCTTGTGAAGATAAATGACAATGCATATAAACTTGAGTTGCCTCCAGAGTTTGGGGTTAGTCCCACATTTAATATTTCGGATTTGAAACCATACTTGGGTGAGGAAGATGAGCTTGAGTCGAGGAAGACTGCGATTCAATAGGGGAGGATGATGAGCACACCTCTCCTTTGCAAAAAAAAATACAAGGACCAATCACTATAGCACGTGCGCGATAGTTGAATCTTCAGGTACGTTCTAACCTTGTCAATTATTTTTCAGAACTTACGCTTGTTTCCATGGATGTTTTATTGATTAGAAACAATGGAGAGGACGAGCATCGGCTTGGAGAAGTCCGAGGAGTCAAGGAGGAGGACATAGGACGTCCACACCAAGGAGGAGTCCAAGCCCAACCCGACTTCGACTCCACCTCGGGTTCTAGGAGGTGCCTTCACCAAAATTGATGTCTCGGACTCATACGGAGTCGGATTTGGACGTTCTATATATGGTTCGAACCAGGATTTCGTAAAGCTTCCAATGGAACCGGTCCCACCTCAAAATATATTTTGAGTTGACGGGAATCGGCGAAACAAGTGGGAATCCATAATCTGTCCGGGTGCTACGTCACCGTCCTTTGGGCTGCTGGCCCGTGTATCGTGTGGGAGCCCATTAGGGTCGTGTCCAGGGGTATTGCACGCCCCTAACTCCTATTTATACTGCAGCCGTCACCACATTATGGTTGGGTTTTGCTTAGATACATTCTGTCATTGAACAGTGTCACTGCTCATCGGTTTTGAGACCCAACTTCGTGATCAACTCAGTTTTGATTGCAACTTCTTCGTTCTTGCTTGTATTCTTGATTGCTCTTGCAGGGATAAGCCTTCGTGGCGAGGTCATTCATGTGACATGGGTGATAACCAATGGAGCAATGGTGTAGTGATTGTTGGGTTCCGTTCGCTCGAAGCCTTGGATCATCAACGTTGAGATCTCCACCCAATCAAGTTTACCATACCTCTCGGAAGATCGGGACTCATACCCCTATCACCAACCTTAATGGTCTTGTGGCCTTCCGCCGATCAGGCAGCCTCGACTTTTCCATCTTTCTAAATTGTCGGCGTGGGCGAAAAGATGGAGTCTCCTCATAAATTAATTTCCTTATTAATGCTATGAGGGAGTCCACTTGGGGTGGTGTAACTTTGACCTTCTAGGTATGTTTGACATTCGGGCCATACTTGATTTTGATAATGGAGCATTGCTCCTTCCTTGGCTAAAAGTCAAACTTTTCCTCCTTGCCATTGATATGGAAGTTGATTTCTCCAACTCCCACATCGATGTGAGCATCTGCGGTTCTAAGGAAAGGTCGCCCAAGAATGAACAGGGTTTCCTTCTTGACCTCCATGTCTAGCACCACGAAATCCACGGGTATGAAGCAGTTCCGGATTTTCACCAGGATGTCTTCGGCGATACCCACAGGGTAGCGGATCGATGAATCGGCCAGCTGGAGCTGCATTGGTGTTGGATATAGCATGGTGAAGTTTAGTTGTTCGAAACCACTTTTGGCATGACACTAACACTTGAGCCAAGGTCACAGAGGGCTTTGTCAAAGTGTAGTGTGCTAATGAAGCAGGGTATGGTGGGATATCTAGGGTCCTTCAGCCAGTTGCCTTCCCGTAGAGAAACCATGTCGACATTTTCTACGGGAGGCTCGGGTTGCCCTAACATCTTGCCACTCTCCAATGGCGGGACAACAACTGCCACTTGAGATAACTGAGTCTCCAACATTTTGTTGAAGATCAACTAGTTTTTGAAGGCAGAAGCTAAGCCTTCAACCTTGGCATTGATGTTCTCTAGGGTCTTGTTATCAGCCGACAACTTCTTAGATAGGGCATCGTTGATCTTGAGTTGGCTAATGGCAAGTTCCATCAAATGAGGCTGGTTTCCATTGTAGTTGTTGTCGTTTTAGCCTTCCTGAAAGAAAAGGTGTAGTTGGTCCCACCCTTGACCTCTTGGACAGTAGCCATTGTTGTTGTTGTAATTCCCGTTGTTGGCCAAGTATAAGGCATCCTCACGGGTCTTGGGGCAGTCACTCCACACATGTCCCGCATTGCCACAGACTTCAGATGTCATGTGAGAGTATAAGGCATGGATTGTGCCAAAAGCTTCACCAATGGCTTGACAGTCCAAATTCTTCATAAGGAGGTCCAATTTGGCAACAATCATATCCACCTATTTCAAGGTGTGCATGCCTCGCTATCAGGGATGGAGACACTCATCGCTCCACCCCATGATGGAAACCATATTCTTGATTAACTCCATAGCTTTGGGTATTGTAAATGAGAAGAAGGCTCCTCTAGCAGCAACATCCACAAGGTCCGGGCCGATAGAGTCAACCCGTTGTAGAAGTTTTGGATGATTAGCCAGTCATCCATTAAATGGTGGGGATAGGCTAGGTTATAATATTGCATCCTTTCCCAAACCTCGGGAAAGGGTTCCTTGGGCTCTTGCTGGAAGCTTGAAATTCTTCGAGGTAGGGCATTAGTCTTGCCCAACGGGAAGAACTTGGCGAGGAATGATGAGGAACATTTTTCCCATGTATCTATAGCACTTCGGTCCGTGTAGAAGCACTGCCTCGCTCTTCCAAGGAGCGAGAACAGAAAAAGTCTAAGGCAGATGACATCAGGTGCAACATCCTTGATCTTAAAAGTGCTACAAATCTCGAGGAATTGTTGGAAGTGAGCACCTGCAACATAATAATTAGGCCACTATTGATCTTGATGTTCACATCTCCCGTGTTGACATTGGGCCTAGTAGGCACATTGTCAGAGGAGGGAAAAGAGAACTCACGAAGGGTCTTTTGGGCCATTCGCTTGGAGCGTGATGGTGCAGGGTTGACAGGTTTCCTAGACGACAAGATCACCTTTAGGAGGAATGACACGAGGTCGAACTCTTCTCAGCAGTGACTCGGGATCCTCTATGTAATTAGCCAGCAAAGGTACACTGGTCATACACTACACTGTTTTCACATCAAAGAATGTGAAAACAAAAGGATTTATCCTACTAAAAACATACTAGAATCCTATCAACCACATGATCATGCAAATCTTCCATGCCTTCCTCAAAAGTGGCGCCAGAAATGCTTGTTGACAACGGTTAACCAATCAAAGATAGCCCTGGCAATGGCACCAGAAATGGTTGTTGGTATTTCTTTTAAATGTTGTTTTTGTTCTAATTCATTTTAAACTCATTCCTTTTCATGTTGCTTAATGTTAAACATGTATAAAAATGTATGCAATGTATGATGGACGAAAATGAGGGTGTTACAAACCTACCCCCCTTAAAATGAATCTCGCCCTCGAGATTCAACAAGAAGGAAAGAGATAGGGAAATTCTCTCTTGATATCATCCTCTAGCTTCTAAGTTGCTTCCGATTCTGTATGATGCTTCCATTGTACTTTGCACCATCGAATTACCTTGTTTCTCGTGACTCTCTCCATGGTTTCCAAAATTTTGACAAGTTGCTCCGCATAAGTCAAATCTGCCTCTAATTCCAATTCTTCCATTGGCATTTGTTCTTCCAGTACCCTTCGGCACTTTTTGAGCTGAGAAACATGAAACACATCATGAACATCAAAAAGATGTGCTGGCATCTCCAACTTATATGCCAGTTCTCCACGTTTTCCCAAAACCTTGAATTGTCCAATATAGCGAGGTGCCAATTTGCCTCTGACATTAAACTGCTTATGACCTCGCATAGGTGATACTTTTAGATATACGAGTCTCCAACTTCAAAGGCTAAGTTTCTCCACCTATTATCCGCATAGCCCTTTTGTCTTGATTGAGCAGCCCTCAAAATTACGCGGATCGTCTGAACTTGTTTCTCAGCCTCTTGCAACACATCAGGCCCAAATACTTGGTTCTCTCCTATCTCATTCCAAAACATGGGTGTCCTACACTTCCATCCATATAGTGCTTCATATGGCGACATCTTCAAGCTGGTTTGGTAACTATTGTTGGAGGACAACTCAGCATACGGCAAGCTTTTGTCCCAGCTGCATCACTGCTTCAAGGCGCAAGCTCTCGACATGTCTTCTAATATCTGGTTGATCCTCTCAGTTTGTCTATCGGTTTGTGGATGATATGCTGAGTTGAATTTCAATCTTGTACCCGTGGCTTCATGCAGTTTCTGCCAGAACCTAGAGGTGAATTGTGAACCTCGGTCAGACACTATATTCTTTGGAACTCCATGTCAGCATACAATTTTCTCCATGTATAGCTCAGCTAACTGTGCAGCGGTATACTTGGTCTTGACAGGAATGAAATGAGCTGATTTCATCAACCGATCCACAATAACCCATATCGAGTCATAACTGGACTGGGTTCGCGGTAATCCGACTATCAATTTCACACTGATTTCTTCCACTTCCACTACAGAATCTTCAATGGTTGCAATAATCAAGCTGGCCTCTGATGTTCAGCTTTGACTCGTTGAAAAACATCACACAAAGCTACATATTCAGCTCTATCCTTTTTCATGCTAGCCCACCAATAACATGTTTCAAGTCCTTGTACATCTTCATACAGCCGGGATGAATTGAGTAAGGTGAGTCATGTGCCTCCATTAATATCGTTTCTCGAATATGCTTTACATTAGTCACAACATTTCTTCTCCCAAGCCATAAAGTACCTTGATCATCCACATCAAATCTGAATTCACTCCCTTCCTGGGTCCATTCCTTAATTTCTCAAATTTTCTCATCCTTGGTCTGACCTTCTCAGATTTCTTGCTCCATGGTCGGATTTAACTCCATTATTCCCATCTCATTCTCATATCCAAGATCCAGCCGTTCAAACTTCTTGCATAGCTCGGATGGTAACTCTCGAACCGTGAGTTGGTGACTTACTCCTTTATGACTCGAAGCATCAGCCACTACATTAGCCTTCCCCTAGTGATAGTTGATTCCCACATCATAATCCTTGAGGAGCTCCAACCATCTTCGTTGCCTCAAACTAAGGTCCGTTTGCGTGAATATGTACATGAGGCTCTTGTGGTCCGTGTAAATCTTGCACTTATGACCAAGAATGTAATGTCTCCATATCTTCAAAGCATGCACTATGGCTGCATGTTCGATATTATGTGTAGGATAGTTCTACTCATGTTTCTTCAACTGCCTCAATGCATAAGCTATCACTTGACCTTCTTGCATGAGCACACATCCAAGTCCTTGTCTTGATGCGTCACAATAGATATCAAAACTTTTGCTCACATGTGGCAAAACCAACAAAGGTGTTGTTGTTAACCTCTTCATAAGCTCCTCAAAACTATCCTGACAAGCTTGAGTCCATTGGAAAGCTTTCCCTTCATTAGCAACTCTGTCACGGGTTTGGCTATTTTGGAGAAATCCTTGATGAACTGAGGGTAATATCCAGCCATTCCAAGAAAACTCCTTATTTCCTTGATGTTTTGTAGCCCACTTCAGCACATCCCTCACTTTTCCTAGGTCAATCGATACTCCCCCTGCAGAGATAATATGTCCCAAAAATGACACCTCACTTAACAAAAACTAGGACTTGCTGAATTTGCCATATAATTGGTGTTCCCTTAGTTTCTGCAATGTGAGCGTCAAATGCTTCTCATGTTCCTCCTTGCTTCTCAAGTAGATCATAATGTCATCAATGAACACCACCATGAATTTATCCAAGTACTCCATGAAGACCTTATTCATGAGGTACATAAGGAATGCCAGTGCATCGATCAATCCAAAAGACATAACGGTATACTCATAAGATCCATACCGAGTCCGAAAAGCTGTTTTGGGTATGTCCGATGGTTTAATCTTCATTTGAAAATAACCTCACCTTAAATTAATCTTGGAGGAAACACATGCATCTTTCATCTGATCGAACAAATCCTCTATACGGGGCAATGTGTACTTGTTCTTGATTGTCACCTCGTTGAGGGCTCGGTAATCCACACACATCTTTTGTGATCCATCCTTGTCAATGAAAAGTACTGGTGCTCCCCAAGGTGAAGAGCTTGGGCGAATAAAATCCTTCTCTAGCTGCTCTTGAATTTGCTTCTTGAGCTCCGATAACTCCATAGGAGCCATCCTATATGGCCTTTTAGCTATAGGTCAGTTACATGTATTAACTCAATAACAAACTCTATGTCACGATCAGGTGGCATACCTGGCAACTCATCCAGAAACACATCCAAAAATTCATACATGTGGTATCTCCTCTATTGCTACACCGTCCATTTGATTTAGTTCCACTTGCTTTGGTGTGTGTTGAGAGGCTTCAAATTCTATGATGACCCCTTCTATATTTGTCAACTTCACTAACTATGTGACACACTGAATTATCCCATTGTTCTTTCTTAACCAGTCCATACCAAGTATTATGCCCAGTCCTGTGGGGACCCGAATCCCGACATCCGAGGATCTCATTGGGTGGTGTCGTGCGATGCGACACCCAACAGTTATACAAGAATAGAACCTGAATAAGTACAAGACGGAGTCTTTTATTTTTCATACAGCGGAAGTTCTTACAATACTAGCGGAAGTAAAGAAATATAAACATATCATAGCTACGCTCTCAGCACTAGCTATGCAAAAGCAAAGTTATCCATGCCTTGGATACTTTGCACTAGCAACACTCAATTAAGGCGGCGTGCAGGGTTCCCACTCGGCTCTACACCCTGGAGGGGGTGCAGCCTCATCATCAAACCCTTCATCAACAGTATAACCTGCAAAAACTCGTTAACTGCAAACGTGAGCATAAGGCTCAGCAAGACTAACCCGTCTCACTAGACATATGCAAAGGGGATACTAAACATAGGTAAGGTGAAGCATAAATGACTCGCCTACAAGTGGGTCCTTATAATCAGGTTTTATGTAGCAAACGACCTTCTCCAAGCACGGCACATCATGGGCTCCACAATCAAACAAGAAACGCTTTACCGATGATATGACATGCTCAGAGCACATAATGCTAATACAGCTAAAGTATGGGGAAATTATAAACTTTTAATTGTACTATCTCTAAATCATACAAGGTTGCAAAGTAATTATAATTTAATACAATATGATTTTCTGGCTTCTTTAGTATTTACTACGTCACGGCGCAGTGAACAAGTGGTACTCTATTACTGCGAGGATAGTGATTCCAATCAGGACATACCCGAACAACACGACACATACGTCGTTCGGAAGTGTCAGCGAGCACACCCGTACCTACATAACACTTCAGTACTAGGCGTGTATGGCAACCTTTCGCAAGACACTCAAATGCCGAACCGGTCGATCCGTCACGAGCAAGAGGTCGCTGCATGGGGCGTACACTGACGTGCCCACCAGCGGATTTACACCTTGTTGCCCTCAACCCACACCTATAAAACAGAACGGTATGCCTCGACACCCAAGTGACCAAGCTACGTCAGTTTATTGGATTCCATATGTCCATTATGTTGCCGGTACAAGTCAAGCTTATTCAGCATGGCCGCACACGAAGCAGGCCTTAATCGACACAGGCAGGACTATGCGACCGAGACTCACTTCTCGCCGCTTCCTATCCATTCCCTGCCCGGTCTCAACTTCATTATATTAATCCATTTTCTATCTAACCAATCCTGTGAGATATGTCCTACATCTCTCGCGAGTAGATTCCAACTACTCGACTTCTACCAGATTTCCTATGCATTAGCAAAGCAGTTACTACAGGTCAAATTGTAAGTCGTTCCAACCAATCCCTGGGATTTTTGGCCATGCAAGTGGAGTATGAATCATCCTAAACTTAATGCACAATTCATATACTATTCATCATAGTGATAAAGCAAAATTTTATAAACGACTTAAATGCAAACCAGGGCTTGCCTTGTTGCAGGTCAGAGTCTGAGTTAAAATTTAGAAGATGCTCTTCCAAGGCTTCTGGCTCCTCCTCGACTTCGGTCACTATACGATATGCATATAATATGTATATAAATGACTTTGAAAAATAATCATTATCGAGACCAAAATTTAATTCATGGTGATCATTAGATGATAGGGATCTTAATTGGCTTTGGAACTTCGATGGTAGATACTAGGGAATATGATCAAGGCTCTTGCAAAGAACAGGAGATGATCAAAGTATAGTGTTGTCTCTAAAATTATGGCAAGTATTAAACTTCCATGAATTTTAAAGAAGAAACTGTAGCTTGAACATAGCTGCCAGTTGATAATCATGATAGAGGAAGTTGTTCTGGTTCTAACAAAATTTGTTTCATAACTTTCTAAGCTTTGGTGAAGGAGTTATTGAATTTCTAAGTTAGCAATAATTTCTGGAATTATTTATATTTGAATTTTTAGCTTTTAAATAAATAGTCAGTTTGCAACTGATGTAGGACTACGATATTAGGTCAATTAAATCCAAGATTTTACAGGAACTAGTGTATGACTAAAGGAAGACTCAGACCAAATTTTGGACATAATAAAGCAACTGAACATCTGTAAAAATTCAATAACTGAAAAAGGTAATTGAACTATACAGAGGGTTAAACAAGTGAAATGGCTCCCAAACTTTTTCTGGTAGTCAAGAATATGAAAAAAACTTTTATGTGAATTTTGGGGATTTTTCCAGTGGATACCTTGTCTGGAAAAATTGTATCTGCATTGGGAAAGATTATTTTCTAAAGGATTTAACTGTGAGTTTCACAAAACCTAATTGGTACTGACAGAAACTAGAGCTCAAGGTCTTTCAAAAAAAATTTGTTTGAAGATTTTTGGAGCATCCTACAGAAATTTATGGATTTTCTAAGTTGGAGCCAAATCTGGAATTAATTTCTAATTTGAATTAAACCGTGGGCCCCACTGTTTTAAAATGGACCAATGGCATTTAAACCACACGGGGGCCACAGATATACACCGTAGCCACAACAGATCCCGTGGCCACACCCGATCCGACGGGGTTGATAGATGCTGACACGCGGGTCCCACCGCGTCGTCTTCCACCTCACGACGCGGGTGGCGCGCGGGGCTCCCGCGGCGGCGCTCTCCGGCGAGCCTCGCCGGATCTGAGCTCCCGGCCATCGCAGCTCCTACACTTGGGAACCCAACCGTAAAATCACGCGCTGAGCAAGATGGTGGGGTCGGGGAGGTCTGTCGACGGTCGGAAACAACGGCGCATCGGCGGCGGCAGCCGCTAGGGTTCCGGCCATGTCGGAACTGCCGCTCCGGGGCTAAAACCCTTCTAAAAAGGCTGGGGAAGTCTTCTGGAGCCACGAGGAACGTGATGGGCGGGTGATATCGTCGTGTAACGGTCGGCAAAGCAGTCGTCGACGGCGACAGAGGCAACTTCTTAACAGCGAATGGGAGAACTCGTGATTCTTGAGCTACGGTCGATCATTTTCGGTGATTCCAGTTCGAGAGGGTGCGCAAAGAAGTGTAGAAACTATTTTCTAGCAATTGTGGGGAGTGATTAAGTGTGGAACTCGAATTGAATGAAAAACCGAGCGCATTCATAAGCTTCGGCCAAGAGTAAAACCTAGCTAACTTGCTCGATACTTATGTAAACAAGGAACGACTTTCACCGTTGCGTAGAGCGTGTCACGGCGCACCAGTTTGCTATGGGAGTCGAAGCATGAAACTGTGTGCAGCGGCCTGTCGATGTGGAGCAGGGACGGTGCGCGGTGAACACGATGGCGACCTTCGGTGTAGCCTCAAATTATCGGCCAAATCATCAACTATGCAACGAAAGAGTTGATCCAGAGGACAGAGGAGGAAGAGAGGAATAACCTAGCTGTTGGAGGCTTGGCGCGAGAGGCCTCCGGTTGGCCAGCAACAGGCGCGTGGCGCCGGCGGTCGGAAGCTCGCATGCAGAATGAAAACGGTGCAATCCGTCGGCGCAGCGAGATGGGAGGCGATAAGGGCGACTGGGAAGTGATAAGGGAGAGCCAGGGCGCTATTTATAGAGCTCCAACGGCGGTGACTTGCTGCTGTCGCACTGGGCATGCACGCCGTCGCGGTGGCGCGCGCAGCGCGCGATGAAATGCTGCTGCACGTGGGCTGCTGACTGGTGGGTCCCGCCAGTCAGCCCCACAGCTACTGCTATTTTAGTAATTCACTTAAAAATAGTAAATGAACTCCAAAAATCATGAAACTTCAGGGCTAAGCCAAGAAAATTGTGATGAACACAATGGTATGTTTAGATATTTATGTTCAAGTATATTTTGACGAGATTTTGAATTTGCATTTAAACTTGATTCAAATTCGCTGAGCGTCTCAAATAAAATAACAAATGAGCTCCTAAAATCTTGAAATTTTGCAGGCAAGCTATTGAGAATATTAGAAGGCAAAGGAAAAATTTAGAGTCTCTAATTTGAATGTTTTTGGCAGGGCCCATTTAGCACTGCACTATGAATTGCATTACTAAACTTCATCCAAATAATTCTAATGTTCGAAAAGGGGTGAATAGAATTATTCTAGAATTAGTGGTGAAGTCCAATACTCATGTTAATAAAATTTAACCATGAGTGCAAGAAAGTTTTGGATGGCATTAAGTTCATGTGTACCACTATATTGGATTTTTAATATAGTTGATCACAAAACTCTTAACTGAATTCACATGCCATAAAAATGGGGTTTTACATTCCTCCCCCCTTAAAAGAATATCGTCCCGAGATTACAAAAGAAGGCAAAAGGAAAACATCTAACGAACATATGCTGCTAACAAGTCCGTATAGTTCGTTCTAAGATACTCCTCGCTTTCCCACATGGCTTCTTCAGCAATGTGGTTGCTCCACAAGACCTTGTAGAAACGCAAGGTGCGACTTCTTGTGGTGCGAGTCTTCTCATCGACGATCTGAGTTGGATGTTCGGAATAAGTGAGATCTGGTTGGAGAGCTTCCAAATCTACTACACGGACATCAACTGGAGTTTTAAGACATTTTCGTAACTGGGAAATGTGGAATACATTGTGAATTCCTAAAAGTGATGGCGGTAACTCCAATTGATATGCCACAGGCCCGCATTGCTCTAGGATTGTGAATGGCCCAATAAAACATGGAGCTAACTTCCCCTTTACTCCAAATCGATGAACCCCCTTCATCGGAGACACACGAAGATAGACAGGATCCCCCACGTTGAAGTGAAGTGGTCGACGTCGTTTGTCCGCATAGCTCTTCTGACGAGACTGAGCAGCTTTGAGATTTGTTTGAATAATGCGCACTTGCTCTTCGGTTTCTTTTATTAAGTCGATGCCATATACCACTCGTTCACCAGATTCGCACCAGTTCAAGGGTGTGCGACACTTCCGGCCATAAAGAGCTTCATATGGCGCCATCTGGATGCTAGCCTGGTAATCGTTGTTGTACGAAAATTCCGCCAATGGTAGATGATCATCCCAATTCCGACCATGGTGGATGGCACAGGCACGAAGCATATCCTCTAGCACTTGATTTACCCGTTCGGTTTGTCCATCAGTCTGAGGATGACAAGCCGGGCTTCGAATCAGTTTGGTACCCAATGCATCGTGGAGATGCTCCCAAAAGCGAGCAACAAAAATAGATCCACGATCTGAAATGATAGTGCGGGGTACACCATGTAGACACACTATTCTGGAGATATAAAGTTCTGCATACCGCTTTACATCATACCTGACACTGACCGGTATGAAATGAGCCGATTTGGTCAACCGGTCAACGATCACCCAAATTGAGTCGTGCTTATGGAGAGTGGGAGGCAACCCAACAATGAAATCCATGCTGATATCCTCCCATTTCCATGTCGGTATGCTTAAAGGTTGAAGTTGTCCTGCTGCTTTCATATGGTCGGCCTTCACTCGCCGGCACGTATCACACTTGGATACGTACTTAGCTACTTCCCTCTTCATCCGAGTCCACCAGAATTTCTTCTTCAAATCTTGGTACATCTTGTTGCTTCCCGGATGAATGGAATACTTGGACAAATGAGCTTCGTCGAGTATCTTCTTTCTAAGCTCCATGTTTCGTGGTACCACTATACGGTTGTTAAACCAGAGGGTACCTTCATCGTCACTTCGGAAACATTTCATCTCCCCCTTCTTCATTCTTTGCCGAATATGCGACATCCCCTTGTCCTCCTTCTGAGCTGCCATAATATCCTCCTTGATAGTAGGAATGAGAGCTAGGTTGTAGAGTGCCCCATATGGAACCAAGTAGAGACTCGGTTCTTCTTCTCCTTCCATTGAGGTAATGGAAAGATTGTTGACATGGGACTTGCGGCTCAGAGCATCTGCGACTACATTCGCTTTGCCTGGATGGTAGTGGATCTCAATCTCATAGTCCTTGATCAACTCTAACCATCTCCGTTGTCGCATATTCAAATCCTTCTGGGTAAAAATGTATTTCAAGCTCTTGTGATCATTGTAGAGGTGCACTAGATTACCCAGTAAATAATGCCTCCACATCTTCAATGCCAGTACCACAGCAGCGAGCTCAAGATCATGAGTCGGGTAGTGCTGCTCATGGTTCCGGAGCTGCTGTGATCCATACGCGATCACTCTTCACTCTTGCATCAATACACAACCTAAACCAATCCCATATGCGTCGCAATAGACATCAAATGATTTGGATGTGTATGGTTGGGCTAAAACTGGTGCCGTTGTAAGGTGTTTCACCAATGCTTTGAAACCTGCCTCACATACCTCAGTCCATACATACTTCTGCCCTTTCTTCAGAAGTTCTGTCATCGGTTTAGCTATCTTGGAGAAATTGGGTATAAACCTCCGGTAATATCCTGCTAAACCCAGGAAACTTCGGACTTCATGTAAAGACTTTGGAGACTCCCATTTGAGGACTTGCTTCATTTTTCTTGGATCAACTGCAATCCCTTCTGCTGATATGATGTGCCCTAAAAATGGCACTTGGCTGATCAAGAATTCACACTTGCTAAACTTAGCATATAGCTGGTGGTCCCGTAATCGTTGAAGCACGATACACAAGTGTTGTGCATGTTCTTCTTTGGATTTTGAAAACACAAGTATGTCGTCAATGAAGACCACGACAAACTTGTCCAATTTCGGCATGAACACCGAGTTCATGAGATACATGAAATGAGCCGGTGCGTTGGTCAATCCGAAGGACATAACAAGGTACTCATACAGTCCATACCTCGTCGAGAATGCTGTCTTTGGTATATCTTCTGGTCAGATTCTAATCTGATGATAACCAGAACGAAGATCCATCTTCAAAAATACTTTAGCACCCACCAACTGATCGAAAAGAATATCAATGCATGGTAGTGGATACTTGTTCTTGATAGTGACAGCATTAAGTGGACGATAGTCTACACACAGCCTCAAGGTCTTAACTTTCTTTTCTACGAACAGTGCAGAACAACCCCATGGTGATGAACTTGGACGAATGAAACCTTTGTTCTCAAGTTCAGTTAACTGCTCCTTAAGTTACGCAAGTTCCTTGGGTGCCATCTTGTAGGGTGGTCTTGAGATTGGTATTGTTCCTGGTGCAAGTTCAATCTTGAACTCTATATCCCTTTCTGGGGGCATACCAGGAAGATCTTTAGGAAACATGTCCGGGTATTCACATACTACTGGAATACCCTTAAGATCCATAACCTCGGTATTGTGAGTAGATGGGTCCAATGGAATGATGTTCTCAAGATTGAGAACTTGGGGCTGATGGAGTGGAGAGTTTAGATAAATCTTTCGAGGAACGATATCAAGAATTGCACCATGGTATTGCAACCATGCCACTCCTAAGATTATATCTAGCTTTTGAGTCTCTAAGATAATGATGGAGGTAGGATAGATGTTCCCATCTAGGTCAAGAGGTACCCTATGGACCACCTCATATGTTACTACCCTTCCTGCTGGAGTGCAAATCATATATGGAGTTTTTGTGGAGATAACATGCAGCTGATTTTTAATGACAACAGATTTACTAATGACATTGTGGGAAGCTCCGGAGTCAAAAATTATGACTACGGATTGATCGTAGATAAAGAACGTACCGGTGAGCACGGGCGCACCTTCTGGAACGTCCTCGATGGCGAGGTGGTGGACGTTGCCGGGTCTGGTGGCTGGCTTCTTGAGCTGGTTGCGGGTTTGGTTGGCCCCCTGGTAGGATGATTGCCCTCTGCCTTGTCGATTCTGCGGACAGTCCTTGGCGAAGTGCCCCGTGCGTCCACACATGAAACACGTGTACGGGGTTTGGACAGTACGAATGGGAGGACGGAATCCGTTGCACGTGGTGGAGGTGGAAGTGCACGTGAGATCATCCCCTGTTGTTGCTGCGGTCGGAATCCAGAGTTGCTGAATTGGCGACCACTGAACATTGGTGGTCGTGATGGCGGTTGCCACCTCTGGCCGGATGGTGATCGATACACCATACGGTACTTCTGAGGAGCACCACCTCCGCTGCCCTGCGGAGCACTCCTCTTCTTTTTATCTGAGGACAACTCGCGCGTAGCGTCCTCCTGCATGATAGCGGCATTGACGATGTCGTTGAAGCTGCCGCGGTTGAACAGGACAAGCTTGTCCTTCAACTTGGGGTTCAAACCCCGGTAGAAGCATTCGCGCTTCCAATCTTCGGTGTTCACTTGGTCCTGAGCGTATTGGGCCAAGTGGTTGAATGATTTGGAGTACTCGTATGCACTCCTTCCTCCCTGCCTTAGCTCCAAGAACTCTTGAAGCTTCCTCCTCATAATCCCGGGAGGGATGTGGTAGGTGCGGAACGCCTCCCGGAATTCGGCCCAGCTTACGACATGGCCTGCGGGGCGTGCAGCAAGGTAATTGGACCACCATGCGCCAGCAGACCCCCGCAGTTGTTGTGCTACAAACAGCGTCTTCTGCTGTTCGGTTACCTCGAGTAAACCGAACTTTCCTTCAATGGTGCGGAGCCAATTATCCGCCTCCAACGGTTCATCGGCCTCCCTGAAGACCGGTGGATGTGTTGATGAGAAATCAGAGTAGGAACTCTGATACTGCTGACGCGGTCCATCATTCTGTCGTCCCCCTTGACGGGACGAGTGCTGCACCAGAGTCCGCAATAGCTCAGTTTGCTCGTTGCGCGAGCCGAGTACTGCAGCGAGAACCTCCGCGAGACTCCTGGGATGTGCGGGTGGAGGTGGTGGAGGTGGTTGCGTTTGAGGCATATTCTGTCCCGGGGGTGGTGTGTCATCCCCCTAACCTCCACTGGAACCTCCCCCATCTTCACTGGTACGAGTACGCACCATACTGCAATACAACGATTCATACCATAAGTCTCATTGCCTCAAGTTCATCCTTCATAAAAATAGTAATGCGGTAGATAACAATAGATGATGCTTAACATTGTCATATATTGATAAAGCACAAACTTTATACAATCTATATTATCTTGGGCCCAAGTTTACAATAGATCTCCAAAATTAGACATACTTCATCTAAAGGAGTCGTCTCTTCTATGCTTGCTTACCACAAGTCGTCATGTCTATGTCATTGTACACACCTCACTACTATTTACAACAAGGATCATAAAGTCACAAAACACGCGTGGTGTTTACTACACATCACTACCCTCGGCCTAAAGTGATAAGTACATCAACACTGCCCTCTACTCATAAAACTCGACCTCCTGAGGATCTTCTTCTTCCTCGTCATCCTCAGGATTAGGCACCACTAGTATGGGTGCTGGAGCAGAAGATGATGCCTCGCTCAAAAGCGACGTCCTTTTGGCCATCTTAGCTTGCCAATCTGTCTGTATCATAAACATCCTCCAGACCTCGTTCTCCTGCTGAGCCTGCTCACAGCTGGTCTTCCAGCTCTGAGCCTCCACTCTGGACTGATCTCGATCTGCAGTCACCGTGTTCAACTGGGTGTCCCGCTGGTGTCCATAGAGTAGGCTCGCCTCCAAGTCAATTTCTCACTCTAGGGTCTCCTGGCGAGACGCGGCTAAATCCATAACAACGTCATGCCATTGATTCTCTCTAAGGTTCAAACGATGGTTGAGAGGAGCCATCATATTCCTAAGTCCGTCATTTGCCCACTCAAAGTGATTCGCTCGAATCATGGCTTGCTTCAGATTGTTCGTCAATTCTTTTATGCATGCCCTTTGATTACCCTTCTCGCGATGTGATGCGGCTGCATACACCGCTAAGGCTGTTGCGGATGTTTCACCGTGCCCGTCCACCTCCGCAAGCAAGCGGGTTTCCCAGGCTTCAGAAGCCCTGCCGTTTACTGGAAACAACTCATTCGGAGTACCCACCAGATTATGGTAATGGAGTTTGCAAAACCTCCCTATGGCAACACATGCGGTGTAGCTCCATGTTTCTTCTAATATCAACCCTTTGATCTTGATGGAGTATGGAGCCCATCCGAGGTGCGGTGAACCAGCAGGCACATAGACGTAGATGGTGCAACTCCACATACCGCTCTCCTGGAACTTCTTGCCCCAATAGCTAGGCAACACTAGATAGCCAAACTGGCGAAGCAACCTAACAAACACGTCCGGGAAACCGGCTTGCCCGGTGCACATGGAGAACACCCATCCATTTGGCAACTGAATTCTTGGTGCTGCCATCTGTGGACAAACATACCCGTATGTCAATACACCGTATAAGTATTCAACTCAATCAATTATAACGTGGGACAAAAGGAAATATCCATAATCAATTGATCCAAGAAAATCTGCAAACTAGAAGTGATCACAGTTCTGGTTCAGCTGACCTTCCTGTATCAACCCAAAAGTTTCATACAGGAAATGCCAGAATTCAGAGTTAAGTTGAATATAAAAGTTGTAGTACACTTCAAAAAATTTCCATATTGTACTCATACAGCTCCAGGTGAACTAATATGAAGAATATATACAGGTTTTAATTTGATTCAAGTTTTCTGGAAATTTTGACAGAACCTCCCCTATATATGGGCTTACCTCCACATTCTATACAGGTTTATCATGATAAGATATTGAGGTAATGTCAAAATAAAAATTGTATAACATCGCTTTAAAAATCAAGAAATAAAAGAGTTCCATCCTAAAAACTTTGTTATACAGGTATCATGCACGAATGCACAACCCTGTACAAACTGTTCCAAGTTCTGGACTGCGAGAACCAAGTTTACGACAAATGGATTTAGGCATACCTACACCCAGATTCAGGTCAGCAGTGACAAATAAAGTTGATATATGACTTCCTAAGCATTCCAGAAATGTATATATGTGAACATGTCACTATTCGGGATTCAGAGCTATAACTGTCCAAACTTAACAGTTGAACTGACTGGTTTGCACCAGCAGTTCTGCAGTTGCTGTGTTGACTTCCCAATTTGGTTTAACTCCAACCCAAATCATGGAAAACCTCCCATAACAAACTTGTAAAGCTCCTCCTACCCTTTCCAAATATGTATCACAATAAGGCAGTGTATTTTTCTACATCAAGTTATGGCAGAAATACAGAGACTGGTACAATGGCAAGGTCATCTGGAGCAGTTACAATACACCCCAGATTTCAACAGATTATAAAGCTTTTCTGTCTTTATGGTCAACAGAAAAGTTATAGAGATCTTTACGAGCTTTCCATCGATATATGATACTCCTATACTCTCTATCAAATAACCAAGATTACAACCCAGCGAAGTCGAGCCAACTTCTGCCAGAAAAACAAGAACCTAGATTCTATTTATTCTATTGAGTCGGAACCCTCTTTGCGGAATCCAAACCTACCAGCATCTGATATTTGGACTTTCCAAAGCATTATGCATCCATTCTGTCGGTGGGGATGGTCTAGTATCATGTTTGATACTGACGGTACTACGTATCTCACCAAAGAAAATTCTATCCGGTATTTCCGGTTACGTCTATAGGTGGTTCCTATATCGTTCTCTCGCAAACGGCTTCTACACGGTATTCTACCGTAGTTAATGCTGCAAAAGACAAACAATCCCCTTTCACACATTCACACCTCAAGGGTGGCACGGGGAAACGCGATAGGCAGTCACAATAATATATATGAAAATAAATACATACGACTCTGGTGTGAGTCGTCCTCGAGCGAGGTCATGTCTCGAGGTACATGGCTGTAAATACGTCTGTACAGCAAAGACTCCCATACGATCCGGCTTATACACGCTCGGGCATAAGTGTTTCGCATGCTCCCATGGAACATGATTAGTTCTAGAGAGGCATACTATCGGGTTATACACCACCCGACGGGGGCTCCCACTAATTTTGTGTCACGCTGGGGTAACGCGTGTCATAGGTTCTCAGAAACATTGAGAGCTTCAGAGACTCCTATTAACTTCCCGCGCCAAGCCATGGAAATTTCACATACCACTCCTCGTATGCTGAGCTTACCGAGATTGATCCGCTCTCGGTGGCGTACCTTACCTCTTACCTGACGTCGGGTCGTCGTTACGGCATATAATAACACATAGTTAGTTTACCACCTTTATACCTTATACTAATAATACTCCTTATAAGGGCATATAGCTAATTCCTCACTCAAGTCCTAATTTTTAAAAATTTGTCCTTTTCATGTACACTGTTCCCAATGATGCTCTGATACCATGTCTGTGGGTACCCGAATCCCGACATCCGAGGATCTCATTGTGTGGCATCGTGCGATGCGACACCCAACAGTTATACAAGAATAGAACCTCAATAAGTACAAGACGGAGTCTTTTATTTTTCATACAGCGGAAGTTTTTACAATACTAGCAGAAGTAAAGAAATATATACATATCATAGCTACGCTCTCAGCACTAGCTATGCAAAAGCAAAGTTATCCATGCCTTGGATACTTTGCACTAGCAACACTCAATTAGGGCGGCGTGCAGGGTTCCCACTCGGTTGTACACCCTGGAGGGGGTGCAACCTCATCATCAAACCCTTCATCAACAGTATAACCTGCAAAAACTCGTTAACTGCAAACGTGAGCATAAGGCTCAGCAAGACTAACCCGTCTCACTAGACATATGCAAAGGGGACACTAAACATAGGTACGGTGAAGCATAAATGACTCGCCTACAAGTTGGTCCTTATAATCAGGTTTTATGTAGCAAATGACCTTCTCCAAGCACGGCACATCATGGGCTCCACAATCAAACAAGAAACGCTTTACCGATGATATGACATGCTCAGAGCACATAATGCTAATACAGCTAAAGTATGGGGAAATTGTAAACTTTTAATTGTACTATCTCTAAATCATACAAGGTTGCAAAGTAATTATAATTCAATACAATATGATTTTCTGGCTTCTTTAGTATTTACTACATCATGGCGTAGTGAACAAGTGGTACTCTATTACTGCGAGGGACAGTGATTGAAATCAGGACACACCCGGACAACACGACACATACGTCGTCCAGAAGTGTCAGCGAGCACACCCGTACCTACATAACACTTCAGTACTAGGCGTATATGGCAACCTTTCGCAAGACACTCAAATGCCGAACCGGTCGATCCGTCACGAGCAGGAGGTCCCTGCGTGGGGCGTACTCTGATGTGCCCACTAGCGGATTTACACCTTGCTGCCCTCAACCCACACCTATAAAACAGAACGGTATGCCTCGAAACCCAAGTGACCAAGCTACGTCAGTTTATTGGATTCCATATGTCCATTATGTTGTCGGTACAAGTCAAGCTTGTTCAGCGGGGCCGCACACAAAGCGGGCCTTAATCGACACAGGTAGGACTATGCGACCGAGACTCACTTCTCGCCGCTTCCTATCCATTTCCTGCCCGGTCTCAACTTCATTATATTAATACATTTTCTATCTAACCAATCCTGTGAGATATGTCCTACATCTCTCGTGAGTAGATTCCAACTACTCGACTTCTACCGGATTTCCTATGCATTAGCAAAGCAGTTACTACAGGTCAAATTGTAAGTCGTTCCAACCAATCCCTGGGATTTTTGGCCATGCAAGTGGAGTATGAATCATCCTAAACTTAATGCACAATTCATATACTATTCATCATAGTGATAAAGCAAAATTTTATAAATGACTTAAATGCAAACCGGGGCTTGCCTTGTTGCAGGTCAGAGTCTGAGTTAAAATATGGAAGATGCTCTTCCAAGGCTTCTGGCTCCTCCTCGACTTTGGTCACTATACGATATGCATATAATATGTATATAAATGACTTTGAAAAATAATCATTATCGAGACCAAAATTTAATTCATGGTGATCATTAGATGATAGGGATCTTAATTGGCTTTGGAACTTCGATGGTAGATACTAGGGAATATGATCAAGGCTCTTGCAAAGAACAGGAGATGATCAAAGTATAGTGTTGTCTCTAAAATTATGGCAAGTATTAAACTTCCAAGAATTTTAAAGAAGAAACTGTAGCTTGAACATAGCTGCCAGTTGATAATCATGATAGAGGAAGTTGTTCTGGTTCTAGCAAAATTTGTTTCATAACTTTCTAAGCTTTGGTGAAGGAGTTATTGAATTTCTAAGTTAGCAATAATTTCTGGAATTATTTATATTTGAATTTTTAGCTTTTAAATAAATAGTCAGTTTGCAACTGATGTAGGACTATGATATTAGGTCAATTAAATCCAAGATTTTTACAGGAACTAGTGTATGACTAAGGGAAGACTCAGTCCAAATTTTGGACATAATAAAGCAACTGAACATCTGTAAAATTTCAATAACTGAAAAAGGTAATCGAACTATACAGAGGGTTAAACAGGTGCAGTGGCTCCCAAACTTTTGCTGGTTGTCAATAATAGGACAAAATTTTTATGTGAATTTTGGGGATTTTTCCAGTGGCTACCTTGTCTGGAAAAATTGTATTTGCATTGGGAAAAATTATTTCCTAAAGAATTTAACTGTGAGTTTCACAGAACCTAATTGGTTCTGACAGAAACTAGAGATCAAGGGCTTTCAAACAAAATTTGTTTGAAGATTTTTGTAGCATCATACAGAAAGTTATGGATTTTCTAAGTTGGAGCCAAATCTGGAATTAATTTCTAATTTGAATTAAACCGTGGGCCCCACTGTTTTAAAATGGACCAATGGCATTTAAACCACACAGGGGCCACTGATATACACTGCGTAGCCACAATAGATCCCATGGCCACACCCGATCCGACGGGGTTGATAGATGCTGACATGTGGGTCCCACCGCGTCGTCTTCCACCTCCCGACGCGGGCGGCGCGCGGGACTCCCGCGGCGGCGCTCTCCGGTGAGCCTCGCTGGATCTGAGCTCCCGGCCACCGCAGCTCCTACACTTGGGCACCCAACCGTAAAATTACGCGCTGAGCAGGATGGTGGGGTCGGGGAGGTCTGTCGACGGTCTGAAACAACGGCACATCGGCGGCGGCCGCTAGGGTTCAGGCCATGTCGGAACTGCCGCTCTGGGGCTAAAACCCTTCTAAAAAGGCTGGGGAAGTCTTCTGGAGCCACGAGGAACGTGATGGGCGGGTGATATCGTCGTGTAACGGTCGGCAAAGCAGTCGTCGATGGCGACAGAGGCAACTTCTTAACGGCGAAGTGGAGAACTCGCGATTCTTGAGCTACGGTCGATCATTTTCGGTGATTCCAGTTCGAGAGGGTGCGCAAAGAAGTGTAGAAACTATTTGCTAGCAATTGTGGGGAGTGATTTAGTGTGGAACTCAAATTGAATGAAAAACCAAGCGCGTTCATAAGCTTCGGCCAAGAGTAAAACCTAGCAAACTTGCTCGATACTTATGTAAACAAGGAACGGCTTTCACCGTTGCGTAGAGCGTGTCACGGTGCACCAGTTTGTTATGGGAGTCGAAGCACGAAACTTTGTGCAGCGGCCTGTCGACGTGGAGCAGGGACGGCATGCGGTGAACACGACGGCGACCTTCGGTGTAGCCTCAAATTATCGGCCAAACCGTCAACTATGCAACGAAAGAGTTGATCCAGAGGATAGAGGAGGAAGAGAGGAATAACCTAGCTGTTGGAGGCTTGGCGCGAGAGGCCTCCGGTTGGCCAGCAACGGGCGCGCGGCGCCGGCGGTCGGAAGCTCGCGCGCGGAATGAAAACGGTGCAATGCATCAGCGCAGCGAGATGGGAGGCGATAAGGGCGACTGGGAAGTGATAAGGGAGAGCCAGGGCGCTATTTATAGAGCTCCAACGGCGGTGGCTTGCTGCTGTCGCGCTGGGCATGCACGCCGTCGCGGTGGCGCGCAGCGCACGCTGAAATGCGGCTGCACGTGGGCTGCTGACTGGTGAGTCCCGCCAGTCAGCTTCACAGCTACTGCTATTTTAGTAATTCACTTAAAAATTGTAAATGAACTCCAAAAAAAATTAAACTTCACGGCTAAGCCAAGAAAATTGTGATGAACACAATGGTGTGTTTATATCTTTATGTTCAAGTATATTTTGACCAGATTTTGAATTTGCATTTAAACTTGATTCAAATTCGCTGAGCGTCTCAAATAAAATGACAAATGAGTTCCTAAAATCTTGAAATTTTGCAGGCAAGCTATTGAGAATATTAGAAGGCAAAGGAAAAATTTAGAGTCTCTAATTTGAATGTTTTTGGCAGGGCCCATTTAGCACTGCACTATGAATTGCATTACTGAACTTCATCCAAATAATTCTAATGTTCGAAAAGGGGTGAATAGAATTATTCTAGAATTAGTGGTGAAGTCCAATACTCATGTTAATAAAATTTAACCATGAGTGCAAGAAAGGTTTGGATGGCATTAAGTTCACGTGTACCACTATATTGGATTTTTAATATAGTTGATCACAAAACTCATAACTGAATTCACATGCCATAAAAGTGGGGTTTTACAAGTCCTTGAGAATCCAAGGGTGTGTTTGGTTTAAGGGATATAGTGGGACGGGACGGGACAATCTCATTTTTCCATTGTTTGGTTCGGAGACAGATTGGATGGAGTCATCCCTCAATGAGGAATATTCCCTCTAGATGCGGGACAAACTCATCCCATCAAAAGCATAGGGACGAGTCCATCCCACCTCCGCTACGTGTGTGTTGGTCATCACTCTATCCCACATCATCCTCACAAGCATCTGTCTCATCCCACAATACAAACATGAGACGGGTTCATTCCATCCCACATCATCCCTGAAAGCAAACAAACAACTGGGACCATCTTATCCCTTGAAACAAACAAAAAATGGGACCATCCCATGCTTAAAAATTGGGATAGATCCGACCCATCGCACTTTGTATCTGAACCAAACATATCCCAAAACAATGAGGTTGATGAAGAAGTCTACCCCCCCCCCCTCTTATTCTAAGGCTTACTTTTGGACATACTATATTTGTCCTCATCTCCCCTCTAGGAGACCTAACCAACAAGGTATCCTTCATATGAGATATGGGCAAACTATACTTGGCAACATACTTTGACGCGATGAATGAATGCGATGCTCCAGAATCAAATAACATAGTCGTCGGGTTGGAGTTTGCGGGAAACATAACAATCACCACGTCATTCGCTTGTTGCGCTTCCTCTGTAGAGACATGGTTCACCTTGCCATGAACAAAATTCTACGGTCCACGGTTGCCTTGTGGCGCTCCTCCATTTGGTCTTGGGTTCTGTCTTGGAGCATTGTTCCCTTGTCCAAGGCCTGACTTAGTACTTTGAGATGCAAAGTGTCTCACCTCACCACAAGTATAGGAGGACCTTGCTGCACTAGAATTGTTTGGGCAAGCTTGGTTTTGAGCATTAGCAGGAAAATTTACGCGAGGACCATGAGAAATTCCAAGGCGAGGTGATTGCATGGCGGGGCATTGCGGCATGGGCTGAGCTGGGCGTGATGGAATAGCAGCGCGATAAGCAGGAACAGAGGGGTTGTAGTATGGCGCATTTGGTGGTGCAAAGCAGGGGCGAACATTACTTCCTTATGGTTGTCCTTGTTACGGCGCCTTCCTCTTGTTATCTTGCTCCATCTCGCGAACCTTGTTCTCAACCACAATAGCTTTGTCCACAAGCTTCTGGACATTGGCATAGTCACAATTGAGCAATTGAACTTGAATCTCATTATTTAAGCCCCTCATGAATAAATATTGCTTGCGGCTATACTGACTGACGTCCTCTGGAGCATACCTTGAGAGTTGAGTGAATTTATTGAGATACTCACTCACACTTGAGTTTCCCTGCTTGAGGTTCTCAACTTCCTGTCTCTTCAAGATCATAACTCCCTCAAGAACAAAACAAGAACGAAATCTCTCCTTGAATTCAGCCCAACTGATCCTCTCTTGATTTTCATGGGCATTGCATAGCGAGTCCCACCAATATGCAGCTGCTCCGACTAGTTGATGGGAAGCAAAGAGAACCTTCTCCCCATCATTGCACTGGACAATAGCAAGCTTCCTCTCTACAGATTTCAGCCGATCATCAGCTTTCATAGGATCATTGGCTTGAGCAAACGCAGGTTGCCTAGTCCTCATAGACTCTGCCAACCTGTTATGAGGCGGTGGAGGCATATGGGGCTGGTTTTGCTTGTTGGCCTGCAGCTGTCCCGAGGTTTGCATCACCATCTCCATAAGTTGATTCTGCATAGCCAACAACGGCTGAAGGTTGATAGCCTCAGGTCCAGGTCCATTGTTGTTGTTCTAATGTGCTCCATTGTTGTCCTCATTCTCATTGGCATCCCTTTGGTTGCGAGTCTTCAGCATTTGAAGAGAGAGAGCAACAGAGAAGAATTTAGAAAATGTCCCAAACTATATGCATCAAGGGATATGAAACTAAGCAACTACCTATACTAGCCTATATGGATGTGGCAAACGCTAAAGCATCCCACAATCCTCTACTAAGCACACAAGAGCACAAGCAACATTATATAGCAATCAGCACACCAAGCAAGCCACAATGTTTCTTGAGTGTTCCTATGTGCTCTAAAGTGTCCATTCTGTCTAGGTTGCATCCTACGGTCAACCTGTGGCTCTGATACCAATTTGTGACACCCGATTTCGAAAATTAACCAAGTGCAACGAATATGTGTGCCCAAGATGTTCAACACGGATACACGAGTGCATCACGAACGATATACACAAAATTACCACATCACAAGTTAATTAAGTAACTTTATTAAAATATTCAAATAATCCTCAAATTACAAACTCTAATAATCAATATTGAATTATAACTGCAGTGGAAATATTCTATTTAAGCAACTAAGCAAACTGAGCAAAAGGGATAGTGCGGCTCGAAGCAACACCACAGGCAAGTCGACGGCAGCACATAACCCAGTACTTTACATTATCCTCAGGGTACTCCCAAACATCACCTGAAACTATTGGTGGCGGGATTGCAAGGGTGAGCACATGTCATACTCAGCAAGTGTGGGAAAATAATGACATGTAGACTAAACAAGGAATGATAATAAATAATGGCTAGTTGCTGAAAAGTACATTTAAAACATGTAGAAAGTATCCTCTAATGTTTATGTGAAATAATCCCATCATATCCCACATAATTAACATAATATGAATCCGTCATCAATTATTCATCCATAAACCAATTTCTTACTTTCATCAATAACCATGTTCATTTATCATAACACAAACCATAACCATAACTATGACCAAACCATCCCAAATCCCAGGTTCCACTGTAATCATGGAAGTTTTCCAGGTGCTCATAACCGGGAGAACGGCTATCATGATAGTTTTTAACACATTACATTGGTTGTACCACTTTACCCACAAGTTCGTTATTTCGTCACCCGTTAGCGACTAAAGAAACCTCCCTTATGCCAATTACACTTCCTTTGATGTATGGCCAAGAGATCAAAAAATAGCCTTTACAAAGGGACTACCAGCATATTCATACCCACTGAGGTTTCACTCGTGGTGATGCCTCCAACTGAGCACATCCAACCAAGGCCCCCCTCTTCTGCCGGTCGAATCCCAAGGCAGTCCCGCCACTATTGCAAACCCAAACGACTCCCATTTCACGCAACTCCAAATGATCCGAATAAATGCTGGTAATACTCCTAATTAATTGGTTAAGCTGCACCCATACCTGGCCTTGTGGTGGCACTGTTGTTCCGATATATTCTAGCATGAACCGGTCCTTAGATCTAAGGCAAGCAAACCACCATATCATCCAACCCAATCCACAAACCATGCTTTCTTATATCTCCCAAGTCCCATGTTACCAATTAACCATATTAATAAATTCTCATCATCCATGAGTGCAATAACTCATAGTTAAGCTATTTTGTTATTTTCCGATCCAAAAAAGGTAAAAAGAAACCTTGCCGACTCTCCACAATATATTCCAAGCGACAAGGATGGTCAATAGGACTAGTAAACTCCTATTTTGGGTTTCCCATCATTTTGACACAAGCATGCGGTTTTTCAAACAAAACATTTAAAAACAGGATGAAAATGATCAAGGACACTTGCCTTGTCCTGAGGTTGATTAGGGTCAAAAGATTCGAAGTTCTGGTACTGGAGGTCCTCGACAGCACCCTCTAGCGCAACACCTTCTATTCCGCGCAACAAACATACAAAACAAACATTGCAATCAATAAATGCTCATATATTACTCAATATGCCATGACATGCATGAATAATGCAATGATGAGGTGAAACTTGTTAGTAAGTTGCTATTAATGTTTACTAACTAGTTAGAATAGTTTTTAACAAGTTTGAACAGGTTTCAAGTTGATTTGAGTTAATTTGGAATTAATTCAGCAACTTCAGATTCAGGTAGCCGCACAAGTCCATACTGGGGACCAGACTAGTCTGCCCTAGGCCAGAAAGTCGATCGGACTAGTCCGCACCTGGCCGGACAAGTCCACTCGGCTAGGGTTTTTGGCGAATTTCAACTAGAGCATAGTTTGAGTTGAATTATGGGACCAATATTGAAGTAGAAAGATGATCAAAGATAATTACCGTGAATTCAACAACTCAAGGGTTGAGAATTCGACAAAAACTCAAGATCTTGACGTCTAGATCCAAAGAATATGGAGAATTGGTGGACAGTTGATGATGATGTCGATGAGTTGACAAAGATCGATCTTGTTTGACCCTTCTCCTTCCTCCTTCCCTTCTTCTGGCTGTGATAAGTCCTCTTGATGGCGGCACATGAACTAGGGTTTGGGGTTTTCTCCCGAATTGACAAAAAGATGAAAAGTTGGAGTGGTGGGGTGTTCATATAGAGGTGGAGAGGTAGAGTTTGATGGATTTCGAGTTCAAGGTGGTGGAGGCCATTTAGAAATCCGACATGGGCTCCACAAGGGTTGGGCACGACATTCTTGGGCCCAATTAAGGTAAATACCCAATAACAAATCATCAAGGAAAAGATTGAAACCGAGTAGGGCTCACCGGACAAGTCCGCTAGCGGGCCGGACTAGTCCGATCGGAAACAGAGACTTCAATGGACATGTCCAGTTGAGGTCTGGACAAGTCCGATTTTGTCTAGAATGCAAAACGGACAAGTCCGGTATAGGCCGGACAAGTCCGGAGGTTTGGTAAATTTTCCAAAGACCGGATCAAAAGAGGGGTCTGCCAGACAACTCCGAAGAGTTCAAGTAGCGAAGAACAAAATAGTCAGTACCGGGTAATGGACAAGTCTGGACAATCAACAGAAATTGAATCAGACTAATCTGCAGCAAAAAACGGATAAGTTCGGGGAGTCCACAGAGGGCAGAACCAGACTAGTCCGGGGTCTTATAAAAGCCCTAGTTTTTAAGAAATAATTCATTATTTAGATGTAGAAATAAGGAGAAGAAAAATAATTCAAATGGATAAGAGATAGATCAATCTATTTCCAACCTAAAAGAGGGAATTCAAAAAAAATTAACTTAGCTGCTGTTCAAACTAACAAAATGGAAATTTGAGTTCACCACTAGCTTCCAAATATTTCAAATAGTCTCCCTGCAAACTTTCATAATTTTTGAAGCAATTTTGCTATTTAATTCAATAGCTACATTGAACACAATTCAAATTCAAATTCAAGATTGAATTCGATTGAAACTTGGTCAAATCAATAATCTGAATTCAGAATCAAATTCTCCATAATTAATTTGGACTCCCCATAAATATCTAACAATTTTGGAACAAATTAGGTGTGTGAATTGGACTGTCCAGCGAGGGCATGAGGATGAGCAGAATGTGGGACCCACCTGTCATGCTAATAGTGTTCTGTTCTTTTCATCCCAGGACGACACCACACGGCATGCAACTGCCACTGAGGTTCTTGCCTACCTGCTTGCTTCCAGCTGCAAAAACCTCAACCCCAGGCTCCTCTTTATCTTCTCCAAGTCCCAGCACACAAGTTATTTTCTCTGTTTCACCACCAAGGCGCTAGTTCTTGCTCCCCATCCAAGTTCTTCCTTTCCAGTCGAACTCTAGCAAGGATCATTGGTATTGATCAATTTTCTTTGCACTGGGTCACTCAACAATTTGCACAGCTTTGTGACCAAGTTTGGTTCCCAGATCGAGCTCACCAAAGCTCCCCGAAGTGAAACCTTGGCCGCCTGAGAACTCCCCTATTTTGCTGCATGTCTGCTCCACCATCGAACCTGTGCTCCAGTCAGTTCTTCACCTTGTTCCTTTAAG
Source organism: Tuctoria greenei (assembly GCA_036927565.1). Taxonomy (NCBI): domain Eukaryota; kingdom Viridiplantae; phylum Streptophyta; class Magnoliopsida; order Poales; family Poaceae; genus Tuctoria; species Tuctoria greenei. The sequence goes on along the minus strand of JAYESD010000004.1, from coordinate 157,625,072 downwards.
AGAAAACTTGCATATATACTCACTCTAGATGCTGGTAAAAATTGAGCTCATGCCATGCCTCCTAGCCCACGTATTTCCAGTTCTTCCGACGAGCTTCGTAGGTGAGCGGAGCTAGGTCTAGTTCCAAATTCATTTTCCACGTGAAGGCATAGATCGTGCTAGCTAGATATTATCTTGCCCTAGTCCTGACGCACCTCCTAGATGAAAAATCGAGGAATTTCATCAAGGGACGACGCCTGAATCTTTGATTTCCTAGCCGCCAGTTTGAGCTTCCCACCTCGCCGGCGAACTTGTGTTTCCCAAAATTTTCACCAGTTTTGGCACCCCCTGTCTTGATCTGTAGCTTTCTATGAATGTTTCGGTGCAATCTCCATGCGAATTAGAGCACCGTAGGACCCGGCCGACATGGCCAGAAACTTAGGTTCCGCCGCCACCATTGGGTGTCCCTTTCTGGGCATCTATCGCTAGTAGGGGCCTTATCGTCGAGTTCCCCATCGATTATTAGGTGGGGGCGGCGAGTCTGGAGGGCCGACATGCCCTAGGGTGGGATGAGGCATGGCACCGCCGCCAGCCGCCGTCGGACACTGCCCCTGCGCCGTCGAGCATGAGGAGGAAGACGACCGGGCAAGCCCCAGCCGTCAGGCTCTGTGGCGTGCTGCCATGGATCTGGGGCGGCCGCGGATCTGGTGTGGCCACAATGTGCACCATGTGGCCCCTATGTGGCTTAAATCTAACTGGTCCATTTTAAACCCGTGGGCCTGTTTTGATTATTCAAATTTTCCAATTGGAATTGAGTTCCATATTTTGCTCCAACTTTCAAAGTCCATATCTCATAGAATAGTTGTCCAAGAATTCTCAAATAAATTTTGTTAGAACCATGGGGATCTATACTTTCAAGTGGGGCACTTGAATCTGTATGAAAATCCCGATTCAACGTCAATAATTCCATGAAGAAAAATGCTATTTTAATAAATTTCTCACTCCCAATTCGTTCAAAAATTTCCAAACTTGGCCAAATCAATCCAAATAATTCCCTTAAGTTTCAGGTACATTTGAGTTGATATGAATAGCCAAATTGCATTTCTATTATGTATGTGCCTAAAAAGTCCAAAATGTCTAGAAACTTTTCAGCAAATTGTCCAAACTTGTAAATTCAATATCTTACAGTATAATGCTTAGAAAATTATGAGACCAATTTTGTTGAGTCACTCATGACCTCCTATAAACAGGACACCAACTTTTGGCCATGTCGAAGTCCCCGATTTCACATAAAAATTCTGGGAATTGTTTATCTACATTGAATTTTAGAAAACAGAGACTTCCATGAATTGATCTCAATTCTGGCCAGAACCTCACCCATAGTACCTAGTGTCCTCTGTACAATTTCCAGAACTAGTGGCCATTATTTTATATACTTAATTGTGTTTCCATTCAGCTATGTAATAATACCAATATTGATTCACGGGCATTAATCTTTGCATATCGAATAGTTCCCGAGCTCGAGGAGACCCCAGAGCCACTTGAAGTCATCAACCCCGAGACTAACTTTAATCCGGTCTCGCAGCCAGGCAAGCCCTGGTTTGCATTTAACAGTGTTCTGAATTTTTATTTGTATCACACTATATGGCTTAGCATGTGTTGTGCATTTGGTCTAGGTTTTCTTGGAGTATCACACTTGCATGACCAGAACACCCATGAGACCAGGGTAGTTGGTTATGTAATCGATGTGTCCATGCTATGCTTAATGTTATAGTTGTTTCGGTAGAAGTCGAGTAGTTGGAATCTACTCGCGAGTTCATGAATTGGGTTCACACGGGATTGGTCAAGTGAGAGATTTACCATATGATAAAATATGAGACCGGGCATAGAGTAGGATGAGCAGGACATAGGGGCTTGTGAGCTATAGCTGTGCCTGTGTTAGTCAAGGATCGATCCGTGTGTGGCCCTGTTGAGCAAGTTTGAATGTACCCAAGGCATACTGGATATATGGGACCCAGTAAACTGATGTATCTTGTACACCTTAGCGTCGAGGCATACCCCACCATCTTATAGGTGCGGGTTGAAAGCAGAAAGGTGTAAACCTGCCAGCAGGTACATTGTACTCCGTGTGGGGGCCTCCTGCTCGTAGCGGTTGGACCGGTTCGACATGTAGGTAGCGGTTGAAAGGTTGCCGCATACAACATCAGTGGAGTGTGTCTTTGCAGCTCTGAGTGTGGGTGTATGTGTCATGCTATTCGGGTATCCCTGCAGGTGTATATCGATTCGAGTCGCCGTCCCTCGCGGTGACTGAGTACCGCTTGTTCATTGAGTCATGATGTAGTTAATTATTTGGAGCTAAATATTATTGAATCATGCTTTATGGAATAATTATGTATTGATACTGGTATGTTCAGAAAAGGTTTCTCATTAAATTTCAGATTCATGGAGCCTTAATTTGCTGCTAAAAGCTGAAAGTAAGGACTAATAATTAGGCGAATCTTTTATTGCAAACTGTTGTCCTAAATTACGTATATCCTGCACATAGAGTTCCATGCTTAGTGGAGATGGTTAAGTCTTGCTGAGCCTTCATGCTCACGGTTGCTATTTTAAGTTTTTGCTACAGATGATGACATATATGATGAAGGGTTCACCAGTTAGGTGTTGCCTCTGTCGGGGTACACAGCCGAGTGGGAACCCTGCACGCCGCCGTGAGTTTCACTTGTGTGCTGTTAGTGTGATTCCATTCGCGGGTTGAACGGAATTACTTTTGCATAGCTTAGGCTTGAGGGTCGAGAGCTATGAACTTATCTTCTGCTGTAGTCTATTTTAATGTGTACTATTTGTAAAAGACAAAGCTTGTATAACACTATGTTGTTTTATGTAATATGATGTACTTTTTTGTGTGTTGTTGGGTGCCGCATCAGACGGCACCACTCAATTGCAATTCCTGGAATGTTGGGACTCCGGTCCCCACAGCCTGGTATTAGAGCCGTATTGGGAATAGCATGCTTAAAAAGGATCGTATTACAAGAAAAATTTAGGTTTACGGTGAGGAATCGATAGTAGCCCACATAAGGACTATTATTAGCAGTTACTTAAGGTGGCAAAGGTAAAATATGTGTTATTATATTCTGTAACAACGCTCTGACGTCAGGTAAGAGGTAAGGTACGCCACCGCAAACGGATCAATTGCGGTAAGCTCTCCGTACGAGAGGTAGTACGATGATTGTCCCCCTTGGCTTGGCACGGGAGTTGATATGAGTATATGAACCTTCTCATGGTTCTGGAAATATATGAAAACGTTGTTCCCCGGCGTGCTTCAGGCACAGTTGAGGATACCCTATCGTGTGGTCAAAAACACAAAGTATGCAACTCTTGAACAATCAACGTTCAAACGACCATACGCAGTGCTGACCCCTAGCGCAAGAGATAAATGACGTGGGCACCTATCATGTGGTTGAAAAGGATGTAGTGTGTTTTTTAATAAACACGCGAAAGCGCCTCTTACTGGTGCAGCATTAGGCAAAGACGTTGGACCCCGTCGGGTGGTACATAAGCCAATGCGCCTCCTACTAGTGCAGCATTATGCAAAGACATGGGACCCCCGTCGGGTGGTAGAAAACTAGGTCATGTATCTCGAGATGTGGCTCAGGTCAGGGCGGCCTGTATAGAATGATACGGGGCGGATGTCTTACTTTCATTTATATTATTGTGACTGCCTGAAATGATCGCCCGTGCGGGCTGTGCCATACGGCACCATAATGAGTGTTTTGCAAATTGTGTTTCTTAAGCAGGAATACTGAATGCGTGATAGTATTTTGCTTAGAAAACATTTGCGAGTGAACGTCATTAAGGTCACCGTTGAGACATATACCGGAATACCAGCTTAGAATTTTCACTTTTGTGCAGCACGTAGTACCGACATGTGTTACATTGATGAATTATCCTCTTTGCCGTAAAATGGAACTGAGGAGATGTAACAATAATTATATTTGTTATCGAGCTCTGAATTTGAACTAAGTTTCCAAAATTGGAGTAGGTTTTCAAGTCAAAGATTAAAAAACAGAGTGTTCTGTTTTCTTCCAGAAAAATACCTGAATTTGAGAAACCATATCTCCCAGTAGAAAACTCCAATGAAGGTGTATCTTACATGGACGGAAAGTTTAGGAAGTCTTTTAAAACTGATATGTTCAACTCCAGAACTGAATTCCTTTCTAACTTGTTCAAAATTTCAAAGTTCCAAAATCTGCCAAACTGGACAGAAACTGGAACCCTCTCCGGACTCCTTACTATTTAGACCATATCTCACTCTAGAAAATTCAAACCGGGCCATGCAAGACATTTCTGGAATCCTTGTAATATGTAGTACAATTTGGTAATCTGTGGATGTTGTAAATTGTGAAGTTTTATATCTGGAAATTGTGGCCCAAAATCAGCATAAACAAAGGAGATGCTGTCAAAATTTCCAGAAAAAACTGTCAGGTTTCCAATGCCATATCTCCTCACCAAAAATTATCTGGAGGAAAAAAATACTTTTTGGAAAGGTATTGAAGTGTAATTCAACTTTGTAGTTCACCTCGAGACCTGACTCTTCCATTTACTGGGTTAAATTTGTGTTTGAGTACAGGCTGGTCAGGTTTCAACAGAAACTTCATCGGTTTGACATATTTTGGTCTTGTTATGAATCCGGTCCTCGATTTTACTTCGAGAAGTGTCGTAACAGACCAGATGTAGATACTCAACCATTTACCAGTGGAATTGAGGGTTTGACCCACTCAAACCTCTTTTCTTTTATGACCATGTTTGTATTATATTGAATATAAGAGAGCGTATTCGCACGATAACGCGCTAACGTCCCGTCGCGACCAACAATAGTCAAAATGAACATCAATCCATAGATTTCATTATTTTGGAGCTCGAGATTGTAACATTGGTCCAGAATGATGTATTTTGGGTAAAGTCTATACTTTATCACTATATGTTACCGTTATGCAAGTTTAGTTATTAATACGCACATTGTTGTTTTTATCCTTGAGTGACCTTTCAATATCACATCTCATGTTCGATTCATGGTTGTCACTGCAGAATGGTGTGCACCAGTAACACGTTAGTGTTTGGTGGCTCGAGCCAAGGAGGTGATGACTCCCAGCAACAGAGAACTCACGATCAGCGACAGCCGACAGCGCCACCACCACGTCCTCCTCCGCTTACGTTGGCGGATGTGATTGCAGCAATGGTGGGTTCGCGCGAAGAGCAGAGCGAGCTGCTGCAAACCCTCGTGCAGAATACGTCCTGTCAGCGGGGGCATCTAGACGGAGGCAATCATCAGCCTCAATAAAGCACTTACTCGGATTTCTTGGCGACTCATCCACTGGTCTTCACAGAGTCCAATGAACCTCTTGAGGCGGACAACTGACTCCACACAACTGAGGCAAAGTTCGGGTTGCCCCAATGCACCGAACAGCAGAAGGTGCTCTTCGCGGCGGAGCAGCTTCATGGCTCTGCCGGCGCATGGTGGGCGAATTACATTGCCTCTCTGCCGGCTGGTCACACCGTAACTTGGACTGAATTCCGGGAGGCGTTTCACACCTATCACATACCTCCCGGGATTATGAAAATAAAGCTTCAAGAATTTCTTGAACTCAAGCAAGGCGGGATGAGTGTTTGCGTGTACTTCAAGGCTTTCAACCATCTGGCACAGTACGCGACAGATCATGTAAACACTTAAGAAAAGAAACGGGATTGCTTCTATCAAGGCTTGAATGCTAAAATGAAGGACAAGCTCGCATTGTTCAATCGCGGCACATTCAATGAATTTTGTCAATGCAGCAATTGTACAAGAGGATGCAACATGTGAGCTGGTGACTGATAAGAAGTGGAGTGCTCCGCAGGGCACTAGTGGTGGAGCTCCAGAAAAGTACCAAATGGTGTACCGATCAATGTCCGGTCAAAGGTGGCAGCCATCGACATGACCGCCGATGTTCCGTGGCCGCCCGTTGAACGCACCAAGCTTCCGGCACCCCTGCCACAGCAGCAACAGAAGCAGCAACAAAGGATGATACCTCGTGCACCCCCACAGCAGCAGCGTGCACCGGGTTTCCATCCTCCGTCCTATGGTGGTCCGACCCAATACACGTGCTACAACTGTGGACGTGTCGTACATGTTCCCTACAACTGTCTCGACAAGCAAATTAGGTCACAAGCATCGTATCAGGGTGCTAATCAACCCCGCAACCAGCCCAAGAAACCAAATCCCAAACCCGGCAACGTCCACCACATCGCCATTGAGGACGTACTAGAAGGCGAACCCGTACTCGCGGGTACGTTCACCCTCATCAATCACCCCATTATCATACTTTTTGATTCTGGAGCCACCCACAATTTCATTAGTAGTTCATATGTTGTCAAACGCCAACTACAAATATTTCCAATGAAATATCCATACGTGATTTGTTCACCAGGCGGGAAAATATCAGCTCATAGTATTATTCCTAAAGCACCGCTGTGCATGGGTGGAAAAATATATCCAACCACTCTCATTATCTTAAATGGCCAAAAGATCGATGTCATATTAGGTATGTCATGGTTACATCACCACAGTGCTGTTTTGGACATCGTTCCTCGAACTGTTCATTTGGATACTCCACTACACAATCCACATACTCTCATTCTTGATCGACCCATTCAAGAAATCGCAGCAGCGTACCACTCTGAATCCATTAAGTTGGAAGACAATCCGGTGGTCTGTGAATACCCCGATGTGTTTCCTGATGATCTGTCGGCCATGCTGCCCGAACGTGACGTGGAGTTCAAAATTGAACTTGCGCCGGGAACCACACCGATCTCTCGAAGACCATATCGAATGGCGCCCAATGAGCTAGCTGAATTAAAGTAACATCTCAAGGACATGCTGGACAAAGGTTTTATTCACCCAAGCTCCTCACCTTGGGGCTGCTCCGCGCTATTCGTTAAGAAGAAGGATGAAACGTTAAGGTTATGTGTGGAGTATCGTCCGCTAAATGTTGTGACTATCAAGAACAAGTATCCACTACCTCGCATCGACATTCTTTTTTATCAATTAGTGGGTGCTAAGGTATTTTCCAAGATAGATCTTTGGTCCGGATAACATGAAATCAAAATTCAGACGGAAGATATACCAAAGACGGCATTCTCAACATTTTATGGACTATATGAATATCTCGTCATGTCTTTTGGTCTCACCAATGATCCGGCCCACTTTATGTAACTCATGTACTCAGTGTTCATGCTAGAGTTGGATAAGTTTGTCGTGGTCTTCATTGACGACATCTTGGTTTATTCCGAATCAGAGGAAGAACATGTCGAGCACTTGCATATCATGCCCCAACGATCGCGAGACCATAAGCTCTATGCAAAATTCAGCAAGTGTGAATTTTGGATTAGTCAAGTGCCATTCTTGGGACACATTATTTCAGCTGAGGGCATCACTGTGGACCCAAGTAAAACTGTTCAAGTGCTGAAATGGCAATCTACAAAGTCCGTACATGAAGTCTAAAGCTTCCTTGGTTTAGCCGGATATTATCGGAGGTTCATCCTGAACTTCTCAAAAATTGCTAAACCTATGACAGAGATATTGAAGAAAGGCACCAAATATATTTGGGGTGAAGCTTGTAAGAAGGCATTTCAAACATTGGTGAAGCATCTCACAACAGACCCGGTTTTAGCTCAACCGGATACGATGAAACCATTTGATGTTTATTGCGATGCATCCGGCATCGGTCTTGGCTGTATTCTTATGTAAGAAGGATGTGTGGTCGCTTATGGATCACGGCAGCTCCGCAATCATGAACATAACTATCCTACTCACGACTTGGAGCTCGCTGCCGTGGTGCTTGCTCCAAAAATCTGGAGGCATTATTTGCTTGGAAATCTTGTTCACCTCTACACCGACCACAAAAGTTTGAAGTATATTTTCACTCAGAAGGAGCTGAACATGAGGCAACGAAGGTGGTTAGAATTGATCAAGGATTATGAGATTGAGATTCATTATCATCCCGACAAAGATAATGTGGTTGCCGATGCACTTGGCCGCAAGTCTCATGTACATAATTTGACCATCACACCTATGGAAGAGGAAGAACCGAGTCTATACTTGGTTCCATATGGAGCTTTATGCAATCTTGCTCTCATTCCCACAATCCGAGATGAGATTATTGAAGCTCAAAACAAGGAAAAGGGTATGTCTTACATACTCAAGAGAATGGACAGCGGTGTGATGAAATGCTTTTGAAGAGATGAACATGGTGCTCTATGGTTCAAGAATCGGATTGTAGTGCCCCGTGACATGGAACCTCGAAAGAAAATTTTGGACGAGGCTCACTTATCCAAATATTCTATTCATCTGGGCAGCAATAAAATGTATCAAGACTTGAAGACTAAATTTTGGTGGACATGGATGAAGCGTGAGATTGCTAAGTACATATCCGAGTGTGATACGTGTCGGCGAGTGAAGGCCAACAATATGACGAAAGCAGGACAGCTGCAACCGCAGAGTATTCCAGCATGGAAATGGGAGGATGTGAGTACGGATTTCATCGTCAGATTGCTACTCACATTCCAAAGCATGATTTGATTTGGGTGATTGTCGACCGACTAACCAAATCAGCACACTTCATTCTAGTAAATGTCAGATTCAATGCCAAGAAATATGCGTTGTTGTACTGTCGGTGGTTTGGATCCGGCAGATCTCCCGACACTACTAAAGTGTTAGAGGAGTTTGTGGTTCGGTGTGGGCGCGCGGAGATTCAAGAAGGTGAGTTGTGAATGATATAGGAGACACAAAGATTTACGTGGTTCGGACCACCTGAGCGTAATACCCTACTCCACGGGTGTGTTGATGTTGTATTGGCTGTATGAGCTTGTACTGAACGTGTGTAGAATGTAGCACGTCGTGTCCCCAGCGTCTCGTCGGCTTGTCCTTTTATAGTACAAGGGCAGGCCGTTACAAGTAGCCTGGCCCGACATGTGGCCCCGGCGGTTACTAATATTGATACTCATTCAACACATTTAATTGCCCTTAATGACCGGGTAATGGGCTTTGACAGCACCATTACGGGTAATTAAGGTCGTCCGATTGTGTGTAATTAATACAGTATTAATGACACTTGATTGGGTCTTGAAGCCCTTGATTCCCCATTGAGGATCCGGAGCCGTTGTGGAGTCTTCCGGAGGTTAGAGGCTGAAGATCCGATGGTTGGACACGTGGCAGCTCTGGAGCATACTGTGGGAAACAGGTAGCTCCGGAGCTACCTGACACGTGTCAGTTCCGGAGCTTCCCTCGGTCTGGGGTTAGGTCCGGGGGTGCCATTTCGGTACATAGCCTGGAGCTTCCCCCTTGTGGGCGGTAGCTCCGGTTTGATAGTACATGCGGCGACCCTGGGATTAACCATGTTGGAGAAGCAGGTCCGGTTATGCCTGACACGTGGGCCTCCGAAGGTCTTCAAATCAAGTAGATGACTTTCCCTTGAGATCTTTGTAATCTCAAGGGGTGTACGGTTCCCAGGGTACCGACTTGTCCCCCTGGGCCCACCTCTGGGGAAGACCCCTTGGGTGAAGTCATTCCGCTGGACGTGGGTCCATCCTCGTGACTTTTGAACTAAGTCTTCAAAGGTCTTCGGATGTGCCGTTGGCGATGGTTTGGAGTTAAATCCTCGCCGTGTGGCGTATCCCGCGTGCGGCAGATGAGATCTTTGGCGTGCGAATCTCACGCAAATGAAGGTCGCCGGTTCCCGATACGAAAACCGTATCGGTTCTACGCGCCTTGTCAGGCCGCCTCCTTCGGGCTTCCCGCCTCATGATGACAATCGTTCGCCTGGGTAAGAACCTCGACTTGATCATCGGGATGGTCCCGGGCCCTCTTGTCATCGGTTGGGTGGAATTTTTGAGTGGTATCTTCGACTTCCTTGCGGTTTCCATCCAAGCGTTGCGAGGGCTTACATAAGAAGGAAATCGCGCATTGTCTGGAGTTCTTTACGCCTCTCATCTGATCTTGCGCTCAAACTCTCAGCTTGTGCCTCACCTTTCCTCTCTTGCCTTGCTGTGTTGCGATGGAGTTGGGTCTCCGCGAGAGCCGATTGAAGACCGATGGTGACCTGAAGAAGGTCCGGGCCCTCATGGGATGGTCCTCGGACTTCTTCAACCGCATGGTCCGCGCCGGGGGAGGGCTCCCGTTTGAGGAGGAGCACGCCGGCGAAATGGTGTACTTTTCTTCGTACGCCATGGTGGGGTTGATCCCACCTTTTTCCTCCTTTTTCTTGATGCTGCTAGACTTTTATGGTCTACAGCTATACCACCTTGGCCCTCACTCCATTCTCCTTGTGTCTATCTTCGTCCACTTCTGTGAGATGTGGGTGGGCATCCCCCCTGCATTGAACTCTTCCGGACCTTCTTCATCGTCCATACAACCGGCAGGAGCAATGAGTACCATGTCTTCTACTACTTCGTGAAGCGCAAGAAGTGCCCATTCAAGTACCTCCGGTCGTTTCCCTCTGGGAAGTGGGATGACTGGAAGAAGGACTGGATAGTCATCCGGGTGGAGGAGCATGAGAGGCTGGAGCTGCCCGAAGGCCTCCCCAACATTGACACGACGATCTGGAGTGAAGCTCTGGTGTTGGCAGACGACTTCAACCCTGCTCTGACCAGGATCCGCCAGTGCGTGGAGGGAGGATTAACTCCTCAGGCGGTGCTTTGTAACTTCCTGGTCAACAAGTGGGCACCGCTGAAGAGGAGAGAAAAACTCGCTTGGGCCCTCAATAGCGTGATGGACGACGACCGGGTCGAGACCGGGCTGAAGTCCAACATGGTGGGGACAACCTTGGAGTTCCACCTCAAGAAGTTCCAGCACGGCATCGACGTCGAGGGTGACGACTTGACTCTGCCATCAGCTTTTCTTCCTCTGAACGTGGAAGTAGAGTTCAGTAGGGAGCTCCGGTGGAAGATGCCTGTGTTTGACGACCTCGGTGTCATCGAGAGAAGATCCATCTCCAGGGTGGCGATCCCTGGGGTTTCCAAAGGTTGCTCCGACCCTGCCCCGAAGCCGAGGGTCGAGGTCGTCAGCAAGGGCAAGGAGCTGGCGGATGAACCCTTGAGCCGAAAGAGGAAGCTGCAGCATGCCGACGGAAGTTCCGTCCGGCCTGCCACCTCTGCATCGGCTCCTTCTCCCCGGAGGGGGAGGTCTTCTACAACCGCAGCGACTGTACCCGCGGCGGGGTCCTCTCGGGGTGCTAGCTCCGGGCATGCAACTCTAGCACCAGGGGCGGTTGAGGCCTCTAGGTCCAGAGGTTCTTCCCAATCGAGGGGGGCCTCGACTAAGGAAGCGCCCATGGCGGCAACGAGTTTCGGGGTGCCTTCCGGAGCTTCCAGGCCGGCTATGACCAGCTCAGAACGCCCGGGAAAGAGGTTCCGCGCAAGCTGGTGTGAAAGCCTCCCAAGGTAATTTTTAATCTTTACCTTGGACAGTTGTTTAGTTGTAGTAACTATTTTTTAAGTTTCTTCGTTCATCATCTGCAGCATTCCCAAGAAGAGGAGTGAGGCTCCACCCTCAGCAATAGCAGCTGAAGCTGTGAGGGCAGGGGCTTCTGCTCCTGTCCCGGTGCTGCCCCAAGTGGTGGCTGAAGCTGCGATAGCTCCGGCGCCAGTTGTCGTGGTCATGGACCTCGATTCATCCCCAGAGACTCCCGTGGTAGCGTCGGATCACGGGAGAGAAGATGCGCCAGCGGCACTTGTCCTGGAGGTTGAAACTCTGGGTCTTGGTGTTGAGATGATGGAAGCTCCGGCTGTTGAGCCGGAGGAAGCAGTAATTTCGGCCCCAGAGCCAGAAATTGTCGAAGCTCCGGCGGTTGAGCCGGAGGTGATTGAAGTCCCGGCGTGCGCGCCGGATGTTGAGGAAGTTCCGGCAGTTGAACCGGCTACCTCTGAAGAACCGGCCATAGAGACGGTCGTTGTTGTTGGAGCTCCGACCGCAGGGCCGGTTGATGATGAAGACCTTCCAGCTCCTGAGCCGGTTGTTGTAGAGGCGTTAGCGCTCGAGCCCCCAGTTGAGGAGGTGCTCAGGCCGGAGCCAGAAGAAGCTCCTACTCCGAGAGTGATGGCGCCGGAGGTACCCGCGACTGAGCTGGAGTGCCCTGGTGAAATTGTTGGCCCCCTGCCTCAGGGGGCAAATGAAGACCTGGCGGTGGGGCCTTCCTCGATGGTGACTGAGGCCATCCCGGAGGACGGCCCTAGTGCCATGGAGACCCAGGGGACCACTCTTGTGGATTGGGACCCAATTTTTGTATCTGAAAACCCGCTGGAACCAGCAGAGGAGACCCCAGCAGGTTTGGAACCTATCTCGTTGTCATTGTCTATTGACAACGCCTGTTCTAGTCTGCGTCAAGTTCAAATGGCCTTCTTCCACGACATAAAGGCTCTTGAAGAGGTGCGCCAAACCCTTAGGCGGTGGCGTAACCGGCTCTACTTCGAGACCAAGCTGGCGCAGTCGAGGCTAGCGGATGACAAAGAGTGGATCAAGCGGGAGAAGGTCCGCCTGGAATACTGGGGCAAGTTATTGGATGACAGGGAGAGTATGACTCGTGCCCTCGACGCTCAATCCCGTGATATTTATGAGCAGACCAAAGCAGCTAACAGTGCGGCCGATGAACGCCAAGAAAGACTTGAGGCCATTAACAGTACTCTCATCAAGCGTCGGGAGGCACTTGAGGAAAGGGAGAAACGGCTCGAAGATGAAGAGAAGAAACTCCTAGAGCTGCGGGATGATATCCTGAGGAGGGAGGAGGAGCTCACCGAAAAGGTGGCTCTGACTGACAAGGGCCTCGAGGAGCGCGCCTAGAAATTGGAAGAGTGCTGCACTGAGGAGGAGGAGAAGGCCTGGGTGCGAGGGCAGGAACTCTATGAGCAAGAGTGTGCCCTTGCTGCCAGGGAGAAGAAAGTGAGGGGCAGGGAGAAGGACCTGGTTGACCGCCGGAACAATATCCACCTCCGGGAGGAGGAGCTCGGAAAACTCGAGAAGCGAGTTGCTGAAAAGATCCAGCAAAACGCCAAAGAGGTTGAGCGCCTCGCTCGCGAGAATTCTGAACTGGTGGCGGCCAGAAGATCCCTGGAGGAATTGAAGGGCTTGAGGGCTGCAGACTCCCTTCAGATTTGGGAGTTCCTGGGCAAGGCTAACGACGCGCTGACACCGATGGGCTTCAGCCCCATGCGTCCGGATGATCCGGAGCCGGAGCCGGACCTAGCGTTGCAGGCATTGAGCTCGGCAAGTAGCAAACTCTCCAAGGTGGGAGACGTCATCGCGAACCAATTGGAGGTTGAGGGGCAATCCCTGGCGAAGAACATTGCAGAGTATGTGCTGACGTGCTACACCAGCCGGAATCCCCAATTTCCTCTGGACCCGATGCTTGAAAGCCCCGTTGAAGGAGAAGGTGAAGCTGCCCGAGCCAACATGTCGGAGGTTGCCCAGAAGGTCGCCCAATTCTTCCATAGGGTCTAGGACCATATCTGTAGTTCCCACTTGTATTCTCTCTTCTTCTTCCTCAATTTTGTAATCCCTTGTCTCCAGATGAATGAAATCCCCAAATGTTTGTGAATTTCACTTTTTGTCTTCAACACTTTTGTCTTCACTTGGCCCCCTGGTAGATGTACACAATTTGATTGTGAACATGTACCAAGAGGATATTGTGTTTTGTTGAAGACTCATTTGCTCCGAACTTGTAGAGTGTAGGTCCGAAGTTTTCGATAGTGAAGGCCCCCTGAGGTTGTCGGAGCTTAGAAGCTCCGGCATTGTCTATCGTCGGAGCTTAGTAGCTTCAGCAATAGTCCCTATCAACGCGTAGAGCATCGATAATTAGTCCTCCGGGGTGTCGGAGCTAGTAGCTCCGGCAGTGACCTTTGCCAACACGTAGTTTGTTGGCAGCAGACTCCGTTTGCGGGGTCTTCTCACCATCACATATTTTGCGTCGACGGCTGTCCCCCCTAGCTTTACCGGAGCTTGGTTGCTCTGGTGATGCTCGTTTTCAATGCCTAACATCGATTACAAGCCACCTAGGGGAGTCGGAGCTTTGTTAGCTCCGGCTTTTCTCCATCAACGTAGATTTTTTATTTTTCCTGCACACTGAAGCCATGAAAAATAGTAAAATTCGTTTCTTGCCTATAACTTCGTCGCGGCTTACGATTCTCAAGAAAATTTTAGGTGAAATGCAATTCTAAATACAACCGAATGCGTTGTCTTTTCTTTCAGATCCAATTGTACTTGGACCCGCCTTACTTCGGCCTGCCGGGGTGTAGGTATAGTGGTGTACTTAGTGTGTTTGACCAGGCTAAGTCGATAGCACACTCCGGCCCTAGATTGGCTTGGCGGCATTCAGGCGAGTGGGCCATGAACAATATTTGAATCCAAAGAATCGACAATACAACTCGAATCATATATGAACCAGTCGAACTAAAATTTCTTAAGAACTGCACATCTTTGTTATAGACAAGAAAGAGAAAAATAAAAAATATTGAGCCTGTACAAAATAAATGCACGTGGAGTCTGTTTCACATGAAGATGTCTTTCATTATAGGTCCGGGGTACAGGGGAAACAAGTACACACTTAGGGTACGGAACCAGCCTAAGCGTGTTTTATTTCTCGTTTGACCCAGGGTAGCTAGCCACACTTTTAGTCCTGAGACTGTGACAAGTGTTGCATGAACTTTGCGGACCTTCCGGGAAAGGTCCGGCTGTTCTCCCGGAGGAACTACCCGACTCTGTACAATGACTCTATAACATACACCTCAAGTTACTACAGACTCACCTCCATGATATTAAGTGTAGAACTTATGGAGGTGCTCAATGTTCCAAGGATTTGGGAGAGGTGTCCCATCCTTGGTAGCCAAGCGAACGCTCCTGGGATGGGATACTTTAATCATTCGGAAGGGTCCCTCCTAGCTGGGGGAGAGTTTGTTTAACCCTTCTCTTGATTGTATTCTCCGTAGCACCAGGTCGCCTTCCTCGAGCTGTCGGTTGTGTACATGCCGCTGATGATAGCGCCGAAGGGCTTGGCGGTATCGGGCATTCCAAACAGCTGCTTGTCACCTTCCGTCTTCAAGGAGGTCTAGGTCTTCACGCCGGAGCTGGTCCTGCGTGGCTTCGTCGAAGGTCCGGACCCGTAGTGACCCCAAGGTGATTTCCGGAGGAAGGATTGCTCCAGCTCCATACACCAAGAAGAAGGGTGTCTCTCCAGTTGACCGGTTTGGAGATGTCCTGTTGGCCCATAAAGTGGGTGGAAGCTCTTCAATCCAGTTGGCTCTATGTTTTTTCAAACGCTCATAGGTGCGTGTTTTGAGTCCTTTAAGGATTTCAACATTTGCTCTCTCTGCTTGGCCATTGCTTGCTGGGTGAGCTACGGAGGCGTAGCAAACTTGAATGCCGAGGTCTTCGCAATATCCTTGAAATGAAGAGCTTGTGAATTGGGTCCCATTATCAGTGATGATTTTGTTTGGGACTCCAAATCTGCATACAATGGACTGCAAAAAGTTGATAGCAGATTGCTTGTTGATTGTCACAACTGGAGTTGCTTCCGGCCACTTAGTGAACTTGTCAATGGCGACGTACAGGAACTTGTAACCTCCGACGGCTCTTGGGAAAGGTCCCAAGATGTCCATCCCCCACACAGCGAAGGGCCATGTAGGAGGTATCATTTGTAAGGGCTGAGCCAGTGTGTGAATTTGCTTTGCATGAAATTGAAATGCTTCGCATTTCTTCACCATCTCAGCTGCATCCTCGAGTGCTGTATGCCAGTAGAAGCCATGCCGAAAGGCTTTACCAACCAGCGTGCAGGAAGACGCGTGGTTCCCACACTCGCCTCCATGGATCTCTGCGAGGAGCTCGCAGCCTTCTTCCCTTGTGATGCACCGCATTAGGATGCCATTGGCATCGCGCCGGCAGAGATCCCCTTCTACCAACTTGTATCTTTTAGCCAATCTGACTACCCGGTCAGCGGATACATCATCGTCAGGAAGGATGTTGTCTTTCAAGTAGTTCCGGATCTCCGAGATCCATGCATCGGAACTAACTTGAGCATTTGAGTCTTGCGTGCTGGGTTGCTCGGAGCTTCCGGCAGCACCTACGACCCTTGATGGCTGCCATGGTAACAGGGCCATCGGGACCGTCAGCTTCGGGATGCTGATCTCGCCCCCTTCACTCAGTTCGGCGGGCTGAGCTGTGGGTTTTGACAACCTCCGGACAAAAGTTCCGTCAGGAGCCGGAGCTCCGGTTGACGCTTTCGTCGAGAGTTCGTCGGCTTCAGCGTTGTGGGCACGCTGGACATGGTAGAGATCTAGGACTTTGAAGTCCTTCTGAAGCCTCTGGACTTCAAGGAGGTAAGCAGCTAGCTGGAGATTGTTTGCAGGAGCATTCACCCTTCACTTGCTTAATGATGAGCTGTGAATCTCCCTTGACCAGCAGTTGCTTGACACCGTATGACAGTGCCACCTTTAGTCCATAGATGAGTGCTTCGTACTCCGCCATGTTGTTGGTCGCCTTGAAGTCAAGGTGTACCATGTATTTCACCTTCTCCCCGGTTGGTGCGAGGAGAAGGATTCCAGCTCCAGCCCCCTGTTTTTGCATGGAGCCATCGAAGTAGAGGGTCCAATGAGGCTCGGTGAAGACCGGAGCTTCGTGTTCCGGCTTCTGCTCACTTGGGCCCCCAGGGTTTGATGGAGAGGAAGTCCATTCCGCCACGAAGTCTGCCAATGCTTGACTCTTGATTGCTTGCCTTGAAATGAATTCGAGATCAAATTCGGCCAATTCGGCTACCCACTTTGCAATATTCCCAGTTGAGTTGGGATTATGCAAGATTGCTCGAAGTGGGTAAGAGGTCACCACTGAGATTTTGTGAGCTTGTAAGTAATGTCGAAGCTTCTTGGAGGCGATAAGAACTGCATAGAGCAGCTTATGCACCTCTAGGTATCGAGTCTTGGCATCATGTAGTACTTCACTGATGAAGTACACTGGGCGCTGAATGGTCCGCACCCTCCCGGAGGGGCTCGGAGCTTCCGCTCCACTGACCTGGATCCTCCCAGAGGGATCCGGATTTTCTTCGGGGACCCCCGGGTCCTGGCTGGAGGAACCTGGAGCTTCTTTAGAAGCGACCTGGATCCTCTCGGAGGAGTCTGGGTCTTCTGAAGTGGCTTCTTGTGGATTCGAATCTAACAGCTGGGACCCAGACTCGCTTTCAAGAACCTCTGGACCCCCCCGAAGGGGTTTGGATCCCTGAGTATGGGGTAGTTCTGGTCTCTCCGCGACCAGGACCATACTGATGACTTCGTGAGTAGATGAAATGTAAAGCAGCAAAGGCTCACCAGGGTTCGGAGCTACTAGAGTTGGTAGGGTGGTGAGGAACTGTTTTAGCTCCTGGAACGCCTTTTCTACTTCTTCAAACCATTGGAATGGTCCGGACTTCCTCAATAACTTGAAGAAGGGGAGTGCCCATTCCGCCAGTCTTGAAATGAACCGGCTGAGGGCTGCTAGACATCCAGTTAGTTTTTGGACGTCTTTGATGCGGGCTGGTGGCCGCA
The DNA here is from genome assembly GCA_036927565.1 of Tuctoria greenei. NCBI lineage: Eukaryota > Viridiplantae > Streptophyta > Magnoliopsida > Poales > Poaceae > Tuctoria > Tuctoria greenei. The sequence goes on along the minus strand of JAYESD010000004.1, from coordinate 157,607,504 downwards.
TGTCTTCAATGGCCTTGATCTTCGCCGGATTAGCTTCTATGCCCCGGTGACTTACCAGGAAACCAAGAAGTTTTCCGGAGCTAACCCCGAAGACACACTTGTCTGGGTTTAGCTTTGTGCGGGTGACCCGCAGCTTATCGAAGACAGCCTGCAAGGTGTCAAGAAGTGACTCCTTGTTCTTGACCTTGACCATGATGTCATCGACGTACACTTCCACTATGTCTCTAATGAGTTCTTCAAAGGTTTTGTACATAGCTCGTACAAAGGTTGAAGCTGCATTCTTGAGACCAAATGGCATGGCTGTATAACAGTACAATCCATCTACTGTGATGAAAGAGGTATGCTCTTCATCTTCCCTAGACATTCTGATTCGATGATACCCAGAATATGCGTCTAGGAAACAAAGTAATTCACACCCGGAGGTGGAATACACTATCTGATCTATTCTAGGTAGTGGGAATGGATCTTTTGGACACGCCTTATTTAGTGTTGTGTAGTCGATACACATCCGAAGCTTCCCGCCGGCCTCGGGCACAATGACTCGGTTTGCCAGCCATTTTGGATGGAAGACTTCTCGGATGAATCCAGCTTCGAGCAACTTCTTCACTTCTTGTCGAATGAAGTTCTGTCGCTCTACGGATTGCTTCCGAGGCTTCTGGTGCACAGGCCGGGCGTCAGGGTAGATCTTCAGATTGTGCTCAATCACTTCCCTGGGGATCCCAGGAATTTGTGACGGTTGCCAGGCAAACACGTCGACATTAGCCCGGAGGAAAGCGATGAGCGCGAGTACCTATTTGTCGTTCAATCCTCCTGATATACGTGTGGTCTGAGCGGCATCAGAACCGGTTTGGACGACTTTGACGGGGATGTCGGTGTCGCAGCTTGGCTGCACACGAGGTGCAGATGTGGAGCCTCGTTGACGAATGCTCAGGGGTTTTGGAGCTTGCTCCTGCCTGGAGTCCTCCTCTTGCGCCGTGGTAAGTGCATGGAGTTCTTCCAGAGCAGTTACTCTGGCAGTACGATCTCCGCGGATCCAGAGAACGCCTACTGGTGTTGGCATCTTTAACACCAGGTAGCCATAATGAGCAGCTGCCATGAATTTGTACAAGGCCGGCCTACCCAAAATGGCGTTGAAGGGTAAGTTGATCTGAGCAACGTCAAAGACCAACTTCTCGGTGCGATACTTCCCCCGTGTCCCGAAGATAACGGGGAGGGTAATAGCTCCGAGTGGGGTAATGGCTCCCGGACCTACTCCGGAGAAAGGTCAGGAGGGGTGGATATCCGAAGGTCGGAGCTGAAGCTTAGTAAAAGCTTCGAAGTTTATGAGGTTGAGCCCTGAACCTCCGTCTACCATGACATGGTGGAGCTGGATGTTATTGAAGGTAGAAGATACCATCAAAGGTAGTTGACCTGCTCCAACCATGCTTCGAGGGCAGTCCGAAGCATCAAATGTGATGGCTGTGTCCATCCACTTCCGATGAGGTTCCGCCCTGGCTGTAGGAGCTACAGCAGCCATGTCCCGACGCATAGTTTTGATGACACGGCGGGAGGTGATGTCCCATGATCCACCAAAAATGGTGTTCATGGTCTTCCGACGCTCATTGTGAGAGACGTCGGAATTGTCGTCGACGGAGGTGTAGACGGCCTTCAGGACCTTTTTGGGATCCTGAAAACCTAACTCCTCTTCAGCTGGAGCTTCGTCGACTTTTTGTTTTCCTTCCCTCTATCGGAAAGGAGCTTCTTCCCGGCGCTTGTTGTAGCGCTCGGCAAGGTTTTGGATGTGACACCCGGTTCCGAATATGAACCAAGCGTAACGCATATGTGTGCCCAGGATGTTCAACACACATACACGAATGATTCACAAATGATAAACAGAATTTAACCACGTCTTAACTAATAAATAAGTACTTTATTACAATAATCCAATAGTTCACGAATAATATAACTCTGAACAATTGCAGCGGAAAATAAACTAAACAGCACGACTCCAATCCACAGGCAATTGACGGCGGTACGCAACCTAGTACTCCTCGTGATCCTCAGGGTACTCCCAATTATCTCCAGTAGCTGTTGGGGGGGATTGCAAGGGTGAGTACATGTCGTACTCAGCAAGTGTGGAAAGTATGACATGTGGCTAATTCAAATGACGACAATAATAATGGCTAAGTGCTGAAAAGTACAGTAAAACATTTGAAAAGCATTATACTATGTCTATGTGAAATAAATCCCATCATATTAACAAAGTATAAACAATATCCAATTATTACCAACATTACCATTATCCATGTCCAATTACCATAACTCAATTCCATAACCATGACCACAACCATCACCAAACCATAACCATCCCAAATCCTAATTTCCAACTCTAATCATGTAGGTCATCCAGGCGCTCATAACCGGGAGCACGGCTATCATGATAGTTTTTAACACTCTGCAGAGGTTGTACCACTTTACCCACATGTTTGTGATTTTATCACCTTTCGATGACTAAGAAACCTCCATTGTGCCATCTCACACTTCCGTAGGTGTGTGGCCAAGAGATCACAAAATAGCCTTTCAAAAGGGACTACTAGTATGTACGGGCCCACTAAGGTTTCACCGGCAGGCTTGAACCTCTATTCTCCCACCCACGGGTCCCCTCGTGTGCCATGCGGATCCCAGGGCAGTCCTCCTCGACTCCCATTCCCCGCGCCATCCAATGGTCCATACAATACTAGCAGCGCTCCTAATTATTCAGCTACGCCGCACCCATACTTGGCCTTGTGGTGGCACTGTTGACCTGACATATTCTCGCATGAACCGGTCCTTAGATCTAAGGCAAGCAAACCACCATAACGACCAACCCATCCACATCACCAGGCTTGCTTAGATCACCCATCGTATTGACCAGTTCACATTAAACAGAATATCGTTGATGCATAATTAAATTTTGTAGTGTTGTTTGCCATCCCAATTAATTAAGCGAAGCAAAAAGTAAAAACCCTTCCCGACTCTCTACCATGATTCCAGGTGACAAGGGTGGTCAAACAAGACTAGTAAACTTCCTACCATAGGATTCCCATCAATTTGACACAAGCATGCAAGTTTGCAAACAAAACATTTAATTTAAAATAGGATCAATATGCTTCAAGGACACTTGCCTTGCTCCGGCGGATGGGGTTGCTCAAGCGCTTCGAAGTCTTGGGTTTGGAAATCCTCGTATGCAACCTCTTGAGCACGTTCCTCTACGCGTGATCATACATACAAGAAAACATATACAATTCAACATAATGCACACAAAATAATCAACATGCAATGACATGCATGCATGCACAGTTTAATAATTAATTTACTACAGTCATTTATTAATTAGATGCGACTAGTTCATACGTGTTCATAAGGGTTTACGGGGATTTTAGGGTGGATTAATGCTGCTGAAATAAAATTTATGGTGTGACTAAAATTAATTTACGCCTATTAGATTCAATGTGATCGCAAAAATTCGCATCGGGAACGGACTCTACCGTAGATCTGACGGCGTGACGGTCGCGGAATAAATGCGACGCGTAGACGAAATAGATGGTGCAGCAGTCCTTCGGCGGCGCGACGACGGCGGCGCGATGTCGGCGACGATCTCCGGCGAACGGCGGTGTCCTCCTCTTTTCCTCCCTCTTCTTCCCCTTCTTTTCCTCCTTTTTTCTTCCCTGGGCGCCTCTGTCTTCTCTGTTCCAGTCGGTTGCTTCCGTCGGCTGGGTTTCTCCAGGCGGCGGCTTCTGGCGGCTGCTGGTTCGTGGGGGAAAAAGAGCCTAGGCCTGGGTCCTATTTATAGGGCGGCACTAGGGTACGTCACCGGTAGAAACGGAGGCGGTTAAGGGAGGGACTCGTATCCGGGAAAAATTCTGGGGCGTTACGGCGCGGGAGAGGGCGGGAGACCGCGCGCGTAGGGAAAAATCGCGTCGGGGGGGAGAAACCGAGGCCCGGCTGCGGCCTCGGGCGGTGCGTGCCGCGTGACAGGGGGGGGCGGGGCCCGGCGCTCTGTGCTGCGCTGCAGAGCAGCCGCAGGCGGCGCGGGTCAGGGGGCGGCAGCGGCGTGGGGCCCCCGGGCGGGCGCGCTCGCTCGCGAGTGCGGGCGTGGCCTCGGGGCGCGGTGCCGGTTCGGCCGGCTGGGCGCTGGCCTGGCCGCCGGGCGGCTCCTTGTTTTTTTTTCTTTTATATATATATATATATTATAATATATTTTATTACTTATATTTTATTTATTATTTTTTTTATAATATATATTATTAATGTTATATATTTTTTTTCTATTATATTTTTTATATATATATTTTGTTATATATATATTATTTATATATATTTATATTATTCTTTTTTTTTTTCTTATTCCCTATTACAAGTTTTAGCCTATAATTATTGTTTTCTTTTCTTCCTTTGCTACACGTATTTGTATATGCATATGTTTTATTATCTTTCTTTTATTCTACTAGTGTTTAATGTATGACCCTGTATGCAATGCATGATGCGGAAATTGAGGGTGTTACAAACCTACCCCCCTTAAAGTGAATCTCGCCCTCGAGATTCGACAGCGTGGAGAAAAGACGAGGGAATTCTGCCTTCAGGTCTTCTTCACGTTCCCATGTAGCTTCAGCTTCTGTATGGTGTTTCCATTGCACTTTGCACCAACGGATCCTCTTATTTCTCGTTACTCTTTCCTTCATATCCAAAATTTTGATAGGTTGTTCGACATAAGACAAATCCTCTTGAAGTTCTAACTCGTCCATCGGCACTTGTTCTTCCGGTACCCTGAGACACTTTTTGAGTTGAGAGACATGAAACACGTCGTGTACATCGGAGAGATACGTTGGCAGCTCAAGTCGATAAGCTACCTCTCCTCGCTTGTCCAGAATCTTAAATGGTCCGATGTAACGTGGTGCGAGTTTTCCCTTGACGTTAAACCGTCGCTGACCTCTGATAGGTGACACTTTGAGGTATACAAAATCTCCAACTTCAAAGGTCAGACTCCTTCGCCTATTATCAGCATAACCTTTCTGTCGAGACTGGGCAGCCTTTAAGTTTTCCCGTATTATTTGGACTTGCCTTTCAGCTTCTTGTAACACGTCGGGACCAAACACTTGATTCTCTCCGGTTTCATTCCAAAACAAGGGAGTCCTACATTTCCTTCCGTATAATGCTTCATAGGGTGACATTTTCAAACTTGCTTGGTAACTATTGTTGTACGAGAATTCAGCATACGGCAAACTTTTATCCCAACTTTTCCTATGCTTTAAAGCACATGCTCTCAACATGTCTTCCAAAATTTGGTTGGTCCTCTCGGTTTGTCCATCTGTTTGAGGGTGATACGCCGAATTAAAGTTCAGCCTTGTTCCCATTGCTTCATGCAATTTCTGCCAAAATCTGGAGGTGAATTGAGAACCTCTATCCGAGACTATCTTCTTCGGTACTCCGTGTCGGCACACAATATGTTCCATATACAATTCTGCTAGCTTCGCGGTGGTATATGTGGTCTTGACGGGGATGAAATGAGCTGATTTTGTCAATTGATCCACAATAACCCATATTGAGTCATAGCCAGACTGAGTTCGCGGTAATCCAACTATAAAGTCCATACCAATCTCTTCCCACTTCCACTCCGGGATCTTCAATGGTTGTAACAATCCGGCTGGCCTTTGATGTTCAGCTTTAACTCGTTGGCACACATCACAAAGTGCAACATATTCAGCTATGTCCTTTTTCATGCTGGCCCACCAGTAGCATGTCTTTAAGTCCTTGTACATCTTCGTACAGCCAGGATGAATTGAGTAAGGCGAGTCATGTGCTTCCTTCAATATTGTTTCTCGAATATGCCTGACATTAGGTACCACAATCCTCTTTCCAAGCCATAAGGTACCTTGTTCGTCCTCATCAAATCTGAATTCCTTTCCTTCTTGGGTCCTTTCTTTGATTTCTTGTATTTCCTTGTCCTTTGTCTGTCCTTCCCGTATTTCCTGCTCCAATGTTGGGTTGACTTCCATCGTTCCCATCTCATTTATGAATCCAAGGTTCAACCGTTCAAACTCCTTACATAACTCGGGTGACAGTTCTTGAACTGTAAGTTGATGACTTACTCCCTTTCGGCTCAAAGCATCGGCCACTACGTTGGCCTTCCCTGGGTGATAGTTGATTCCCACGTCATAATCCTTGATGAGCTCCAACCATCGGCGTTGCCTCAGGTTCAGATCCGTTTGCGTAAATATGTACTTGAGACTCTTGTGGTCCGTATAAATCTCACATCGGTGACCAAAAACATAGTGTCTCCATATCTTCAAGGCGTGTACCACGGCTGCGAGTTCAAGGTCGTGTGTAGGATAATTCAACTCATGTTTCTTTAGTTGTCTCGATGCATAAGCTACCACTTGGCCTTCTTGCATGAGCACACATCCTAATCCTTGTCTTGATGCATCACAGTATATATCAAAACTCTTGCTCACGTCCGGTAATACTAACACTGGGGCGGTTGTCAATCTTTTCTTTAACTCTTCAAAGCTATCCTGACAAGCTTGAGTCCATCGGAATGCCTTCCCTTTCATGAGTAATTCGGTCATAGGCTTGGCTATCTTGGAAAAACCCTTTATGAATCGGCGGTAATATCCAGCCATTCCAAGGAAACTTCGAATCTCCTTGACATTCTGTGGCGGTTCCCACTTAAGCACATCTCTCACCTTCCCTGGGTCAACTGATACTCCTCCTCCAGAGATAATATGGCCTAGGAAAGAAACTTCCCTTAACCAGAATTGACATTTACTGAACTTGGCGTACAATTGATGTTCCCTTAATTTCTGCAGCGTAAGCCTCAAGTGTTCCTCATGTTCCTTCTCATCCTTCGAGTAGATCATAATATCATCGATGAACACTACAACGAACTTATCCAGATATTCCATGAAGACCTTATTCATAAGATACATAAAGTACGCAGGCGCATTCGTCAATCCAAATGACATGACGGTGTACTCATAAGATCCATATCGTGTCCGAAATGCCGTCTTGGGTATGTCTGATGGTCTAATCTTCATTTGGAAGTATCCTGACCGCAAGTCGATCTTGGAGAAGATACAGGCACCCTTCATTTGGTCGAACAAATCCTCTATACGGGGCAGTGAGTACTTGTTCTTAATTGTCACTTCGTTGAGAGCCCTATAGTCCACACACATCCTCTGGGTTCCATCCTTCTTATCTACGAAGAGCACTGGGGCTCCACACGGGGATGAACTTGGGCGTATAAAACCCTTCTCTAGCTGCTCTTGAATTTGCTTCTTGAGCTCTGCTAATTCCTTAGGAGGCATCCTATACGGCCTCTTAGCTATCGGTGCAGTTCCGGGTACAACTCAATGGCGAATTCTATGTCACGATCAGGTGGCATACCTGGCAACTCATCTGGGAACACGTCTGGGTACTCGCGAACGATCGGAATGCTTTCCAATGTCACTTCTTCCACGTGATTCAGTATCGCTTTTCCTCTTGCAGGTTGGGCTGCTTCAACTTCAATGCGTGTACCATGTTCACTTGTCAACTGCACAATCCTCTCGGCGCATTGAATGACTCCATTATACTTGCTCAACCAGTCCATTCCAAGTATTATGTCTATTCCTTGGGAGTCCAAGACTATGAGGTTTGCGAGAAAGTCTACCCCCCTTATTTTAATGCTTACTTTCGGACATACTATATTTGTCCTCATCTCTCCGCCAGGAGAACTTACTAGCATAGTTTGCTTCATATGAGATATAGGCAAATTGTACTTGGCAACATACTTTGACGAGATGAATGAATGAGATGCTCCTGAATCAAATAAAACAGTCGCGGGGTTGGAGTTGGCGAGAAACATACCAATCACGACGTCATCAGCTTGCTGGGCTTCCTCAGTAGAGATATGATTCACATTGCCACGAGCAAAATTCTGCTGTCCACGGTTGCCTTGTGGTGCTCCTCCATTTGGTCGCGGGTGATTTGGCCTTGGTGCATTGTTCATAGGTCCATTGTTTCTCTTGGGGCATTGGCTTGCAAAGTGTCCGGGTTCTCCACACGCATAGCATGTCTTACCACCCATAGCATTGGGGAAGTTCGGGCGCATCTGGTTTTGAGCATTTGCCGCCATATTAGGACGCGGCGCAGGTGGCACAGGATTGCGAGGCGCTTGCATGGCGGGGCGTTGCTGTGGTGGCTGATTTGGGCGGGGCAGATAAGCAGTGCGGTATGCAGGAGCAGAGGGGTTGTATTGTGGTGCAGTAGGTGGTGCATAGCGGGGGCGAACATTGCTTCCTTGCTGCGGTCCATGATGTGACATCTTCCTCTTGTTGTCCTGCTCCATCTCACGAATCTTGTTCTCAACCACAATAGCCTTGTCAACCAACTTTTGGAAGTTTGGATAATCAGTATTGAGCAACTGGACTTGAATTTCATTGTTGAGACCTCTCATAAACAGATACTGCTTCCTACTATCAGTTTTGATGTCCTCTGGAGCATATCTTGATAATTGAGTGAATTTGTTGAGATACTCACTCACACTCATCCTTCCTTGCCTGAGATTCTCAAAATCTTGTCTTCTCAGTATCATAACTCCTTCAGGTACATAGTGGGAACGGAAACTCTGTTTAAACTCAGCCCAAGTGATTGTCTCCTGATTATCATGAGCGTTGCAAAGAGCTTCCCACCAGTCAGCGGCTGCTCCAACTAGCTGATGTGATGCAAAGAGAACCTTTTCCCTGTCAGTGCACTGGACAATAGCAAGTTTCTTCTCAACGGACTTCAGCCAATCATCAGCTTCCATTGGGTCTGTGGCTTGTGCAAAGGTAGGCGGTCTGGTCCTCATGAACTCTCCCAAACGGTTGTGATGTGGCGGGGGCGGCGGTGGAGGCAGGTGGGGCTGATTGTTGTTGCCAGCTTGCAGCTGTCCCATGGTCTGTATCATGGTCTGCATGAGCTGGTTCTGCATGGCTAACAGTTGTTCAATGTTGATAGCTCCATGAGCATGTCCCTGGTTGTTCTGAGGTACTTCATTGCGCTCCTCCTCATCGTTGGCATCCCTCTGGTTACGAGTTCTCACCATCTGTTGGCGAAGGAAGGGTAGGGACAGAAGGATTTAGAATTTGGAAGGAAACGTCCCAACTATATGCATCAAGGTATGTGACACTAAATAATACTTTATTAATATAGACCTATATTATGAGGATGTGGACAATTGCCGAAGCATCCCACAACTCTATACTAAGCACACAAGCACTCAAACAAGCACCAAACAGAATTTACAAAGATCCTAAAAGAAGTAATACAACTCAAGGCCACACAAGTATATCTACATTGCTCTTATTTACTAATGGGGGTGTGCCTATCCTTGAGTCGTGGCATAGGTCGAGGACTACTCGTCGTCGAGCGGGAACTCATCCGGGTCCTCGTCGTCGTCGTCGTCGTCGTCGGGGTCCTCGGGGTCCTGTGGGTCCTGGGGTGGTGAGGCAGCAGGCGGCGGTGGTGCGGTAGACGCCACGTTGGAGGGTTCCTCGTCAGAGGACTCCTCAGAGGATGACTCACGCTGACCGTTGCGACGGTCTGGAGAGTCTGGGGTCCACATTGGGGTGTCGGACGCGTAGTCGTCCGGGTCCTCGTCGGTGATCCGACGATACCTCCTGATTATCGCCTCGTGGCGCTGGGCGAGGTCGCGTCCATCCTGGATCTCCTGCTGCGCCCTCTGAAGTCGGGCACTCAGCTGGGTCACGTCGCCAACAGTCTGACGAGGCTGCAGGAGGTCCAGGGGTCCCTCCACGTGCCTGGAGACGAAGCGCGCAGTGCCACTAGGACGCTGCGGGACGAAGGCGTGAACCGTGTCCTCCAGACGGAAACGGCGGGCGTGGCTCCAGAAAGTGGCTGCTTCCCAGCTAGCATCCTGCTCTGCAGATCGGCGGGAGCTCCTCCAAGCAGGGCTGTTGTGGGTCTTCACCAACTCGTCACCGTAGTAGATATAAATTTTGCAGCTCCACTCCTTCCTACCGGGGCGCTGCACTCCAGTGGTGTGGTAGGAGAGCGAGAGACTGTGGTGGCGGTAGCCAGCCTCACGGAGTAGGGCACGGAGACGGTGTCGCAGTTGTCCTGCGGCTCTGCCGTCAGAACGGATCACCACCGGGTGACGGGGGTCGACGGCCGGGGAGCGACTAGCCAACCTACGCGGGGGCACGAGTCCACCGGTCGACTTACGGGGGGTTGTCTTGGTGCGGGCCATCTACAAGAAACAAGAATACATTAGGAAAATAATGAAAAACAAATCTGAAAATTTCAGCAGTTAAACGGCGGACAAAGAGCGGTGCAGCGGTTCCAAAAGAACGAAAAATAAAGAGAAAAATTACAGCAACCAACACAATAATTTTACCCACACATAATAGCAGCAAAACACACCGTTTTCGCGAAAATTTATACAGCAAAACAGCAGCACTTAATTTTGCTCACTTCTGAAAATTTTTATCAAAACGCAGCAGCGATCAATACTTTTTGCGGCCGAAAATAAAGGAAACAAAACAGCAGCAAAAATTTTCGAAAATAGCATATTAGAAGAGTGTTCCTAAGTGCTCTAGAGTGTCCATTCTACCTAGGCTTGCGTCCTACGGTCAACGCGGCTCTGATACCAATTTGTGACACCCGGTTCCGAATATGAACCAAGCGTAACGCATATGTGTGCCCAGGATGTTCAACACACATACACGAATGATTCACAAATGATAAACAGAATTTAACCACGTCTTAACTAATAAATAAGTACTTTATTACAATAATCCAATAGTTCACGAATAATATAACTCTGAACAATTGCAGCGGAAAATAAACTAAACAGCACGACTCCAATCCACAGGCAATTGACGGCGGTACGCAACCTAGTACTCCTCGTGATCCTCAGGGTACTCCCAATTATCTCCAGTAGCTGTTGGGGGGGATTGCAAGGGTGAGTACATGTCGTACTCAGCAAGTGTGGAAAGTATGACATGTGGCTAATTCAAATGACGACAATAATAATGGCTAAGTGCTGAAAAGTACAGTAAAACATTTGAAAAGCATTATACTATGTCTATGTGAAATAAATCCCATCATATTAACAAAGTATAAACAATATCCAATTATTACCAACATTACCATTATCCATGTCCAATTACCATAACTCAATTCCATAACCATGACCACAACCATCACCAAACCATAACCATCCCAAATCCTAATTTCCAACTCTAATCATGTAGGTCATCCAGGCGCTCATAACCGGGAGCACGGCTATCATGATAGTTTTTAACACTCTGCAGAGGTTGTACCACTTTACCCACATGTTTGTGATTTTATCACCTTTCGATGACTAAGAAACCTCCATTGTGCCATCTCACACTTCCGTAGGTGTGTGGCCAAGAGATCACAAAATAGCCTTTCAAAAGGGACTACTAGTATGTACGGGCCCACTAAGGTTTCATCGGCAGGCTTGAACCTCTATTCTCCCACCCACGGGTCCCCTCGTGTGCCATGCGGATCCCAGGGCAGTCCTCCTCGACTCCCATTCCCCGCGCCATCCAATGGTCCATACAATACTAGCAGCGCTCCTAATTATTCAGCTACGCCGCACCCATACTTGGCCTTGTGGTGGCACTGTTGACCTGGCATATTCTCGCATGAACCGGTCCTTAGATCTAAGGCAAGCAAACCACCATAACGACCAACCCATCCACATCACCAGGCTTGCTTAGATCACCCATCGTATTGACCAGTTCACATTAAACAGAATATCGTTGATGCATAATTAAATTTTGTAGTGTTGTTTGCCATCCCAATTAATTAAGCGAAGCAAAAAGTAAAAACCCTTCCCGACTCTCTACCATGATTCCAGGTGACAAGGGTGGTCAAACAAGACTAGTAAACTTCCTACCATAGGATTCCCATCAATTTGACACAAGCATGCAAGTTTGCAAACAAAACATTTAATTTAAAATAGGATCAATATGCTTCAAGGACACTTGCCTTGCTCCGGCGGATGGGGTTGCTCAAGCGCTTCGAAGTCTTGGGTTTGGAAATCCTCGTACGCAACCTCTTGAGCACGTTCCTCTACGCGTGATCATACATACAAGAAAACATATACAATTCAACATAATGCACACAAAATAATCAACATGCAATGACATGCATGCATGCACAGTTTAATAATTAATTTACTACAGTCATTTATTAATTAGATGCGACTAGTTCATACGTGTTCATAAGGGTTTACGGGGATTTTAGGGTGGATTAATGCTGCTGAAATAAAATTTATGGTGCGACTAAAATTAATTTACGCCTATTAGATTCAATGTGATCGCAAAAATTCGCATCGGGAACGGACTCTACCGTAGATCTGACGGCGTGACGGTCGCGGAATAAATGCGACGCGTAGACGAAATAGATGGTGCAGCAGTCCTTCGGCGGCGCGACGACGGCGGCGCGATGTCGGCGACGATCTCCGGCGAACGGCGGTGTCCTCCTCTTTTCCTCCCTCTTCTTCCCCTTCTTTTCCTCCTTTTTTCTTCCCTAGGCGCCTCTGTCTTCTCTGTTCCAGTCGGTTGCTTCCGTCGGCTGGGTTTCTCCAGGCGGCGGCTTCTGGCGGCTGCTGGTTCGTGGGGGAAAAAGAGCCTAGGCCTGGGTCCTATTTATAGGGCGGCACTAGGGTACGTCACCGGTAGAAACGGAGGCGGTTAAGGGAGGGACTCGTATCCGGGAAAAATTCTGGGGCGTTACGGCGCGGGAGAGGGCGGGAGACCGCACGCGTAGGGAAAAATCGCGTCGGGGGGGAGAAACCGAGGCCCGGCTGCGGCCTCGGGCGGTGCGTGCCGCGCGACAGGGGGGGGCGGGGCCCGGCGCTCTGTGCTGCGCTGCAGAGCAGCCGCAGGCGGCGCGGGTCAGGGGGCGGCAGCGGCGTGGGGCCCCCGGGCGGGCGCGCTCGCTCGCGAGTGCGGGCGTGGCCTCGGGGCGCGGTGCCGGTTCGGCCGGCTGGGCGCTGGCCTGGCCGCCGGGCGGCTCCTTGTTTTTTTTTTTCTTTTATATATATATATATATTATAATATATTTTATTACTTATATTTTATTTATTATTTTTTTTTATAATATATATTATTAATGTTATATATTTTTTTTTCTATTATATTTTTTATATATATATTTTGTTATATATATATTATTTATATATATTTATATTATTCTTTTTTTTTTATTCTTATTCCCTATTACAAGTTTTAGCCTATAATTATTGTTTTCTTTTCTTCCTTTGCTACACGTATTTGTATATGCATATGTTTTATTATCTTTCTTTTATTCTACTAGTGTTTAATGTATGACCCTGTATGCAATGCATGATGCGGAAATTGAGGGTGTTACATTGGACCTCCCGACAGTCTTCCAAACTGTGGTTGCCCGTTTTGTGAATTGGACACCACACCTTGGGTTTGCCACCGTCTTTAGAAGACGGTCGAGGTCGCTTCTCGGGGCGTGGCCCCCGGCCACCCGGAGCTGCAGCAGCTGCAACATTGGATGTACCGGCCGATGGCTTCTTCTTGCCGTTGGTCTTCTTCTTCTTTTTTCCACTCCCGGAGGTAGCGGCTTCTCCTTTGGAGGATTTCTTGTGATCCTCCGGATTTGGTTTGGAGTGCATTTCACGGCCCTCCGCAGCTCTGGCACATTTGTCGGCCAAACTGAAGAGTTCCATGACACTGGTGATCTCCTTGATCGCCAGTTTCTCCAGCATCTTCTTATCCCGTACACCCTGTCTGAATGCCACAATGACACAAGCGCTAGAGATAGAAGGGATAGTGTTTCATACCTGAGAGAACCTCTGGATGAATGATCGCAGGGATTCTCCCCCTTTTTGCACGACTGCAAAAAGGTCCAGTTCAGTGCCTGGTCGGTGTATGAACTCCCGAAGTTGGGAAGTTGGCGGTGAACTGCCGGCATAGCTCCTCCCAACTGTTGATGGAGTTGGGTGGAAGGCTCATAAACCAGGACCTTGCGGTCCCAGTCAAAGCCACTGGGAAATAATTGGCCATTACGGCCTCATTTCCTCCAGCTGCCAAGATAGCAGTGGAGTAAATCTGAAGAAATTCAACAGGATTGACGGTCCCGTCAAACTTCTCCGGCAGGTGAGGCCGGAACTTCTGTGGCCACCTGACCATACGCAGATGCATGGCCAGGGCTGAACAGCCTCCTCCTACTCCTTCAGGAGCAGGAACGTCTTGAGCTTCTCGTCTTTCATGAGCACGCTCAATATGGACTCAGCCATCTTGTTGGCGATATCGGCGATCAAGCTCCGCCCGGAGGTCATGAGTTGAAAGCCTTGATACCGTGTGGGTGCGTCGTGCCCCGGAGGGCAACGACGTCACCTGCTGTGATGCAGCACGTCTCCTATTATTGGAAACGTGCGGACCAAGTCTGCCAGACAAGGTCCGTCGCTGCGATGGGGCCCGTCCCGAAGGAGGAGGACCCTAGTTGTTGATGCGATCGGCCGCTGCTGCAACCAAATGTTCCACATCAGCCCTCCACTGCTCCAGTGCATCTCGGGATGCATCCGGAGGCGCTGGGATTTGGAGAAGAGCACGTGCTGCATGGAGCGCGTGTTCCGGGTTGTCATGATTTGCCGATGTAGTGATTAACGCCGGTGCACCATCGCGTTGTCCAGCGTTATTTGCTGGTGGAGGCGGCGGTGGTGGTAGTGTGACTCCTGCTGGCGCTGAGGCCCCTGCTGGTGGTTGCATATTGGAGGGATTGCCCCAGACAGCTTGAACAGTAGGATGACCGTTGGATGATCCAACAGCTGAGTTCACCATTCTCGAAATCTCAGGCGCCCCTACCTGGCGCGCCAACTGTCGGTGGTTTGGATCCGACAGATCTCCCGACACTACTAAAGTGTTAGAGGAGTTTGAGGTTCGATGTGGGCACGCGGAGATTCAATAAGGTGAGTTGTAAATGATACAGGAGACACAAAGATTTACGTGGTTCGGGCCGCCTGAGCGTAATACCCTACTCCACGGGTGTGTTGATATTGTATTGGCTGTATGAGCTTGTACTGAACGTGTGTAGAATGTAGCATGTCGTGTCCCCAGCATCTCGTTGGCCTGTCCTTTTATAGTACAAGGGCAGGCCGTTACAAGTAGCCTGGCCCGACATGTGGCCTCGGCGGTTACTAATATTGATACTCATTCAACACGTTTAATTGCCCTTAATGACCGGGTAATGGGCTTTGATAGCACCGTTACGGGTAAATAAGGTCGTCCGATCGTGTGTCATTAATATAGTATTAATGACACTTGATCGGGTCTTGAAGCCCTTGATTCCCCTTTGAAGATCCGGAGCCGTTGTGGAGTCTTCCGGAGGTTAGAGGCTGAAGATCCGATGGTTGGACACGTGGCAGCTCCGGAGCATATTGTGGGAAACAGGTAGCTCCGGAGCTACCTGACACGTGTCAGTTCCGGAGCTTCCCTCGGTCTGGGGTTAGGTCTGGGGGTGCCATTTCGGTACATAGCCCGGAGCTTCCCCCTTGTGGGCGGTAGCTCCGGTTTGATAGTACATGTGGCGACCCTGGGATTAACCATGTTGGAGAAGCGGGTCCTGTTATGCCTGACACGTGGGCCTCCGAAGGTCTTCAAATCAAGTAGATGACTTTCCCTTGAGATCTTTGTAATCTCACGCGGTGTACGGTTCCCAGGGTACCGACATGTACATATCAAGAATTGTGTGCCTACACTGCATTCGTCGCACGATTATTTCAGATCAAGGCTCGCTGTTTGTTGCTCATTTCTGGGAGCAGCTGCATGCTTCATTGGGTACTAAGTTGATTAGAAACTCCGCATATCACCCGCAGATCGATAGACAAACTGAGCGGGTGAAACAAGTACTTGAAGATATGTTACGCGTGTGTGCCATCCACCACGGAAAAAATTGGGATAATCATTTTCCATTGGTGGAATTCTCGTACAACAATGGTTATCAAGCGAGTATCAAGATGACAACATATGAAGCTCCCTAAGGAGGAAAATGTTGCACCCCGCTGAATTGGTGCGAGGCCGATGAAAGAGTGACATTCGGGATTGATCTAGTCAACGAAGCCAAGAAAAATGTTCGGATCATTCAAGCGAACTTGAGAGCGGCTCAATCTTGACAGAAGAATTATGCGGACAAGCGGCGTCGCCCGCTGCAGTTCAATGTCGGGGATCACGTATACCTATGTGTATCTCCGATGAAAGGAATTCACCGGTTCGGAGTAAAAGAAAAGCTAGCTCCCCGGTTTATCGGTCTGTTTGCTATCACGGAGAAGTGTGCACCTGTGGCTTATAGATTGGAATTGCCAGCATCTCCTGCTGGTATGCTTGACATTTTCCACGTATCTCAGCTCCGGAAATGTCTCAAGTTCACAGCTACAGTCCACACGGATAAAATCAACGAGTTGCAACCGGATCTCACATACTTCGAACATCCGACTAAGATTCTCGACGAGAAGATTTAAACAACACGGAACCACACGCTGTGGTTCTATAAAGTGTTATGGATCAACCATACCGCTGAAGAAGCGACATGGGAAACCGAAGAATATCTCCGCTTCAACTATCCTGATTTCTTATTGTCTCTTATCCGATAATTTCCCTCCAAATTTTGTCTATTCATTGTGATCTCGGGACGAGATTCTTTTAAGGCGGGAGGAATGTGAAAGCCCTAGTTTTGAACATATAATTCGTTCTTGATATGTAGAAATAAGGAGAAGAAAAAGAATTCAAATGGATAAGAGATACATCAAATTATTTCAAACCTAAAAGAGGGAATTCAAACAAATAAACTTATCTACTGTTCAAACTTGAACAAAATGGATATTCGAGTTCACCAATAGCTTTCAAATATTTCAAATAGTCTCCAAGCAAACTTTCATAATTTTTGAAGCATGTTTGCTATTTAATTCAATAGCTACATTGAATTCAACTCAAATTCAAATTCAAGTTTGACTTCGACTGAAACTTGGTCAAATCAATAATCTGAATTCAGAATCGAATTCTCCATAATTAATTTTGATTCCCCACAAATATCTAGCAATTTTGGATAAAATTAGGTGTGTGAATTGGACTGTCCAGTGAGGGGATGAGGATGAGCAAAATGTGGAACCCACCTGTCATGCTAATAGTGCTATGTTCTTTTCATACCAGGATGACACCACACGGCATGCAATTGCCACTGAGGTGCTTGCCTACCTGCTTCCTTCCAGCTGCAAGAACCTCAACCCCAGGCTCCTCCTTATCTTCTCCAAGCCAAAGCACACAAGTTATTTTCTCTGTTTCACCACCAAGGTGCCAGTTCTTGCTCCCCATCAAAGTTCTTTCTTTCCAGTCGAAATCCAGCAAGGATCATTGGTATTGATCGATTTTCCTCGCACTGGGTTACTCCTAAACCATTTGGGCAGCTTTGTGACCAAGTTCAGTTCCCAGATCGAGCCCCCCGAAGCTACCTGAAGTGAAACTGTGGCCGCCGGAGAACTCCCCTGTTTTGCCGCACGTCTGCTCCACCATCGAACCGGTACTCCGGTCAGTTTCACACCTTGTTCCTTTAAGATAAAACTTGCGTATATACTCCCTATAGGTGCTGGTAAAATTTGAGCTCATGCCATGCCTCCTAGCCCCCGTATTTCCAGTTCTTCCGACGAGCTTCGTGGGTGAGCGGAGCTAGGTCTAGTTCCAAATTTATTTTCCATGTGAAGGCATAGATCGTGCTAGCTAGATTTTATCTTGCCCTAGTCCTGGCGCACCACCTAGATGAAAAACCAAGGAGTTCCATCGAGGGACGATGCCGGAATCGTCGATTTCCTAGCCGCCGTTTTCAGCTTCCCACCTCACCGGCAAACTCGTGTTTCCCAAAATTTTCACCGGTCTTGGCACCCCCTATTTTGATCCATAGCTCTCTTGGAACGTTTCGGTGCAATTTCCATGCGAAATAGTGCACCGTAGAGCCCGACCGACATGGCCGAAACCCTAGGTTCCCTGCCGCCGTCGGGTGTCCCTCTGCGGCCATCTATCGCCGTCAGGAGCCTTACCGTCAAGTTCCCCGTCGATTTTTAGATGGGGGCGGCGAGTCTGGGGCCAACATGCCCTATGGTGTGCTGCGTCGTGGCGTTGCCGCTGGCTGCCGTTGAGCGCGAAGAGGAAGACAACTGTGCGAGCCCCGGTTGTCAGCCTCTGTGGCGCGCTGCCTTGGATCCGGTGCGGCCGTGGATCCGGTGCGGCCACAGCGCGCACTACATGGCCCTCATGTGGCTTAAATCTGTCTGGTCCATTTTTAAACCCGTGGGCCCCTTTTGATTATTCAAATTTTCCAATTGGAATTTAATTCCAGATTTTGCTCCAACTTTGAAAATCCATATCTATTAGAATATTTGTCCAAAAATTCTCAAATAGTTTATTTTTGAACCATGGTAATATATACTTTCAAGTGGTTCGATTGAATCTGTATGAAAATCCCTAATCTGACCTCAATAATTCCATGAAATAAAAATTTATTTTAATAAAATCCTGACTCTCGATTCATTCAAAATTCCCAAACTTGGCCAAATCATTCCAAATAATTACCTTAAGTTCCAGTAAAAGTCTCAGGTCCATTTGAGTTGATTTGAATAGTCAAATTGGGTTTCCAATCTGTATGTACCTAAAAGTTCCAAAATGTCCAGAAACTTTTCAGCAAATTGTTCAAACATGTAAATTCAATATCTCACAGTATAATGCTTAGAAAATTATGAGACCAATTTTGTTGAGTCACTCTTGACTTCCTATAAACAAAACAACAATTTTTGGCCATGTTAAAGTCCCAAATTTTCCATGAAAATTCTGGAAAACGTTTATCTACATTGAATCTTAGACAACAGACACTTTCATGAATTGATCCCAACTTTCACCAGAACCTCACCCATAGTCCCTAGTGTCCACTGTAAAATTTCCAGAACTAGTGGCCATTATTTAATATACTTAATTGTTTTTCCATTCAGCTATGTAATAATACTAATATTAATTCACTTGCATTATTTCTTGCATATCGAATAGTTACCGAGCTCGAGGAGACCCCAGAGCCACTAGAAGTCATCAACTCCGAGACTAACTTTAATCGTGTCTCACAGCCAGGCAAGCCCCGGTTTGCATTTAACAGCGTTTTGAATTTTTATTTGTATCACACTATATGGGTTAGCGTGTATTGTGCATTTGGTCTAGGTTTTCTTGGAGTATGACACTTGCATGACCAGAACACCCATGAGAGCAGGGTAGTGGTTAAGTACTCGATGTGTCCATGCTATTCTTAATGTTATAGTTGTTTCGGTAGAAGTCGAGTAGTTGGAATCTACTCGCGAGTTCACAAATTGGGTTCACAGGGGATTGGTCGAGTCAGAGATATACAATATAATTAAATATGAGACCGGGCATGGAGTAGGAGCAGCAGGACATAGGGGCTTGTGAGCTTTAGTTGTGCCTTTGTTGGTCAAGGACCAATCCGTGTGCGGCCCTGTTGAGGAAGTTCGAATGTACCGAAGTCATACTGGATATATGGGACCCAGTAAACCGATGTAACTTGTCCACCTTAGCGCCGAGGCATACCCCACCGCCTTATAGGTGCGGGTTGAGAGCAGCAAGGTGTAAACCTGCCAGCGGGTACATCGTACTCCGTGTGGGGTTCTTCTGCTCGTACCGGTGGGACCGGTTCGGCGTGTAGGTAGCGGGTGAAAGGTTGCCGCATACAACATCAGTGGAGTGTGCCTTCGCAGCTCCGAGTGTAGGTGTATGTGTGGTGCTATTTGGGTATCCCTGCAGATGTATACTGATTCGAGTCGCTATCCCTCGCGGTTATTGAGTACCTCTTGTTCATTCAGTCGTGATGTAGTTAATTATTTGGAGCTGAATATTATTGAATCATGCTTTATGGAATAATTATGTATTGAGACTTGTATGTTTAGAACAGGCTGCTTATTAGATTTCAGATTCATGAAGCCTTAATTTGCTGCTAAAAGCTGAAAGTAAGGACTAATAATTAGGCAAGTCTTTTAATGCAAACTGCTGTCCTAAATTATGTATATCCTGCATATAGAGTTCCATGCTTAGTGGAGACGGTTAAGTCTTCCTGAGCCTTCCTGCTCATTGTTGCTATTTTAAGTTTTTGCTGCATATGATGACGTATATGATGAAGGGTTCACCGGTGAGGCGTTGCCCCCGTCTGGGTACACGTATGAGTGGGAACCCTGCATGCCGCCGTGAGTTTCACTTGTGTGCTGCTAGTGTGATTCCATTCGTGGGCTGAGCAGAATTACTTTTGCATAGCTTAGGCTTAAGTGTCGAGAGCTATGAACTTATCTTCTGCTGTAATGTATTTAATGTATATTATTTGTAAGAGACAAAGCTTGTATAAAACAATGTTGTTTTCTTTAATTTGATGTACTTTTTTGTGTGTTTTTGGGTGCTGCATCGCACGGCACCACCCAATTGGGGTTCCTGAAATGTTGGGACTCCAGTCCCCACAGGTCCAAACCGGAGAAGTCCACACTAATACAGGATTTTAAATTCTATTTTGGTTCTAATTCATTTTAAACTCGTTCCTTTTATGTTGCTTAAGGTTAAACATGTATAAGAATGTATGCAATGCATGATGGATGAAAATGAGGGTGTTACATATTCCTAGATTGAAAGTGAAACTTAGATTTCCAGGGAAATTCTAAAAAGATTTGAGTTACACTCATTTGATTGGAAATGCCTACCAAAGTCATATGATACATCACATTGATAGACCTTATGCATATGCTATTTGTCTTCACATTCAGCTTTGTCAAACTAGTATAGACCTATGTGAGATTTCATTCATTACTTTTTGAATTCAAGACTTCGCTTGCACATGCTATACTTCTACAATAGAAGTATGCATGATTCCATCGTACCACCATCCCATAATAAAAAGAGAAACTCCATGCCATTCATGCTAGTACTCTCTCCAAAATTTATTTCATAAAAAGGGAGTAGAAGTCATGGCTACAAGAAAAAGAAAAAGAAAAAAGAAGAGAAAATCCATGCTTACATCAGAAGCATGAGAATCAAAAAAGGAACAGTACACATGTTTCATCCCTGCAAAATAAGGGAGTCCACTCAAAAAAGGAGTCATCACAATATCCGCATCCACTCCACTCCATCACACATGCACAATTCTTGAATCAAATTGTTTTGAATTGATTTCTCCTAAGTCTTGCTCTTTTAACTTAGCAATATTATGTGTTACAAATATGCCTATAATATTCCCTACCAAGCTCCACATACAAGCCCTATGTGGAGGTAGGATGAAATTAGGCAAAATTCCTTGGTAAGAATATATTTCCACTACACAAAATGGAGAGACCAAGAGAACAAATTGATATAATTAAAATCTAAATTGAACTCTCCAGAATTTGAGTGAAACTTGATTTCTAGGGTATGCGTGCTCCATTTGCTGTTCTATCTTTCAACCACCCATGAAAAGGAGATGGCATAAGCCCCATAGGTAGTGTACTTTGTTGTGCACATGGTACTTTTGAAAAATAGAACATAGTAGAAACTCCTGATCATCAACCGAAAGTACTGACTTTGCTTGAGACGAGCAAAGGATAAGCTTGGGGTGTTTGTTGACAGCTGTTATATACTAATTTTGCTTGTCAATATAACTCAATTATGTTAATAAAATGTCATTTCTTGCACACATCACCTTTCTATTTAACCTATTTCCACTTGTCCTTGCAGAAAGTAGTGCATGCAGGTATTTTATGCAGAATATAAGTGAAACAAGGGGATAGATCCTATAAAATAACATTCTAGCCAATCAAGCAACGACATGTGGCACCACATGGATCAAATGGCCCACAAATAGAAGTTTTTGAGGCCATCCAATGATGTAGAACAAATATCAGTCAAAAGGACCCACCTGGAAGTCACCCCGGGGAAGCACAAAGGAAATGGTCCAACTTTCTGTTCGACCGACTAGGGGGTTCGGTCGAACTCTTCCTGGTGCCAAACTCGTCATCTTCCACGTGTCGACTCCATGTGGTGCCATGGTCACAATGAAGACTGATTCACACGCTTTTCGTTGTGGGAACGGACCCTTCTCCAATCTATAAATAGGAACCCTCACCCCTCACTTCAACACACACCACTTGAGTATTCATCCATTGGATCCACTACTCTCCATAGGTTTAGAGGACTATAGGCTCTAGAGAAGAGAGTCTCTAGTCCATAGTACAAGTAGGAGAGGAGTAGAAGGAGTCTCTTCCCAATTCCTAATTGGGAAAGGTATGGCTCTTATATTCCTATTTGTATTTGTATTTGTGACTTTGCTCTTAATAAAGATGGATGAAGTGTTTCTTTTTTTATTATGGATTCCATATATGTGGTAACAGTAGTATTTATGATTATGCTATACCATTCCCATTATATCATAATAAACACTACAAACCTCCACTATAGTGTAATTAGCTATGACATGATTATGTTAACATGACTCACTTATGCTATGAAATAACATTGGTTTAATGATGATTTAGATCATTGCCTTAGGATTGCTTGTGCCTAAGCTCTTAAGGTTATTATTTAGTATGCTAGCATGGTCCTAGGATAGAAAGTAGCATTGAATGTCTCATAAACAAATGGATTGAAGAGGTAGGCAATAGGTGGTGACAGTCCTATCTGTCCTTTATAATCCTCCATGTTCGGCTATGCCACAGGCTCTTGGCGGGAGTCGTCCTAGTATTGCTAGGGGTAAACCCATGACCTATGTGTTAATCCACTTAGCATGAGAATTCATAATTAATATGATCATTAGTAACTAACTTAGACTATGTATATGTACATTAGAAGCATTGTAGGAGTCTCTACCTAACTCTCAGCCTGGTCCCTCTTTACCTCATTTATCACCTTAGCATAGAATGCTCTTGTGTGTGACACTACTCCAATTATCATTTATCCATACTTGCTAGAACCCTACCTAGGCCAACCTAGCCTCTCCACTTGATGATTGCTTTACTTCCATCTAGCCTTCCTTTAGGAGAATATAAATGACAACCTTTGGGAATACTCTAAGAGGGAAAATGCTACATCAATAGTTTCCGTGCACTTGCGGATTTCCATGTATAATCAAAAATCTATTAGCAAGCATTCCTGGCACCCCTGCTAGGGATGAATTGTTAGTAGTGCGTAGGTTTCCTCGACAGTATTTATTACAAAAACAAAATGATCTGCAAGCGCACGAAAATACCGTTGTGGCACTTCCCTTAAAGATTATTCCCAAGGGTATCGAATCCAAGGAACGTGTGTGAGATCTCCTAATATTGTTCTCCTAAGGACACACAATTTGTTTGGTAGGCGAGGAATTGAGAGGAATTCAATGGTTTGAATTCTAGGCCACAATAGTCTACAACAGCAGCTTGTTTCAGCAATGGGTCAACCCTTGGCAACACCATGACGATTCCCGCCACGAGCCTATGGCATAGCCGAACATGGAGGATTACTAGGCACAAATAGGGTTGTCACCACCTACTATCTACCTCTTCAATCCGTGGCTCTACGAGACATGCACCGATGAACTCTAACCTAAGCACCGCACTTATGTTCTAATTCACAACTCTAATCGTTTCGAATGCAAAGCTACAACTAGATCCTCTAACAAATTAAAGCATTGAACCCACAAGCAATTTTGAAAGTAAACCAATATGAAATAGAAATCAAACTAGTATTTAATTCACGAAAATTTCTTACTCAATTCTGGCAGAATACAAGTGTGGAAGAGGGACTTGACAAGACCAAGCCTCCTCCTCCTTGTTGCTCCTCACTCTCATTCTACTTGGCTGGCCACTTGGGCGTATCTAAACATTATAAGTGGAGTACTATTCTCAAACTTGTGGTGTGTGGAGAAATGAGGGAGTGAGGGGCTACTTATACACGATATCAGTCGGTTTTGCACCACAATTAGTGCGCGAATCAGTTGTTACCGCCATCACGGAGCCACAGGAAGCCAACACATGGGGGTTGATTGACCTGGTCCTAGCGCCCCCTTAGGTGTGCTTTCTCGGTGTGACTTCTAGGTGGGCCTTGACCCCCTTCCCGGGTGAAACACCATTGGATATCCTCAGATACGTCTGTGAATGAGTCATTGATCCATGTGATACCACGTGTTGTTGCTTGATTTGCTGAATTGTAACTTTTTGGATTACTCCTAGCTTGCTTCGGTATTTTTGGGGTTTAATTCACCTGCATCCAAATAGACAGTAACACTTGTGGAATTTGTTAGTTTTAACTCCTATCACTATGTTGTGTTCTCTATTTTACAGTTTTTATGTGGTGAATTGACTGTCATATTTAGCATGTAAGGATCATCAACAAACTCCCCCACACTTAGTCCTTTGCTTATCCTCGAGTGAAGGTAAGAAGAACTAAGTGCTAAGATAAATGTTGCTATGAATTTGAAAGAAGTATACAAAGTATTTTAAGTCATACCTTTGCTTTTGATCCCTTTTGTGGTGTGGCTACCACATCATTTTGGGTGCTTGAGAGGCGTAACGGTTGAGTGTATCTCACCCAAACTTCCTCCTACTGAAATATCTTCTAAAATTGCTAAATTTTGAATATCAAAAGGATAATACATTTTACTCCTCTTATTGGATTCTCTCAAGTCACTCAAAGTGTTTGAATCCTCACCTTGTCATAATTTTGCCACTTTTGTCCCTACATCTAAATATAGCTTTTTGTGGAGCTTGGTAGGGATAACGGGTAGCACACTTGCAATTCATATATTACTAAGTCAAAAATGAGATCCATATGAGAGGACCATGCAATAAAATCAATGACTAAAAAATTTTTGTGCACTTATTATGAGTGGATGGTGGATGACGACTATTGATGAGAACTCCCATTTGATCACTCTTTTTTTGTGCAAGGATGAAGCATGGCTACTTATTGGCTCTTTTTTTTAGTTCTTTTGAGAGCTCTTATAGCCATTCCTTCTACTCCTTTTTATGCATCTTTTTAATGAGAGAGGATTTTGCTGTAATTCTCATGGAGTATCTTTTGATGGTTGGATGATGAAAATATTGGGGTATGGTGGAGTATGGTGGTGTGCACAAGAATTTTCCTAATCAAAAGATTTAAGGCAAGTCACTCGATAGTGTCAAGAATTTGAGAAAGTTCAATGAAAATGCTAAGTGGCATATGCATGTGGTTTTCAATATTCATATCATATGGCCTTGTTGGGTATTTAATTTCCAATGAGAGAGGAAGGCAAACCTTAAGACTTCAAAATTGTGCAAAATTCAAAATCAATTTCAAGCAGGGGTTTGTCCATGGGTTTGTTTTACTCACCATATCACACCAATCAGAAACTTAGATGACATATTGTCCTAATTAATTATATGGGTCCAGAAACATGGTAGTGAAATCAAAATACAGAGTATACTAATCTCATATTTAAGCAAATTGCAATGTTTATTTTGATTGAGTTGATTTAAAGTTGAAGTTTCATGAATACATCAAAATTTTCAACACAAATTGTAGTGAATCACCAAGCGCAGGGGATAAGAGACTCAAACCAACGTTGTGTAGCAAAATGGACACGAGAGGGGCCACTCACAAGTCGGCCGAGCCAAGGGGTCGGCCGACCTCTGCCTGGCTCCCCTGGTGCTTCACTTTATCGTGTCATTTTGTGTGTTTGTTTGGGACCTGTCCTTGGGTGAAACGTGTGATCTAAACATCGTAAACTTGTGGAGAAACTCCTCCCCCACACTTGTTCCCGTAAACTTTATTTGACACGAAATAAACTAAAAGGAGAACTTTAGCGGTGTTAGATTAACCGGTAAGTTCACTTTATTGAACATAAAGTTGGGGGTGCTTACATTATTGAATTACAAAATATTGGAATGACACAAAAAAAGCAAACTAAAGGGTAAGAACTCGATGGCCTAAAGGGACATCTACTCATGGTGCCTTGTAAATGTCGAACAACCCTATGGCCTCGCATAAGTGCTTGATTTAAGCGCTCACGCGGTCACGCCATGGCGTACACCATCAATGTCCCCCTTAAGGGCATTAATCTCATCCTTTAATTCCGCCCTCTCGATGCGTTCAACCACCGTACACGCTTGCCTTTTATTCCCCAATTGAAGGTTTGCTAATTCTTTATCCAGGCGCGTCGCATCGACAAGGGGAGATTTCTCATCACTGCTTTGATATTGGTCAGGAGGCCTTTTTATAGCAAGTGGTGAGAGGTAATGCCTCACCCTAGTGGGAGACGAACCCGTCGACTCTTCCAAGGCTAACTTGTTCACACGCCTGTAGAGACCTTTTCCATAACCTTTCGGCGTTCTCACACCTTGGATTATGAAACGGTCATTCGCGGGCTCCGGCGAGGTAAGAGTTGGTGACTCAAAGTGGTGGCTCACTACATCGCCATTCTTTGTTTTGAGAGTGCCCGTGTACTTCTGGCCAGACTGGATCATGGGACAAACTTTGTCCTTTCCATGGAAACGACGAGTCACGATGGGCTTGAGAGGCGCCGTTGTTGGACGTGGCGTATGAGTACGTGACTTCATGGGCGCTTTACACGGTGAATGTGACCATTCCATGCTGTGACATGCAGGGCTACGTCTACGAGGCGTCCCAAGAGGCGAGATTGCGATGAGAGGTGCAATGTCCAAAGCCATCATGGCCTCAATGGCCATGGTGGAGTCATTGTTGTCCGGCGTAGGTTCCTCCCTAAGGTTGAAGGTGGAGCTAGAGGATGCATGGGGAACGATGCCTTTGCTTATGTCGGCCATGGTGGATGGGACGAAGTGGAACATGGGAGAGGATGTTTCTATTCTGGAACAGTGCAAGTTTCCTCTTTGTTTGTGGCTATTTAATAATTTCGAGGCGGAGATAGAATCTATCGCACCGAGGGTTCTGTTGGGATAATCCGGGAGAGATAACATGCAAAAACAAACCTTGGCGGCGCCAACCTAGAGTCAGCCGACCTAGGGGGTCGGGCGACCTTGGGTGGGCCTCGTTAGGTCAGTCATTTCATGGATTGTCTCTATGGGCCAGAAGGATCAGTTCTATAGAGGGATCACGTGCTGGACTTCAAGAATTACATGGAATTTGGAAGAACGACATGTTAATGGATTAAATGTACCACATCGATTTCTTTTTCCAAATCCTCTTGGGAGTCTAGGAAAATTTTGAGGCGGCACCCATTTACCTTAAATAGATGGCCTTCATCATCTTGGAGCTTGATGGCCCCATGAGATGAAGTTTCTATTACAGTAAATGGTCTTTCCCATTTACTTTGTAACTTCTCATGTTCAAAGAGTTTTACCCTAGAGTTAAAGAGGAGGACTTTATCTCCAGGTTTAAACTCTTTTAGTGTAATCCATATATCGTGTCATATGTTGGTTCTCTCCTTATAAATCTTGGAATTATGGTATGCCTTATCCCTCCATTCCTCAAGTTCAAAGATTTGCCTCAAATGGTGCTTTCCAGCATTATCAAGATCCATGTTCCACCATTTTATGGCCCAATGAGCTCTATGTTCCAACTCTACGGGAAGATGGCAAGTCTTCCCATAAACAAGTTGGAATGGAGACCATTCCAATGAGTGTCTTGTGGGCAGTTCGATATGCCCACAATGCGTCGGGTAGTTTCTGCTTCCATCCCGTTCCCATTTCCTATGGTCTGGACTCCAAGCTCCCTTCGGAAGCTCCGGAAGGTCTTATTAATGAAATGAGACCCTCCATCACTTACAACCATTCGGGGGAGTGCCAAAGCGCGGGAAAATGATCTCATGGAACATTTTCCTAGCATGCCTGAAGTCGGCATTTCTGCAAGGCCATGCCTCTAAACATTTTGACACATAATCGACGGCCACCAAAATATACTCGCACTCTTGGGACTCTGGAAAAGGTCCCATGAAGTCAATACCCCAAACATCGAATAATTCGACTTGTGAGGGGCATGGTATTACAAACAGTGATTCCTCCATGTTTCTGGCATTTCCAACATCAACAAATGAATTCCTTGGTATCTTCATACATTGAAGGCCAATAGAATCGACTTTCCCAGATCTTTGCCTGGGTACGGTAAACACCGTAATGGCCTCCATAGGGGCCAGTGTGGCATTTTTCAATGATTTTGGTGCCTTCGATAGTGGGGACACACCTTCTAAGAAGGCCATCGACACATACTCGATAGAGATATGGGTCGTCCCGTAGGTGTCTATGTCTCTCATAAATGAGATTCTTTTTGTTTTCTTCGGGTGGTACTACCCCGTGAGCATGAAGTTCATGATGTCCGCATAGCAAGAGTGAGATTCGGTCACCTTAAGCAACATATCATCATGTAGGAAGTCATTAATGGGTACATCCATGTGTTGTGTGACTTCCATATGTGAGAGATGATCCGCAATGAAATTCTCCACTCCTTTCTTATCGTTAATTTCCAAATCAAGTTCTTGGAGTAGGTGAATCCATTGGATTAGCCTTGGTTCAGTGTCCTTTTTGGTAGCAAAAATTTTAAGGCCGCATGGTCCGTGTAGACTATGACCTTGGATCCAATCGAATATGACCTAAACTTATCAATAGCAAAGACTACTGCCAGAAGCTCTTTTTCCGTAGTGGCATAATTGAGTTGTGCTCCTGTCAGGGTCTTGCTAGCATAGGCTATGGTGTGATGCTTTTTATCTTTGGTTTGGATTAAGACCGCACAAATAGCAAAATCGTTGGCATGTCACATGATTTCAAATGGAAGAGTCTAATCAGAGGGTTGGATGATTGGAGCCGGGACAAGTGCCTTTTTGAGTGTATCAAAGGATTTAAGGCACTCCTCATCGAAATCAAGGGGGGCATCCTTAGCTAATAGGTTTGTGAGTGGTCTATCGATTTTGGAGAAATCCTTGATAAATTGTCGATAAAACCCCGCATGACCTAACAAGTTGTGGATTCCCATAATGTTGACTGGAGGTGGATGTTGTTCAATAACTTCAATTTTTGCTTTGTCCACCTCTATCCCCCTCTCAGACACTAAGTTTCCAAGAATGATTCCTTCACATACTATAAAATGGCACTTCTCCTAATTAAGCACCAGGTCCTTCTCTTGGCGTCTTTGTAAGACCTTGTCTAAATTTTGCAAACAATGATCAATATTTTTTCCATAGACGGAGAAGTCGTCCATGAAAACTTTCATGATTTCCTCAATCATGTCAGAAAAGATAGACATCATGCACCTTTGAAATCAGACAGGTGCATTACACAGCCCAAAAGACATTCGCCGGTAGGCGTATGTCCCATATGTACATGTGAATGTGGTCTTACTTTGATCATCGGGATCGATGGGAATTTGATGATAGCCTGAATATCCATCAAGGTAAAATATGAAAGAATTATTTGCTAACCGTCCCAACATCTCATTGATGAAGAGCCATAGAAAATGATCCATCCTAGTTGCCTTGCTGAGTTTTTGGTAATCAGTGCACATCCTCCATCTTGTGACGGTTCGTTGAGAAACTAATTCATTCTTCTCATGTTGAATGATCGTCATTCCTCCCTTCTTTGTCACTACTTGTACCGTGCTAACCCACTCACTATGATGCACTGGATAAAGAATTCTGGCATGGAGTTTCAAGACCTCCTTCTTGACAACCTCACACATCGCATTATTCAACCACCATTGAGGCTCCTGTGATGGGGTACTCTTGAGGTCAATGGGAATGCGATGGGTGCAAAGAGCAGAGCTGGTGCCCTTGAGGTCTTAAAGTGAGTAACCTAAAATATTCCTATACATTTCTAGCAAGGCTATGAATTTGAGTGCTTCCGCATCTGAAAGCTTGTCACTTATAATGATAGGCGCTTCCAAATCTCTAATTAGAAAAGCATAGCGTAGGCCTGGAGGTAATATTTTGAGTTCAATAGGAAGTTTGGGTGTGATCTCTTCTTTTGGCAAGTCAAAATTCTCCTGAAGTTCATCCTCTTCTTGGATGAAATCTTCTTCTCCTTCTACTTCAGGAGTCTCCAAATATTTAAGAGTCCTAACCTCCTCGATTGCCCATCTTGGAGGGATGGTTCTGCATATGTGTTCTTGGAACGCAAGATGGGAATGGAAATTTTGTTCCCTCCAACATTTATGTTTATGTTTCCTTCAGATGGTATTCCATGAGAAATTTCTCAATGGGCACCCTAATCATTATGTCGAAGTCTCAGACTTCGAACATGTGAAAATCAAGGAGAACCTCAACATTTTTTTGTCTTACTAAAACTTTTTGTAAAATCCCATATCCTTCAAGAATATTTCCATATCTATCTCAAAATGATTTTTGCGTTGGTGCTACTGGCACATCACCCAAAGTGGTGAGAGTACAAGTATCGAAAATGATATTTGATCCAACATAGGGATTATAAAGGACTCGCATTGTTGCTCCTATAATATGGCATAAAATGGTGGCTAAGGGTGAGAGCATCCGAAGAATATCGGGTGAGTTCTCCACCTTTGCTGCCCATTTTGAACTTAGGATAGAGGTCAACTCCTTGACCATCTCTTGGAGGTATACTCCATCAGGCAGGTCAGGTGGAGTTGGAGGCAACGATGGCTTCTTTTGGTAACAGTACTTCAACATATTTCCATAATCTTCAAAAATCTCTTCCTCAGGGCAGAATGGCAATTCCAAAGGTTGAATTTCATCATCCTTTAGTGGTTTAGATTCAAGAAAGGATTCTACAGGCAAGGTAGGTGATGGACATGGTTCTGGCTCTTCCCTGGCTATAGGAGTGTCCTCGATACTCAACATGGCTTCCTCTTGGGGAGGTTCATTAGGACCCATAGTGAAGGAAGCATTTTCTAGAATTTGATCTAGAAGTTCCTTCCCTTCCTTTGGCATCTTATGGTGGAAATACCATCCAGCTGTAATGTCGATATATAGGGCAAACTCTTTGTTAGGTCCCATGAAGAAATGTTCCAATAACAACGGGTATGGGATTAACAAATCTTGGCCGGAATTTTGCAAAAGCGAAAACCTATCCCAAGCACCACCAATTGATTCCTTCTCCATCTGTTGGAAGCCTAGTACTTCCATTCGTAGGGAAACAATTTGGGATATTGGAAAGAAAGCAAGACAAAATTTGTGTCATAATTCTCTCCAATCACCGCTTGTTTTTCCAACATTAGGGGTGTACTATTGTTTTGCTTATTCTTTCAGAGTTTCTTGTGTCATGCCCTTAATTAAAAGGCAACAACAAAATTGTTCAAATTCTTGTAGATGCTGGTAAGGGTTTTCACAATCCGTTCTTAAAAAGGATTGTTCCCGACCACGGCTATAAAGTCAGGGCAGAGTTCGTAAATGGTTGAGAAAATAGGTTTTGCCAATGGCGGTGGCTCACAGAACTTGCCCTTTGGGGCAGAATAGGATAGAATGGTGGGCTCCTCCATGGTAATGGTGGAAAGTTAAGAAGCAAAGGAAATAAAATGGATACGAGGGTGAACTTGATTTGAAGATCAACAGCAACTGTTCCCCTGCGATGGCGCCAGGGATGCCTATTAGTATTTCTTACAAAACCAGAATGATCCGCAAGTGCATCAAAATACTGTTGTAGCACTTCCTCTTAAAAAGTATTCCCAACAGTATCGAATCCAAGGACCGTGTGTGAGATCTCCTAATATTGTTCTCCTAAGGACAAATAGTTTGTTTTGTAGGCAAGGAATTGAGAGGAATTCAATGGTTTGAAATCTAGGCGCTAGTAGTCTACGGCAGCTGCTTTTTTGGGCACGGGTTTACCCTTGGCAACACCAAGACGATTCCCGCCACGAGCCTGCGACATAGCCGAACGGGGAGGATTACTAACGAAAGATAGGGTTGTCACCACCTACTGTCTATCTCTTCAATTCATGGGTCTACAAGATATCAACTGATGAACTCTAACCTAAGCACCACACTTAAGTTCTAATTCACAATTCTAATCGTTTTGAATACAAAGATGTGACTAGAGCCTCTAATAAATTATAGCGGTGAACCCACAAGCAGTTACGAAAGTAATCTACTATGAAATAGAAATCAAACTAGTATTGAATTCACAGAAATTTCTTACTCGATTCAGGTAGAACTTGCATAGAGGTACAAGTGTGGAACAGGGACTTGACAAGCCCAAGCCCCCTCCTCCTAGCTCCTCCTCACTTTTCTTCTACTTGGCTGCCCACTTGGGCAGCTCTAAACCTTATGAGTGGAGTACTATTCTTAAAATTGTGGTGTGTGTAGAAGTCAGAGAGGGAGGGGGTATTTATACACAAGTTCAGTAGGTTTGGCTCCATAATTAGCACGTGAATCAGTCATTACCAGCATAAGGGAGCCACAGGAAGCCAACACATTGAGGCTGACCGAATTTGGCGCCAGGGCCAAGTCAGCTGACTAGGGCTATCGACCGATCTGCTCCTGGCCCCTCCTCGAGTGTGCTTTCTTAGAGTGACTTCCAAGTGTCCTTTGACCCCCTTCTTGGGTGCAACATCGTTGGATCTCATCGGATACGCTTGGGAACGAGTCATGGATCCATATGATGCCACGTGTTATCGCCTGATTCGTCGAATGGTAACTTTTTGGATTACTCCCTGCATGCTTGGGTTTTTTTGGGGTTTAATTCACCTGCATCCAAATAGACACTAACACTTGTGGAATTTGTTAGTTTTAACTCCTACCACTGTGTTGTGTTCTCTACTTTACAATTTTTATGTTGTGAATTAACGGTCATATGGTATGTCAGGACCATCAACAATGGTATATGTTAGTTTTCTTGTGTTATGTTGGGATGGACCGCACCTAGTAAACTTAAGTTGCATTTTACTTTTTTGAATGAAACTTGCTTTTTGCAATGAACCATTTGTTTCCATCCTTGTTTAAGCTACATGTCATATCTTCCCACACTTGTTGAGTACGATATGTACTCGCCATAGCTATTCCCACATTAATTCAGCTATAGGAGACACTTGTGAGAATCCTGAAGATCAAGTGGAGTTCTAGGCGTGCATGTTACCGTCGATTGCATGTGGAGTTGGAGACTATTAGCCGCTTAGTTTATTTTTTGCTGCAACAATAATAAATTAGAGACTATCCTTTGAGACCGTTTGGATTATTGTAATAAGGTACTTATTTACTTTTCATGACATGGTTAAATTATTAATATCATTGTGTTGCACTCGTGTATGTGTGATGAAAGTCCTAGGCACACATATGCACTTCACATGGTTCATTCTCGGAACTAGGTGTCATAGGCAAGGGGATGCTCCTGCTGTGCTTCTATTATACATATGCATAGTCTAATAATGTACTTGTCGATAAGCTAGTGGCGAATACTAGGACTTGATGGTCCAACATATCGGCCACGGGCTTACCTCTGGCAATACCAAAGCAATTCTAGCTAAGAGCCTGTGGTGTAGCTTACCTCGACCACATTCCTGTACCCCCATCGCCGCCACCGCCACCACACAATAGATTGGGAGAGTTCATGAGGACTAGAGCACCTACTTCTGCACAAGCCAATGACCCCATAGAAGTTGATGATTGGCTGAAATATGTTAAGAATAAACTTGCTATTATTCAATACAGTGACCGAGAGAAGGTTTGTGACACCCGGTGTTAAAAAAGCAACTAAGTGCAGTGTATGTGTGCCCAGGATGTTGCTTCATACATACACATAAACATCTCATACGATAATTGGAATTTAACCATGTCACGAATAATATAAATATCTTGATTCTATTGCAATAGGAAATAATCTAGCGTAGGCGACTCCAACTCCACAGGCAATCGATGGTAGTATGCACCCCTAGTGCTCTTTGTTAACTTCCAAAATATCTCTTGTAGATGAATTAATGTGGGAATAGCAAGGATGAGTCCATGTCGTACTGAGCAACTGTGGAAAAGTATGACATGTAGCTTAAACAAGGATGGAATAAATGGTTAATTGCAGAAAAAAAATATTCACAAAAGCTAAAATGCAACTTATGATTACTAGGTGTGGTCGATCCCAACATAACCATGTAACCAACATATACCATGTCCAACTCATCATATCCCAATCTCAACCATCAATAATTAGCTGACATAATTAACCATAACAATTCACGTTCATCCATATCCATTCATCTCCAGTTAACCACAAATGAGTACATAACCCTTTTCCAATTCCAAGCATTATCCAACATACTCAAGTCCATAACTCTAATCATGTGAGGGTCCATGGTGCTCATGACTGGGAGCATGGCTATCGTGATAGTTTTACACTTTGCATAGGTGGCACCACTTCACGCACAACTCTGTGATTTCATCACCTTTCAATGACTAAAAACCTCTATGTTCCCCTGTCACCCTTCCGACGGTGTGCGACTAAGAGATCACAAAATAGCCTTTACAAAGGGACTACCAGCAATGTACTGACCCACTAAGGTATCACTCGAGGTGATGTCTCACAACTGAGCGCATCCATCCAAGGGCTCCCTATTGTGCATTCGGATCCCAAGGCAGTCCCACCACTATTGCCAATCCAACCGACTCCCATTTCCCAATCTCCAAAATGATACGAATGATGCTGGTAATACACATAATTAATTGGCTAAGCCACTCCCATAATAGCCATGTGGTGGCACTGTCAAATCCTGGGTGGTCGCTCCACGAACCGGTCCTTAGATCTAAAGCAAGCAAAACCACCATACTATCCAACCCATTCCACAAAACAGGCTTGCTTAGATCTCTAAGTTCCATGTTGCTAAGGATAATTACCATAATCTTTACTTAGTTCACATGATCAAAGTTCATAATCAGTTCATTTAGTTTTTCCTGAACCCAATTAAGCAAAGTGAGGCAAAAATATAAAATACCTTTTCTGACACTTTTTATTACATCTCGAGCGACAAGGCGGGGCATACAAGTCTAGTAAACTCCTAGTCATTGGTTTTCTCGTCAACTTCACACGAGCCTGCAAATTCGAAATAAAGCATTTCAAAAACGAGATCAAAATGATCAAGGGCACTTCTCTTATATTCCGTACATCTATGCTTAATTAAATAAAAGTCTTGCACATGAAGATCTTCGGATATTCGCTTCTCGATCATAACCTCTTGGACATACCCGTCTACTTGCAATCAAGAAGATTCAATCAATACAATTCACGCATACTAATCAGTATGCAATATTGCAAATGCATGCACAATTATAAGTGTAACACATGCTATTAATTTGCTATTATTGTTTGCTAATTAGGTTCAACTAGTTCTCAAGTGATTATGTCAATTTTGTGTCAATTATAGTGGTTCTTGTGACAATTAGAGGTTGCTAAAATTTGAATACCGGACTAGTCCGCGGTAGGGTCGGACTAGTTCGCACTGCACCACACAAGTGCGCATGGGACCGGACTAGTCCATGGTGGTACAGCAGAGCACGATGAAATAAGTTTGGATGTGACGTGGTCAGAGTGGTAGGTTAATTTTTGTCTTTAGTACCTGGGTGAGAGAGACTACAGTGATATAGTGGCTTCGCTGTCGCGGAACGAAACGTGGTGTAAATTTCAGGCGCCTAGGTTCTGTTGATAAAAAGGACGGCAACATGGTATATATGACGGAGAAGAAGACGGTGAGATGTTGACAAAGTAGATGGCAGCGATGTATCAATCTCTCACAAAAAACGGCGATGTCACGACGATCTTTGACGGAAAGGGTGGCTCCTCCTTTTTCTTCCTCCTCTTCACTTTTCCTCCTTGGCAGCTGGCCTTTCTCCCGTCAGTTTAGCTGGTGGCTAGGTCTTTTTTCTCTGGCGGCTGATCACGGGAATAGGGCGGCTGGGTTTTTTTTTTACATGGCCAGGGGTTACGAGAACAGAGGGCAGAGGCGTGGAGTTTTCTTTCGAGAGGCAGCGGTAGTTTTTTTCTTACGGCAGCGGTAGATTTTTTTCTTACGACAGCGGTTCCTTTAATAAGGAGGGCCGTACGGAAGGAAGCAAATTTTCTGCGGACCGGTCGTATATCCAGGTGCGTGCGACCCCAACCGGATGTAGCCCACGTGGTTATGCAGGTGCGAAACACAATCTGGATTGAAGGAGCCGAGCGGGAGCAGTTTTCATCAAAAATTTTGGGATGTTACAATCTACCTCCTTAAAAGGAATCTCGCCATCGAGATTCGGACGGCTTAGAGAAGCGATGGAAAACTCTGTCTTGATTGTCTTCATACATCCATACAGCTTTGTCCAGAATAGCGAATCTTCTAGTAGTGATCATCTTCCATTAAAGTAGAGATTGAACAAGATAGACAAGAGAGAAAGAAGGAATCTCCAACTATATGCATCATGGTGGGTGATCCTAAATTAATGCATTATTTATTTAGATGATAATGTGGATAGCTATCCCACAACTCACATCCAAGCACACAAAAATCAGGCAAACATACAACCATCACACTAAACATAAGCAATCGCACTAACGAACTAAATGTTTATTACAACTTTTAATCAAGGGTAGACTTAAATCCTAATTTTGAGATACGGCACTTTCATGGCTGCGCGATGGTGAAGGCATCCTATTCGACACGGATGTGCTACTAATGGGTCATGATTTGGTGAAGTGGCAGTCTAGGTCGGGATGAGAGATGATTTCGGGATAGCGGTTATTCTAATTTCAGGCTATAAGTGATGGTGAAGAGCTATATTCATGAGGATTAGTCTTGTAGGAAGAAAATTAGTCTCAATAGGTGATGGGTGCTTCCCATGAACTTGATTGTCGGAGAATATGCAAACTTCAACTCTTCATTATTCATGTCTAGAAGGACTTCTTCTTGAAGTGGTTGGTCCTTAGAATTTTTTTCTTCTTATATGTCCTTGTTGGAAGAGCTAGTGGCGGTGCGGTCATTTTTATGGTTCCTTGTTCGTGTTTTACGTTTTTCGGTGCAAGATGTCTACATGGTATGAAAATTGCAGCAACAAGGAGGGACAAGAAAAGAGAATGCGGCAGCGGAAAAGAAGTGAAAAAATCAATATCAGCGCAGCAGTAAATCACATATGCAATTAAGAAAAATATTTAGTGGAGAGTGTGTTAAAATACAGCAGCAAAGAGAAGAGGAAAACAGAGGGTGTGCAATAGCAAAAAAGATTGGGAAAAGATGGAAATGCAGCAATGAGTAAGAAGCAAATATTCAAAGCATTGAAGTAGCAAACCACATACATTATTGAAGGGAATATTAGTAGAAAAACATAATAAACGCAGCAGCAAGCAGCTCAAGGTGTAGCTGAATTAGCGAGAGAAACACAGCAGTAAACACTGCTACAAGGTGACAGGATTGGCAAAAATAATTGCAGCAGCAACAAAATTCGAAAAGTAGTTTTTAGAAAATAGTTTTTATGTGTTTTGTGGTGTATATTCTACCTAGGCTTACGTCCTACGGTCGACCTGGCTCTGATACTAATTTGTAACACCCAATTCTGAAAAACGAATCCAGTGCGGTGTATGTGTGCCCAGGATGTTGCTTCACACATACACATCAACATCACGAATGATAATCAGAATTTAACCATGTCACAAGTAATATAAATACCTTGATTCAATTGCAGCGAGAAATAATCTAGCGTAGGCGACTCCAACTCCACAGACATTCGACAGTAGTACGCACGCCTAGTGCTCTCCGTTGACTTCCAAAATATCTCTTGTAGCTGAATTAATGTGGGAATAGTAAGGATGAGTACATGTGGTACCCAGCAAGTGTTGGAATTTGTGACATGTAGCTTGAACAAGAATGGAATAAATAGTTCATTGTAGAAAAGCAAATTTCATTCACAAAGTTAAAATGCAACTTAAGATAACTAGGTGCAGCCGATCCAACATAACCTATGTAACCAACATATACCATGTCCAACACATCATATACCAATCTCAACCTTCAATACTCAGCCGACATAATTAACCATAACCATTCAAGTTCATCCATAACCATTCATATCCAATTAACCATTACTGAGTACATAACCCATTCCCAATTCCAACCTTTATCTAACATACTCAAGTCCATAACTCTAATCATGTGAGGGTCCAGGTTGCTCATGACCGGGATCACGGCTATCGTAATAGTTTTACACTTTTTAGAGGTGGCACCACTTTATCCACAAGTTTGTGATTTCATCACCGTTCGATGACTATGAACCTCTATGTTGCCCTATCACACATACGATGATGTGCAGCCAAGAGATCACAAAATTGTGAGGACCTCAGTCTCGACATTTCAGGAATGACATTAGATGGTGCCGTACGATGCGAAACCGAATAGCACCACACCGAAAAGAACTCAGAACACATAACATAAAGGTTCATATTACATTATTCTTGAATTTTACATCAAAAGTAGATACAACTGGGAAAAACTTCAAATACTCTCTCGAACCTACACTACAACAGAAGCGGTCGTATCCAGCCCTCGGATACTCCGCTCTAGCAACACAGAAGAAAAGCAACAGTGTCCAGGGTTTCCATTGTGCTACATACCCCTAAAAGGGTAAATCTTTACTAGAAACCTGTCATAGATAATTACCAGCAAAACTTGTATAAATGCAACTGTGAGCACAAGGCTCAGCAAGACTTAACCATCTCACCTAAAATATGGAACTCTACATGCTGAAAACTCTAAGACTGTAATTTAAACTGCATAGTGAAAAAGGAACTGACAATGCATCCTTCATTCATTTTTAGATTAACATGTGAAGTCCTTGGGCATCGCAACATCATGAATTCCACAATCAAACGAGAATCGCTTCCTCCACGATGTTACTAGGCCAAGGTTACATGCATTTTACTTCAGCGAGTTAATTATTCTAAACATAACTTTATTAGGCACAGTAATACTCTATACAAGTTGATTAATCATAAAACATGTTTAATCAAGGTTCCAAGATAATAACTATGTCATGACTGTGACAACAAGTATGCTCACTACCGCG
The DNA here is from genome assembly GCA_036927565.1 of Tuctoria greenei. Lineage (NCBI taxonomy): Eukaryota > Viridiplantae > Streptophyta > Magnoliopsida > Poales > Poaceae > Tuctoria > Tuctoria greenei. Next base: position 157,568,495 of record JAYESD010000004.1, on the reverse strand, counting down.
AGCCACGGTGATTCGAATAAAAAACACCCAGCTTGCACATCATGTACACCCGTCTAGAATGGGTGTAAGGCCTCTCCTATTAATGTTGTACGCAACAACTTTTCACAAGACACCCAAACATTAAACCGCTCCCACCATCCCATCAGTATGCCCCACAAACGGGGAAAGTTGTGGCGAGCTTACCCTCCTATCGGCGTGCAGCGTCTAGGACGATGGGGTATGCCTCAACACCTAGCTTAATATGTTACATCAGTTTCCTGGGTCCTATAAAGCCAGTACGCATCCGGTACAAGTTCAAACATGTCCAATAGGGCCGCCCACGAGACAGTCCTTAATCGACACAAACAGGACTATGCACACAGATCTCCAGTCTGGTGCTTCCTACCCTCTTGCCTGGTCTCAAGTTTCATTTATGTGAATCAATTCCAAACCATCCCAATTGATTCCACTTAGCCTTGCTCATGAGTAGGAAACCGCCTACTCGAGTCATACGATTCCATCCATATCATTACTATCCCATCCATGTCACACCATTCCATCCATGTTGTACCATTCCTTCCATGTTCTCAATTTTAAGCATAACCTCACTAATTATGTGAAGACCTATTCTAAACAATACCCTAGGGATTTATTTGGTCATGCATGTGGAGTGACATAAAATCCATAGATGTAATGCACGAATCCATTATAAGCAAGTACACTGATGATAAAAGAAAAACTTGTATTTTCTTAAATGCAAACAGGAGCTTTCCTTGGGTTGTGACTACGTAAATGTCAATAAGTCAGTGCTTCATCTTTTGGCGAAGCTTCTTGTTTTTTCCTCCTTTTCTTTGTCTCTATTGCCGCTTGGGCAAATCTTGCTCACAGCAAAGTCCATACATGTACCTCCTCCTCCGTGCGGTGCTCCTCGTCCATCTCCTTCATCGAATGCCATTGTCGGGATCACTATCAATATGAAAATGCATATAAGAATATTGCGACTTAGTAAAATAATAAGCGAAATGGTTTATGACTTGAGAAGAATTAACTCAGCTTCAAATGGGCATGCTCTGCCATATGGAGAAACAGAGAAAAAATTACAATGGAAGATGATGGAGTTCATGTATGCGGTGAATATGCACCTAAGAGGGCACTTAGCAAATCGCTACATGAAGATGCATAAACTCAAGACTGAGGAAGACCAGCTGGTGTGGAGGTTCTGGGCTTTGTGGTGTACAGGAATAGAGGAGGAATGAAAGTGAAACATAGGAGATTTGAATATCAATGAAAATAGGCAATGTTTGGACTAGGGATGAAATTCTCATTTCTACCTGTTCAACAACTTCAATAGACCTAGAAATATTTCAGTGGGTTCCTATAGGCATCGAGGATATACCAGAAAATTTCAGATATGGCAAGTGAAGAACATGGTCTACATAATTTCCTAATGATTTAATCTTCTCTGAATGTCTATGAAAAAACTGGAGCTTTGTCATGAGTGAAAGTGTATTTTCTGGATAGTATTGTTTATCTGGAGTCTAGAAAATTTTGTTTGACATTTTTCTAAGCATTCTAGAGTGAGATACTAATTTTACAAGTTCAATTTTTCTGAATAGTTTCTGTCATTTTTCCTATTTTTCAGGAACATAGAAGATTGAAACCAAATTTGATCAAGTAAATTAAGTCAAATGATGCTGAAATTTTTACTGGAGACCAAACATATTTAAAGGAGTAATCTGACCAAATTTGAGATTTTTATTTAAAATAAATAACCTGCAATAAATTCCAAATCATTTACATTGTGGGAATTATTGAAGAAAATCCAGGGACTTTCGTATAAAATAAATTGCACCACTGCATAGATTTTAGATGAGGAATCCAACAAAATTTATTTCATATTTTTTGGGCGTTTCCACAGGTCATGGTGAATTTCCTAAGTTTGGCTCTCTTCTGCATTACTTTTTCTATTGGAAAATAGCTGAGCCGGTGACAGGTGGACCACCATTCGAAATATCCAGTGGGGTTGAGGCAATACAGTGGGCCACATTATTCAACCCACAGCCACACAGGATCCTATGCCGCAATTAGATCCTAGGTTTTCTTTTAGACAGACAGGTGGGCCAGGGGGAAGGACCTTCCTCTACCTCATCTGAACCGAACGGAACAAAATTCTCTGGATACCATATGTATTCCAGAGCCTGTGCATACCCACCCAGATGCAAGCCACGTGGCCACTCCTGAATCTCAAAGCACTCGACATCCAATCGGTTCCGCTCGCCTCTCCAGATCGGCTCGTTCGATCTCTTCACCTCGCGCGCGGGAGGAGTGTACGTCGGGGAAGAGCGGGCCGGGGTGGTGGTAGTGGAGGAAGAGGACCACGGGATGGCCGACAGTGTCGGCGAGGACCTCAAAGACATGGCCCAGCGCAGATGGTCGGAGAGCACCTGCGAGATGCAGTGGACGGCGACGAGGGAGAGGTCCAGCAGCGGGCCGGTGGAGCAGAGGAAGCGGCAAACAGCGAGGGAGCATCCCCATACGGTGTCACGTCAGACGAGGATGTGGTGAGGCGACGGCACTGCACGAGTCGAGCCTTGTCGGCATTGCCACCGGTGTAGAGGATGTCGCGTAGCGGCGCGAGGCGGGGGAGAGAGCGAGAAGGTCGCGGGGGTGCAGGTGAGCGTACATGAGGGCGAGGATGACCTCCAGCAGGGAGACCGCCCAACCAGAAATGTCAGATCTGGCTCGGCTCCTACGCCACGACGGAGGCAGCTCCGCGCGCCTACGACGCCGCGCTGCTATTGTGACGGCGAGGCAAGTGGCTTCCGCGACAGGGCTGAGCGAACGCTGTTGGAGGCCACGACGGCGCGGTCGCAGCGCGCTAGCCCCAGATCAGCGGCGGTTGGGCGCCTCCTCGCGAAGGAACAACGAACGAGCAATGAGGTAAGGTAGAGAGGCGGAGCTGATCGGCCAGACCGCAAGCGAGATAGCCACGCGCGCGTGCCGAAGGAGGACTCGTGGAGCCGAGTGGAAGGAGGCGGAGGGAAACATGTTTTGATATTGGTGCGGGTGGCCACATATGTCACGAATCAGCATAAGGATGCATAAGAGCGGTGTGCATACCGGATGCATTGATTTTTTTCCGAACCGAACGAGCAGCGCGCCCGACGGCGGGCCGGCGGCGGTGTCGCCGATGAAGGGCTCTCGTCCTTTTTCCCAAGTCGAAACTCGCTTCCCCTAGGTAAGCAAGGGTGAGGAACACCATGGCAGGGTGAAACCGACTCGGTGCTGGCCCGAACTCGCTACGCGACGGCGACGGCAGAAAGCTCTATTCCATCGAGGTGTCCCCATGTATAGAATGCATTATTCCACTTGGGAAATGGTTGCAAGGCACCTGTCGGTACCTTGAAAACCGTACACCCCTTGAGGTTACAAAGATCTCAAGGGAAAGTCATCTACTTGGTTTGAAGACCTTCGGAGGCCCACATGTCAGATATAACCGGACCCGCTTCTCCAGCATGGTTAATCCCAGGGTCGCCACGTGTACTAAGCCGGAGCTACCGCCCACAAGGGGGAAGCTCCGGGCCATGTACCAAAATGGCACCTCTGGACATAACCTCGGACCGAGAGAAGCTCCAGACCTGACACGTGTCAGGTAGCTCCGGAGCTGCCTGTTTCCCACAGTATGCTCCGGAGCTGCCACGTGCCCAACCGTCGGAGCTTCAGCCTCTGATCTCCGGAAGACTCCATAACGGCTCTGGATCTTCAAAGGGGAATCAAAGACTTCAAGACTCGATTATGTGTCATTAATACCATATTAATGACACACGATCGGATGACCTTAATTACCAGTAACGGTGCTGTCAAAGCCCATTACCCGGTCGTTAAGGACAATTAAATGCGTTGAATAAGTGTCAATACTTGTAACCGCCGGGGCCACATGTCGGGCCAGGCTAACTTGTAACGGCCTGTCCTTGTACTATAAAAGGACAGGCCGACGACAGACTCTACACGTTCAGTAAGGCGAGACACGCGCCATAGACGCTCAACACAAGCTCATACAGCTAATACAACACCAACACACCCGTGGAGTAGGGTATTACGCTCAGGCGGCCCGAACCACGTAAACTCTTGTGTCTCATGCGTCATTCAATACTCACCTTCTTGAATCTCCGCGCGCCCACACCGAACATCAAACTCCTCTAACACCTTAGTAGTGTCGGGAGATCTGCCGGTTCCAAACCACCGACAGTTGGCGCGCCAGGTAGGGGCGCCTGAGATTTTGAGAATGGTGAACTCAGCTGCTGGATCATCCAATGGCCAACCTGCTGCTCAGGTTGTTGGGGGCAATCCCTCAAATATGCAGCCACCAGCAGGAGCCTCAACACCAGCAGAGGTCACACTCCCACCACCACCGCCTCCACCAGCAAATCAAGCTGGACAACGCGATGGTGCGCCGGTGTCAATCACTGCGTCGGCAAATCATGACAACCAAGAACACGCGCTCCATGCAGCGCGTGCTCTTCTCCAACGCCCACCACCTCCGGATGCATCACGGGATGCACTGGAACAGTGGAGGGCCGATGTGGAACATTTGGTTACAGCAGCAGCCGAACGCCTCAGCAACCAGGGTCCTCCTCCTTCAGGACGAGCCCCGTCGCAGCAGCGGACTTTGTCTGGTAGACTTGGTCCGCACGTTTCCAATAGCAGGAGACGTGCTGCATCACAACAAGTGACGTCATTGCCCTCCGGGGCACAATGCACTCACACGGTATCTAGGCTATCAACTCATGACCTCCGGGCGGAGCTTGATCGCCGATACCGCCAACAAGATGGCCGAGTCCATATTGAGCGTGCTCGTGAAAGACGGGAAGCTCAGGACCTTTCTGCTCCTGAAGGAGTAGGAGGAGGCTGTTCAGCTCTGGCCATACATCTGCGTATGGTCAGGTGGCCACAGAAGTTCCAGCCTCACCTACCGGAAAAATTCGACGGAAAAATTCCACAGAAGCTCCCCGACGCCCGGCTTGTGCATCAGAAGCCTATGAAGCAATCCGTAGAGCGACAGAACTTCATCCGACAAGAAGTGAAGAAGTTACTCGAAGCCAGATTCATCCGAGAAGTCTTCCATCCAAAATGGCTGGCAAACCCAGTCGTTGTGCCCAAGGCCGGGGGGAAGCTTCGGATGTGCATCGACTACACCACACTAAATAAGGCATGTCCAAAAGATCCATTCCCACTACCTAGAATAGATCAGATAGCGGATTCCACCTCCGGGTGTGAATTACTGTGTTTCCTAGACGCATATTCCGGGTATCATCAAATCAGGATGTCTAGGGAAGATGAAGAGCACACCTCATTCATCACAGTAGATGGATTGTACTGTTATACAGCCATGCCCTTTGGTCTCAAGATTGCAGCTTCAACTTTTGTACGAGCTATGTACAAAACTTTTGAAGAACTCATTAGAGACATAGTGGAAGTGTACGTCGATGACATCGTGGTCAAGGTCAGGGACAAGGAGTCACTCCTTGACACCTTGCAGGCTGTCTTCGACAAGCTGCGGGCCACCCGCACAAAGCTAAACCCAGACAATTGTGTCTTCGGGGTTAGCTCCGGAAAACTTCTCGGTTTCCTGGTAAGTAACCCGTGGCATAGAAGCAAATCCAGCGAAGATTAAGGCCATTGAAGACATGCGGCCACCAACCCGCATCAAAGATGTCCAAAAGTTAACTGGATGTCTAGCAGCCCTCAACCGGTTCATTTCAAGACTGGCGGAACGGGCACTCCGCTTCTTCAAGTTATTGAGGAAGTCCGAACCATTCCAATGGTCCGAAGAAGAAGAGAAGGCATTCCAGGAGCTGAAACAGTTCCTCACCACCCTACCAATTCTGGTAGCTCCGAACCCTGGTGAGCCTTTGTTGCTTTACATTTCAGCAACTGATGAAGTCGTCAGTATGGTTCTGGTTGCGGAGAGACTAGAGCTACCTCATACTCAGGAATCCAGACCCCTTCGGGAGGGTCCAGAGGTACCTGAAAGCGAGTATGGGTCCCAGCTCCCAGACTCGAATCCACAAGAAGTCACTTCAGGAGACCCAGACCCCTCCGGGAGGGTCTAGGTCGCTTCTGAAGAAGCCCCGGGTTCCTCCAGCCAGGACCCGGAGGTCCCCGAAGAAAATCTGGATTCCTCTGAGAGGATCCGGGTCAGTGAAGAGGAAGCTCCGGACCCCTCCGGGAGGGTCCGGACCATTCAACGCCCAGTGTACTTCATTAGTGAAGTACTACATGATGCCAAGACTCGATACCTAGAGGTGCATAAGCTGCTCTATGCAGTTCTTATTGCCTCCAGGAAGCTTCGCCATTACTTCCAAGCTCACAAAGTCTCAGTGGTGACCTCTTACCCACTTCGAGCAATCCTGCATAATCCCAATTCAACTGGGAATATTGCAAAGTGGGCAGCGGAATTGGCTGAATTTGATCTTGAATTTATTTCAAGGCAAGAAGTCAAGAGTCAAGTATTGGCAGATTTTGTGGCAGAATGGACTCCCTCTCCATCAAACCCTGAGGGCCCCAGTGAGCAGAAGATAGAGCATCAAGCCCCAGCCTTCACCGAGCCTCACTGGACCCTCTACTTCGACGGCTCCATGCAGAAGCAGGGGGCCGGAGCTGGAATCCTTCTCCTTGCACCGACCGGGGAGAAGGTGAAATACATGGTACACCTTGACTTCAAGGCGACCAAAAACATGGCAGAGTACGAAGCACTCATCTACGGACTAAAGGTGGCACTGTCATATGGTGTCAAGCAACTGCTGGTCAAGGGAGATTCGCAGCTCATCATTAAGTAAGTGAAGGATGAATGTTCCTGCAATAATCCCCAGCTAGCTGCTTACCTCCTTGAAGTCCAGAGGCTTCAAAAGGACTTTCAAGTCCTAGATCTCCACCATGTTCAGCGTGCCCATAACGCTGAAGCTGATGAACTCTCGATGAAAGCATCAACCGGAGCTCTAGCTCCAGACGGAATTTTTGTCCGGGGGTTGTCAAAGCCAACAGCTCAGCCTGCCGAACTGAGCGAAGGGGGCGAGATCAGCATCCCGAAGCTGACGGTCCCGATGGCCCTGTTACCATGGCAGCCATCAAGGGTTGTAGGTGCTGCCGGGAGCTCCGAGCAACCCAGCACGCAAGAATCAAAAGCTCAAGCTAGTTCTGATGCATGGATCTCGGAGATCCGGAGGTACTTGAAAGACAACATCCGTCCTGGCGATGATGTATCCGCTGACTGGGTAGTTAGATTGGCTAAAAGATACACGTTGGTAGAAGGGGATCTCTACCGGCGCGGTGCCAACGGCATCCTAATGTGGTGCATCACAAGGGAAGAAGGCTGCAAGCTCCTCGCAGAAATCCATGGAGGCTAGTGTGGGAACCACGCGTCTTCCTGCACGCTGGTTGGTAAAGCCTTTCAGCATGGCTTCTACTGGCCTACAGCACTCCAGGATGCAACTGAGCTGGTGAAAGAAATGCGAAGCATGTCAATTTCATGCAAAGCAAATTCACACACTGGCTCAGCCCCTACAAATGATACCTCCTACATGGCCTTTCGCTGTGTGGGGGATGGACATCTTGGGACCTTTCCCAAGAGCCATCAGAGGTTACAAGTTCCTGTACGTCGCCATTGATAAGTTCACCAAGTGGCCGGAAGCAACTCCAGTTGTGACAATCAACAAGCAATCTGCTATTAACTTTTTGCAGTCCATTGTATGCAGATATGGAGTCCCAAACAAAATCATCACTGATAATGGGACCCAGTTCACAAGCTCTGCATTCCAAGGATATTGCGAAGACCTCGGCATACAAGTTTGCTACGCCTCCGTAGCTCACCCAGCCAGCAATGGCCAAGCCGAGAGAGCAAATGCTGAAATCCTTAAAGGACACAAAACGCGCACCTATGAGCGCCTGAAAAAACATGGAGCCAACTGGATTGAAGAGCTTCCGCCCACCTTATGGGCCAACAGGACATCTCCAAACCGGTCAACTGGAGAGACACCCTTCTTTCTGATGTATGGAACTAAAGCAATACTTCCTCCGGAAATCACCTTGGGTTCACTCCGGGTCTGGACCTTCGACGAAGCCACGCAGGACCAGCTCCGGCGTGAAGACCTAGACCTCCTTGAGGAGGGAAGGTGCCAAGCAGCTGTTCGGAATGCCCGATACCGCCAAGCCCTTCGGCGCTATCATCAGCGGCATGTACACAACCGACAGCTCGAGGAAGGTGATCTGGTGCTACGGATAATACAATCCAGAGAAGGGTTAAACAAAATTTCCCCCCGGCTGGGAGGGACCCTTCCGAGTGATTAAAGTATCCCGTCCCGGAAGCGTTCGCTTGGCTACTGAGGATGGGACACCTCTCCCAAATCCTTGGAACATCGAGCACCTCCGTAAGTTCTACACTTAACACCACGGAGGTGAGTCTTGAGTAACTTGAGATGTATGTTATAGAGTCATTGTACAGAGTCGGGTAGTTCCTCCGGGAGAACAACCGGACCTTTCCCAAAAGGTCTGCAAAGTTCATGCAACACTTGTCACAGTATCAGGACTAAAAGTGTGGCTAGCTACCCTGGGTCAAATGAGAAATGAAACACGCTTAGCCTGGTTCCGTACCCTAAGAGTGTACTTGTTTCCCTGTACCCCGGACCTATAATGAAAGACATCCTCATGTGAAACAGACTCCACGTGCATTTATTTTGTACAGGCTCAACATTTTTTATTTTTCTCTTTCTTGTCTATAACAAAGACGTGCAATTCTTAAGAAATTTTAGTTCGAGCGGTTTATATATGACACGAGTTGTATTGTCAATTCTTTTGGATTCAAATATCGTTCATGGCCAACTCGCCTAAAAGCCGCCAAGCCAACCTAGGGCTGGAGTGCGCTATCGACTTAGCCTGGTCAAGCACCCTAAGTACGCCACTCTACCTACACCCCGGCAGGCCGAAGTAAGGCGGGTCCATGTACAGTTGGATCTGGAAGAAAAGACAATGCATTCGGTTGTATTTAGAATCGCGTTTGACTTAAAATCTTCTTGAGAATCGTAAGCCGCAATGAAGTTATAGACAAGAAACAAATTTTACTACTTTTCTTGACTTCAGTGTGAAGGAAAAATGAAATACACGTTGATGGAGAAAAGCCGGAGCTATCAAAGCTCTGAATCCCCTAGGTGGCTTGTAATCGATGTTACGCATTGAAAACGAGCATCACCAGTGTAATCAAGCTCCGGTAAAACTAGGGGGACCAGCCGTCGACGCTGAATAAAAGATGGTGAGAAGACCCCGCAAACGGAGTCTGCTGCCAACAAACTAAGTGTTGGCAAAGGTCACTGTCGGAGCTACTAAGCTCCGACACCCCGGAGGACTAACTGTCGATGCCCTATGCGTTGATAGGGACTATTAGCGGAGCTACTAAGCTCCGACGATAGTCAGTTTGACCTCATGGGACCTTCACTATCGAAGACTTCGGACCTAAATTCTACAAGTTCGAAGAAAATGAGTCTTCAACAAAACATAATATCCTCTTGGTACATGTTCACAATCAAATTGTGTACATCTACCAGGGGGCCAAGTGAAGAAAAAAGTGTTGAAGACAAAAAAGTGAAATTCACAAAAATTTGGGGATTTCATTTATCTGGAGACAAAGGATTACATCTGGAGACAAGGGATTACAAAATTGAGAAAGAAGAAGAGAAAATACAAGTGAGAACTACAGAGATGGTCCTAGACCCTATGGAAGAATTGGGCGACCTTCTGGGCAACCTCCGATACGTTGGCTCGGGCAGCTTCGCCTTCTCCTTCAACCGGACCTTCAAGCACCGGGTCCAGAGGAAATTGGAAGTTTCGGCTGGTGTAGCACGTCAGCACATATTCTGCGACGTTCTTCGCCAGGGATTGCCCCTCAACCTCCAATTGGTTTGCGATGACATCGCCCACCTTGGAGAGCTTGCTACCTGCCGAGCTCAATGCCTGCAGCGCTAGGTCCGACTCCGGCTCCGGATCATCCGGGCGCACGGGACTGAAGCCCACCGGTGTCAGCGCGTCGTTGGCCTTGCCCAGGAACTCCCAAATTTGTAGGGAGTCCGCAATACTCAAGCCCTTTATTTCAGAATTCTCCCGGGCGAGGCGCTCAACTTCTTTGGCGTTTTGCTGAATCTTCTCAGCAACCCGCTTTTCGAGTTTTCTGAGCTCCTCCTCCCAGAGGTGGATCTTGTTCCGGCGGTCGACCAGGTCCTTCTCTCTACCCCTCACTTTCTTCTCCCTGGCAGTAAGGGCACACTCCTGCTCGTAGAGTTCCTGCCCTCGCACCCAGGCCTTCTCCTCTTCCTCATGGCAGCGCTCTTCCAATTTCTTGGTGCGCTCCTCGAGACCCTTGTCAGCCAGAGCTACCTTCTTGGAGAGCTCCTCCTCCCTTCTCAGGACGTCATCTTGCATCTCTAGGAGTTTCTGCTCTTCATCCTTGAGCCGTTTCTCCCTCTCCTCAAGTGCCTCCTGGCGCTTGATGAGTGTAGTGTTAATGGCCTCAAGCCTTTCGTGGTGTTCATCGGCCGCACTATTGGCTGCTTTGGCCTGATCGTAGATCTCCCGGGATTGGGCATCGAGGGCGCGGGTCAAACTCTCCCTGTCATCCAATAATTTGCCCTAGTACTCCAGGCGAATCTTCTCCCGCTTGATCCATTCTTTGTCATCCGCTAGCCTCGACTGCGCCATCTTGGTCTTGAAGTAGAGCCAGTTACGCCACCGCCTAAGGGTTTGGCGCTCCTCTTCAAGAGCCTTGCTGTCGTGGAAGAAGGCCAGTTGGACTTGACGCAGACTGGAACATGCGTTGTCAATAGACAGCGACAACGGGATAGGTTCCGAACCTGCTAGGGTCTCCTCCGCTGGTTCCAGCGGGTTTTCAGATACAAAAATTGGGTCCCACTCCACAAGAGTGGTCCCCTGAGTCTCCATGGCACTAGGGTCGTCCTCCGGGATGGCCTCAGTCGCCATCAAGGAAGGCCCCGCCGCCAGGTCTTCGTTCTCCCCCTCACGTAGGGGGCCAGCGACTTCGCTTGGGCACTCCGACTCGGCCGCAGGTACCTCCGACGTCATCACTTCCGGAGCAGGGGCCGCTTCTGGCTCCGGCCTTGGCACCTCCTCTGATGGGGGCTCGGGCTCCGTCACCTCTTCAACAACTGGCTCGGGAGCCGGAAGATCTTCAACATCGACCGGCCCTGCGGCCGGAGCTTCAACAATGACCAGCTCTATGGCCGAGGCTTCGGAGGTAGCCGGCCCAACTGCCGGAACTTCCTCAGCTTCCGGCACGCACGCCGGGGCTTCAATCACCTCTGGCTCAACCGCCGGGGCTTCGACAATTTCCGGCTCAGAGGCCGGAATTACTGCTTCCTCCGGCTCAACAGCCGGAACTTCCGTCATTTCAGCACCAGGACCCGTAGCTTCAGCCTCCGGGACAGGTGCCGCTGGCGCATCTTCTCTACCGTGGTCCGGCGCTACCACGGGAGTCTCTGGGGATGAGTCGAGGTCCATGACCACAACAGCCGGCGCCGGAGCTGTCGCAGCTTCAGCCACCACTTGGGGCGGCACCGGGACAGGAGCAGAAGCCCCCGCCCTCACAGCTTCAGCCGTTGTAGCTGAGGGTGGATCCTCACTCCTCCTCTTGGGAACGCTGCAGATGATGAATGAAGAAACTTAAAAAATAGTTACTACAATTAGAACAACTATCCAAGGTAAAGATTAAAAATTACCTTGGGAGGCTTTCGCACCAGCTTGCACGGAACCTTTTCCCCGGGTGTTCTAGGTTAGTCATAGCCGGCGTGGAACCTCCGGAAGGCCCCCCGGAACTCGTCGCGGCCACGGGTGTTTCCCGGGTCGAGGCCCCCCTCGATCGGGAAGAACCCCCGGACCTAGAGGCCTCCACCGGCCCAGGTGCAGGAGTCGCACGCCCGGAGCCAACACCCCAGGAGGACCCCACTGCGAGAACAGTCGCGCCCCGGGAGGACCCCACTATGGGAACAGTCGCCGTAGTTGTAGAAGACCTTCCCCTCCGGGGAGAAGGAGCCGAGGCAGGAGTAGCGGGCCTGACGGACCTTCCGTCGGCATACTGCAGCTTCCTCTTCCGGCTCACGGGTTCATCCGCCAGCTCCTTGCCTTTGCCGACGACCTCATCCCTCGGCTTCGGAGCATGGTCGGAACCATCCTCGGGCATTCCGGGGATCGCTACCCTGGTGATTGATCTTCTTTCGACGACACCAAGGTCGTCAAGCATGGGCATCTTCCGCCGGAGCTCCCTACTGAACTCAACTTCCACGTTCAGAGGAAGAAAAGCCGATGGCGGAGTCAAGTCGTCACCCTCGACGTCGATGCCGTGCTGGAACTTCTTGAGGTGGAACTCCAAGGTTTTCCCCACTATGTTGGACTTCAGCCCGGTCTCGACCCGGTCGTCGTCCATCACACTGTTGAGGGCCCATGTGAGTTTCTCTCTCTTCTTCAGCGGTGCCCACCTGTTGACCAGGAAGTTGCAAAACACCGCCTGAGGAGTCAATCCACCCTCCACGCATTGGCGGATCCTGGTCAAATCAGGGTTGAAAGCTTCCACCAGCACCGGAGCTTCACTCCAGATTGTCGTGTCGATGCTGGGAAGGCCTTCGGGCAGCTCCAGCCTCTCGTGCTCCTCCACCCGAATGACTATCCAGTCCTTCTTCCAGTCATTCCACTTCCCAGAGGGAAACGACCGGAGGTACTTGAATGGGCATTTCTTGCGCTTCACGAAGTAGTATAAGCCAAGGTACTCATTGATCCTACCGGTGGTATGGACGGTGAAGAAGGTCCGAAAGAGTTCGATGCAGGGGGGATGCCCACCCACATCTCACAAAAGTGGACAAAGATAGACACGGGGAGAATGGAGTGAGGGCCAAGGTGGTATAGCTGCAGACCATAAAAGTCTAGTAGCATCAAGAAAAAGGAAGAAAAGGGTGGGATCAACCCCACCATGGCATACGAGGAGAAGTACACCATTTCGTTGGCGTGCTCCTTCTCAAACGGGAGCTCTCCACCGGCGCGGACCGAGTGGTTGAAGAAGTCCGAGGACCATCCCATGAGGGCCCAGACCTTCTTCAGGTCGCCGTCGGTCTTCAAGCGACTCTCGCGGACCCAACTCCATCGCGGCACGGCTAGGCGAGAGAAGAAAAGCGAAGCACAAGTTGGGAGTTCGAGCGCAAGATCAGATGGGAGGCATGAAGAACTCCCGACGGTGCGCGCTTTCCTTCTTAAGTAAGCCCTCGCAACGCTTGGATGGAAACCGCAAGGAAGTCGAAGATACCATTCAAAAATTCCACCCAGCCGATGACAAGGGGGCCCGGGACCACCCCAACGATCAAGTCGAGGTTCTTACCTAGGCAAACGGTTGTCATCATGAGGCGGGAAACCCGAAGGCGGCGGCCTGACAAGGCGCGCGAAACCGATACGGTTTTCATATCAGGAACCGGCGACCTTCAATTGTGTGAGATCCGCACGCCAAAGATCTCATCAGCCGCATGCGGGATACGCCACGCGGCGAAGATTTAACTCCAAATGCTCACCAACGGCACCTCCAAAGACCTTTGAAGACTTAGTTCAAAAGTCGCGAGGATGGACCCACCTCCGGCGGAATGACTTCACCCCAGTGGTCTCCCCGGAGGTAGGTCCAGGGGGCCACTGTCGGTACCCTGAAAACCGTACACCCCTTGAGGTTACAAAGATCTCAAGGGAAAGTCATCTACTTGGTTTTAAGACCTTCGGAGGCCCACATGTCAGATATAACTGGACCTGCTTCTCCAGCATGGTTAATCCCAGGGTCGCCACGTGTACTATAAAGCCGGAGCTGCCGCCCACAAGGGGGAAGCTCCGGGCCATGTACCGAAATGGCACCTCCGGACTTAATCCCAGACCGAGAGAAGCTCCGGACCTGACACGTGTCAGGTAGCTCCGGAGCTGCCTGTTTCCCACAGTATGCTCCGGAGCTGCCACATGCCCAACCGTCGGAGCTTCAGCCTCTGATCTCCAGAAGACTCCATAATGGATCCGGATCTTCAAAGGGGAATCAAGTACTTCAAGACCCGATTATGTGTCATTAATACCATATTAATTACACACAATCGGATGACCTTAATTACCAGTAACGGTGCTGTCAAAGCCCATTACCCGGTCGTTAAGGACAATTAAATGCGATGAATAAGTGTCAATACTTGTAACCGCCGGGGCCACATGTCGGGCCAGGCTAACTTGTAACGGCCTGTCCTTGTACTATAAAAGGACAGGCCGACGACGGACTCTACACGTTCAGTAAGGCGAGACACGCGCCATAGACGCTCAACACAAGCTCATACAGCTAATACAACACCAACACACCCGTGGAGTAGGGTATTATGCTCAGGCGGCCCGAACCACGTAAACTCTTGTGTCTCCTGCGTCATTCAATACTCACCTTCTTGAATCTCCGCACGCCCACACCGAACATCAAACTCCTCTAACACCTTAGTAGTGTCGGGAGATCTGCCGGTTCCAAACCACCGACAGCACCTATAGTTGATGAGGACCAAGACTAAGAGCCTAAATTGAATTCAAAACGGCCAGGACTAGAAGTCCGCCCTCGACCTAGGTCCAATGGTCTGGCGGGTACAAGAACTCAGGTTTTGGCGGTTTTGGTGGATGAAATCCGAATCCGTTTGATCTTGTAGGTCCGTTGGAACACGAGGAATGTATTTGATGATTGAATTGGATGGTGGTTTCATAGGTAACTTGAATTTCAAGGCACTTGAGTCCGGTTCTATGAAACCGGCGGGGAAACTTTGAAATACCCAGGAAATACGGGCTAGCTCGAGGAGAGAGGTTTGGGGGCATCAAGAGGGTGTTGTGGGCAACCTTATTGCGCAATGTTTGTGTTCTGGGAGCAAGCCCGAAGTTGCTGTGAGTCGGAGAAACACCATGGCGGCTGAAAACGATGAAGAAGAAGGAAGTTCGCCATGCACCATCGGTCGATGGAGGAAGCAATGGGGTGGCAGCTCGGGGAATTCAAGAACACGCCGGCGCTTGCTCAGGGACCTTGGTCGGGGCTAGAATGCAGCTCAGCAGCAGGGCGCCATCGTCCTTGCGGTGAAGCTCTATGGCAGCAATAAAAACAAAGCCTGGAGCGTGCGTGGGGAGCAAGAAAGAAGCCAGGCCGTGACTTTGTACACCACGTGATGGAGTGATAAGGGCAAGGGTTTAACGTGCTGTGGCCAGGCTGTGGATGGCGAGGTGGAACATGCAGTAGGTGCGGTTGGTGCCATGGGCATAGCAGAGAAACAGAGCACGTTTGCTCTGTTGTTGGCTTGAGGATGACAAGTGGGCCCCACAATTTCTCTCTCTTATCCTCTCATGAATGAAATGCAAATATCTTCGGCACATCTATTCCAAATTTAGTGAGATTTTGAAAGAGCACTAATGTGCTATATTAGAAGAATTATGGTGCACTAAGGTTTTGTATTCTTGCCATGCTGAAATTAGAAATTCAAATTTGAATTTGAATTCATATTTGAATTACACAATTCTAGTTGCATTTAAATTACTTAGCTAGCTTGCTCCAAAGAAATGTTAGATATTTGCAAGGGGAGTAACTGGCATATTCTAATTCCCATGGTATACTAAGATTTATGTTTTTACCAAGTTGGAATGAAAGTGAAATTTTGAATTTGAATTTGAATGTTCTCAAATGGTTTGATTTGAATAAATGGCAAATGAAGCTCAACGCTTATCAAACTTAGCAGGTGGGTGATTTGAATTATATGAAACCCACTACTGAACACAAATGTGGAGTTTTACATATTTAAAAGGAAGATTTTAAATTTGAATTTGAAACTTCCTTCATATAGTTTAATTGACATCTCATATGAACACTAGTCTTCATTTTAAAATTTCTTTTTTTTATCTATTTGGTTCTTGGGCTGAATTGATCATAAGATTTTAAAAAGGTCAAAACTTAATGTCTTTTTATCTGAATTTGAATCATGCTTTTGTATTCCATTATGTCTTTGAAATTGTGTTTGGCACTTCCCATTTTTCCTAATTATTTTCTTAAGTGCAAACATACACTCACAATCTCTCTTTTAGTGTAAAGTTTTTAGAAGTCCTATTTTTAACCTCCTTTATTAGTGAGCATAGTTCACGTGAAATTTGAATTTCTATTTCCACCTAAAAAATTTAAGTTCAAGTTTTTGCATTCATGTTCTTTTCAAATCCGGGCTTTTCCAGCCCTTCCCGCTTAAAGTAATCTCGTCCTGAGATTCAAGTGAACAAAGAAGAGAGCCGATAGGGAACGATTGGTAAGGAGAGTCGTTAACAAGTAAGATGTTACTGACATTGAATGAAAGGATCAGTGATAAACTTCTAGTGCTACGTTGTTTCTTTATACAGTTATAATCCTCGAGATGTAAGCTACTCGAATATGGCTTGGGCAAAAGGTTCGAGAAGCGGTGCTCTTCGTATAATCAAAGATAATGAATCGAACACATGGCGTTATGAACAGCGGAGTTGTTCATAGCTCAAGAGTTTTAGACATTACTTGATTATTTGAACGGAAATACATATTCTTGCTCAAATTTCAATATTAGTCATGTTCCATGATGCATCACAACTTGGATAATGTTATTTATATGCAATGCAATCACGGGAAAAGATGCATGAGGTATGGTGCATTCATTTTGATGACTTGAGAAAAAACAGGTAAGATGATTCAAATACGATAAGGAATATCTCTAACTTCACAAGGCTCGAATAAACTTGGTCACGAAAGATGTTGAACAAGGAATGCCACTTTCTTGTCTCGACCAAGTTTGATGATTTTAATGTATGGATAGCAAGGAGAGGTGGGATTCATATCAGAGTAACGTAGTGTATACAACACGATTAGTCCTGATGGTGATTCCAGTCAGTAGGGACAGGTTGCACACATAGCAGAGAAAGAGCAAGAACTGACCCTTTAGCCATATACGGTCCTAATCTACTCTAACCAATTCCAAACCCCAAAAATTGTGCAATAAAAATTCATCGTATGCACGTGTCTGCAGTAGATCGCATCTACTAACAAGATCCAGACAAAAAATTACGCAAGTCTGCTCTGATGCCACTGTTGGGAAATAGGTGGTATGCTACTCTAGTAGTTCGACCGCATCATCTAGGAAACAAGCGAGTATGGAGGTCATAGATCGTTACCACTATACGCGTAGTGCAACAAAATATAGACATGCATCTGTGTAGGGGAAGTAGATGATCATGTTCGTCTCCTCCTTGTGCTCGTCATGGCAGGAACATCGTCACGTCACCGTAGCCGATAAACGCAGCAGTAGCAGCAGCGCCTCCACAGAGTCCACAAGTACGGGGAGGAACGTCGTGTGCCGGTGTGCTAGAACTGCGCGCATGGCAAGGGATTCAATGTGAGGCCTGCCAGGGGTGACGGGTAGGGTTATTGTTGACGGTTGTTATATACCAATTTCACCCGTCAATATAACTCAATTATGTGAAGGAAATATCATTTCTTGCACACATCACCTTTCTATTTAACCTATTTCCACTTGTCTTTCGAGAAAGTAGTGCATGTAGGGATTTTATGCAGAGTTGAAGTGAAACAAGGGGATGGATCCTATAAAATATCATTCCAGCCAATCAAGCGACGTCATGGGGCACCACATGGATCAAATGGTCTGGAAACAGATGTATCCGAGGCCATCCAACAGTGTAGCACCAATATTAGTCAATGGGACCCACCTGGAAGAGACCTGAAGGAAGCACACCGCAAAAGGAGCCAACACCCGGTCGGCCAACCCCCTTAGTCGGCCGACTAGGTCCTGGCTCCAAACGCGGTCAAATGCCACATGTTGGCTCCTCCCGACTTGAAGAGGTCATGAGTGACTGATTCGCACGCTTTTGGTGGCGGGAACTGGCACTTCTCCAAGCTATAAATAGGACACCTTACCCCTCAATTCAACACACACAACTTGAGCATCATTCTATCGTATACACTAGTTCTCTTAGTCCTTAGTGGAGTTAGGCTATAGGGAGGAGAGCCCTAGTCCCAGGTCCAAATTGGGAAACGTATGGATCATGTATCTTTTCTTATATAACTTTACGAATAATAAATATATTATCTTTAGTCTTTTTTATTCATAAACTTATATGAAACGTTTCTTGTTTGATTGTGGAGTCCATGTATGTGGTAGGAGTAGTCTTTATCATTTTGCCATATCACTCTTAATCTATCATCATAAACACTACAAACCCCCACTATAGTCTAATTAGTTATGAGATGATCATGTTGATATGAATAACTTATGCTATGTCTCAACATTGGTTCTACGATGTTTAGGTTAGTCACTGCCTTAAGATGGCTTGTGCCATAACTCTTAAGGTATTTACTTAATATGCTAGCATGGTGCTAGGATAGTTATGTAATGTTGGATGTCTCGTAGACCCACAGATTGAAGAGGTAGGCAGTAGCTGGTGACAGCTCTATCTGTCCTTTGTAATCCTCCGCGTTCGGCTATGCCACAGGATCTTGGTGGGAGTCATCCTAGTATTGCTAGGGGTAAACTCGTGCCCGCTATGTTGAACTGTAAAATCCCAATTCTATGGCATGTGAATTCAATGGTGAGTTTTGTGATCAACTATATTCAAAATCCAGTATAGTGGTACACATGCACTTACTACCCTCCAAACCTTTCTTGCACTCATGGTTAAATTTTGTTAAACATGAGTATTGGACTTCACCACTAATTCTAGAATGATTCTATTTACCCCTCTTCAGATTTTAGAATTTTTGGATGAAGTTTATTAAAGCAATTTAAAGGGGCAGTACTAGTTGGCCCTACCCAAAAATATTCAAATTAGAAGCTCTAAATTTTTCCTTGACCTTCTAATATTCTCAATAGCTCGCCTGCAAAATTTCAAGATTTTGGGAACTCATTTGCTATTTTATTTGAGACGCTTAGCAAATTTGAATCAAATTCAAATCTGAATTTTAAATTCTTTTCCAACTTCTTTGAAGATAAGATTTGAGTTCACCATTGGGATCAGAATAATTCATTGACCATCTCCACAAAGTTTCATGATTTTTGGAGTTGATCTTCAATTTTTAAATGAATTATTAACTTGTGTGTTGGGGGTCGGACTGACCTGTGGGCCCCACCGGTCAGCCGCTGCTGAAGGCGTCAGGTCGGCCACCTGCCATCTCTGCGCCGACGCTCGACCGCACGACAGCACGTGCGCATGCAACTCCAGCGAGCTGCCTGCGTGCTAGCTTGCTGCGGGCTATAAAAGGCCGCCGCCGCTCCCTTATTTCCCCTCCCTGATCAGTGGTTATTCCCCTCTCGCGAGTTAATCTCCGCTGCCGCGCGCCGTCGCCGCCGCCCACCTCTGCTCCGTGGTGCGCCGCCGCCTCGCGCAGTTTCAAGCCACGACCCCAACAGCTTAAAGGTGCGCCTAGACGAGCTCTAACTCTCGGTGCAAACCATTTCCTTTTTCGTTGAGCATTGAAGAAGTTATCAAGCTTCTTTCTTCCGGTCGAAGTGAATGAACTCGCTCGGTTTTCGTTTAAATTCCGTTTCTATGAGTAATCATTCTATGCAATTGCTTAGGGATAGTTTCTATAGGACCTAGCGCTCCTACCTGAGCAAAAACCCCTAAAAGTTGACGGGCAACGGCCGAGGAAATCGAGTTTTGCTCGCCGCCGGTGAGGAGACCTCGGTTCGCCGTCAAGCTCATAGTTCCCGGTGGTTTTCCCCTCTTCCACGTCCATTTCCTTGACCAGCACCGTCCCAGGAAGGTTTTGGAGAAGATCCCGAGTGATTTGAGCTACTCTGGAGCGAGTTCCACGTTGCCCGAGTGCTCACCGCCGCCGCCGCCGTCGCACGGCCACTTCCGGCGAGTTTCGGGTCCCACCGACCTCACCGTCGTGCTCAGCGACCCCAAAAACCCCCAGGCGGCGAGTTTGAGCGAGTTTGGCCCGTCGGTTTAGCCGGCGGCGAGCTCGCCGGCGAGTCACCGCCGCGGGCGCCGCCTCGCATGGGCACTGGCCCGAGGTAGAAGACGATGCGGCGGGTCCCGCGTGTCAGCGGTTGTAAACCCCGTCGGATCAGGTGTGGCCACGGGATCTGTTGTGGCTACGCGGTGGATATCTGTGGCCCCCGTGTGGTTTAAATGCCATTGGTCCATTTTAGAACAGTGGGGCCCACGAGTTAATTCAAATTAGGAATTTATTCCAGATTAGGCTCCAACATAGAAAATCCATAACTTTCTATAGGATGCTCCAAAAATCTTCAAACCAATTTTGTTTGAAAGCTTTTGAGCTCTAGTTTCTGCCAGTACCAATTAAGTTCTGGGAAACTCACAGATAAACACTGTAGAATTTAATCTTTCCATATGCAAATGCAATTTTTCAAGAAAAGATAGCCACTGGAAAAATCACCAAAATTCACATAAAATTTAGTGTCCTATTCTTGACCACCAGAAAATGTTTGGGAGCCATTGCACCTGTTTAAACCTCTGTATAGTTCAATTTCCTTTTTCAGTTATTGAATTTTTACAGATGTTCAGTTGCTTTATTATGTCCCAAATTTAAACTGAACCTTCCTTTAGTAATGCCCTAGCTCCTGTAAGAATCTTGGATTTAATTAACCTACTATTCTAGTCCTAAATCAGTTACAAACTAAATATTGATGTAATGGCTAGAAATTCAATTATAAAGTAAATCCAGAAATTCTTGCCGACTTAGAAATACAATAACTCCTCCCCCATAGCTTAGAAAATTATGAAACAAATTTTGCTAGAACCAAAACCACTTCCTATATCTTGATTATCAACTGTTAGCTAGGTTCAAGCTACAGTTTACTCTCTTGAAATTTTTGGAAGCTGTTTGCTTGCCATAATTTTGGAAGCCACAATCTTCTATGATCATCTCCTGTTCTTTGCAAGAGCCTTGATCATATTCCCTAGTATCTACCATCGAAGTTCCAAAGCCAATTAAGGTCCCTATCATATAGTGATCACCATGAATTAAATTATGGTCTTAATAATAATTATTTTTCAAAGTCATTTATATACATGTTATATGCATATCGTATAGTGACCGAAGTCGAGGAGGAGCCAGAAGCCTTGGAAGAGAACCTTCCAATTATTAACTCAGACTTTGACCTGCAACAAGGCAAGCCCCGGTTTGCATTTAAAAGCTTTACAGAGTTTTTACAGTCTTTATCACCTTACGTCATAAGTTTGATTGTGCATTACGTATAGGGTGATTGATGCTCCACTTGCATAGCCAAAATTCCCAGGGATTGGTTGGGATGAGTTACAGTTTGACCTGTAGTAACTGCTTTGCTAATGCATAGGAAATCCGGTAGAAGTCGAGTAGTTGGAATCTACTCGCGAGAGATGTAGGACATATTTCACAGGATTGGTTAGATAGAAAATGGCTTAATATAATGAAATTGAGACCAGGCAGGGAATGGATAGGAAGCTGCGAGAAGTGAGTCTCGGTTGCATAGCCCTGCCTGTGTCGATTAAGGCCCGTCTGTATGCGGCCCTTTCGGACAAGCTTGACTTGTACCGGAAACATAATGGACATATGGAATCCAATAAACTGACGTAGCTTGGCCACTTGGGTGTCGAGGCATACCGTTCTGTTTTATAGGTGTGGGTTGAGGGCAGCAAGGTGTAAATCCGCTGGTGGGCACGTCAGAGTACGCCCCACGCAGGGACCTCCTGCTCGTGACGGATCGACCGGTTCGACATTTGAGTGTCTCGTGAAAGGTTGCCATATACGCCTAGTACTGAAGTGTTATGTAGGTACGGGTGTGCTCGCTGACACTTCCGAACGACGTATGTGTCGTGTTGTCCGGGTGTGTCCTGATTGCAATCACTGTCCCTCGCAGTAAGAGAGTACCACTTGTTCACTGCGCCGTGACGTAGTAAATACTAAAGAAGCCAGAAAATTATATTTTATTGAATTATAATTACTTTGCAACCTTGTATGATTTAGAGATAGTATAATTAAAAGTTTACAGTTTCCCCATACATTAGCTGTAATAGCATTATGTGCTCTGAGCATGTCATATCATCGGTAAAGCGTTTCTTGTTTGATTGTGGAGCCCATGATGTGCCGTGCCTGGAGAATGTCATTTTCTACATAAAACCTGATTATAAGGATCCACTTGTAGGCGAGTCCATTTATGCTATTCCTTACCTATGTTTAGTGTCCCCTTTGCATATGTCTAGTGAGACGGTTAAGTCTTGCTGAGCCTTATGCTCACGTTTGCAGTTAACGAGTTTTTGCAGGTTATTCTGTTGATGAAGGGTTTGACGATGAGGCTGCACCCCCTCCAGGGTGTACAGCCGAGTGGGAACCCTGCACGCCGCCCTAAATGAGTGTTGCTAGTGCAAAGTATCCCAGGCACGGATAACTTTGCTTTTCCATATCCAGTGCTGAGAGCGTAGCTATGATATGTATATATTTCTTTACTTCCGTAAGTATTGTAAAAACTTCCGCTGTATGAAAAATAAAAGACTCCGTCTTGTACTTATTCAGGTTCTATTCTTGTATGACTGTTGGGTGTCGCATCGCACGACACCACCCAATGAGATCCTCGGATGTGTGGACTCCGGTCCCCACATGAACAACTTAGCATAATTATTCACCATTCACATGCTCATTAGTATCTAACCTAGGCTATGTATATATATATATTATAAGCGTTGTAGGAGTAACTCCCCAACTCTTAGTCTAATCACCATTAGGACCTATTTATCCCTTTAGAATAGATTGCTTAGGTGTGTATCACACTACCCCTATTACAAACTTATCCCTTTTTTGACAATTGATTAGTATCCCATAGCTTGATCATAAGAGTAGTGTTTACTTTACTTCATTGGCTTCCTTTGGGATAAATATGATACCCTTGGGAATACTCTTGGATGAAATGCTACACGATAGTTTTCGTGTGCTTGCGGACCTCATCTCTTTCGAGAGATGATATGTGACGTAAGAAACGTCAACAAGCATTTCTGATGCCGTTGTCGGGGAAGGCAAAGGAAGTGAAGGATACCTATCACTTGTGATTAAGCTATAGGTACTAATAGTTATTAGACAGGATTACCCTTGTTTATTTTATCCTTTTGTGGTGAAAACATGGTAGTGTTGGCTACAACATTCCATGGGATGGTCAATGAGGACGCTAGTGCTCAACTGAAGATGATTAAAGGTGTACCTCAACAAATATCCTCTAGGCAACACCATTGTCTTTTGCGGAAGAATTTCAGCTTCCAGTAGAAGACAAAGTCATCCATCCCCAAGCTTGGGAGAGGCTCCAAGATTTCTTGGTTTGCCTCCATCATGGGGTGGATAGTTGGTTCTTCATCCAACACTAATGTCATGGGTTGGCACCACCAATCCGTGACCACATTCATGCTGGAGCTGAAGAAGCCCTATTCTCATTCATATGGATGAGAGTATGGTCACTACTCAAGTGGTGTATTGAAGAATGTTCCAGTTCCCTTAGCTTGGCATGCACACCACTTCACATGGTGAACATGCTAACTATGGAACTACACCTCCCATTGAAGTATCATGAAGATCAAGCCAATGAAGAAGTGTTTAGATGATCCAAGCCATGGATATTCACATGATTTGTGAAAATCAATGTCAACATGGGCCACTTGGGGAATCCTTTCCCTAAGACCCATGAGGATTATTCCTTCCAAACACAACTCCAATGGCTACCACCTACAAGGAGGTCAAGGGTGGAATCAATATCACCCTTATAATCAAGGAAGTTGTGAGGATATCAAGGGATTTAAGTTCAACTAGCCTACGTTGAAGTATCTTGTCCATGGCCAAGCAAGAAATCAAGACAACATTTACATGAAGCTCTTGGCCAAGGACAAGAAATTAAAAGAGCATTCAAGATCCAAGATATCCCACAATCACTTGTTGGGATTCCTACCCTTCGACCAAGCCCATGCAATCTAGGGCAAGTGACATTATCGATGAAGCATTTTTTGTTTGATTGTGGATTCCACATGTCATCATGCCCAAATAAGCTTTTGATCCATGATCAAAGTATTGGTGAACTCAAAAGAACATCAAGAAGGTCGAAGTGACACCCCTAAAGAAGGACAAGCCTCACAACGCTCACATGAAAATATCTTCAAGAGGAAGAAGCCGTCACTACATCAACAAGTCTTCATCAAGGTGACGGAGAGGCTAGAGCCATCATGTGGTCCACATATCCAACTGGCATGCCAAAGGAGATTTGGCATGACAATCAAGAGAAGTTGTCCACATCTTCAACTCTGGGATTGGACAACAAATCATCGTACTAAACAGGACGGAGGTAAGTCCCACTCATCGGACATCAAAAATTCGGTGAGTCCTTGTCAATAGGTTAATTGGTAGTTATCTCATATTTGGTTTCCCAATTGCATATTTGAAATTCCCATCTTTGCATTTTCATTTACCATATTTGAATTTTCACACTTGCATGTTGGAAAGTAAAATTTCCAGCCAGCCTAAAACTGAAATTTCGAATTAGGAAATAAATTTATTTGGATATGAACCTTGGGCGTAACCACTTGAATTCATCTTCCTAATTCAAAACAAAAATATTTCCCTTAAATATTCATTGCATTTGCAAGTTGTTTCAAGTTGGGCAAAACAACTTGTGTAGGATTTAAGAGCACGTGAAAAGCTACCAGAGGGGGGGGGTGAATGGTAGATTTAAAAATCTTACGCAGTGGAAACAATTAAATCCCAACGCCTTCGGCAGAAAAACGATCTGTTAAAGAAATCGTGTGTGAGACTAATCTAAATGTATTTCACCGGGACAAAAGTGATATATATCAGAGAGAATCATGTCATGAAGAAAACACAAGAAGAATCACTCAAATCTATCGAGAGAAACTCAAGTTATGATCGAAAGATCGAATAAAGGTCAATCTGTCCTACCCGAGAAAAACAGTTCTAGAATGCTGCAAAGAAACTCGTGTTGATCAGAAACTACAAATCCAATGACTGTGAAATTTTCGCAGATAATATATAATCAAGTTGTAAAGACAAACCAAAAATAATCACATCAATTGGATCTATAAAACTCGAGTTATGATAAAACCACCGACGAAAGGTAGTGCTGTCCAGAAATTCGACGAGTAAAACTTGTCTGGAACAAGTCGGACGAACAAGGCACAAAAGTTCCTTCAAACTATGAAATTTATTCAATAGAACACAAGAGGAACAGCTCCAAAGTCGTGCACCAGAGCTCTGGCCTCTCTTGCTTATATAACCAGCCCTTAGGCCAACTCAATCTCATCTAGGACTCTAATCCTACTCAGATCACGAATCAAAACTTTCCATAACTGCTTAGGACTCTTCTATACGCAGATAGAAGCAATCTTAAGACTTCCAAACACATTAGGAACGTATCCCACATTCCTAAAACAACTCAAATTCGTGACCCACATGAAATCCTTTCATAACCAACTCAAATCTTTCCATATTTGAGTCAAACTCAACTCAGCCGCAGCCTGAGTCCATAACCTAGTCGGTTGGACCTTTTCGACCAATATTTTACGTCCACATCTCTTCATCATGCCTCGGAACCATGCAGCCACATCCATGCACTCTTTGTACACGTGCAAACATCTTCCAATGACATCCACGATACCTTTATATGCATTGTTTTTTATTCAAACATTCTGGGCAACCTACCGATCAACTCAACCACAATTCCTTCCAACATGGTTGTTGAACCTCATCTTCTCCCTAAGACTAGTTCAATAGATCCCGTCACCAGCCATGTCTTGAACACAAACAACATCTGCACATGAATAAACAACCAATCTGTACGAGCCCAAGTCCGCGACTTGACTCAAGTCGGTTCTGAACACAACACCTTACGTGAGCACCTCACATAAGCATGTTGCAATGCATATCAAAACGATATCAGCCATATCAACCACAACGCACCAAAAACATAGCAAATGAATACTAAGTAATCTTTCTAAGAATATAAAGCAAGTTTGAAACATTGCAAGATAAAAAGCAGGAACATTGCGATCAAGCTCCGAACCTAGCCAAAGCTAACCAGAGCTTGAGCCGGAGCTTACCAAAGCTAGTACAACCTAGCGCCGGAGCTTACCAAAGCTAGTCGTACCTAGCGCCGGATCTTACCAGAGCTAGTCGTACCTAGTGCCGGAGCTTACCAAAGCTAGTACAACCTAGTGCCGGAGCTTACCAAAACTAGTCGGAACTAGTCATCCCAAAAGTTGGAGCTAGAAAAACATGTCAGAGCTAACCAACATAGGTCGAACCTAGCAAATCATACCGAAGCTTAACAAAGACATGCTGGAGCTATCAAATACATGTCGGAGCTAAAGACAAAGCTCATCGGAGCTACCCAAGAAACATGTCAGACCTAAACAAAGAAAGTCGGACCTATTGTCAGACCTTGCAGAAGCTCGGAGATAGAGTCAGATCTTGCTAAAAAGATGTTATAGCAGCATTCAAAACTTTTATTGTCAAAGCCAATGTATTCAGCACACATAGGTCTCACAATCTCCCCCTTGATGAATTCATTGGCAACACCATTTAAAATCTGAACATTGGCATGAAAAGTTTTGAGAACAATTTTCCTCCTTTTTGAAAATCAAATGAGATAGAAATAAATTTCTCCCCCTATACATATTTCTCCCCCTTGCATAATTCACCATATTATCTCTCCCCCTTTGACAATGTATTCAGCAAGGTTCAAAAGAGAAATTTTTATTGTTATGAGCATATTATAACATATACATATAAAACGAAGCTCATCCAAGTCATACCATCAAGTAACTTACACTATCAGAACAATGAGATACATAAAGTAGTGTAAGCCATGCTAGAGATCAAATGTAATTTTCAATTTAAGCAAGTCATGATCTCACAAACTTAACTATTTCAATACCTGAAAGCATGACACTTGTTGCTGCATTTTATTATTTTTCAAAGCACAAATTTAGATCATATGATATTTGCAAGAGATTATATGCGCATCTGCCTTATTCTAACCAACCAAGTCAAGCCTATGTCATTTGAAAATCAGAAGCTTAAGGACATGGTTTAAGTCATACACAACTTCTTCCAAGTTCATATCTAAGTGCAATGATAAGCCATATCAAAAGAAGAAGTGTGATGCATGCATATTCTCTTGATCTTTTCTCAACCTATATTTATTCATAAAAAAATTCAACAAGTGAGTTGATTAATTGATTATTTCTTTATGATTAAAAGCACTTGTGAGCATGCAACAAGTTCAAAACAGCAAGAAAGTTCGACCATAACAAGATTTAGTGTAAGTAATTATTCCAATTACTAGACATGGCAAAAACTACAAAATGTATGACACGAGTAATGTAGTAATAACTTTCAGCATGTAAAAGGAATCACAAAGTCATATATGTATGAAATACTATGCTCATATTATTTTAATTTCAGATTCACACATAGACTTCTAAGGTTTGAAAACTCCCCCTCAGTGTAAGCCATGAGGATGCATAACCCCTATTTCACTACGAATGTAACAAAAACAAGTGAAATCCAAAGGTTTTGTAAAAATGTCAGCCAAATATTGTTCGGTGTCTACATGGTGAAGCACAATGTTTCCTTTTTCAACATTATCACGGAGAAAGTGACACCTAATATCAATGTGCTTAGTTCTAGAATGTTGCACAGGGTTTTTAGCAATGCAAATGGCACTAGTGTTATCACAAAATAGTGGAACACTATCTAGATCAACCCCATAGTCCTTAAGTGTTTGAACAATCCAAAGAATTTGTGAGCAAGCACTAGCAGCAACTACATATTCAGATTCGGCTGTGGATTGTGCAACTGAATTTTGCTTTCTAGAGGACCAAGCAACAAGTGAATTACCAAGAAAATGACAAGCACCGGAAGTACTTTTCCTATCAATCCTACAACCTCCAAAACCAGCATCGAAAAAAGCTTTCAAAGTAACAGTTGAGGAAGAAGGAAGCAAAATGCCAAATTCTTGAGTTCTATGTAAGTACATGATAATCCTTTTGATGGCTTGACGATGTGAAGCACGTGGGGAGGCTTGAAACCGCGCACAAAGACATACGCTGAATTGTATGTCCGGTCTTGATGCCGTGAGGTAGAAAAGTGATCCAATCATGCTTCTATATTCTTTTTGATCCACGGGTTCACCATCTTCATCAAGTTCAAGTGTTGTTGTTGTTCCCATTGGTGTCTGAAGAGGCTTGCTTTTGTCCATGTTGAAGCGCCTTAGGAGGTCTTTTGTATACTTCGTTTGATGCACAAATGTACCCTCCTTGGTTTGCTTGATTTGCAGCCACAAAAAATACGTGAGTTCTCCCATCATACTCATCTCAAATTCTGAACTCATCATAGTTGAAAACTTGGACACAAGATCATGAGAAGCACAACCAAAGATAATATCATCCACATACACTTGAGCGAACAATGAGTCATTGCCATGCTTAAGCACAAAAAGATTTTTATCAACCTTGCCCATGGTAAACCCCTTTTCAAGTAAGAATGTTTTTAACCTATCATACCATGCTCTAGGGGCTTGTTTCAGACCGTACAAGGCTTTGGACAGTTTGTCAACATGATTAGGAAAATCTGAATTTTCAAAAACCAGTGGTTGTTTGACATAAACCTCCTCATCTATGTAGCCCTTAAGAAAAGCAATTTTAACATCCATTTGATATAGCTTAAAACCTTTAGATGCAGCAAAAGCTAACAAAATTCTTATGGCTTCTAATCTAGCAACAGGAGCAAAAGTTTCATCAAAATCTAGACCTTTAACTTGAGTGAAACCTTGAGCAACCAACCTAGCCTTATTCCTAACCACAACACCATCCTAACTTTGTTTATTTTTAAACACCCATTTAGTTCCAATTAAAGTGTGACCTTGAGGAGGAGGTACAAGTTTCCAAACATTATTTCTTTCAAATTTTTCTAACTCTTCTTGCATGGCAATAATCCAAGATTCATTAGTGAGTGCGTGTGATATATCTTTGGGTTCAAAAGAAGAAACAAAAGCAGAATGAGCATGAGAGTTTGGATCACAAAACTTGGACCGTGTAACTCGTTCGTGCAAGCTTCCAATAATCTGTTGTGGAGGATGAATTTTGAGAACCCGGAGGGGAGTGTACACCTCACAAGCTTCTTCTTCTTCATGTTCATCACAAATCGATGAGCTTGTAACTTGAGGAGGATCTAGACCAGCAATGGTGGTCGTCGGTGCTGGCTGCGAATCAAAATCAGGAGCTCGGACAATATCATTAACTGCTGAATTTTCGAGCAGCAGCTAGACCTCTTCCTCATCTTCAACGAAAATGCTCTCCCCCTGCGGATATGAATCTGGACCTGCAATGTTTGAGCTAGTACCTAGGCTAGATTCATCAAAAGACACTTCACAAGTCTCCACAATTTTGTTAGTGTCAAGTAAAAGCACACGGTAGCCTCGAGTATGAGGTGGGTAACCAAGAAACATGCCATCAATGGATCTAGGTTCAAAGATTACCATGTTTCTTAGCAAAGAATTTGCAACCAAAGACCAAAAAGTGCGTAACACTAGGCCTATGTCCAAACCGGAGCTCATATGGTGTTTTACCTAGCTTAGCGCGCAAGAAAACACGATTCGAGACAAAACAAGCGGTTGCAATCGCATCAGCTTGAAATTTCCTAGGAATTTGATATTCATCAAGCATAGTCCTAGCCATCTCAACTAAGGTTCTATTCTTTCTTTCTACTACACCGTTTTGTTGAGGTACATATGGTGAAGAAAATTGATGATCTATTCCATTTTCAGCACAAAAGTGATCAAAAGATTGATTTTTAAATTCAGTTCTGTTATCACTTCTAATTGCTTTTAAAGATCCTGGGTGATCAATTGATAATCTAAGAAATAAAGTTCTAAAGTGACTAAAAGCTTCATTCTTAGACGCCATAAAGTAAACCCAAGAGTATCTAGAATAATCATCAACAATAACAAGAACATAATATTTACCTTCGAAGGATTGAACACGTGAAGGTCCTACGGTGTCAAGGTGCAAAAGTTGACCCGGTTCAGTTGTCATGATCATTTTGAGAGGATTATGCGAACCTGCAACCATCTTAACATGTCTACAAGAAGAGCACACAATTTCTCTGTCCCCTTTAAGCTTAGGCAGCCCATGTATGCGATCAAGAGCACTAACACGCGTTAGGTGATCAAAGCCTACATGACCAAGTCTACGATGCCAAAAATATAAGTCCTTCGAATCATTAGCAACTAGACACCTATGCTTAGAGGAAGACATATCAAAATCAGCTTTAAAAACTCTTCCAAACCGAGACATGTTAAAAATAAGCTCAATATTTGAAACTACAACTTTGCAGCAGTTTTTATTGAAAATAATTTCCAGATTTTCATCTAGCAATTGTGAAACAGAAAGCAAGTTGTATTTCAAATTTTTGACAAGTGCCACATCCTTCAAAGTATAGTGATCATTTACTCTAACCAAACCCTTAGCAATTATAGGACTTGAAGAATTATCGGCAAAAGTAACATTCTCTACACGTGACACAAAAGAGGGGGAGGAGAACCATTCTTTGTTACCGGTCATGTGGCGTGAGCAACCTGAATCCACAATCCAAATGTTCTCCTTCCTCAAGCGTGTAACCTACATAGAAGCACAATACGTCGATGACTCAATACTGGGGTTAGTCAAAAGGCATTTAGGAAACTGAGTCACACGACGTCCATCAGGAATAGCACTCGAAAGCTGAGATAAAACAACAGGTTTATGAGTCAAAGTTTGAGGTTTTTTTATTCTAAACTACTGACCTGTAAGGTGTTACTTGTGTAGCACAAAAACCAGTAGCTCCTGGAGGCAAAAACAGAAGGTCCGAAGGTAAACTTTGAATGTTTTTGACTCATAACAGCAGGTTGCATGTTCCTGGCATTCGATTTAATATGTGCAGCAAATTTTGTATGAAAGTTATGATATCTAGCAATCATTCCTTCCCTTTTCCGTTGTTTAGCTAGTCTATAACAAAAATATATGACATGATCATCTCTACCACAGTAGGTACAATGAAATTTAACTTTGTGTTCATGTCTAGATGAGCAAACAACACTTTTATTTGAAACTGAATGAGACAACACTCCTGCAGATTTGAAAATCGCTTCTTTTTGTTTAGGAACTATTTGAATCAAACCACTTCCTAATGACTTTACAATTTTAGGTGGATGTGCCTTAGCATGAGCATGAGAATCAAAACCAAAACCAGTTTTATCATTGCAAGACTTGGAAGAATTCAGCAGCAAGTTTAGGTTCTTATTCCCATTACAAAATAGACCTAATGTCCTATGCATGTCATCAAGTTTATTGGACAGATCAAGGCAATTTTCACATGTTGTTTTTCCTTTTAATTTGCAATTGGAACAATATTTAACTTCATGAGAACGTAAAGCATTTTTCAATATAGAAATTTCATTCATAGCATCTTGTAGTTTCTTATCAAGATCATCACAAGTAGAACAATGCAAATCAATTGTACAACAGCTAGCATCTTTCAAGTTTTTATCATTAAGTGCAGCAAGCTCTCTTCTTTTCTATTTCTAACTCATGTTTATCAAGTGTGGAGGTGTGCGCACTTCTTAATGAGGACAATTGTTCATATATTAAATCACATGAGGAACAAGAATCATCACTAGGAATCAAGGATTTTAAATGATTAATTTCAGATTCTAATGACTCAATTTAACAGAATTGTCCCTAAAACTTTTTGTCCTTTTTCTTAACTATCACAGTGGCATGGGAAATTGCATCACACATTTCATTACAGGTAGAACATACCTCACCATCGTCACTGTTGTTTTCTGCATCCTCCTGACTTGATCTTGATCTTGTTTGGCCCATCATGAAGCACAAGTTTGCCAAATCATCTTCATCTTCGTCACTTCCAGTGTCCACGTCGCTTGAGCCAAGTTCTTGGAGTGCGGAGATAAAACTATTCACCAGTTGGCAACCTGTAAAGCCCTTCTTCTTCTTCTTATCATTTGTTGAGGAGTGCTTCGTCCTTGATTGTTTTTCTTCTCGGGAAGTAGAACCTGAAAGGTTAAGGCATTCTGTACGAAAGTGTCCTATCTTACCACATTTGAAGCATCGTTGAGGTCCGGAGCTTCCTCTCCTTCTAGTTCTCACATTTTGCAATGCTTTTGAGAACCTAGTAGAGAGAAGTGCTAGCTCCTGCTCTGGAAATTCCTCGATCTGCTCCAGGGTTAGTGAGGACAACAAAGCAAGAGTATTGCAAGATGATGATTGGCTGGAGCTAGGCATATCACGTTGTGAGACAAATGCAATAGACTTATTTGGGTTCTTACGTAATAAGATGTCAATTTCATGAGTTTTGAGTTTAGAGTAAAGCACATCTAAAGTAAGTGTACTCATGACAGTAGATTCATGAATAGATGTAACTTTCATCTCCCATATTGACATGTCTAATGCACTAAGAAGTTGCCTAGCATTTTCAGCATCTAAAAAATTAGCATTGACGCTACGCAAGTTGCTGAGAGTTTTTTTAAAGCGAGCAAAAAGATCATCAATTGACTCACCGGGTTGCATCTCAAAGCGCATGTATTCTTTCTTGAATATGTCTTGCCTTACCTCCTTGATCGTGTTGGATCCTTCGTGGTAGTCACAAAGTGCTTTCCACACATCGTATGGAGATCGGAGGTGTGCAACACGGTCGAAGTCGCTTTGAGTTAATCCTTGTATGATCAAGTTTCGAGCCTTTTTGTTGTTGTTGACATCTCTCAGATTTGTAGCTGTAACTTGATCATTTGACGACACTCATAAGGCTTTACACCTTCTCCCATATTGCAAAGCCTTGCGCCTGGATGAAAGCCTCCATGCGTGTCTTTCAAATCTGAAAATCAATACCAGCAAACACACAAGGTTTGTCGGAGTATTTCTCTATGATGATTAGTCAAAAACACATGCAAATCACAATGATTAGAGCACCATGACTCTGATACCAATTGTAGGATCGAAGAGCACGTGAAAAGCTACCAGAGGGGTGGGTGAATGGTAGATTTAAAAATCTTACGCAGCGGAAACAATTAAATCCCAACCCCTTCGGCAGAAAAACGATATGTTAAAGAAATTGTGTGTGAGACTAATCTAAACGTGTTTCATCGGGACAAAAGTGAGATATATCAGAGAGAATAAAGTAACGAAGAAAACAAAAGAATAATCACTCAAATCCGTCGAGAGAAACTAAAGTTATGATCAAAAGATCAAACAAAGGTCAATCTGTCCTACCCGAGAAAAACAGTTCTAGAACGCTGCAAAGAAACTCGTGTAGATCAGAAACCACAAATCCAATGACCGTGAAATTTTGACAGATAATAGATAATCAAGTTGTGAAGACAATCCAAAAATAATCACGTCAATTGGATCTGTAAAACTCGAGTTATTATAAAACCTCTGATGAAAGGTAGTGCTGTCCAGAAACTCGACGAGTAAAACTTGTCTGGAACAAGCCGGATGAACAAGGCATAACAGTTCCTTCAAACTACGAATTTTATTCAATAGAACACAAGTGGAACAGCCCCAAAGTCATGCACCAGAGCTCTGGCCTCCCTTGCTTATATAACCAGCCCTTAAGCCAACCCAATCTCAACTAGGACTCTAATCCTACTCAGATCACAAATTGAAATTTTCCATAACTGCTTAGGACTCTTCTATACGCAGATAGAAGCAATCTTAAGACTTCTAAACACCTTAGGAACGTATCCCACATTCCTAAGACAACTCAAATTCGTGAACCACGTGAAACCCTATCATAACCAACTCAAATCTTTTCATAGTTGAGTCAAACTCGACTCAGCCGCAGCTTGAGTCCATAACCTAGTCGGTTGGACCTTTCTGACCAATTTTTTATGTCCACATCTCTTCATCACGCCTCGGAATCATGCAGCCACGTCCATGCGCTCCTTGCACACATGCAAACATCTTCCAATGACATCCACGATACCTTCATATGCATTGTTCTTGATTCAAACATGTTGTGCAACCTCCCGATCAACTCAACCACAATTCCTTCTGAACTTGGTTGTTGAACCTCATCTTCTGCCTAAGACTAGTTCAATGGATCCCGTCACCAGCCATGTCTTGAACTCAAACAACACCTGCACATGAATAAACAACCAATCTGTACGAGCCCAAGTCCGCTACTTGACTCAAGTCAGTTCCGAACACAACACATTACGTGAGCACCTCACATAAGCATGTTGCAAAGCATATCAAATCGATATCAGCCATCTCAACCACAACACACCAAAAACATAGCAAATGAATACTAAGCAAACTTTCTAAGAATATAAAGCATGTTCGAAACGTTGCAAGATAAAAGCAGGAACATTGTGATCAAGCTTCGAACCTAGCCAAAGCTAACCGGAGCTTGAGCTGGAGCTTACCAAAGCTAGTAAAACCTAGCGCTTGAGCTTACCAAAGTTAGTCGTACCTAGCGCCACAGATTACCAAAGCTAGTTGTACCTAGCGCCAGAGCTTACCAAAGCTAGTACAACCTAGCGCCGGAGCTTACCAAAACTAGTCAGAACTAGTCATCCAAAAAGTTGGAGCTAGAAAAACATGTCGGAGCTAACCAACATAAGTCGGACCTAGAAAATCATATTGAAGCTTAACAAAGACATGCCGGAGCTATCAAAGACATGCCGAAGCTATAGACAAAGCTCACCGGAGCTACCCAAAAAAACATGTCGGATCTAGACATAGAAAGTTGGACCTATTGTCGGACCTTGCAGAAGCTCAGAGCTAGAGTCGGACCTTGCTAAAAAAATGTTATGGCAGCATTCAAAACTTTTATTGTCAAAGCCAATATATTCAGCACTCATAGGTCTCACAACTTGACAAAAGATCCAACATGCTTCTGAGCTAACATAACACGTTTTCGAGTTGATATGTTTGTTCTTGGTTTTAGTGCAGCTAGGATAAAATTTGTGAAGAGATTGGAAGGCCTCATCGAGCGCATATCACTCTATTGATCTAATTTTCAGTTCACGGTGGAGGAATGCTTAAGATGGTGGTCCAATGTTGGAAAAAGATGAAGTCGATTCAACTCCAACCTCAACATGACATTGAATATGAAGGCTACACCAAAATTCATGTTTGTTTCTCACATAACAACCTTCAACCGGGCTGATCTTCAATTGAGGTACAAGTTAAGAAAATTCGTCGTTTGAACTGCATTAAGATCGAATGAATTTTGCTTACATTTGTAAGGAAGGTTTACACCTTCTCAATCAATTCTTATGCATCCTCACGAGAGTAAGTGTTGGCATTGCTGTTTTTGATTCTTCAATAAGGAATGTCACCTTACTTAGAAACAAATTTAAACAAAGTACCTAGAATTTCATAAGCATTGCTAAAAACTGACTTAGACATATTCTGCCTAGGTAATGCTTATGGAATTATTTAATGGTTGAATTGGTATGTAGCAACCTAAGAAAAGTGATGTCCATAATATTGATTTGAAATTCATTCATGCATGGATCACTAAATTTCAAAATCCTAGCCAAGAAATAAAAAAATGTTCAGGAGGATAAAATTGAGAATCTTGTTTGCTATTATCAAAATGATAACATTTGCTCTTGTTTATAAAAAACTATGATGGTTAGAAAATTTACAAGGTGAAGGAATCCATATAGTGTATTTATATCACTTGCATTGTTATGAGTAGGAGCTTTAGAAAATGTGCAAAATTATTTATCCATAAAGCCCCACTCTTATCAATGAATAACACATTGTTCATGGATACACTTGAATTTGGACACGATGAATCTTTGGTCTTGTTCTTCCCCGTATGTACAAATGAAGATTCGGTTACCTAAACCAAAAATTCATTTGTACAAGTATCAGGAGCTAAGCATCCCTCTCTATCATAGAGAGGAAGTTTGCAGGAGTAAAATAACTATGCAGGCACTCAAATATCTGATTGTTGGAAACCCTAAGAGGAATCTATTTCAGTATCTCTTGGCCAAGCAGTAAATTAGGATGGTTGCTACCTATTGGAAATTAAGCCCGAAGGTCAACCATAACTATATGAGGTCGGAGATTTGACATGGAAACCCTCTGTGAGCAACCAATTGGCTGCTACGAATATGTGAGAGCATTATGCTCTCAACTATTCTAAGCACTCATTCAAGCTCAAGGGAGTCGCTACCATCATTGGGTGTATGTTATTCCTTTGTAGCTAAAAGGTATGATGCACCTTAACCAAGGAATGACAAGATCACATCCAATGTATATTGGGTGCAAGTGTTCCTATGTGGCTAGAAGGTATTTTATACCTTAGCCAAGGAACAATGGATCACACTCAACCCAGTTTCAGTGCACGTCATCCCTTTGTGGTTATAGGTATGTTGTACCTTAGCTAAGGAATAACAGGATCATACTCAACACATGTTGGGTACAAGTCACTCCTTTGTGGCTAAAGATTATCATTGACTTAAGCCAAAGAGTGACGGATCACACCCAATGCATTAGGGGTACAAGTTATTTCTCTATGGCAAGAAGGTATGATACACCTCAACCAAAGAAATACTGAAGACACTGAACCATGTTCAGTACACGTCATTCCTTTGTATCTAAGGGTAATCATTACCTTAGCAATGGAATGACCAAGTACATCCAACCTATGGGAACCTTGAGGAGGTGGATGAGCGATATCAACAACACTCTCCTCGACCACACTCGTGGAACCCTTGGAAGGCAACCCAACATCGACATTCAACCCTCCAATGTCTAAGCCATGCTGCAACAAGGTTAGGCCAACCTCATGGCCTACATCCTTCATTAGGGTTTCAGCCCCTGTCGCAGATCTTGAACAAGAAGAAGCTTCGGAGAGGACCCCCACTTGAGGTAACTTGTATCACACCTCTCTCATATTTATTTTCCATTCACCCATCATACGCCTTGCATATATATATATATATATATATATATATATATATATATATATATATATATATATAGGATAGATTTGCTTTCAAATAAAATAAATGATGTGCGGTAAGAATGGTTTGGAATTCACATAGATGAAATGATGAATAGTTGCTCTATTTTAACTTTCCTAAGTTCCTAAGTTTACAAGTTATTACTCTCCAACATATTGCTCTCATTGGCTAAAATTGCTTTTGCCTTTATTTGGAAATTGTCGGTAGCAAAATCTTAATCCATTCTAAGTTGTTGTGAGATATGATATAGTGATAGGGCTGCTATTCCTGGTTTGAAAGTGAAACATAGATTTCCGGAGACTGGGAGCATTATGCTCTCAACTATTCTAAGCACTCATTCAAGCTCAAGGTAGGATGAATTTAGGCACAATGCCTTGGTGAGGATACATTTCCGCTACACATAAATGAGAGACTGAGAGAATAAAATTGACATACTTAAAATCTAAATTGAACTCTCTGGAATTTGAGTGGAACTTGAGTTCTAGGGTATGTGTGATCCATTTACTGTTCTATGTTTCAACCACCCATGAATAGAAGATGGCATAGGCCCCATAACTACCTAAGATGGGTGAAGTACCATGCCAATTTTTGCAATACTAGGTAGAGTATTTTGTTGTGCACATGGTTCTTTTGAAAAATAGAACATAGTAGCAACTCTTGATCATCAACCAAAAGTCTTGACTTTGCTCGGGATGAGCAAATTATAAGCTGGGGCAGTTTGTTGACTATTGTAATATACCAATTTCACCCATCAATATAACTCAATTATGTGAAGGAAATATCATTTCTTGCAAACATCACCTTTCTATTTAACCTATTTCTATCTTTGGAGAAAGTAGTGCATGCAGGGATTTTATGCAAAATTGATGTGAAACAAGGGGATGGATCCTATAAAATATCATTCCAGCCAATCAAGCGATGACATGTGGCACCACATGGATCAAATGGCCCACAAACAGAAGTATCCGAGGTCATCTAATGGTGTAGCACAAATATCAGTGAATGGGACCCACCTTGCAAAGACCTAGAGGAAGAAAACCGCAGAAGGAATCAAGACCAGGTCGGCCGACCCCCGTAGTCACCCGACTAGGTCCTGGCGCCAAACGCGGTCAAACGTCACATGTTGGCTCCTCCCGGCTTGAAGAGGTCATGGGTGACTGATTTGCATACTTTTGGTGGCAGGAACCGACCCTTATCCAAGCTATAAATGGGACCCCTCACTTCAACACACACCACTTGAACATCATTCTATTGTATACACTAGTTCTCTTAGTCCTTAGTGGAGTTAGGCTATTGGAGGAGATCCTCTAGTCGCAAGTCCAAATTTGGAAAGGTATGGCTCATGCATCTTTTCTTATATTTGTGACTTTATGCATAATAAAGATATTATCTTTAGTCTTCTTTTATTCATATACTTGGGTGATGCATTTCTTGTTTGATTGTGGAGTCCATGTATATGGTAGGAGTAGTCTTTATAATTATGCCATATCACTCTTAATCTATCATCAAAAACACTACAAACTCCCATTATAGTCTAACTAGTTATGAGATGATCATGTTGATATGAATAACTTATGCTATGTCTCAATATTGGTTCAATGATGTTTAGGTTAGTCATTGCCTTAAGATGGCTTGTGACATGACTCTTAAGGTATTTACTTAATATGATAGCATGGTGCTAGGATAGTTAAGTAATGTTGGATGTCTCGTAGACCCACGGATTGAAGACGTAGGCAGTAGGTGGTGACAGCCCTATCTGTCCTTTGTAATCCTCCACGTTCGGCTATGCCACATGCTCTTGGCGGGAGTCATCCTAGTATTGCTAAGGGTAAACACGTGCCCGATATGTTGAATAACTTGGCGTAAGTATTCACCATTGACGTGCTCATTAGTATCTAACATAGACTATGTGTATGTGTATTAGAAGCATTGTAGGAGTAACTCCCCAACTCTTAGTCTAATCTCCATTAGGACCCATTTACCCCTTTAGAATAGATTGCTTAGGTGTGTGTCACACTACCCCTATTATCAACTTACACCTGTCTTGATAATTGATTAGTATCCCATAGCTTGATCATAAGAGTAGTGTTTACTTTACTTCATTGCCTTTCTTTGGGATAAATACGATGCCTTTGGGAATACTCTTGGGTGAAATGCTACATGATAGTTTCCGTGAGCTTGCGGACCTTATCTTTTTTGAGAGATGATCTGTAATGTAAGAAACTTCAACAATTATCACACGATGGAGTAATCTGCCCTCTAACCCTATCCCTCGTATTTATAGGCGCACTAATGGTACTACAGGAATCCCGACTATTTGCGACGGCCAGGGCCGTCGCAAATAAGCAAAAAGCCATCGCAAATAAGCTATTTGCGATGGCTTTGCTTAATTGCGACGGTTTATGGTAGTCACAAATAAGTCGTCGCAAATAAGGTTATTTGCGATAGCCACCGTCGCAAATAACCTTATTTGCGACGCCTAGCACCGGCCGTCGCAAGTTACTGCCAGGGGCTGGTGGGCCCTGCAACAATATTTGCGACGCCTCTGCCGTCACAATTAAATATTATTTGCGACAGCCTGGCCATCGCAAATAAGTGCCTCTATTTGTGACGGCCCGTCCATCGCAAATAAGGTAAGCCGGCAGGGCCCACGTGTCCTCCGGCGGGACCCACTCCTGAATTTGCGACGGCCAGGCCATCGCAATTAAAGCTTATTTGTGACAGTCCGGCCGTCGCAAATAGCAGTGGATTAATTGCGACGGCCTGGTACCTTATTTGCGACGGTACTGTATAAAAAGTCGTTGCAAATAAGGTTTTTATTTAAAAAAAACATAAAATACTAACCGGCTCGATGCCCAGAATCACAGAATAGAAACAATATATCACACACTATATAACACACAAACATCATCACAATCACAAACTAATAAGTGCCGATACATCTCACATCGTCATCAACAAAGCAAACAAGGGCTCACTCGCCCATCTGACCTCCGTAGCCACCGGCGGAGCCACCTCCGAAGTCAAAGTCGTCATCGCACCTCATTCCCAGTGGCGGTAGCGACGGCGAAGGTGTTTGTGCAGCCGTCGCAGATCCCTGCAATTAATGAAACTTAGAGTTAGAATATAGATGCATCAACATCTCTCTCCCTCCCTTCCTCTCCCTCTATCTTCATCTAGATCCCCCTCTCTTCCCCTCTCTTTTCATTTCTCTCTTTCTCTCTCCCTCTATCTTTCTCTCTCACTCTATCTCTCTATTGCTATCATTTTCCCTCTATCTTCCTCCCTCTATCTCCACCTACATCTTCCTCTGTCTCTTCATTCGCCTCCTACTCTATCTAACTATCTTTCACTCTTTCTTCTATCTCTCTCTTTCTTTTATCTCAATCATTTTCTTCTATCTAACTATCTTTCTTTCATCTATCTCAATCTTATTACGCTGGAGAAGAAGGATTACATAGAAAATTACCTGACCCGCTGAAGAAGGATCGCCTGGAAGGACCGGTGATAGTACCGATAGCTGGATCCTCAGACCTTGCGCCCGAGCCATGGCCTGTCATTGCAAACATTTAATGTTATCTATTAGTAAGTCATTTACGCTGAATTAATGAGAACTTTAGTTTTTATTTGGTTACCTCCATTGCTTCCCACATCTGCGCCAACGCTGCTACCTGGGTTTGGATCGTGGCCTCCATCACGATCCTTTGGCGTTCCGACTCCTCCTGTCGCCTGAAGAGGGACTGCATCTCAATGTCCCTCTGCGAGGTGCGACGACTAGTCGTGCCCACCGAAGAAGTCTGCGTAGAGCTGCCTCTCGCAGGTCTCCTCGCCCTCGAGTCGACAACTCCGTTGAATATGGCGAGCCTATAAAAAAGAGAGTCAGTAATATGAAATTGAAATATCTTGAATACTTTGAATTGAAAATGATATCGTGATTTGTAAACTCACCTTCCATGTGCTTTTCCACCACCGGTTGCATACACGGCTTGAGGATCGATTGGTTGACGTTCCCAATCGAAATCCTCGCCGTGTATCTTCCTAGCCTCCTCCCCGTAGTTAGCCTGCAAAACAAGAAAAGGGTGTAAGTTCAACAATCTATATAGTTATATTTAATATGAATGATTTCTAAACTTACCAATCGCTCGGCTGCAGCCTGACTACACCCCGTCGGTTGAGAAGGGTCCATATGGCCTCTCTTTCAGATCTTAGCAGGGGTCGACGGCACCCCCGTCCCGCACTCCTGTCAATACGTGTTAGTACGAACAATATATTATGAATATATAAACATAAGTTACACACACTTACCATGCGTTTAGCTAAACGCAAGTGGTTATCTTGCCTGTGCCTACTCTTCCCCTCGACCCCTCTGCAGTCTCGAGCCTTCTCGGACTTAGCTTTAAACTAATCGCTAGCCCAGTAGCAACAAAGGGCCCAAAAGGCATCGGTCCGACCCTGCAACCAGCTCACGTGGCCCTGCACAAAGTTGGAAGTCATTAAAAATACCATCGAGGAAATTACCAGAAAAAAATACTTACTACACTCCATGTACCTGCGCGTACTCCTCCTCCGTCAGGTGCATCTCGCTCGCTTGCCGGAAGTGTAGCACGGGCTGCTGGTTCGCCTTCAAGTGCTCATTAATAATTTGAACACGGGTGTTCGACAAAGCTTATCGAAGCGCCTTGGCAGCGTTGTAGTGAAACACTCGCCTTGCATCCTCAAACTGGCGATGGTCGTTTGGGTCCTCTAAAGTATATCTTGCCAGCGATAAAGAATATATTGAAGAGATGTTCACTAAAAGAGTTTAAGAGTTGAAACTTAGAAACTTTTTTTAACATACTTACCATAAAATCGGCCCATACAGCCTCCTGAAGGTTGGCGTGCTCCTGGTGATGGACGCATGCGTAGTCCTCCCACGAAAGAGTAGGCACCCCGTCGATGACCCTGGGATAGTGCAAACACACTAAGGACCCGAGGACACCGTTCACGGGTCTTTGGTGTCTCTCACCGATGAAAGATGTGTCATCCCAAACCCTGCAAAATATTTATTGATTGAATACTTAATTAACCAAAAGAAACTAAAATTGAACACTATAATTTTTATTACCTGTCTCCGACTGGACGAATCACAATCTTCTGTGAAGGGACTGCAAGAGGACTGACAAAGTGAGTCCTCCTCGTCCTCCGCGTCTGCTGGGGTGCCACGTCAGGTGACCCAGACGGCTCCTCACCAGCCGAGTCAAAGGCCTCAGGAACAGAAGCATCGCCAGCCAGGGGCTGGCTGGCCGAGGGCTGGCTCGCCGAGGGCTAGCTGACCGAGGGCTGGCTCACCGAAGGGTAGCCAAGGTCAATTGGCACCGCAGCCTCTGAGTCAGCCGGTGAGGACTACAACATTCAAATGATTCATAAGTAAGTTTAATGTTAAATTGAATTTAAAGAATTTGTCAAAAACGAGTGACATTTACCTATGACGAAGCTCTAGAGCTGGTCTGAACGTGCCCCAACAGCTGAGAGCGTCTGCTGCCAGTCGACGAGGCACCAACGAAAGCGTCCTCAGGTCTAGAGGGGTAGAACCCCCTCGTCGACGGCACCTTCTTACCCTTATTTGACGCCATCCTGTTGTAATTAGATAATCAGTAAATATGCAAATAAAATATATAAAATTCATGTTACTATCTTCAAGAAAATATTACTTGTAGTCACTTTCAAAATTCATCAACATCATTGTCATGTTCCTGTGCCCTACTCCTTAAACCAGCCCAATGATCTTCCATCGTGGCCTGTTCTAATTTTCGTTTTCGCGCATCATCTTCCTCTACATCTTCAACATCTTCAACATCTCCAACTAGTTGATCGAGTCCTGCACCAAGCTCGACGATAAAAGTGCCTGGCAACTCTTCTTCTTGGTACACTTCTTCAACGTCTTTGCTATCATGGTAACCATCATCCCCAGGAGTATATAGCCGCTCACGAGGGTTCACCTTATATACCACCCACCAAGAACTGAGATTTGTGCATGGGTAAGGTAGATAATACACTTGTTCAACTTGATGTACAAGAACAAATGTATCGTAACCTCGTAGTCGGTCCTTATGTTTCACTTCGACCATTCCAAATTGGTTTTCTCGAGTTCCATGAGAGCGATCAAACCAGTCATAGTCAAAGAAGACAACTCGA
Source organism: Tuctoria greenei (assembly GCA_036927565.1). NCBI lineage: Eukaryota > Viridiplantae > Streptophyta > Magnoliopsida > Poales > Poaceae > Tuctoria > Tuctoria greenei. The sequence goes on along the minus strand of JAYESD010000004.1, from coordinate 157,525,206 downwards.
AGGGTCTTATTTCCGGTAAAAGTAAATTCAAGGATTTTGTTAATGATCCCATAATAATCGGTTAAATTCCCTTGAGTGTCCATTACTCTTGTCACAACACCGGAATTTGATGTTGTCGCGAGAGGACAATGAGCTTCAAATGAGTTGTACGGAATCGGAAGCCATTTATGTCATATCGACCATAGCTTCTAACATTCACCAATCCATAAGATAGATGCCGCAAATCTTCATGGACATTGTGAGTCCAACACTGTCATAAATGATCATGAGTTAAAATAATACTTCTTTAATAATAGTATTTTAATACATAGAAGACGAAAGAATAGGAAACTCTGCCCCCCATTTATTCCTTCCTTTCGCATCGCTTCTACTTGTTTGGCCGTAGGTTGATGCCTATGTGGCCAATATTGTCTGTGGAACTCGCTGAACATGAAAAAACATCTTTTAGAGTACATGTGTAGCAAAATATGTCGATTAGCATAAATGTAGGAGAAACACTTACTCGAAGTATTCCTGCATGCCTTCTATATTTGTGTACATGTAGAGTAAAGCAACAATCCTTTCATGTTCGGATAGCACATAGGTCGTGTAGCTACCAACGGTGGCGCCTCTCATTTGAAAAATGGAAAGGTCGCTTAGAGGGGGTGTTTTGTCCACATTGTACCGCATTGCCGAAGTATTGATATTATTTTCTTCCGCAAAGTAGACACTTGAAAAGTATCCTACTTCCTTAAGAGCATATGCTTCAGCGATGCACCCTTCCACCCTTGCCCCGTTGCCAACCATTGGTTTCAGATATTGTAGCGCTCTTTCAATGTGATACATCCACCTATATTGCACAGGACCGCCAACTTTAGCTTCGAATGGAAGATGGGTAAGCAGATGTTGCATTGGACTGAAGAAACCCGGTGGAAAAAAATTCCATCTTACATAAAAGTATGGGTATCTCCTTCTCTAACTTATCCATCATCCCGATCTTGATTTCTTTAGCACAAAGTTGTCTATAGAATAGCTGAGCTCGGCTAAAACCTTCCACACCGCATCATCTAGATAGCCTTAGAACATAACAGGTAGGAGTCTTTCCATTATAATGTGATAATCATGACTCTTCAACCCAGTGAGGTTTCCTGTGTTAACATTTACGGCTCGTTTCAGGCTAGCTGCGTAACCATCTGGGAATTTCAAAGTTTTCATCCATTTCATAAATTCTTTCTTTTCTTTCGATCAAAGACAGAAAGAAGCACGTGGCCTTCCACCACTTTCGGAGATTTCAAGAGTTGGACGGTGACAAATGTCTGCCAAATCTAGTCTAGCTTTATAATTGTCTTTCATTTTGCCAGGTATATCTATGCAAGTGCTTATGATACTTTCGCTCATGTTACTCTCCTGATGCATGACATCAATGTTGTGCATTAGAATCAACGACTTCACATACGGTAGCTCCCAAAGTCCACATATGTGAGTCCAATTGTGTTCCTCTCCATAACCTACGAAATATCCAGGACGACCTTCATCAGGCACCAGTTTGTCCAACATATCAGAAATTTCTGACCCGTTGAGATGCTTCGGTGGTACTTTAGTGACAACAGTGTTCTTTCGAAAGACATGCCTCTGCTGCCTAAATATATGACTCGAGGGCAGCCAACGTTTGTGACAATCGAAGTAAGATATTTTGCCTCCATGAGTTAGTCGAAAGCAATCCGTGTCTGAAGCACATATCGGATACGTCAGACGACCGTGAGTGCTCCATCCGGAAAACATGTCGTATGCCAGCAAATCATGGACGGACCACAAATAAGCAACTCGAAGGTTGAATTTCTGCTTCTTGTAACTGTCGTACGCTTTGACTCCTGTCCACAATACTTTCAATTCTTCGATCAGCAGTTTTAACATCACGTTGAGACGTGACCCGGGATGATCAGGTTATGGTAGAATGAGGCTGAGAAACATGAACTCGTTCTTCTTACAAAGAGCAGGTGGTAGGTTGTACGGAATGACAAAGACGGGCCAACATGAGTAAGGCATTGCGTTCGTACTGAATGGTGAGAATCCGCCTGTCGCTAATCCATTGCGAACATTCCTCACATCATGAGAAAAGTCTGGATCGAAACGGTCTAGCGCCTTCCATGCATCACCATCGGACGGATGCGTCAAGAATTCTTTGTTCTCGCGTTTACCTTCTTTGTGCCATCTCATGTGTCTTGCGGTTCTTTTTGAAAGAAACATCCACTTCAACCGAGGTGTCACAGGCAAGTAATGAAGCTGCTTATGTGCGACATCTATCATCACATTATCGCCATCGTCATTAACAACTTCAACATACCTCGATTTACCACATTTCAAGCACATCTTCTCATTGGCATGCTCTTTCCAGAATAGCATGCAGTTGTCTGGGCACACATCGATTTTCTCATAGTTCATGTCGAGACCAGATATCTTGATCTTTGACTAATACATATCTTGTGGCGCTTTGTGAGGTTGTGGAAGGATATCGTAGATCAATTTCATGAGATCATTGTAGCAGTTGATGGAAAAAGAGTACTTGGACTTAATTGCCATAAATCTGTTCAAGAAAGCAAGTACGCTCACAGCCGTGTGTTCATGCAACGGCTCTTGTGATTTCTTCAGCTCCTCAAAGAACTTCTCTGCCTCATTTGTAAGAGGATCCTCTGCTTCCAGAGCTTCTAACATCTCATCCATCCTATCAACCTCTGTTATATCATCATCCTCATCCACTTCGGCTATGACTCAAGAATTAGTCTCGCTGTGAAATGCCCACACTTCATAATGTGGAGTGAAACCGTTTCGACATAAGTGAAACGAAAGCTCCAATCTTCTCAAAAACTTGGTGTTCCGACATTTTGTACATGGGCACCGCACCATATCTTCCGTTGACAACGAAAATGCTCGATCCAAAAATTGATCTAACTTGATAAACCACTCATCCGAGTGACCACCAGTTCTGCTCTTCCAACCAGTATACATCCAACTGAGGTCTTCACCCATGCTTGGCTCTGCAGTTTAAAGCGAAAGAAATTGTCGTTAATGTATTGTTGTGTTATGTCACGACCCTACAACCTAGGCAGATAGATCCTAAACCCACCCAAGAGTGACCGAGCGGAGCGTGCTCATGACGAGACGCATGATCCGGATTGGAACGAAATTTCGGCAGCATAACCCTGTTGTTGACCACTGCATGCCCAAAAATGGTGCAGTAGAGAACAACAGGGTTACGCCACCGAAATCTCTTCCAAATTCGAACCCGCGTCTCGTCACAAGCCAGGCCCCCTCGGTCACTCCGAGGCTGTCCAAAAAGGGACAATTACGAACCTGCACGTCTCACATGCCAATGGCATGTGAGACGTGCCGATCCGAAACGGGTAATACATTGCTATAAGTTACGTTGATCATTTTCATTTTGAGGTCATTTAGGAGAGAGGAAAGAACTAGAGAAAGAGTGAGAGGAAAGGTTGTCTTAGATGACAATTTCACATCTATTTCCACCGTCCACGCAATCGCGGGTCACTGATGTCCTTACCAACCCATTCGCTTCCGTGTCGACTTGACGCATACGGTACCACTACAATGGTCTACATGGCACGATCACACTTATTACGTGTCATGTCCTTCCAAGTTGGTCCGAGCCGACCTAAAACCCCTATATTTATATATATTAAGTAGTCACTCAAAAACATTATATGAATGCACTAAGTCTAGACATACACTAAACAGAATAGAAATTCAGAATGACAGACCAAGCTATAGACAAAAAAACATATAAAGCATATACAAAATCTAATTATGCATTTACTACAAAATCTGAACAAAAAACATATTAGCCACAAAGGACAAGTGTGAAATCACAAGTGTAACACAATACCGGACTGGAGCAGGATGAAATCACAAGTGTAATACAAGTGTAATACAAATCTATTCAAGCGCGGAGGGCGCAGGGGCAGGACGGCATGGGCGGGACTTTAAACTGGTTAGTGTCCATGCAGGATTACATTTAATTTTTTAAATTTTTTACTTGTAAAGTGTTGAACCATCTTTCACTTGAGCAGCATTCAGAAAGGCACTGGGAGGCGCTCGCCTCCGCGTGCTGGGGCACTAGGCGCGGGAATCCAGCCTCGCCTCGGGGGGTAGGCGCCCGTTCCGCGCTAGAGGGGGGGGGGGGTGAGCGATCCCGCGCGGCATAGGAAGGGGCACAAACAGATCTGCAGAGGAATCGCGGAGGCATCGGGGGTGGGGGGAGGCGGCGGCGGTGTCAATTCCGGAATGGACCGCGCGAGCGCTGTGCCTGGGGAACTGATCTGCCGCTCGTGGTGGACGAAGAGATCGGGATCGATCCAAGGATGGAAGCGCTGGGTGACATTGGGGCTATCGGGCTGTTGAATTGCGGTGTCCTGTTGTGTACATAGGCGCTGAGCAGGGATTGAAGTGGGAAAGCAGATAGCCCGAATTGCGGGGTTGGAAAGCAGATAGCCATTTTTGTATTACGATACCAGATGCCATTTTATGACTCCAGCCGAAAGGGAAATTTTTCTCATCTCATTTTCATCTGAATAGTACTCAAGTTTTAATAAATAAAGGACTTTTAGGACAACTTTTTTTCCATTCAATTTGAACAAAAAAGAAATTTTATAATGTCATATATTTGCATAGTATTATTAATATGCTGCAGATTAGCAACTAAAAGATCCTGGTAATTGATTAACATTATGAAATTTGGATAACACAAAAATATTTCCATTTCTCAAATTTACTAAACACAGTCTTATACGATAAATCCACTTTGTTAGTCGAGACACATCTGCACCGAAGGTTTAGCCTTGTATACTTAAGCTATCCAGTGTAAATAAGGGCACATGAATCATATTTCCTATCCTATCATACAAGGATTAAAATCACAGCTTTAGCTTAATCTCCTAAAAAGTTTGAGGAAATCACAGCTTTAACTTGGTTGGGCCCTCATGAAACTACAACCCTGAGAGAAACTCCACTATGATTTCTTCCATGAGGTCACCATGTTCAAAAATGACACAACACTTGACTGAATAAGTACAAAAATGCAGGGGCGGGGCCAGGGCTTACCTGAATAGCCGGCGGCGGCGCAGGGGCGGCAGGGCTGGGGGCGAGCCGACGGCGGGGGTGCAGGGGCCGGGCCGGCAGCGGCGGCGCAGGGGCGGTGGGGTCGGGCGGCGGCTGGGGCGTGGAGGCGCGTGGTGGCGCGGAGTCAGGGCGCGGGGGCGGGTCGGCGGCGGCGCCGCAGGGGCGGCGGGGTCGGGGGCTGCCGGGGTGCAGCTGGCCGGCGGCAGAGGCGGGAGCGCGGTGGGGGCGTGGCAAGGCGACGGGGGCGCGGCAGGCGGCGGCGGTGGAGTGAATGGTGAATGAAGAGTCGGGGCCGGAGGGTCCTGATATTAGCCCTAATTTGCGATGGCAGACTTAATTGCGACAGCCTTACCTAACGATCGTCGCAATTAAAGCCTATTTGTGACGGCCAGTCCACGACCATCGCAAATAAGACATTATTTGCGATGGCTTCATGAATTGCAACGGCCCTAGGATTGGCCGTCGCAAATAAGCACTTATTTGCGGCGGCCAGTCCGACAGCCGTCGCAAATAAGGCCTTATTCGCGACGGCCATGTTATTTGCGACGGCCAGAGGTGGGCCGTCGCAATTTAAGCTATTTGCGACAGCTGGCCATCGCAAATAAATCCAGCCATCGCAAATGATCGTGTTTCCTGTAGTGTGGGCTTTTAATTTGCAGGACCATTAGTACCCTAATTGCTCATGGATCAAATATCCAACATACATTATTCCAAATTGTTATGATTGCCTCTTGGGCATATCACCAACACTATCCTCACCGTGTGACTTCGTCGGTGTGGAACACACCGCTGCCATCACTGCCAACTATGCTCTGATTGGTTCCTGTCAGTCTGACCCCATAGCTTTGTTCCCCGACCATATTTACCCTGTGGCGGCGAGTCTTTGGTTAGGAGAAGCAGGGGGGAAACCAACGGCAAGCTGCACCGCCATGGGCACCGTCGGCCGTGCCGCCCGCACCAGCCCAGGCCGAAGGTAGAAGAAAGCCCTAGTGGCCCCACTAGTCAACCACCATGGCACCTCCCCGGATGTGTTGCGGCTTGAATTAAGTCTGGCTGCAGATTAAATTGATGGCCCACTGTGTTGCTTTGTCTCCAGTGGCCCATTTGAAACCCTAGGGCCCACTGGTCAATGGTTAAAGCCTTTTTCAATTGAAAAATAAATGCAGAAAGTCTCCAAACTTAAGAAATTCACAATTCCCTGTAGCAATGTCCAAACATTGTGAAATAAATTTTGTTAGATTCTTCATGTCATGTACTTTCCAGTGGTGCAAATTATTTGGCATGGAAGTTCCTAGTTTGTCCTCAATAATTCCCTCAAATAAATTTTTTGGGAATTTATTTCAAGTGATTATTTTATGGAAAATTCTCAAATTAGGCCACAATTCTCCTCTAAATATCATAGAGCTCCAGTAAAATTTTCAGAACCATTCGATTTCATTTACTGGAGCAATTTGTGTTTCCTTCTTCTAAGATCCTGAAAATTTGAAAAATAACAGAGACATTTTCAGAATATTGTAGAAACTTGTAAAATGCATATATCCCTGTAAAATACTTATAGAAATGCAACACCAGTTTTGTTGGATCTATATGAACCCCACTATCCAGAAAATAGAGTTTGAATTATGACAAAGCCTCTGTTTGGCCATGAAAATTCAAAGAAGGCTAAATACTTAAGAATTTTGTAGACCAATATACTCGATTACTGTACCTGAAATTTACTTGGCTATTCCTCCTTGACCACATGACCCCACTGTAAAATTACAGTTTCAGTTTCTTTGTTTAACTCAAGTAATTGGATGTTCATTGCCTAAGTCCAAAACTATACCTATTTCATTTCATATCCCCATTTCATAAGTTCATCTTGTCTCTTCTCTCTTGCTCTACATTCTAGCAGTAGAACTTCCATCCCTAGCTAGTATTTATCCTCCTTGAGTTATTAGCAACTTCATTTATTACTTTGCTATGTTGCATTCTCCTTATATGCATTTTCATGTCGATAGCGTATGCAACGAAGGTGGTCGACGTGAAGCACAACCCGAAGCAGTGGATTTCTTGGTTGGTTCTGCTGTGGTGTGATTCCTCGGCGGAGTTTATTAATTGAATCATCAATGACTTTTATTCCAAAAGAAAGGCAAGGCCCGGTTTTCATTAAGTGGCTATTATAAAGTTTTGATTTGTACCACCTATGTCTAGCGTGAGTTATGTGCGTTAGGGCTAAGGTGATTGATACTCCACTTGCATGACCAGAAGGCCCCAGAGAGTATTTGGGTAGTTGTTAAGTCATCGTGTAGAATATGCAATGCTAAAAGTTGTATAGGGTTTTATAGAAGTCGAGTATTTGAAATCTACTCGCATGGCTAGGAATTTGTCAACTAAGACTGGTTCAAGAAATGGATTAGTAATCTGAACGAGACCGGGCATAGGTGTACAATGCAGCAAGACATGGTCCTTTATGTGTAGCTCTGTCTGTTGGTTAAGGACCGATCCGTATGCCGTCCTGCTGAGCAAGTTTGAACTGTACCAGAGTCATACTAGATATATGGGGTCCAGAAAACCGTGTACCTTGGGAAGCCGTTGTTGAGACTTTTTCGTTACCTCAGGCTTTCAGCCGCAGCACGGTAGATGGAAACTCGCTCATGACATCTTCACAACAGAGGGTGCATCGTGAGTGGGAATACTGTCCTAAATGATCAGATCGATTCAACTTGGGTTCGACTTAGGAAAGGTTGTTGCGTACAACGTCTGTGGAGTGCATCTACGTGACTTCCAGTATGGGTGTACGTGTCGTATATTCTGGGTATCTTTGATTTGAATCACCGTCCTCCGCAGATATATGAGTACCACTTGTTCACTGAGTTGTGAAGTAGTTAATACTTGCACTTGATATGAGAATTAATTACTTCTATTATGAACATTATATTATCATTGTATTGCTATGTTGTATGGATTCGTTTAGTGCTCACTGAATTTATCTTTCACCTTAGGCAAGCAGCATCGCGATGAAGTGTTTCTTGTTTGATTGTAGAGTTACGATGTTGCCCCGCACAAGGTTTAAGCTACCGCTAATAAATCTGAAAAGAAGGACCAACATTTAGGTGAGTCCATTATGCAAATCTGCTATCCTATGGTTATGTATTTACCCTCATGTAGAGTTCCATGTTTAGGTGAGACGGTTAAGTCATGATGAGCCTTTGCACTCACGGTTGATATATTAGTTGTTTTGCAAGTACTAAACTCTATGCTTGTGATTATGGTTGTCTGATGAGACTCAGAACTCTTCGAGCTGTACACTCACGGGAAACCATGTCGCTGATGTATAATCTTCGTGTAGCTAGTGAGGGGCAGCCTGGGCTGGACGGCTTCTCTTTTGCTTAGTAGACTTTGAGTACGAGGGGGTAATCTTATCTTCCGCTGCAGTTTATTTTATGTAAACTACTTGTAAACTGATCAACTTTGTAAATTTTAGCAAATGATTTGCGTAATACGTGTTCCTTTACATGTGTGCTATTGGATTCCACATCGCACGGCACAATCCAATGCGAGTATTGGAAAGTGTGGACTTCGGTCCTCACATATGTCTAAGTTGAATGACACTCCAAATGCATGACCCCACCAATCATCGAGTGTATGGGTAGAATAGGATTTTATCGTAGAATTATTGCTATGCTAATGAGGTATTCATAGTTGATTATGCCTCACTCGCTTGCTAATAGCACCTGGGAACACATAGGTTGGTTTAGCAAGTATTCACTGGAACTGAATATGAGAATGGGAAGCAATTAGGTTAAAATAGAATGTGATGACTGTAGGGGTAGCACTTCCTGTTTTGAATATGGACCGTATTGTGTGCGGCCCTGCTGGATAAGTTTGAGTTGTACCGGATGGATAATAGATATAAGGGACCCAGGAAACTGATGTAACTCGATGACCTTAGTGTTGAAACTCCTTTGCTATCCCTGAATGGAGATGTGAAGGCATAAAGAAGTAAATCTTCTAGCGGGCAACTTCGACATGTTTGTGTAGAAGACCTTTTGCTCAGAATGTAGAGTTGATTCCATATTATGGCATTTTGTGAAAAGTTGCTGCAATGACGTTGCGGGCTTATGTGTCATGCAATAGTGGTGTTGTTGATTCGAATCACCGTCACTCAACAATATAGATTGGTTACACTTGTTCACTACGTTGTGATGTAGTAATAAGTGAATGTCTATATTCAATCTTCTATTGGCTTTGAATTGTTAATTGCAATGCTTAGTGGTTGTATTAAGGAAGATCTCACTAAATGTACATTTCCATGAACCTAAAACGTAATGCTAAAACTAAAAATAAGGATCTACTTAGACGAGTTTCTTGTGCAAATTTTAGCTTCCTATGTTAGTAAGTTTCTGCATGTAGACTTTCATGAATTTGGGAGACGGTTAAGTCTTATTGAGCTCTATGCTCACAGTTTGTGGTTTAATATGTTTGCACGTAAATGTTGCATTGACGGGTTTCATTTTGTGGCATCACCCCTCTAGGGTTGTATTACTGAACGGGAACCTTACGAGTCACAGCCTTCTTCTATGTTGCTAGTGTGGTGTATTATAGGCTGAAAACTATGTGTATTCTGGGCTGAATACTATCACTTGTGCAGTAGCTAGGTTTGGGAGAGTGTAATATGATTCTTCCGCTGTTGCAAACTACTTTTGTTATACATAGAGAAAATAATGTAACATGCTCATTTGTTTCATGTATTTTGAGTATATTTTCATGTAATTGGGTGTCGCATCACACGGCACCACCCAATTGGATTCCTGGTAAGCCGGGATCTTGGTCCTCACAGCCTGGTATCAGAGCTGCATTGAGAATAGCATGCTTGAAAAGAGCCTGATTTTCAAAACTTAGAGGTACTCGAGTGAGGATTAGTAACTATGCCCACATAGGATCTATATTAGCATAGTTATTATGGTGGCAATGCTAACATACTTGTTATTGTATTATGTAATGATGCACCTACGTTTAGGTAAAAAGGTGAATGTGGCCTAGAGGGGGTGAATAGGCCTTTTTGATTTTTAGTCGGAACCTGCAACACTTAGCAACTTGATCAAATACCAGGAAATCAGACTAGTTCGGTAGTGTGCGGACTAGTCCGGTGCGTGTGGACTAGATTGATCAAGTTAGATCAATGATTTCAATACAAACACAGTACGCAGCGGAATATAGTATGTAAATTGAAAATATTGAGTCACAGAAATCAAGTGCAGCACAAATTAACTTTGATTTGAATGTTTTACCATAACATGTACAAGATCAAGTAAACCCTAGAATATGATGTAAAACATAAGAACAAGTTAGACACAAGATTTTATCTTGTGGTTCGGTTCCCACAGAGGCAACCTGCGTCCACGTTGAGGAGCCGACGAAAGGATCGGGTCTTCACTGACCCTAACCTCGTCGAATCGCCACGAAGGCGAATTATCTTTCATTATCGCAAGGGTAAATCACCAAGTTCAAGGGGCCTTCTCACAAATTGAGGGGTCCCCAAGATTACAAGTCAAACACCACCAATAACACACTCTTAAGATCAACAATGAAACAACAGGAATTTGTTAGAGATCAAACTCAAGAGCTCAAACATGTGAATCGTGTCTCTCCTTTGATCCAAGATGAATCCTCAAGGATTTGATCTTTCTTGCGTTGGATTGTGTGGAAATATGCATTTTCTAAACTTTTGGAGGGTGTGACGGCGCTGGGAGTCAAGAGTATTGAAAGTAGGGCCGTGCACATCTATTTATAGGGTGTTTCCAAAAGTTACTGTTAGGGTTTTGAGGGTTCGGACTAGTCCGTGGTCGAGTCCGTACTAGTCCGGTGTGCGGCGTGCAGGAAACGAAGATCGGACTTGTCCGACTTAGGGCGGACTAGTCCGATTTTGGCTCTGGAAAAGTTCGGACTAGTCTAGTTATTTTCGGACAAGTCGCTGTGGTGATCTCCTTGGTGAATTGGGACAAGTCCGCATTTAGAGGACTTTTCCGATTTTAGTCAGAGAGGTTATCGGACAAGTCCAGTGTGATTCCGGACTTGTCCGATTTCATGCAAATCTGTGAAGTGTAGAGGAATAGTCTGCACTGGGGAGGACTAGATCAATTTTAGTCAGAAAGATATCTCACTAGTCCGTGGTGATATTAGACTAGTCCGGTCTGTGTAGACTCGGACTGTGCAGACAAGTCCGCACTGGGAGGACTTGTCCGATTTTGTACAGTGGGGTTATCGGACTAGTCCGGACATTATCGGACTAGTCCGTACCTGTATAAATTAGTACAGTGAGTGAGTTTCATTGTGATTGAGCTCTTGGGGTGTGTTTCTCCAACACATTCCATATACAATGATCTAATCTATTTAGCTCTTGAACTCTTTTCCATATAGATCATCATTCTCTTTTCTTTTTGTGCTTTCTTCATAATTTCTTTTAAGACCTGCGCTCATCTCAACAATTTGGTTAGGATCTCATTTGTTTGTCATAAATCAACCAAAACCCACAAGGGATGCCTAGATGCACTTTCAATCTCCCCCTTTTTGGTGATTGATGACAACCGATTGAGATTTCACAAAATATGATAAAAATACAAAATTTTCATAAAGTGTGCACATATGAGTTAGGTACAAGTTAAGCAATGAAAACATAGGTCATATGTGCACTCTTTATGGTGGGGTGTAAAACTACGTGAGTGTGAGCAGTAATCATCATGAGAAAGAAGTGATTGACATTAACATACCCATATCAAGCATATATGTCAATTTCAAGGCAAAACTCAATTTTCTTAACATAAGCAAAGTCATTCCATCACACCACAATACCAAAGATAGAGATAACAGTATTAAAGTTTTACAACCCAAGAGAGACATAAAGAGATACACAAATGAAGCCACCATCTCTCAACCTACAGCTAGGACTAGTGACTCCACCTCAATCTCTCCCCCTTTGGCATCAAGACACCAAAAAGAAGGAACAGGGGGATCAAGTGGCTCATTCCTCGTTGTCGGTTCTCTCCTCATCTTCGTCTTCATCTTCCGGCTGTGGAGGAGGGGGAGGAGCAGATCCACTCGATGTGCCCCCAATGCCAAATTAGGCAAGCTCGGAAGGGTTTCAGAGGAAATTTTACCGAAGATCCTTGATTCTTGGAGATGGAGGGGTTGAAGGTGCAGACAAGTCCGTGGTCTCCAATCCCTATGCAATGGAGATTGTTTTCCATCCAAACTTGGAGGGATTCGATGGAGAATGGAGGAAATCGCCTTGGGAGCACTCTAGCGAGGAGAGAGAGCGTGGGGCAAGTTGTGAGGATGAGGAATATTAGGTTTTGGCGGCGGCTAGGGTTACGGAGTCGAAAAACCGGACTAGTCTGTGGTCCACCGGACTAGTGCGGACTACCGGACACTCTGTGGAATAGTCTGCAGTGCGCGGACTAGTCCGGATAACCACGGACTAGTCCGTGGTCACCAGAACAGGTTAGTTTAGCCCATTTGTATATATTCGAAGGTTCTTATAAAGAAAACATAGGGGCCAAAACAATCAAGATCAAGTAGTTGAAATAGTTTTTGGAGAAAATTGAGAGAGATGATTTTCGCAACTCAAACAATATATTTTGAAGAGTCCATACAGGTATGTATGTTTTCAAGCCACATTCTGAGCATCAAGGATATTGAGTTCATTTTGGAGCTCGCAAAAACATTTTTTATCAAGTGGTTTGGTAAATATATCGGTTAGTTGTTTTTTGGTGTTGACATGGGAAATAGCTATGTCTCCTTTCATTGAGTGGTCTCTCAAAAAGTGGTTCCGGATGTCTATATATTTGGTCCAAGAGTGCTCAACAGGGTTATGGGCAATCTTAATAGCACTCTCATTATCACAAAGGAGTGGAATACGGCTCATATTGTAACCGTAATCCCTTAGAGTTTGTCGCATCCAAAGGAGTTGTGCACAGCAACTCCCGACTGCTACATACTCTGCTTCGGCCGTGGATAAGGCAATGGAGTTTTGTTTCTTGGAGGACCAAGAAACTAGGGATCTACCTAGAAATTGGCATGTACCAGAGGTACTTTTTCTATCTACTTTGCATCCGGCATAATCTGCATCGGAGTATCCAATGAGATTGAACTTGGAACCTTTAGGATTTTAAAGGACTAGGTTGGGTGTATGAACTAAATACCGCAAGATTCTCTTTACGGCTGTCAAATGACACCCTTTTGGGTTGGCTTGAAACCTTGCACACAAACATACACTCAACATAATGTCTGGCCTAGATGCACATAAGTAAAGTAATGACTAATCATGGAGCAATATACCTTTTGATCCATGCTTGGTCCGTCTTCATTGAGATCCAAGTGTCCATTTGTTGCCATTGGAGTCTTTATGGGCTTCGCCTTGTCCAGTCCAAACTTCTTGAGTATGTCTTGAGTATACTTAGTTTGGCTTATGAACGTCCCCTCCTTTTGTTGCCTCACTTGGAATCCCAAGAAGTATTTCAGCTCTCCCATCATAGACATTTCAAACCTATCTGTCATAATTTTACTAAATTTTTCACAGAAGGATTTGTTAGTTGAGCCAAAAATGATATCATCAACATAAATTTGGCAAACAAAGAGATCATTATCAAAGTGCTTCGTGAATAATGTATAATCATCTTTGCCAATTTTAAAACCATTTTCAATTAAGAAATCCCTAAGGCACTCATACCAAGCTCTAGGAGCTTGTTTGAGACCGTAGAGAGCCTTATGCAATCTAATGACGTGGTCGGGGAACTCTTCATCTTCAAATCCGGAGGGTTGCTACACATACACCTCCTCCTTGATTGGTCCATTGAGAAAGGCACTTTTCACATCCATTTGATAGAGCTTGAAAGCATGATGAGTAGCATATGCAAGTAATATTCTAATAGATTCAAGCCTAGCTACGGGAGCAAAGGTTTCATCGAAATACAAACCTTCGACTCGTGAATACCCTTTGGCCACAAGTCCCGCCTTGTTCCTTGTCACCACCCCGTGTTCGTCTTGTTTGTTGTGGAAGACCCATTTGGTGTCGACGATGTTGAATTTGGGTCATTCGATCAGCTCCCACACTTCATTCCGTTTGAAGTTGTTAAGTTCTTCTTGCATCGCCACCACCCAATCCGGATCCTTCAACGCATCCTCAATATTGTGTGGTTCCAAAAAGGATACAAAAGAGTAATGTTCACAAAAATTAGCAATTCTAGATCTAGTAGTTACTCCCTTTTGGATGTCCCCGATTATGTTGTCGACGGGTTGATCTATTTGGACGCATTGGTGTATTCCTGGGTGTGGCACTTGTGGTCTTGAGTCTTCATGATCATCTTCTACTCCCCCTAGATGGTTGACCTCATTGACTTGTTGATTGTCTTTGTATTCATGATGTTGATCTTGTGTGGAAGCTCCCCCTTGATCATTTACCTCCACTTGTGTTTCATCTTCTTCATTTGTATTTGGAGGTGGCTCTTGTAGTCGAATATCACCCAACGCCATTCTTCTTAATGCTTGACATAGAGCTTCTTCTCTATCTAGCACACATGGATCAACTTGCTCTTCTTGAGAGCCGTTAGTTTCATCGAACACTACGTCACGTGCTACTTCAACAAGTCTGGAGGTCTTGTTGAAGACACGATAGGTGTAAGAGTTCGAATCATAACCAAGCAGGAAACCTTCATCGGACTTCGAAGCGAACTTTGAAGTCCTAGTCTTCTTGTTCAAAATATAGCACTTAGAGCCGAAAACTCAAAAATACAAAATATTAGGCTTGTCACCCGTGAGTAGCTCATATGACGTCTTCTTGAGTAGTCGATGAAGATAGAGTCGGTTTATGGCGTGGCAAGCGGTGTTAACCACTTCTGCCCAAAACCGATGCGAGGTCTTGTATTCATCAAGCATTGTTCTCGCCATCTCTATGAGGGTTCGGTTCTTCCTTTCGGCAACTCCGTTTTGTTGAGGGGAATAGGGTGCTGAAAACTCATGCTTTATCCCTTTTTCGTCTAGGTACTCCTCAACTTGAGTGTTCTTGAACTCCGTACCATTGTCGCTTCGTATGTTCTTGATCCTCATTGAACACTCATTTTGGGCACGCTTGAGAAACTTCTTGAGGGTTCCTTGGATTTCTGTCTTATCATGCAAAAAGAAAACCCAAGTGAAGCGCGAAAAGTCATCAACAAGTACTAAGCCATATTTGTTACCGCCGATGCTTATGTAAGAAATTTGACCGAATAATTCCATATGAAGTATCTCGAGCGGTCTTGTTGTAGTCATGATGTTCTTCGCGAGATGAGGTGCTCCTACTTGTTTCCCGGTTTGGCACGCGCTACAAGGCTTCTCTTTCTCAAAAACAACATCCTTTAAACCTCGGATGTGATCGCCCTTAAGGAGTTTTTGAAGATTCCTCATGCCAACATGTGCTAGCCGTCTATGCTACAGCCAACCCATGTTGGTCTTTGCAATCAAGCATGTGTCATGTTCGGCTTTATCTCTGTTGAAGTCAACAAGATAAAGCTTTCCCTTCAACACACCCTTGAATGCAACTGAGTCATCACTCCTTCTAGAGACGGTCACACCCTCATTAGTAAATAAGCAATTATAACCTTTGTCACATAATTAAGATATGGACAGCAGGTTATAATCTAAGGAATCGACATGTAAAACATGAGAAAGAGTATGTTGAGATGATATTGCAATTTTACCGGTAACGAGCACCCTTCCTTGACTATTATCTCCAAAATAGATGTCCTCACTTGGATTCTCATTTTATTTGTACTCAACGAACATCATTCTTTCTCCGATCATATGGTTGGTGCATCCACTGTCTAGCACCCATTTCAATCCACTGGAGGAATAGGCCTGCAAAATCAAATTATGCCTTGGTTTTAGGTACCCAAGCTTGATTGGGTCCTTTGAGGTTGGTTACAAGATATTTAGGCACCCACACATGAGACTTGGTGTTCCCATGGCATGGCCCAACATAATGAGCATAAACTTTACCAAAACTTTTCATAAGAACGTATGATGCATCAAAAGTTCTAAACAATTGTTGTTGTTGTTCATGAACAGAACTAGTCCGGGAAACCGGACTTGTCCAGAGGATTGGACTTGTCCGTGTAAGGACCGGACTAGTCCGATTATTATATGTGTTAACTATGTTGGACTTATTAGTATCATTGGTCTTTCTAGCTTGAGAGGAGTTTCCCCTCACAAAGGCAATGCATTCCTTGTTATTCTTATGATTTCTAGCATTTTGATTTTCACGATAGGAATACCCAATGACATATTTGAGATTAGGAGGTCTTGTGGCCAAGTATGCACTACAAGAATATTTGACCTTCTCCTTGTCAAATATGCCACATTGGGAAGGGTGCTTGTCCTTGGTAGAGGTTGACTTGTCTTTCAAGCTAGTGTCAGTTTTAAGGGGTTGAGAGGGCGAGCTTGAAGAGGATGAAGGGTCACTTTTTTTGAGTGACTCAACTTGCACTTCAAGGATCTTTTTAACTTTGGTTAAGTTAACAAGTTCTTCCTTGATGATTGCATTTGAGTCGCTTAACTTCAAGCAAGCTTCCTTGCTTGAAGCTAACTCAAGTTCAAGTGATTTGCTTCGCTCCTTTTCAAGTTCAAGGAGCTCATTGATCTTGAGATACTCCTCCTTTTGGAGGATGATCATATCTTCTTGACAATCAATCAGCCCCTCCCTATCACAAGTTTATCCATCAAGAACTTCATTTTGGCAGTAGTTTTCTTGTCTAAGCCAGCTAGCATGTCCTCATCATCACTATAGTTGTCACTATCACTATCAAAAGAACGCGAAGAGGTAGATTTTGATGGTACCTTTTGTTTACCTTCCTTCGCCATGAGGCAAGTGTCGTTGCCCTTCCATGCGCCAAGATTTGGGAAGAGGGTGGGATTCTTAGTTGTCTTCTCGATGGCTATGCTAGCCATCTCCTCTTCCTCTTCGGATGAGGACTCATCATTTGAGTCCCACTCCTTTCCTGGGTGCACTTTTCCAGCTTGCTTCTTTTTCTTGAAGAATTTCTTGGGTTAAGGCTTTGTTTCCTTGGTCTTATTCTTGTTTTCTTCATATGGGCAATCAACTATAAAGTGGTCATATTCACCATAGTTATAGCATGCCCGCCTCAACTTTGGTCTTGAATTCTCTTTGTATTTTCCTTCACTTGATTTTCCCCTTGTCTTTTCTTCATCATTTTCTTGAATCTTTTCATAAAGAGGATCATGTCCTCTTCATCAATATCGCTGCTCTTGTCATCGCTTTCCTCTCCTTGTTGAGATTCTTGAGCTTCTTTTGACAAGGATTTGAAAGTAGACTTCAATGCGATCCCTTTCTTCATTGCTGAGGTGAGGTTGGCAATTTCCTTTACATGTTTAGCTTGTTTTTCCATCATCTCGAAGTTGATGATTTTTCCAAGCAGTTTGTTTGGGGTCATTTTCTTGTACCTGGGGCTTTCTCTATTCATTGAGCATAGGGTAACATTGCGAGGCATGAAAGCTCTAAGGATGAGCTTTACTACCTCATGATCATTCCACTTCTTACTTCTATATGATCGAACCTTGTTGATGAGATTCTTTAACCGGTTGTACATGTCCTGTGGTGACTCATCTTCTTCTATGGCGAATCTTCCCAATTCGCCTTCAATCATTTCGATCTTCGCCCTCGCACATGACTATCGCCTTCATGTGCAGTTTGCAATGTGTCCCAGATTTCCTTTGCAATATAGAGTCCATCCACCTTGGTGAACTCGTTCTGACTTAGTGAAGATGTGATGACTGCTGCAGCTTGAGCATTTTGATGAATTGCTTGCTCTTGGCTATGTGTAAGCTCTTCATCGTCGTCCGGGATATCTGTTCCTATACACACAATATGCCACAAGCTGGGATTGAGTGAGATTAAGTGCATTTTCATGTTTTGCCTCCACATTGAGTAATCATTCCCGTCAAAGTGTGGGGCTTTTCCTAAAGGAATAGACAAATAATGGCTATTGTTAGAATTTAAGCGATCATAGTTGAAAGGATATCGGGAGTAGTCTATGTGACCACTCCCCTTCTTCTTGTCTTTGATCTTCACTTTCCCTTTGGAGAGGGATTTCTTCCTTAGGAGCGCCTTGAGTTCAAGCATCTCCTCATCGTCATCCTCAAAGTCCTGAATGGCATCAAGGAGCTTCTCCAATTTTTTACCTTTTTCATCTTCATCCTTCTCTTGGTTGAGACTCTTGTGCACGTCCTTCATGTCTGATATGTTTTCTTCGAGCGATTAGTCTCTTGCAAAGAGTCCTGCTCTGATACCAATTGAATGTGTCCTAGAGGGGGGTGAATAGGCCTTTTTTATTTTTAGTCGGAACCTGCAACACTTAGCAACTTAATCAAATACCAAGAAATCGGACTAGTCCGGTAGTGTGTGGACTAGTCCGGTGCTTGCGGACTAGATTGATCAAGTTATATCAATGATTTCAATACAAACACAGTACGCAGCGGAATATAGTATGTAAATTAAAAATATTGAGTCACTGAAATCAAGTGTAGCACAAATTAACTTTGATTTCAATGTTTTAACGTAAGATGAACAAGATCAAGTAAACCCTAGAATATGATGTAAAACATAAGAACAAGTTAGACACAAGATTTTATCCCATGGTTCGGTTCCCACAAAGGCAACCTACGTCCACATTGAAGAGCCCATAGAAAGGACCGGGTCTTCACTGACCCTAACCTCGTCGAATCGCCACGAAGGCCAATTCTCTTTCACTATCACAAGGGTAAATCACCAAGTTCAAGGGGCCTTCTCAAAAGTTGAGGGCTCCCTGTTGACGGCTCCTAAGGTATACTAACAAATCATCCCCGACAATAGTGCCAGAAATGCTTGTTGGTATTACTTACGCACGATTAACTAAACATCTCCAACTGATGTGTCAAAAATGCTTGTTAATGGTTCTATTGGATCACAGAGTGAATTCCGCAAGCGCACGGAGATATCATTGTAGCATTTCCCCTTAAGATTATTCCCAAGGGTGTCATTTATTTGATCCCAAAGGAAGGCGGGGTAGAGATATAACAATCATCAAGTGGAAAGGGTAGAAAGGTCTAGGTAGGAATCTAGTAAGGATTGATAAAATAATAGTGGAGGTAGTGTGACACACACAAAATCTTTCAAGTCTAAGGGGGATAAGAGGAACCTAGAGGTTAGTTAAGGTTGAGAGTTATGCAGGTACTCCTACTATGCTCTATTGTACATATACATAGTCTAAACTAATTATTCATAAGCTAGATCAATAGTGAATACTTATGTTATGTGGTTCAACACATCGGGCACGGGCTTACCTCTAGCAATACTAGGGCGACTCCCGCCAAGAGCCTGTGGCATAGCCGAACGTGGAGGATTACAAAGGACAGATAGGGCTGTCACCACCCACTGCCTACCTCTTCAATCCGTGGGTCTACGAGACATCCAATGCTACTTAGCTAACCTAGCACCATGCTAGCATATTAAGTAATTACCTTAAGAGCCTAGGCACAATCCATCCTAAGACAATGAATTGAATCATCATTGAACCAATGTTGATACACAACATAATTATCCATACTAACCTAGTTATGTTATAATTAACTAGACTATAGTGGGGGTCTATAGGTTCTATGATAATGAGATGTGTTCATGATGAAATAGTCATAGAAGCTATATCTTCCACATACATGGACTCCACAATCAAACAAGAAACGTTTTGCCCAAGTATATGTATAAGTAGAGACTAAAGATACTATCTTTATTATGCATAAAGTCACAATTACAAGAAAGAATACATGAGCCATACCTTTCCCAATGTAGGATTGGGAAGAGAGATACTCCTTACTCCTTTCCCAATTTGTACTTGGGACTAGAGAATCTCCTCTCTACAACCTAACTCCTCTAAGACTATGGATGATAGTGTATACAATAGAGATGAAGCTCAAGTGGTGTGTGTTGAAGTGAGGGGTAGGGGGTCCTATTTATACTAGTGTTTAGGTCGGTTCCCGCTACCAAAAGCGCGCGAATCAGTCACCATTGACTCCAGGGAGCCGGGAGGAGCCAACACGTGGATTTTGACACAGTTTGGCGCCAGGAAGATGTCGGACGAACCCCTAGTTCGGCCGACCTGGTCAAGGCACCAATTCTCGTGTGCTTTCTCCAAGTGGCTGTCAGGTGGGTCCCCTTGATGTATATGGGTGCAACAATGTTGGATCTCCTCGGATACTTCTGTTTGTGGGCCATTTGATCCATGGGATGCCACATGTCGTCGCCTGATTGGCTGGGATGATATTTTGTAGGATTGGTCCCTCTACATTTCCTCATTTTCTGCATAAAATGTTGCATACACATATTTCTCCAAGTCCAAGTGGAATTGGGTTAGATAGAAAGGTGATGTGTGCAAGAAATGACAAATTCTTCACATAATTGAGTTAAATTGACAGATGAAATTGGTATATAATAGCCGTCAACACTCCCCAAGATTACAAGTCAAACACTACCAAAAACAACCCTCTTAAGATCAACAATGAAACAACAGGAGTGTGTTAGAGATCAAACCCAAAAGCTCAAACGTGTGAATCATGTCTCTCCTTTGATCCAAGATGAATCCTCAAGGATTTGATCTTTCTTGCGTTGGATTGCATGGAGAGATGTGTTTTCTAAGCTCTTGGAGGGTGTGACGGCTCCGGGAGTCGAGAGTATTGAAAGTAGGGCCATGCACATCTATTTATAGGATGTTTCCAAAAGTTACCAATAGGGTTTCGAGGGTCCGGACTAGTCTACGGTGGAGTCTGGACTAGTCCGATGTGCGGCATGCAGGAAACCCTAAGTTCTCAGGAAGATCGGACTTTTCCGACTTAGGGCGGACTAGTCCAATTTTGGCTCTGGAAAAGTTCGGACTAGTCCAGTTATTTTTGGACAAGTCCGGCTGTGGTGATCACCTTGTTGAATTGGGACAAGTCCGCATTTACAGGACTTGTCCTATTTTAGTCAGAGAGGTTATCGGACTAGTCCGTGGTGATTTCAGACATGTCCGATTTCGTGTAAATCTGTGAAGTGTAGAGGAATAGTCCGCTCTGGGGAGGACTAGTCTGATTTTAGTTAGAAAGATATCGGACTAGTCCGTGGTGATATCGGACTAGTCCGGTCTTTGTAGACTCGGACTGTGTAGATAAGTCCGCACTGGGAGGACTTTTCTGATTTTGTACAGTGGGGTTATCGAACTAGTCCGGATATTATCGGACTAGTCCGGACCTGTATAAATTAGTGCAGTGAGTGAGTTTTCTTGTGATTGAGCTCTTGGGGTGTGTTTCTCCAACACACTCCATACACAATGATCTAATCTATTTAGCTCTTGAGCTCTTTTCCATCTAGATCCTCATTCTCCCTTCTTTTTGCGCTTTCTTCATAATTTCTTTTAAGACCTGCGCTCATCTCAACAATTTGGTTAGGATCTCATTTGTTTGTCGTAAATCAACCAAAACCCACAAGGGATGCCTAGATGCACTTTCAAAAGGTAAGATACACCACCGAGAGCGAATCAATTTTGATAAGCTCACCATATAATAGGTGGTATGTGATTGTCCATCATGGCTTGGCACAAGAGTTAATATGAGTCTCTGAACCTCTTCATGGTTCTGAGAACATATGAAGCACTGGTTCCTAGCGTGCATTAGGAAATAAAGTGGAAACCTCATCGTTTAGTCGGTAACGCGATAGTATGTAACTCTTGAACATCTCATGTTGAAGGGCCATACACAGCGCTCGCCATCGGCATGCCTCTCTAGGGTAGAAGGTTGTTTCCGTTGGGTTGATAAATTCCCAATCGTGCCTACTCGTACACACTCTACTCGAGTGTCCCATCGTGTGTTGTTGAAACACGATCGTGTTTCTCGAGACGTGCCCTCTTCGAGGATGGCCTGTATAGAATGATACACGACATTAGTTTTGTGACCAATTAAATTTATCGTGACTGCCTGAAATGCTGCCTATGTGGTCTTGCCCTTGTTGGTGCATCATCTGTGAATTTGAATGTGTGTCTTCTGCAGGTAAACTAATCGCGTTATACATACTTCGACTCGAAAATGTTTGCATGTGACCATTTTTAGTGCCACAGTTGAGATGTATATGTCATAATACCGGATAGGATTTTCTTTGGTGAGGAACGAAGTACTGACATTGCATTCAAGTTACATCACACACATCGATGACGATATTAGTACCGGAGGTATAACTTGTGATACAAGTAAAATTGTCAACTTAGACTTATATTTGAACTTGTAATCTCTGCTTTGGAGTGTTAGAAAAGATTGCAAATGAATCACGTGCCAAATCATCTATTCAAAACCCTCTGAGTTTTCTGGTGGAACTTTTCGCCGAAATTTGCTGGGGGGTAACTTTGGGTAGATGTGATCACTGTGGTCGCCAGGTACATGGTTGGAAACTTGGAGAAGTTCTCTACAAGATTCATTTTAAGCTCTGAGGCAGATATCCACATTTATAAGATGAGCATTTAATTGGAACATATGCTACCAGTTTCAAATTCAAAACTGTGATTATGGCAGAAATGACCTAACTTTGAGACAGCATATCTCACAGTAGATTTCACCAACTAAGGTGTGCCATACATGGTTAATATCTGAGAGTCCTCTAAAACTTTTCTGTTCATTCCTAGAACAGAATCCCCATAAAACATAGTGAAATTTCCAAATTTCAAAAAATCCGTCAATCTGGAAAGAAACTGTAGCAGTTTCGTGACCTTTCACCGTTTTTGTCATAACTATTTGTAGAAAAATGGAATGGCTTCTTATAATACATTTATGGAATCCTTGTGATGTATGTAACAACTTTTTAATCTATAGTTTTTGCATATATTATTTTTTATATCTAGAATTGGGGACCAAAATCAGCCACTTTCAAATGAGGTGCTGCTGAAATTTTTCTGAAAAACTGTCAATTTTGCAAAGCCATATCTTCTCAACCAGAAATGGTATGGAGGCAAATAAATATGTTTTGTAAAGGTATTGAAGTTTGCTACAACTTCATTATTTACCTCAAGTCCTTATGTTAACTCAACTTGAAATCCATTTCGTGCAGTATGGTGCATACGCATTCTCAAACTGAGGTTGGAGATTCTATTGAGGCATTGATGATTCGACTTCACTGAAGGTGACACCGTCAATTGGATTGACGGATGTATTATCCAAGATGGCGGAGTCTCTGCAGACCCTGCTACAACAAGATTTGCGACAGCAGACTCAACAACAGAATCCAACTTCGAGTACTTTTTTGGATATTTTGGCGACACAACCGCCGATCTTCTCAGAAGCAAAAGAAACATTGGAGTCAGACCATTGGATCCGGGTTATTGAATTCAAGTTCGAGTTGGTCATGTTTGATGAGTATCAAAAGGCTTCATTTGCCGCTCAACAACTTCACAAATCCGCTAGGGCTTGGTGGGCGGAATATCTCGCCACTCTTCATGAAGGTCATCTTGTGACGTGGGATGAATTCCGGAATGCTTTTCTGAAAGTGCATCTAGGCAATCCCCTGTGGGTTTTGGACGACTGATGACAAACAAATGAGATCCTAATGAATTTGTTGAGATAACTGCAGGGTAAGCAAAATGAGATAGTTTGGTACACTCAAAAAGATGAAAAATGAAATGGTGTACAAAAGAGAAAAGCCAAACAGACAACTGAAGCGCAAAGTAGATTTAAATGTACAGGATGTGTGTGAGAGACACATCCCAAGAGCTCAAGTCTTTGCATAGATGTAAGGGCTTAATAACACCTAAAAACTCATTGAGCACCGGACTAGTCCATTCATGGACCGTACTAGTCCGTTAAACTCTATGTTGTCCAAGTACACTATTCACCGGACTAGTCCGATCACGGACCGGACTAGTCCGTTAACCTTTCTGGAATCCAATAACACAGTGCACCGGACTAGTCCGATCATGGATCGGACTAGTCCATTAATGTCTCTGTAAATCCTTTTCAGTGCACTCCGGACATGTCCGTCCACAGGACAGGACTAGTCCATTGAACTCTTTGATGTTCAATAACACATAGCACCAGACAAGTCCGTTCTTGGATCAACTAGTCCGTTCAACTCTATGGAGTTCAAGTACACGTGGCACCGGACAAGTCCGGACACCTACCAGACTAGTCGGGTATACCTCACACAATTAGGATTTCTAGTGTGCTGCATTCCACGCCGACTTTTACACAGCACACTAGACAAGTCTGGTACCCAGTACAGACTAGTCCGGTCACTGGGATTTCTAACGGTAACTTTTTGGAAACCCTATAAATAGGAGATCCACGGCCCCAGAATCATAACTTTCGATTCCTACTATCAAACTCATAAACCCTAGCGCTGCCACCTGTCTCAAGAGCCGAAAAACAAATCTTCCCACGCATCTAAAGTCTAAAAAGGTGAAAATCAATTGAACACTTAGATTTGGGATTGGGAGATCGTCGTCTACAAGCCATTGAGCTCTTGGGGTTTGATCTCTTTACACTCGTGCTCTTTCTTGTAATCTTTTCGAGTGTATTTGATAATTTTCTCATTATAATTCTTGTGGGGGCCCTCAACGTGTGAGGTTGCCCCATAAACTTGGTGATTGCCTGTGATAGTGGAATAAAGTTGGCCTTGTGTGGTGACTTGAAGAGGGAAAGGGTTTGAAGAGACTCGGCTCTGTGTGGGCTTCCTCAAGGAGGAGTAGATCTCTTTGGTGAGATCGATCCTTGATAAAAATTTGTGTCTCGCGTGCTTCTTTACTTTTGCATCTTGATTAGGGCACATAGTTGATCAGTATCATAACTTGAATTGCAAATTGTTTTTCATGTGCAACTTCAAGACATCAATTGTAAATTCAAGTAATCTTATCTGGTGTTCACATTTCTGCTTCTTAAATGAATTTAAAGCCGATATCAATACTTAGTCAAATCGGCATACATCGAGCACACCGGACTAGTCCGCACACACCACCGGACAAGTCCGGTCAATCAAGTTTTTGACTGTTTGATTAAGTGTGTAGGAAATTTTCAAAGCCTGTTCACCCTCCTCTAGGCCACATTCAATTGGTATCGGAGCAGGTTCTCCATCAACGAGGCTCACTGCTCGGAGAGATCAATGGCCTCTGAGAAGAATAACGAGATCCCGAAGGTGCCCAACACAGAGGAAGAGCAAGAAACTAAAGCCTTCAATGTACTAAAGGAAAATTCACATGATGATGAAGAAGTACGTCAACTGAAGGCACTTCTGAGGAAGAAACTTATGGCACAAAAGTTAAAAAAAAAAGATGAGAAGACAACAGGGAGTGGTCATCACGACTACTCCCGATATCCTTTTGGTTACAATCGTCTAAATTAAAATAATCATTATCTTTCTATTCCCAGGGAAAGCCTCCGCAATTTGACGGAAACAACTACACCATGTGGAAATACAATATGAAGATGCATCTAATCTCTATGAATCCTAGTCTTTGGCATATTGTGTGCATAAGTGTAGATATCCTGGATACGGATGAAGAGCTCACTCTGGAACAAGAACAAGAAATCCACCACAACGCACAAGCTGTTGCAGTGATCACCCCATCACTGAGCAGAGAGGAGTTCACCAAGATTGATGGATTGGAAAGTGCAAAAGAAATCTGGGATACACTTAAAATAGCTCATGACGGAAATAAGTTAGTCCGAGAAGCCAAAATTGTGATGCTTGAAGGAGGGTTGGGGAGATTTGCTATTGAGGAAGGCGAAGCACCTCAAGACATGTACAACCGGATGAAGGTGCTCATCAATAAGATCTGCGCTATGGAAGCAAGAAGTGGACTTACCATGAGGTGGTTAAAAGGATGATTAGAGCCTTTATGCCAAGAAACATCACATTATGCTCAATGATCCGAGAATGCCCTGGGTTCCACAAAATGACCCCGGATGATCTATTGGGCAAGATTATAAACCATGAGATGATAGAGAAGGAAGCCCAATGCATCAAAGATCTGGGTGAGCTCACCTCCTCCAAAAAGAAGGAAGTTGCTCTCAAAGCAACATGCAGGCCCAAAGGAAAGGAAACTCATGAAGCTCAAGACGAGGAAGATACAAGTGACCTGAGCACTGATCTAGATGATGAATAGATGGTACTCTTCATCAAGAAATTCAAGCGCATGATGAAAAGAAGACATGCAACAACTCAAATGAAGGGAAGAGCAAAGAGAAAGGAAAATTCAAGGCTCGACACACTTGCTATAACTGTGGCGAGTACGGTCACTTCATGGTTGACTACACCTATGAAGAGAATAAGAGGAAAAAGGAAACGAAGCCTCAAGACAAGATCTCCAGAAAAATGTGACAAGCTCATCAAGCGCACATCGGCAAGGAGTGGGACTCAAACGGCAAGTCCTCCTCCGATGAAGAAGAGGAGATGGCCACCATTGCCATCAAGCAACCCTCAGGTCTTACTCTTCCCAAACATGGGGGGACAGGAGACTCACAATTACACTTGCCTTATGGCTAAGGAAGGCAAGAAAAAGGTTTGACTCACTCCTCCCTCGTTAAATTCCTCTATTGATGATTTTGACAGTTCTAGTGAAAATGAGGAAATATTTAGGGGACTGAGTAAAACTGCATTAAAGAAAAAATGAAAATGTTGTCGGATGAAATTTTAACATATGCTTATCCGTGAAAGGAACAGGTATCAAGAGGTTGAGAAAACTCCTTGAGCTTGAAAGAGAGAAGATCAAGTCACTTGAGCATGAGCTAGCCTTGAGTAAGGAATCTTACTCAAAGCTAGAAGACTCACACCTTGCAATCAAGGATGAACTTGCTAACTTGTCAAAAGTTAATAAGATTCTTGAAGTGCAAGTTGAGTCACTCAAGCAAAGTGACTCCTCCTCCTCCTCTAAAAGCTCACCTTCCAAAGGTGTAAGTTTGACAATAATTGCAACCTACACATGTTTTATTTAGAAAAATATTGTCAAATCTGATTCTTTTACTTCTCATGCAAAGCATCCTTCCCAAAGTGACATCTTTGACAAGGAGAAGATCAAATATGCACGTAGTGCATGTATGGCACTAGACCTCCTAACATCAAATATGGTCTTGGGTTTAACAAGAACAAACACATGTCCAAAAATGATCATGCTAAGAAGAAAATTACTTTTGTTAACGAAAAATCGCATGAATCTGACTTGCAAATACTGTTTCGTACTTTTGATGCTTCGTATGTACTTATGAAAGACAAATTTGGAAATGTATTTGCTAAATATGTAGGGCCACGCCACAAGAACTAGAAAACATGTGTGTGGGTGCCCCAGACTCTTGTGACTAACCTAAGAGGAACCAAGCAAGCTTGGGTACCTAAAACCAAGGAATAATTTTGTTTTGCAGGCCTACTCCTCCGGTGGATCAAAATGGGTGCCAGACAACATATGCACAAATCACATGCCCGGAGAGAGGAACATGTTAGTGGAGTATGAGCGCAACGCAGATCCAAGTTAGGGGGTATACTTTGGAGACAACAGCCAAGGAAAGGTCCTTGGTAGTGATAAAATTGAAATCTCTTCTCAACATACTCTCTTGAATGTTTTACATGTAGATTCTTTAGATTATAACCTTATGTCAATATCTCAGCTATGCGACAATGGTTATAACTGTATATTCACTAATGAGGAGTGTGACCATTTTTATAAGAAGTGATGGCTCGATTGCATTCAAAGGAATGTTGAAAGGAAAGCTTTATCTTGTTGATGTCAACAAATATAAAGCCGAACTAAACACTTGCTTGGTTGCTAAAACTAACATGGGATGGCTATGGCATAGATGGCTAGCCCATGTTGCGATGAGAGATCCGTAGAAACTTCTAAAAGGTGGTCACATTCGAGGTTTAAAGGATGTTGTTTTTGAGAAAGACGGGCCAAGCAACGCTTGCCAGGCAGGAAAACAAGTTGGAGCACTGCACCTGCCAAAAACATGATGACTACTACAAGATGCTGGAACTTCTTAACATGGACCTTTTCGGTCCAATTGCTTACATCAGCATCGACGGTAACAAATATGGTTTAGTTATTGTTGATGATTTTTCAAGATTCACCTGGGTATTTTTCTTGTATGATAAATTAGAAACTCAGGAAATCCTCAAGAAATTCCTGAAAAGAGCTCAAAACGAATTCTCGTCAACCATGAAGAATATTAGAAGTGACAACGGGACGAAATTCAAAAATACACAAGTTGAGGAGTACCTTGATGAAGAAGGAATAAAGCACAAGTTTTCGGCACCCTACTCCTCTCAACAAAACAGGGTAGTCGAAAGGAAAAAAATGCTAATTGAAATGGCGAGGACAATGTTAGATGAATACAAGACATCAGACTGGTTTTGTGCTGAAGCGGTGAACACCGCTTGTCACGCCACAAATCGGTTGTATCTTCACGGTCTTGAGGAAAATGCCATATGAGCTTCTTACCACTAACAAACCAAATGTTTCATATTTTAAAATATTTAGTTGTAAGTGTTTTATCTGAACAAGAAATTGAGGACTTCGAAGTTCACTTAAAAATCTGATGAAGGGTTCTTGCTCGGTTATGATTCAAACGCCTACGTCTATCCTGTCTTCAACAAAGTCTCTAGCCTTGTTGAAGTAGCACGTGACGTAGTTTTCGATGAGACTAATGGCCACCAAGTGGAGAAAGTTGATAAGTGTGTGCTAGATCAAGAAGAAGCCCCATGTGAAGCGTTGACAAAAATGGCACTTGGTGATATTCACCTCAGGAGCAACCACAAGACTCAAGTGCACAAGATGAACCTCAACAAGGAAGCAATGATCAAGGGGGAGCCCATGCACAAGATCAAAATCAAGAAGATCAAAAAGATCCATATAACCACAGAAGCAATGATTTAGGGGGAGACAATGAACATGAAGACAATGAAGAGCAAGCAACTTCACAAGTCCCTCACACAAGAGTACATCAGAGTGTACAAAGAGATCATCCCGTCAACAACATCATTGGAGATATCGCTAAGGGAGTAACTACTAGATATCGCATAGCAAATTTTTGTGAATATTACTCTTTTGTTTCTCTTCTGGAACCATACAGGGTAGAAGAAGCCTTAAAGGATCCAGACTGGGTGATTGCAATGCAAGAGGAGTTAAACAACTTCAAGAGAAATGAAATGTGGGAACTGGTGGAAAGACCAAAGGCGAACATTGTCAGAACCAAATGGGTCTTTCGGAACAAATGAGATGAACATGGAGTGGTAATGAGAAATAAAGCGAGACTTGTGGCTAAAGGTTACTCACAAGTTGAAGGTTGGACTTTGACAAAACATTCGTTCCCGTAGCTAGAGTTGAGTCCATTCGTATTTTATTGGCATATTCTACTCACCATAATTTCATGTTGTATCAAATGGACATTAAAAGTGCCTTCCTCAACGGCCCAATTAAGGAGGAAGTGTACATGGTGCAGCCACCAGGATTTGAAGATCAAGAGTACCCCAACCATGTCTATAAAGTGCGGATGGCTCTCTACGGCCTCAAACAAGCTCCTCGAGCTTGTTATGAGTGCCTTAGAGATTTTCTAACTCAAAAAGGTTTTACAATTGCAAAATTTGATTATACTCTATTCACAAAACACTTTGATGATCATCTATTTGTATGTCAAATCTATGTTGATGATATTATCTTTGGTTCTACTAATAAGTCTTTGTGAAGAGTTTAGCAAGATTATGAAAGATAGGTTTGAGATGTCATGTTGGGCAAATTGAAGTTCTTCTTGGGATTCCAAGTGAAGCAACTAAGAGAGGGCACTTTTATAAGCCAAACCAAGTACATGCAGGACATCCTCAAGAAGTTCAATATGGACAAGGCCAATCCCATCAAGATCCATTAAGACTAACGGACATCTCGACCTCAATGAAGATGGTCCTAATGTGGATCAAAAGGTATGTTGGTCTATGATTGGCTCATTACTCTATTTATGTGCATCTAGGCCAGATATTATGCTTAGTGTATGCATGTGTGCAAGGTTTCAGGCCGCACCTAAAGAGTGCCATTTAATAGCTGTAAAAAGAATCCTCAGATACCTTGTACACACACCCAACTTGGGCCTTTGGTATCTCAAAGGATCCAAATTTAACTTGATAGGTTATTCCAATGCCGACTATGCAGGATGCAAAGTCGATAGAGAGAGCACGTCGGGAACCTGTCAATTTCTTGGCAGATCCCTAGTTTCATGGTAATCTAAAAAGAAAAACTCCATTGCTCTTTCCACAGCCGAGCAGATTATGTTGCAGTCGGTAGTTGTTGCGCACAACTACTTTGGATGTGACAAACTATAAGGGACTATGGTTACAATCTGAACCATATTTCACTCATATGCACCATTTCCTAGGAGATCATTCATTAAAAGGTGATATTGTAATTTCACATGTTAGGACTGAAAAACAACTTGCAGATTTTCAGCAAGCCACTAGATGAGAAAAAAGTTTTGTGAGCTAAGAAATGAGCTAAATATACTTGACTCTCGAAATGTGGCTTGAAACACTGCATATCTGATTGTGATTTCAAAGTTTACTCATTTTTGCCAAAATTTCCCCCTTATCTCGATTTTCTCTAGAAAAATATTTAAATGAGTAAATTTTGGTGAATTATGGCCATTTATGACTGTTGATTGCTTACTGGTCATGTTCTCAAGATTATTTGTGAAATAATATCATTTAGAACACTATTAGATCAAACAACCAAAATCTAGTTGTTTAAATTCAATTATGTCCTGCTCACACTGGGCTTGTCTGGCGTCAGCACCGGACTAGTCCGTTGTCATAGACTAGTCCGGCCCTAGTACGACACACCGAACTTGTCTAGTGTCGACTGGACTAGTCCAGATTTGTCGGGGTCAACCCTAATCCATCGCCAGGAGCTCTTCTTCCACCTTTCACAACCTCCATTGCATCCTCTGTCCTCTTCCTTGAGCTCCAAAGGCAATTTTCACATCTAGCCACCAAAATCCCAGATTTCTCCAAGGGAAATCTCCTCTTCGGTGCGGAGCTTGCCCATTCTGGACTAATTCGGCCCCAAGTCTGCTTCTTCAACGCGAATCTTCACTTTCCTAGCTCTCAACTTTTCTTGATTCTAGCATGTTTCACTCGATTCCTAGGGCTTACATTACTCCTCTAGATGTACTCCTACTATTTCCTAGTCCTTGTGAATCGATTCAAGCTAGATCTGTTGAAATTAGGAATTTAGGGTTCTTATGCTAGACCGAACTAGTCCGGTGTTCAGTGCGGACAAGTCCGGTTAACCGGACATGTCCGCTCTCTAAAAACGGACAAGTCCGGTACATGACATTTTGAACATCTAAATCCCAATTTGCACTAGTCTCAAATTGATTCCTATCTAATCCTTGAATCTCCTTGTCAGACACGATGTCATCAGGTTCAGAAGATAGTTTTTTTCACTATGATGAAGAGGTAGAGCGTGCTCGAGTACAAAGAGCCAAGGAGAGGGTGATGAACAAAAGACATGATGTCAATATCCACTCTCCTCCTTCCGACAACACCCTTCCTAAGAGAAGGAGAGTTGTAGTGAAGAAAGCTCAGGGCAAGGATGCAGCTGGGAGATCATCAGGGCCAAAGAGAGCCCTCAACAAGGGCAAAGGACTTGCAAGTGGCCCTATTGGCCCAATAGAAGATGAAAGCTCCTACTCACCGCAATAGACAGTCATCTAGTGTTGATTTCACTGGCAAAGGTGGTGAGCTAGCTGACAAGTTCAGGAAGGTAGAAGTCTCTGATCAGCCCAAACAATCAGCTGATCCCAGATTTTGGAGTAATTTTCATGTTGACTACTATGAGAATGTGTATTTAAAGATGAGGAATCCTGTCACCGAAAGTCAATGGGTTGATATCACCTATCTATAGTCCAAAAGTTGTCAAGACTATCAAGAGGTTCTGGTAGTCTTGGAGCTGCATGGACTGAAAGATCTAGTGTCTTTCCAGTGGGACTGGAACAATGAGGTCATCACCCAATTCTACTCAACTCTCTTTTTTTCTCGTGATGACAGTGACAGGATGATTTGGATGACACGTGGATCACAATACATTGTCACTTATGAAGAGTTTGCAAGAATTCTTCACCTGGAAGATTCGTTGGAGAATGACATCATTATCCACAATATGAAGCCTCTGGAGAAAGATTAGCTTGACTTTCTCTATGATACAAAGATGCCATTCAAGTCTCCAACCACTATGTATTTGAAGACTTTCTATGATGTCCTTAACAAGATCATGAGGAAGACCATAGCTCCCAAAGAGGGAGATCTAGGGACCATTCAAGGCACCCTCAAAACGTTGATGAAGGTGATAAGCAGGAAAAGGACTTTAATGTCTTTGAGTACATGTACAATGAAATTATGAAGATCTCCATAACTCCTAACAGGTCCTGTGGCTATGCACCTTACATCACGTACATGATTGAGAAGGTGACAGGACTGGAATTTGTCAAGGATGTGCCTCACACTAGACTCAGGCCCCAGAAGCCTACCATCTACACTGTCCCTTCTGCTCCCACTTTACTTGTAGAGGAAAGTAGATCCAAGAGGACTCATGAAGGCACAATACCTGAGGATGCTGCTCCTGCTCCACCTCCTAGAGGGTCATCCAGTGGAATACTAAAAATGCTTACATCCATGAGTGCTTCTTGTCGCAAAGTGGAAATCAAGCAGCATAAGGAGTGTCTAGCCAGGAATAAGCATCAAAGATATGTGAAGGCCAACATCGAAGCCATATGTGACAAGCTATAGATTGAGCTAGTGGGGTCACCTCAGATCTCAGAAGACTCTGGAGAAGATATCACAGAGATGGCTCCTTTAACGGACCAAGAGCTAGCCTCATTTGGACTGGCTGGTGCCTCTACTCCTCCTCCTTCTCCTCAAGCACCTGAAGATGAAGAGAGGACTGAGAGTGAGAGAGGCAGTGACGATGAGTGAGTCCACTCATTTTTTCCCTTTTTGGTGCCTTGATGCCAAAGGGGGAGAGATTGAGACTAGTTGTCTAGGTTGTAGTTTTTAAGCCATTAAGGACTTGTGATCAAGGACATGTACTCATTTTCAAACTATTGTAATTTATTTTGGATGTGCTTTAGTTACTTAATGTGTGATGCTTAGTTAATGTGATGATTGTTGCTATAACTATCAAATTCTTTTGTATTGCTCATCACATCTTTTGATCACACACTTGTTAGGCACCCCACCATAAAGAGTGCATATATGTGAGAAGTATTTCGTTGCTCATTCATTATTCTCATATATGCACACTTTATGAAAATTGACTTTTTTACTCTTAATTGTGATACCTCAATTGGTTGTCATCAATCACCAAAAAGGGGGAGATTGAATTGAAAGTGCATCTAAGCAATCCCTTTGTGGGTTTTGGACGATTGATGACAACAAATGACATCCTAATGAATTTGTTGAGATGACTGCAGATTAAGCAAAATGAGATAGTTTGGTGCACTCAAAAAGGTGAAAAATGAAGTGGTGTAGAAAAGAGAAAATCCCAACTGACAACTGAAGCGCAAAGTAGATTTAAATGTATAGGATGTGTGTGAGAGACACATCCCAAGAGCTCAAGTCTTTACATAGGTGTAAGGGCTTAATAACACCTAAAATTCACTAAGCACCGGACTAGTATGTTCATGGACCACACTAGTCCGTTAAACTCTTTGTTGTCCAAGTACACTGTGCATCGGACTAGTCCAATCACGGACCGGACAAGTCCGTTAACCTTTCTGGAATCCAATAACACAGTGCATCAGACTGGTCCAATCATTGACCGGACTAGTCCGTTAATGTCTCTGTAAATCCTTTTCAGTGCACTTCGGACATGTCCGTCCAAAGGACAGGACTAGTACGTTTAACTCTCTGATGTTCAGTAACACATAGCACCGGACAAGTCTGTTCTTGGATTGGACTAGTCCGTTCAACTCTCTGGAGTTCAACTACACATGGCACTGGACAAGTCCGGACACCAACCAGACTAGTCCGGTATACCTCACACAATTAGGGTTTCTAGTGTGCTGTATTCCATGCTGACTTTTACACAGCACACCGGACAAGTCCGGTACTCAGTACTGACTAGTCCGGTCAGCGGGAATTTTAATGGTAACTTTTTGGAAACCCTATAAATAGGAGATCCACGGACCCACAATCATAACTTTTGATTCCTACTATCAAACTCATAAACCCCAACGCTGCCACCCGTCTCAGGAGCCCAAAGACACATCTCCCCATGCATCTAAAGTCCAAAAAGGTGAAAATCAATTGAACACTTGGATTTGGGATTGGGAGATCATCGTTACACATCATTGAGATCTTGGGGTTTGATATATTTACACTCATGCTCTTTCTTGTAATCTTTTCGAGTGCATCTGATCATTTTCTTATTGTAATTCTTGTGGGAGCCCTCAACGTGTGAGGTTGCCCCATAAACTCGGAGATTGCCCGTGATAGTGGAATCAAGTCGGGCTTGTGTGGTGACTTGAAGAGAGAAAGGGTTTGAGGAGACCCGGCTCTGTGTGGGCTTACTCAACGAGGAGTAGATCTCTTTTGTGAGATCAAACCTCGGTAAAAATCCGTGTCTCGCGTGCTTCTTTACTTTTGCATCTTGATTAGGGCACATAGTTGATCAATATCATAACTTGAATTGCAAATTGTTTTTCACGTGCAACTTCAAGACATCAATTGTAAATTCAAGTAATCTTATCTTTTGTTCAAATTTTCACTGCTTAAAAGAATTTAATTCGACTCTTAGTCAAATCGGCATACACCGAGCACACCGGACTAGTCCGCACACACAACCGAACAAGTCCGGTCAATCAAGTTTTTGACCGTTTGATTAAGTGTGCAGGAAATTTTCAAAGCCTATTCACCCCCTCTAGGCCACATTCATTTCCGTGCACGTCACATCTGTTCAGGGATCATTCGGATGAAGTATGAGGACTTCATGGCGTTAAAGCAAGGAGAAATGAGTGCTCATTAGTATTTCAAAGACTTCAACCGCTTGATGCAGTACGCAACTCATTTTTTGGACATGGAAGCTATGAAATGTGAGTACTTCTTCCGACAACTGAATGCTAAACTTCGGAACCAAGTGGTTTTATTCAATAATGGCAATTACAATGAGTTGGTTAATGCCACTATTGTTCAAGAGGATACTCATCTCCATTGTCAAGCGGGGAAGAAAAGGAGCATACCACCGGATAGAAATAGTGACATTCCTTAGAAATATCGGGTGAGGTATTACTTGCCATCTGATTAGGAAATTCAATCAGTAGTGCAACCACCACAGCAACTGCAACAATTAATTACTTGTGCACCTCCACCTCAACCAACGATGCAAATATATCATACATCTAAACAGCAGCAACCAAAGAAAATTTGTGCAGGCCTACCACAACAAGATGTGCAAGAGTTATGTACACCCCAATTCAGTGGAAAGTGGAGGTTCATTTAACATGGTCGATCGAGGTATAACGCCGAGCTCTTGTGGCAGGTTGGGACGTGACCACTATGCGGCTACGGACTGAAGCTACCCTTCGTTTGAGAAGAGTCATGCCACCGACACCCTGGTCAATCAAAATCAGGGTATCCAACTTGCTCAAGTCCCAACCGAGAGGTCGGGCGGACGTTTCCACCCGGGCTCTGGCCCAGGAAAGGTGGGTAGTTGGGGGCATTTATGGCGGCCAGTGGGCGCAATAACTTCGTTAGGGGGATGAACCCTCGATGTGACTGTTGCAAGATAAGCCTACCATTCGTCCCATCCATCGTGAGAAGGACGGTAACCTTACCCAAAGACGGTGCCATGGGGACCAAGAAGAAGCCAAGGCTAAAGCTTCCGCTCCCCAAACAGACTGGATGCATAGAACAAACACTGTAAACCGACCCCACTATGAGGAATGTCAGATAGATAGGCCACCTCGCCACCTATAAAAGGACCCCGGAGGCCTACCGTGAGGGAGGCGAGTTCACTTTGTATTCTGGTTACTATACGCATTTCTTTAGGAATTTTTTCTATTGGTGCCCTTGCACCCTTTTCCTTTGATGCACTTGCGTTCATGCCTCATTTCAGATGCCCGAGTGCATTTTCTCTTAAGCATGACTTTCATAGAGGTTCTTACTTTCTTAGAGTTCATATACTTGAGGAAGGCTCGCTTGTAATCTGTTCTCTCACATTTTGAGATAACAAAGATCGTGGATAGACTCCCTCTTGATGTAGTGCCTTTTTTGTCCGAACCAGGATAAATCTCTTGTTCTTTGCAGCTAGCCACACGAAGACGAACATGATTCAATACAAATTTACTTGTCAATTTTTGAAACAATGAGAACGGAAGCGCTAGGTAGGGTACCACTATTGTGTGTTCTCGTCAGCTTCCACATTGATTCATCGACACCAACGAGTGTCGTCGTTAGACACCAAGGGCTCAATACCGTCGACATCACCTACAATGCTCGAAAAACGCCCTTCAAAGGAATGGACGACAGCGCGTTACCATCCTTATCGGGATACTAGAAGATATTGCCGGTTGCAATCTCAACTCCGACTCTGACACCAAGTTAAGCGATCATTCTCATTGGAAATGTCGCACCGCAACACTCGCAGCGGCGTATGAGCACTTCCACGGTTCATGTCCCCACGACAAGGGATGCGGTGCCAGAAAGTTGCATGCAGTCCTGTTCCCAATGACCGTTTCAAGGCAGTGAACGCCACGCTCGATTCTGAGCAAACGCGCCCAAACGTGGGCAAGACCGCACCCCGAACCAAGTTCGATCACCACATTGATCCCGACGCAGCACGCCCTCACGCTGTTTAGCCTGGGCCGGTGCCACCACTTGCACAGTCAATGCCCCACACTTACAGCGGATAGGCCAGAGAACCACGGTAGCAGCCACCTCATGGCATGCCACGCATGTACCAGTCAAAAGTAGGTTCGATCTGTCCCATCGAGACAC
The DNA here is from genome assembly GCA_036927565.1 of Tuctoria greenei. NCBI lineage: Eukaryota > Viridiplantae > Streptophyta > Magnoliopsida > Poales > Poaceae > Tuctoria > Tuctoria greenei. The sequence goes on along the minus strand of JAYESD010000004.1, from coordinate 157,488,053 downwards.
CCATCCCCTGTTGGACCGCGCTGCCCATGAGCACGCGGATGGGCGCCGTCACCAGCACTTCACCAGCAACTACCGTCAACAATAGGGGAATGACGCCCCGACCATACGGAAGTCACCAACGGGATTGAGTCATCCACTCGCTCGTCTTCGCAAACCAGGCGCGAGAAACCAATTCCCCATCTTTGTATGGCCGCATCCGGAAGATTGCTTCGGAGGGGGGACGCGCGACCTCGCTCTAAGTTGCCACGACCCTGTTCCCATTAAGAGAGCGGCTACAACAACAACGGGGACCGAATTCCAAGCCCCACATAGAGCAGGGCCAATCTAGAGACCATCTTCAGCAATGGTGATTTCCGGGGGACCCGCAAATATCTTGGCCACCTCCAAGAGGTCGAGTGATGCTGGTGAAGGCCGGACGAAACCCTCAGTGGGTACATACGGCGTTTCTCCAAAAGGTACAACAAGTTCCCTGACGCCATCGATCTCGAAGTTATTAGAGATTTCCTCTTAGGGGTGGCCGACGAGACCCCAACAACCAAGCTCGCCCATGCCAATACAAGGTGCGTGAGGTAACTATGCAGTGCTGCCACCCGTTCTGCCTTAGGTGAGGGGCTGCGGTTGGTGGCACCAACGTGCCAAACCAAAGCCCGATGGTCTCAGGACCAAGAAGGTACGGTGTCTCGTAGGAAGAAAAGGGAGTAGAAGGCTGGCCCCAATCAAGGAGTCCTGCAGACACTGGCCCCCAACACAGCCGCGATCACCGACCGACGCAAAGATGGGAGACCGGCCAAATGACCGACCAACCACTTTGAGAAGATGCTCGAGGAACCTTGCACCCATCACGCCTACCTGGCGAACCACGCGCTGAAGGACTGCATCCTCCTCTAGTGCTTTCTTGATGGAGCACTCAACATCTAGGGCAGCAGGAGGAAGTGGTCAGCCACCCCGAGCTTCGAGTCAGTGGAATCCACCCCTTGACAGGGATAGCGGCTCCTTCATGATCTGCGAAGACGGTTCCACACCCAGGAACCGACCCGGGCCAGAGAATACACCCCGGAAGATGGGGCATTCCGATCTGGGTGCCGTGAGCTTCCTCTGATGGTTCGAAATGGTTGTCACCTTTGACAGATTGGACCATCCTAATTCCATCCTGCAACTCGAGTGGTATCCTCTTGTTGCTGACACGGTCATAGGGCCCCCACGGCTCACCGGAGTGCTGATGGATGGTGGAAGTAGCCTCAACATCTTATACGCACCCACTCTAAATCTGATGAAGATTCCATGCTCCCAACATCGACCCTGGGGGCCCTTCCAAGGGATCATGCTCGTGGTACAGTTGATGCCCCTTAGGCGCATCGACCTTCAGGTCTCATTCGGAAGCTGGACGAACTCCTGCACCAAGATTATCAAATTTGAAGTCGCTGATTTCACCGACTCCTACCACACATCATGTGATGACCCTGCTAGGCCAAGTTCATGGTGGTCTCGAACTACACCTTCCTCGAGCGGAAGATCCCAGGATTCCATGATCCAACTCATCGTGTTGTACGAGCTATACGGTCGGGGCAAGGCCCCGGCGACGACAGCGCTCCAATCATTCAAAGCACCCGAGGCAAGAGTCAGTGGACGGTGTGACCCCAATCGCGCCTCGTCCCCGGATGTCTCCGAGACCTGATAAAGGCATGAAGAGGTCCTCCGAGCCAAGGCGAGCCCGAACGCCGCCGCCCGGAGGATGGAAGGACACAACTAGCGGATCTACAACAAGCCTGCGCCCCGGCTCCCCCGCGCTGGCAATCGGGACTCACGCGACACCCACGCAGCTGGGACAAGGCACATTGCATCACCTCGAATGGAGCGGCCGATGACTAACCGCATCAGACACACTGCCCGGAGGATAAGCAACGCAACGTTCATATCGCGGGATTGAAATCTGAGTCATGGCTGCAACGCACAGCCTTGGTGGGGGGGTGGGGGGGCAGGGGGCTGCGTCATAGAAAAACCCATCGCCCAAGCATTTTACACGCGTCCTATGAACCGCAAGTCGTGAATGGCAAAAGTTTTGAGTATTGTAATTCAAACAAGACGAAGAGATGGAAAACAGATTGTAGAGGAAATACTTTTAAAGTCATTATAAAGGATTCATGATACATCATGGCTCGAACGAGTACAAAGAAGAGGAAAAACGTTACATATCGGATTTGATTTTCGCCTAGGATTATCCTACTCCTCAAAGGATTGTCGGTCTTGCTTTTCCTCCCCTTTGGCATGAAGACAGCCGCAGTTTCTCCCAAAGCATGTTTGGCTTCCAACAGGTAAATGATCTGTTGAAAACCAAGACATCTTTGGTTGGGAGGAGCAGATCTCCCGATGGGCGAATGGCATATTATATACTCCCTTCGTCTCGAAAAGTTTGTCACTTTTTAGTTCAATAATGAACTACAAAGTGATAAACTTTTCGGGACGGAAGGAGTACAAATATAGAAGCCATCCCGCCCTTCCCAATAAGAGGGGCTCTCATCTCCAAGACTGAAGACGATGGCTCCTTGCCGCTTGTCGAGGTGGGATGGGATACCAAAGCCCGTTGAGAAGGGCTAGGAAGCCTGACCAACGTACTTCCCCATTGACCCAGTGTTGCACGGGAAGGCTATGGTCACGCGGGCACACGCTATGCATCCGAATCAAATCGGCCTCCCCTTCGGACTCCTGTTCAGATCCACCATCTTCAAACCTTCTAGAGGCTTCTCACCTTTCCGAACTTCCAGGTAACTCCTCCCCTCCGAACCTCCTGCCGAAACCTCACCTGTCACGGCCTCGCCGTCCATCAGCTGCCACGTTCTCTCACAACCAGACAAGACCTTAGAACTACGGGATGAGCAGAGACAGAGGAGAGAGGGAGGACCTTGAGGAAGAGAGGATAAGGCAATGAGGATGGGGGAACCACACTTGGATATTTACAGTCCCACCAAGTGAGCCGAAGAGATAAGAGCGATGGGGGTGGTGTGTTATGCCTCGTAAATGACACCACAATAAAAGGCTTGCAACGACCCGATGGCTCATGCCGCATTCCATGCCGCTATGCTACCCCGTAACCGGTGCCACAATGAAGACACATGGCGACATGAATATTTGCACTGCACGCCACCCCAACTCTTCATGAATCACGCACATTGTAGGATGACGGGACTAGGCGCAATCATAGTGCACCTTGCCCCCTCCACCTCGTGACAGGCACCAAGTTGAAGTTGTGCATTCTACCGTAGTGACCTAAGAGGGTCAAGAAGCGCTGCCACGTCCCACACCGAAGCAGACCAAACAGCGAACGCTCTGACACATCATCAACTAAGATTGCCAACTCTCCCCTCTCTGTTATTCATTACTCACAAAATAAACCTTTGGAGCATGGGCTCGGGTCTAACCTCTCGTCATCTGAGACCTGAGGTCCGGACTCCCGAAAGACACCGTCCTTCCACAATTATCACGAAGCGAATGGTCTCTATTCCCTTGCCCAGCTCGAGGGATACTGTATCGGCGTGGGGAGCAGAGGTTCCCGATTTCAGGAGATCTCGGGCTGGGAATTTTTCTCACTCCTACAAGGGCTCGATAACCGAGTGTCCATCTAACCTATTGTGCGAAATTAACACGGGTCCGTGAAATGGAGAATCAATAGAAATGCAGAGGAAGGAATGAGCATTGAGAGTTCTAGATAGAAGAGCAAATTTGGAAAGAGAAACAAAGAACTTCATTCCTTTATCGTAAAAGAACTCGTGGGTGCAGCTATTTACATCAGGAAGGACAACTAGGACACCCTACATCTAGCCCATCCTTCGGGCCAGCTCTGCAGTTGACCCGGAGGGAACCATGTGATACAACAAGGAAGCAAATGGCTCAAACTCTCGTTCCAGCGCCTCCAGCTCCACCTCCGACCGACCGCCCGCACAGCTCTCTCCCACAACGTGGAGATCAATGTTGTTGTAATAAGACGTCACGATCCTAAGGGCAAGGCATGCCTCGGTAGTGGCCACGACGTTGCGCTGCAAGGCCACCCTTATAGGGAGGTCTGCCATTTGGGCACCCAACTACGACATAGAAGAGGCCCCGTATGCCGCTGCACCACCTACGGCAATCTCTAAGGAACGGAGCCCTTGAAGCTCCGCCACAAATTCCACGTGTTGACGAGGAACTTCCTGGAGCCTAGCCGCCAGAGCAACGTCGTCCAGCATATTGGTTCCCAGTTGGCTGAGCACCTGGTCGCACACCACCATCGCCACCTCTCGGACTCCAGCGATCCCCCCTGAACATTGATGAAGCGGGTCAGGATCTTTTGAAGGCAAACATTTGGCACTGCGCCCAGCTTGGACGGATAGCACACTGCCCCGCACACGGCGAAAATAGAGGAGTGAAGTGCCTTGAGCTCCTTGGTAGTCCGAGCCGCCTCCTCGCGAGCAACAACAACCGCGGCACGCAGCCGCGCCAGCTCCACACGCGCCCTCTAAGTGTCTACCCGAGTTGCTCCGGCCTTTGCACAGCCCCCTCGAGATCCTCAAACTATGTGGCTCGCTCATCCTATCCAGAACTCGTAAAATGCAATCGTGAGCACAAGGATCACCAAGATCTTAATCGTCTCACCTAAAAACAAGAAACTCTACATGATGGTAATGTAAGACTGGAATTTAAACTGCAGCAAGTAAATGTTCACTATCAGTAGATCTCTCTTTCAGTTTTATAATAGCAAGTTAAGTGTCTGCATTCATAACTTTAGTTCTCATATCCAACTTCTTCAACCATGGTTCTTAACAATACAACAAGTTCCATCCAGTTCCTAGTTGTTTCTATATCACAACGCAATGAACAAGTATGTTCCCTTCTTCTTGCGATGGTGTTTCGAATCAAGATACACCTGGCTTGCACGTCATGTACATCCGTCTAGAAGATGTGTATGGCCTCTTCCATTAACATTGTACACAATAACCTTTCACAAGACACCCAAGCATTGAACCAGTCCCATCGTCCTGGAAGAAAGTCCCACATATGGGTACGTCGCAGTGGCCTCTACTCTCCTCATGATGTGCATGGTATATAAGACAATGGGTATGCCTCAACACCCAAGTTAACATGTTACATCGATTTCCTGGGTTCCATATATCTAGCATGCATCCGGCACAAGTTCAAACTTGTCCGGCACGGCCACACACAGTACGGTCTTTTATCGACACAGACATGAACTATGCTCACAGAATCATGTTCTTGCGTGTCCTAGCCTTCCTGCCGGGTATTCAGTTCCCACCCAATTGATCCCACTTATTACTGTTCACAAGTAGAGTCTGTCTACTCGAGCCATACCACTTCATTCCTTCCCTCAACTTTCTTCCATCCATTCTCCTCAAGTCAATTCCATCCAATTCCTCAACTTTAATATAGCATTTGTAATCACGTAAAGTCCTATTCTAATTAGACTTCAGGGATTCTTGGGTCATGCATGTGCAGTATCATACATCCCTAGACATAATGCAAAATTACCAGCGTATATATTATAAAAGTAAACATATTAACAACTTAAATGAAAATCGAGGCTTGCCTTAGGTTGCGACTAGGTAAATGTCAATCGTCAGGGCTTGATCTTTCGGGTGTCGCTTCTCGTCGCTCTCCTCCTTTTCTTGCTCTTACTACTGCTTGGGCAAATCTTATTCTTGTGTGGTGCTTAGGCAAATCTTGTTCTTGTTGTTGCTTGGGCACATCATGCTTGCAGCGGGGTCCATGTTGGTTCCTTCTCCTCCTAGTTGTGCTCCTCGTCATGTGATCTTCATTACATCATCTATAGATATGAATATGCATAATTATTATAATGTAATTTAATACCAGAGGATTCTAATATACTACGAAGATGAGCAAGAACTAAAATGGAAGTCAATGGATGTCCCAGTTGGCTCTCAAGTTATATGAGAAGGATTTATTTGATTTCATTGGAGTAAAGGAATACATCTACTATATGTGCCATATTAACCAAATAGTTAAGAATGAGGATTACTAAGTTGTCATTGGCTGAATTGTAATGAGGAAGGAAGGAATTGCTGCAATCTAAGAGAGCTATACAGGGAATTAAGCTTTTAGAATACTAGATATAATTAACAAGAGTTGGGGTTATTATGGTAATTGGAGAAATTGCTCATGGATGTGTAATCCACTCTTGGTTAAATTTATTTTCCCAATGACCTGGTTAAGATGTGGTCAGGTGTAATTCAATGGTGATGTATAACATGATATGGAAGCTAGGGTAAAAGTTTGAGCTTGATCATGGAGAAATTTGTCCAAAAGAATGTGACGAAGGTCTTCATTAAGAAATCCACTCCAGGAATTTAACAGGATTTATCATGTGAAACAATATGATAAACTTATATATCATAAGGGTTCTACGAAAATTTGTTTCATAATTTTCTGAGCATTTCCAGTTCACAATGCATTTTTGAATTTTGAATCATTTTATGGGATTTTTCCTGGGCATTTTCTGCTATTTTCATCAAAGCTGAGACAATTCACTTGATTCAACCAAGCTAATCAAGGTGAAACATCCTGAGAATTTTTCTGGAGATACTATGTGACATGAAAGATTTTCTAACCAACTATGAGAATTTATAAACGTATTGAACTCCCAGAATAATTACGCAAAGGAATTGAAAGATGCAATTATACAGTCTGTTCTAAGAAATTTCATTTCATGAATCCTACTTTTCTGGAAAGTGATCATTGAGGGGGTTCCAACAAAATTGGTTTGAGAATGTTTGGACAAAACTACAGTGAGATATAAATTTTTAAACTTTGGTTGATTTTCTGAAATTTTCTTTTTATAGAAAATGTCTTATAGGCTGACATGTGAGCCCACCGGACCAGTACAGCCACGCGCGCACTAGACCACACAGTGGAACACATAGAGGTTACACGGCCGCAACGGATCATAAAGGATGCACAAATGATCCCACCAATGGCATGCAAGACACATGGGGAACAGAGAAAGGATACGCAGCCACAGACGATCTTGTAGCTGCAGAAGATCCGGCTGAGGGACCTTCTTCCTCCCAAGCACCCCTGGCACCGGTGATCGATGGCAGCGGCGGCACACGGCCACCTTGCCGGTGTTGCTCCAAAGCGTTAGAATTAGCCTCCAAGTCATAAATAGCATGTAGAACTCTCTGGTGAGGTCGGAGGCGGCGGATCTAGCTACTCCGGCGAGCTCGAATCTTGGTCCACGATGCACTATTTCAAGATTGGTTTCTTTGGGATGAATCAGGGTGACATGGGGAACCTATGAATGGATCTCAAAGATGGAGAAATCGGTTCTCACATGGAGTTCACTGAAGCTAGGGTTTTGCTGGTGGAATTGGGGAGAATTGATTTTCTGGCTCTAATGAAAAATAATTTTCTAATATTGTTGCTTTCAATTGTTCACAAGAGAGCCTAGATCATTACCTTCAATTGGAATGAAGAATAACATAGCATACACGATGAATTTTGATGTTGAGGAAAACAGTTTCTAAATAAAGGCAGCGAGGAAATTTTGAATTATGGCTTAACAGTGTGATGAGAGACCGAGCAGCTTAGGGGTGAACAAGGAAGGGCCATGGCTAACCTTTAGACGCCATTGGTTCAGTTGAAGGAGCCTCATAGATGTCGGGCGACGTCGCCCCGCCGTGGCGGCCAAAGAACAGGGGACCCGACGGGAAATTCACCTTAGCGCCGAATGGATTGAAGGAGCGTCGCAGTAGCACGTCGGGGAGGACGTTGCAGGAATGGCGAAGTCCTTGGCACGGTCAATTTTGTGAGGGAGATCGTCGGAGAAGAGGGACCTGCGTGAGGGAGAAGTAGATAGAGCCGGCGAGGAATATTTTTCATAACAGAAATGTCAGATGTCCAGTGGCCTCGCCTCTCCCTCTCTCTGCATTTTATCGTGCACGTCGCTCCTTACAGGCCAACCTATTCGGATCCGACGAGATGCACATTAGGTACACGGGCCCGCTCGCTCTTGTGGGGCCCAGCTTGGCTCGACGTGGTGGTCGAAGTTTCCTGCGCGTCTTCTTCTCCCACGCTGGCGTCCATCACAGCAGGCAGCATGCTGACATTCCCCCACCCTTGAGAGCGTTCTTGACCCCAAGCGGGCGCACGGGGGTACTCTTGCCTTAACTTGTCGAAGTCCTCCCACGTTGCGAGCTCCCTTAGAAATCCAGACCACATGATGAGAACTTGGCGCATCGTGAATCCCCCGTGATAGATGCTTCTTTCCTGCAATATGGCTTCTGGAATCTGAATGTCAGTGTTAGACTAGGCAGGTCAGAGCTTACTTGAGATGGGTGATTCTTGGCTGTCTTCAACTAAGAGACATGGAAGACCAAGTCGCGACAGATCCCGCCCAAACTACGATCTTGTATGGACCGAAGAATTTGAATGCCAGCTTTTGATAGGAACGGCGAGACAATGATGATTGCACATATGGTTGGAGTTTGACGAAGACAAAATCACCCACATCGAAATTCCTGTTAGATCGTTTCTTATCAGCATGCTTCTTAATTCGCTGCTGAGCTCTTAACGTGTGCTGCTTAGGCCAATCATTCATCACTGCTCTTTCCTGCAACCATATGTTTAGGTCGACATTGGAACAAGCTGAATCAGGAGAAAGTCCAAAGTGTGATGGTTGGCGCCCATAGAGAAGCTCAAATGGAATTTTGCCCAATGAAGAGTGGTAAGTGGTATTATACCATTATTCAGCCAGTGATATCCATTTAATCCACTTGTGAGGACAGGCATTTATAAAGCATCTCAAATATGTTTCGATGCATTGATTTACTCGTTCGGTTTGTCCATCGAACTGTGGGTGATATGATGAGCTCATCATTAACTGAACCCCTGCCAGGGAAAATAACTCTGTCAAAGCTTGCTGCAGAATATTGGGTCACGGTCTGAAATGATTGCCTGGGGCAACCCATGCAGCTTGTATACATTGTCAATGAACAATTTTGCAATAGGAAACAGTGTATGGATAATGCAGAGGTATAAAGTGGGAATACCTTGTAAACTTGTCGACAACCACCAACAGACAGTTTACCTGACATTGGAAGGCCTTTGACAAAATCCATAGATATGATTTGCCAGGCATGTGATGGTGTTTCAATGGGTTGTAGCAGACCTAGGTATGCAAACCTATCAGGCTTGGCCTTTTGGCAAGTTTCACAATTTTTCATGTAATCGGTAACGGTTAGAATGCGGCCCAGCCCATCACGCAGACGTGCCCCTGTCGTCAACCCAGGTCGCAACGGGCCTGCTACAAAAACATGCCCAACCGGAGCCCCAACCAAGATATTGGACCGCTTCAACCTAAAAGACTGGCCTCATAGGTGAGGATCCCCAGGATCTTGGTTGGGGCTCCGGTTGGTCCTGTTTGCGTAGCAGACCCGTTGCGACCTGGGCTGGTGGCAGGGGCCGTCTGCGTGACAGGCTTGGCCGCGTTCTAACAAGTGGTATCAGTGTCATGGTCGGAAATCTAGAACATCTCCTCACACGGATCTAGATCGTCGGAAAGATCTCTTGGTCCATACGAAATTGAACTGTCGGAGTAGTGTCGAGTGTGAAGGGAAGATGGGCCACCTGATGTGTGACGGGGGAGATTGTTACATTTAGTCCGACATCGGATATTTATGATGGGAAAGCCCAACATATAAGATGGAGGGAACATCACCTATAAGTCTAGTCTTTTAGGTTGAGGCGGTCCAGGATCTTGGTTGGGGCTCCGGTTGGGCCTGTTTGCATAGCAGGCCTGTTGCGACCTGGATTGGTGGCAGGAGCCTGTCTACGTGACGGGTTGGGCTGCGTTCTAACAAGTGGTACCAGAGCCATGGTCGGAAATCTAGAACATTTCTCGGACCTCACATGGATATCAGAGTGTCAGAAAGATCCCCCAGGCCACATAAAATCGGGATGTCGGAATAGTGTCCACCCGAGTGTGAAGGAGAGATGGGCCACCCGATGTGTGACAGGAGAGATTGTGAAGTTTAGTCTCACATTGGATATTGATGATGGGGGAGCCCAACATATAAGGATGAGTGATCCTCACCTATCAGGCTAGTCTTTTAAGTTGAGGCGGCCTAGGATCTTGATTGGGGCTCCGGTTGGGCCTGTTTGCGTAGTAGGCCTGTTGCGACATGGGCTGGCGGCAGGGGCCTGTTTGCATGACCGGTTGGGCCGTGTTCTAACAGTAACTAACTTGTTGAGACCCTTCCAAGAAAAAGTTGCTTAATCCTCCTTAATGTCACTGATATGCCTGAGTGTCCTCCAATGGTAGTGGAGTGAATAGCGTGAATTATTTTTCTCTTGAAGAGGTATATTTGCACCCTCCCATAATCTCCCTCTGTATCTTAGAATACCATTGCTCAGTGTATAATTAGGTGAGGCTGAGGGGTCCACAATAAGTGAGGCTATAATATCTTGTGAAAATTTGTCATTTATATAACTGTTTGCGACCTAAGCACCATCCCGAGATTGGAGTCAAGGGACACCTCCTACGGTGTTTGCCAAAGCTCCGAGTGAACCCGAAATAGGACATGGACTTGGATGACCCCCTTTTTTGTGACCTTGAGGAAAGCCCAAAACGCCTATACTTTGTAGAAAGATGGAAAATTGGAAGAATTACCCTTGTTCCAAATACAGCTCAACAAAGACCGCAACCCTTCAACCACCAACACTTGCCCACTCCTAAACTTAAATTTCCTATGTTTAATGTCAGGAAGAACGAGGGAATGGCTTGACAGGAAACTTTAGTTTATATAGTTTCACACATTGCCGTTAGGCCAGCATGATGAAAGGGGCAGAAAGGAAAGAACCATATCTACCATAGCTTCGATGCTTTTACCTAGCATCCCTTTTATTGGAGTTTTCTTAACTGTACAAATGGAAAAGACAGAATGAAAGAAAGAGAATAGTCATGTAATAGGAAAGAGCATAAAATCTATGTCAATTTCCGGAAGTGCGAATTTATGACTCCGAGTCTGGTTGGGGTACATCGTTTCTGACGAAGTTATCAAGCCTGACCCCACGAAGATCGAAGGGTTGATAGTGGAAAAGTCGACAGATAAGTCACCCTTATTGTCCCTCTACAAAACCGTACATGAGATTTTCACCTCATACGGCTCCTCGTTCAATTCTTTCAAAGGGATCCTTTTCCTCGTTCGAGAGTCTCCGCCCTTCTTCCACTTCGGGTATTCATTCCAACCAGTGAGACTAGCTTTTTGATTTAAAGGGCTCTTCTTCTATAGCTCCGGTACCCACTGAGTTTCTTACTATGGTACCTTTACGTGTTGTATTGTCTTGTTTTTGGGGTTCATTTTTCCAGTTATTTCCCATAATGATGATGTCCTGAATCCACGTTGGAGTGACAGAAGAAATTGATAGCATTTCAGGTTTGTGGACTGACAGTCTGGACAGGGCATCTGCTGCTCTGTTCTGAGTACCCTCCTTATACACAATTCGGTATTGCAAGCCCATAAACTTAGTATACATCTTTTGTTGCCATGGTGTATGTAGTCTTTGATCAGTGATGTGTAAGAGGCTTTTCTGGTCTGTTTTAATAAGGAACTCACTATATTGAAGATAAGGCCTCCACTGGTTAACAGCAGTTAAGATAGCCATGTACTCCTTTTCATAAGCTGATAGACCTTTGGTTTTTGGGCCCAGGGCTTTGCTGATAAATGAAATTGGGTGTCCATCTTGCATAAGAACTGCACCTACTCCTGTGCCACTTGCATCTGTCTCGATGCAAAAAGGCCTGTAAAAGTTTGGCAAGGCCAAAACTGGTTCTGAAGCTAAGGCACTTTTCAGAGCAGAAAAAGCAGTGGAATGTTCTTCTGTCCAAACAAATGGAATATTCTTGCGAAGCAGGATTGTCAACGGCTTACTTATCACTCCAAAATGGGAAACAAACCTTCTGTAATAACCCGTCTAGACCCAAAAAGCTCCTCAGTTCTTTGACTGATGCAGGAACAGGCCATGTCACAATAACAGAAACCTTCTCTGGGTCACTAGTTACACCCTCTGCACTGATTATGTGGCCCAAGTAATTGAGCTTTCGCTTTAGTAGAAGATCTAGCACTTGCTCAATATGATCAAGGTGTGACTCATAATCAGTCCTATATATTAAAATGTCATCAAAGAAGACTAATACACATTTCCTGAGTAGAGGTGCAAGGGTTGCATTCATTGCCCCCTGGAAGGTTGCAGGGGCCCCTGTCAACCCAAAAGTAAGGACACAAAATTCATAATGGCCCCAATGTGTAGAAAATGAAGTTTTGTATTCTTCCCCACTATGTAATCTTATCTGATGAAAACCAACCCAGAGGTCAAGGTTAGTAAACCATTTGGAGTTGGCCAATTCAGCAAAAATATCTTCCATAATGGGTATTGGAATTTTTCTTTTGACAGTCAAGGCATTCAAATGTCTGAAATCAACACAAAATCTCCAAGTGCGATCTTTCTTTTTGACTAGCAGCACTGGAGAATTGGACTCACTTTTGCTATGTTGTATTAAGCCATTTTTAAGCATTTCATGCACCTGAGCTTAATTTCAGATTTTAATTTTGGTGGGTATCTATATGGTCTAATATTCACTGGTGTAGCACCTTGAATTAATGGAAACACATGGTCACAGGCTCTGCTGCGTGGGAGGCCAGTGGGACCTTCAAAGAGTACTGAATGTTCTATTAAGATGTTCTGTATCTCTTTTGGCAGGTGATCCATCTCCAGTGTTGCAGATGCTATATGGAACTGATTTATCTGTATGATAGTATGTGGAGGTAATTCAAATAATATGCCTTGCAATAGGATGTGTGTATTCTTATGGGGAATGGATATCCATTTCTGGCCCCAATGCACTTACATAGGGCTATGTAACTGCAGCCAGTCAATGCCCAAGATCGTATCGTAGCAATGCAGGGGTAAAACCTTGAAGTCAGAGCAGAAGTCATGATTCTGCATGGACCACGTTGCCTGCAGAAGTTCAGAAGAACATAGTATTTTTTTTTTCTCCATTTGCAACTGCCACTGTGAAGGGCTTTGTCAGCTTAGATACTCCAGACAGTTTAGAAGCCACTGATGAGCTCAAGAAGGAATGAGTGCTCCCACTGTCAATCATTATGAGGATAATGATATTTTGAATATTGCCCAAGAGCTTCATCGTCAGTGGTGCATCTGAAACTGTGACACTAGCCTGAGAAAGGGTCATGTATAGTTGGTTTGTGTTTTCCTCTGAATTATGTTCAGTTTGAGAATCCTCAGTAGAGAGAAATTCCAACAACTCTTGCACTGCATTTAGCTGAATACAAGGTGAGCATTTATGACCTGTTGACCATTTTTCTGCACAAATCTTACATAATCTTTTTGCCATTCTATACGCCTTAAGAGCTTAAAGTCTGTCCTGTGTAGAAGATGCGTCTTCAGAGATTTTTTTTTTATCTTGAGCAACCATCTTGTCAAGCTTTGGAGGAGGAAGAAGAGGATAAGCTCCCTTGGTGGTCAGTCTATTAACATTGGGGGATTCATTATGACTGGACCATTGATAATCATGGCGCCTGAAACTTCTCTTCTAAATTGAAGAAGTGATCTCCGCCTCCAGAGAAGCAAGGACACAAGCAGCATCCAAAACGGGAGGGCATTGGACAATAACAGCAGAACGTATTTCATTCGTTAGACCATCAATGAAGCGATGAGTGTAAAACAGGGGATCAGTGAATTACACATAGGCATCAAGGTTATCTACTAATGTTGAGAATTCTTTTATGTAATAATCTACAGACCTTGTTTGCTTGATATGGAACAACTTCCTGACTAATACCTCATATTCATTTCTACCAAAACGATCAACCACTAGGAAACACAAATATATGGCAAGATGAGTGTGTAATTTTGTGCTCTACTGACTGAAGCCAGCGAGCAGCAGATCCATCAAAGTGTAGAGAAGCCACTTTGACCCGAATACCAGGATCAAAGTAATCGTCACAATGAGATTTCCACAACTTGGGATTAGTGCCATCAAACATGGGAAAATTTAGCTTAGACAAGTTAACGCGGGGTGCAGAGGACTGAAACTGTGGTCCATCGCACGAAACGGTAATAGATGGATTTGGGCGATTTGGATCAGAGTCGTACGTACCCTTGACCGGATATGGGTATAGGTGTACACCGACCCAAACCCAACATCCTGGCGGTTGTGATCAACGCGGTGGCCATTAGGCCCGTCAGCGAAGTTGGCCGGAGATGACCAAGGTTGAGCCGACTCGTATGGTAGTACTCCGGACAAAGTCCCATGAGGAAGACGACCATCTCTGTCGAAGAGTTTGTTGAGCTTCGTGATCTCGAGCTTGACAGCATCTACGGAAGCTTCGACTTCCGGTTTCCAGAGGCGGCGAGCGATCTGTCGAGCTCTTCCGTTGAAGCCTCCAGGGACGACAATCGAGACGCCTATTCTTGGTCGGCCAACGTGAGATCGACGAAGCGCTTGTCCGTGGATGCCGCATGGTCAGAGAGGATGGCGGTGAGGTTGGCGCCGAGCTGCTTCATCTCGTTGAGGAGCATCTTGGTGTTCGGATCCATGGCACCTAGTTGCTTCTGGCGACGGGTGTAGTAGTAGGGCTCACCAGCCCGAGGAATCGAGAAGTCTGACACCATTTGTGAGGGAGATCACTGGAGAGATCGCCGGAGAAGAGGGAGTTGCGTGAGGGAGAAGTAGAGTTGGCAAGGATTTTGTTCATAACAGAAATGTCATGTCCAACGGCCTCGCCTCTCTCTGCATTTTATCATGTGCGTCGCTCCTTACAGGCCGTCCCATTTGGACCCGGCGAGATGCAAATTAGGTACACGGTCCCGCTCGCTCTTGCGCGGCCCAGCTTGGCTCGACGTGGCGGTCGAAGTTTCCCGCGCATCTTCTTCTCCCGCGCTGACGTCCATCTCAGCAGGCAGCATGCTGACAAATTTGGCGCGAACGGCAGCAGGGACCTGGCGCAACAGTGATGCCCTGCAGTGCACGATGGTGAAACAGTGGCTTGACTCAGAAATCCTCGTTTCTCCAGCTCCTCCGTCGCGGCCCAAGAGATAGGAAGGATTAGAAAGTGGCCCAAAAGAGTAACAAACTCATAGCGTAGACAATAAAGTGTTACAATAATACCACATTGCCTCGTGGAGGTCTCCTGACCCCCTTATATATATGTGCCACCCTCTAGGGGTTTAATAAATCAAATACAATAATTATTTTCTTCTCCAATATTTCTATCATGGTATCAAATTAGATTCGTTCCTAACTTCCGCTAGCTACGCCCGATTCCGCCTCTTGCGTCGAGTTTGGCTCCCAGCAAATCACCGCCTCCCGCGCGTGACTTTTTTTTTCAGCGTGCCCCTGCCACTGGAAAAATCCCGCGCACACCCGCGCTCCAGAGCGGGGTCCTCCGAAGATCGCCGGACGATCACGTGTGGCCTTCCGCGCGGCTCGCACCCTCTCTGAAGTCTTTGTCTCCACGCGTTGTGTGTTTGCAGTCTCCATTGCAGCAGATTGACGCTCACGCATTGTGTATCTTACTTCTTGATGGCTTCCGTTGACGATAGCTCTCCAGGACGCACAAGCAGCCTCACAGGACATCGCCTTGGCGGCCGAGTTAACTTGATTGACTGAGGAGGCAGATCGACTGGCCATCGAGGCAGGACGCGCAAAGTGCATCGGCCGACGAGGCGCGTCGCAAGCTGCTTCTCGCAGCCGACGAGATTCGTCGTGACTTGATCAACCACGACACCTCTGCTCCACTGGTTGACGATGTTGCTTCTCTGCATGATCAAGCAATCGTCGTCCTCAACATCAAGTCAATGATCCCCGTTGTCCTCGACAACCTTTCGCCGCACTATAATCGGTGGAAGAGTCTCTTCCTCAACACCCTCGGGAAGTACGAGCTCTCCGATCATGTCCTCACTGACATTGATCCCGCTGTCGCCGACTCTCATTGGCGACGCATGGACTGCACCGTCATCTCCTGGCTTCACGACACTGTCTCTCTTGATCTTATTGAGATCGCCTCGACGGGCATACCCACAGCTCATTCCACCTAGCTTGGGCTTCAGGAGCAGTTCATCGGCAATCGTTCTATGATTCTGGATGCGGAGTTCCGCACGTTCATCCAAGGTGACCTCTCCATCACCGACTATTGTCGTGATATCAAGTCGATGGCCGATGCACTCGGTGACTTGGGCGAGGTCGTCCTCGATCGCACTCTTGTTCTCATGACGCTTCGTAGGATGAACGAGCAGTTATCTCACATGGCATCCCTTCTCAAGCGACAGCACCCCTTTCCCACATTTGTCGAGGTCCGCAACGACCTCCAACTTTAGGAGATCAAGATGAATTCCAAGTCGGGAAACGCCAATGCATTGGCGGCCACCTCCGTAGGTGCGGGACGCACCCCGTCTTCGGCATCAGCTGGTGGTGCTCCTCAGCGTGCTCCCGCTCCTGGTGGCCCTGCATCAAGCACTCCTACCTCCGGTGCTGCTTTCTCTGGCCCCTCGTCATCCAACCGAGGTCGAAACCGGCGTAATTAGAAAAAGCGTAATGACACCAGTAACGGTGGTGGATTTCCCACAACGGGGAATGCATGGAACGGGACCCTGCAGCTTTGGGGTTGTGTTGCGCCCCGTCCCGGTCCTCCTAGAGGCTTCCCGGCATGTCCACGCGCACCTGCCCCACTTTAGCAGGCTCTTCTGGTGCACAGAGCATCCGACAGCGCATCTGCTTATCAGCCACAGGCTTCTGGAGACCTGGCAGACTGACCATGCCTATCTACTACAACCCAACTACATCTGGTGGTAGTCAGACCGCCTCCGTTTACAGCGACCAGACCACAGCTTCTCGTGATCCAACCACCAGATCTTTGTACGGGGGAGCTTCCAACTACGCTGCGTCTTCTACAACATGAGATCAGAATGAGCTGGCCAACTCGTTCAACACCATGTCATTGACGCCGCCACCGTCCCCTGAATGGTACATGGACTCCGGTGCTGATAGCCACTTGTGCTCCTCCTTCGAGAACCTATCCTCCTCCCACCCTTCTTCTTTTTTGACTCCTTTATCTATCGTTGTCAGTAATGGGTCATTGCTACCCGTCGCCTCCACGGGCCATACTTCTTTTTCTACATCCGCTCATCCTTTACATTTGCATCGAATTCTTGTGTCTCCTCAATAATTAAAAATTTGGTTTCTATTCATCATTTCACCACTGATAACAATGTTTCCATTGAATTTGATCTGTTTGGTCTTTCTGTGAAGGATCTGGACACCAAGAATGTTATCGCCAGATGTAATAGTTCCGGGCAGCTCTACTCCATCTCCTTGACGATGCTTTCTCTACCACATGCCTTAGCCGCAGCCACCACACCGTCTACGCTTTGACATCGTCGTCTTGGTCATTTAGGTTTCGAGGCTTTGTCTAGGTTATTTCCAAAATGTAATAAACATGAACCTTACACTCTTTGTCATGTTTATCGGCTTGGTCGTCACACACGTCTTTCATTTTCTCTATCAAATTCTCGTGCTTCGAACAACTTCGATTTAATACATTGTGATCTATGGACATCTCCCGTGCAAAGTGCTTCTGGTCACAGGTATTATCTTGTTGTTCTATATGACTGCTCTCACTATTCGTGGACTTTTCCTCTATACCTCAAATCCAAAACTTTTCCAACCTTGTCACAATTTTTTGCCTATGTATCCACTCAATTTGGCCGTACTATAAAGGCAGTCCAATGTGACAATGGTCATGAATTCGATAATTCCACATCACGCGCATTATTTCTCCGTTTTGGTGTTCTCTTGCGTCTCTCTTGTCCTCACACGTATCCTCAAAATGATGTGCTGAGCATATTATTCGCACCACCAATGATACTATGCGCTCGATTATGTTCCAAGCTATTGTTCCGATCGGTTATTGGGTAGAAGCGCTCCACACTGCTACACACCTCATAAACTTGCGACCATCCAAAACGCTCTCCTTTGCCACACCATATTTCGCCCTCTTTGGCACTCAATCTGATATTTCCCACCTACGCATTTTTTGTTGCAAGTGCTATCCAAATCTCTCTGCCACAGCTGAACACAAGCTTGCTCCTTGCTCTATAGTTTGTGTCTTCCTTGGCTATCCATCCGATCACAAAGGATACCGATGCCTAGACTAAGCCACAAACCGCATCATTATTTCTCAACATGTCACTTTTGACGAGTCCTCTTTTCCGTTTGCGAAAATCTCCAACCCTCCTTCATCCCACTTTGACTTTATTTTTGGTACTAACGATTCATTGGTGCTCCCTAGCACTAACAGTTTTGCAGGTACTCGTCAACATGGGCCTCCACCAGGCTTCTACAAGCCTATCAGTCAGACCTCAGCTCTAGCCGATCAGACCGAGCCTATGCACTGTGGCCTTCTTGGCCGCTGTCCACCAGGCGACATCACCAACAGAGGCCAGACGGGCCTCTTTTCGCCTCGCTATCCCATAGTGACTCACGATGGTCAGACTGTCAGCCCCGAGTAGAGGCCAGGAGGGCCACTACTCCTTGAATGGTAAGACCGCAGACCCTCTTGGTCCAACCAATGGTACTCGTCCCGAAGATCAGGCGAGCCTCTGTTCACCGGGTGGTCCAACCGCCACCCCATGTGGTCAGACCACCCCGAGCTCCTCCTCGTCACGCAACACTCCTCCAGGTTCGGCTCTCTAACAACTCCACCGACTGCCCTTCATCAGCAACCAGGTTTTGTACGTGGTCCACGGTCCGGGCTCGAGCTACCACCCTGCGACAATGAGCATAACATTCGTACACATGGGAAGGTTGGTCTTCGTCTTCTTATGAAACGTCTGAACCTTCAAGCGTCAATGTTGTCACAGATTCTGAAGACTTCTCATGGTGCTCTCGCCGATCCCAATGGGCGAGAGGCCATGATTGAGGAACTCACCGCTCTACAGGCCAACAACACTTGGGATCTCGTGCCACATCCTCCAGGTACGAATATCATGACTGAGAAGTAGGTTTTTCGTCAGAAGTTTCATCCATATGGATCTCTTGATGGCTACAAGTCTCATTGGGTTCTTCGTGGCTTTACTCAACAGCCCGATGTTGATTCTGGTGAGACTTCTGACCCTGTGGCGAAGCCTACTATAGTTCGTACCATTCTTTCAGTTGCACTCTCTCGTGATTGGCCCGTTCACCGTCTCGATGTGAAGAATGCTTTTCTCCATGATACTCTATCCGAGACAATCTATTGTGAGCAACCTTCTGGTTTTCTTGATACAGTCGGATTTTGTCCGTCGACTGAACAAGTCCCTATATAGTTTGAAGCAAACTCCTCATGCTTGGTACAGCCATTTTGCTTCTCATATTATCTCATTTGGATTTATTGGTACTCAATCCGATACTTCTCTTTTCATCTATCGACACGGCGCAGACATGGCTTATTTATTAATATATGTGGATGATATTGTTCTGACTGCCTCATCAGCACCACTGCTCAGTTGCATTATTGATGCTCTTGTTGTAGAATTTTCAATAAAAGATTTGGGCAACCTACGTCATTTTCTGGGCATAACTGTTACTTGGAGCAGCGCATCCTTTTTCCTCTCACAGCGACAATACATGGTTGAGATACTTGAGAGAGTGAACATGACTGATTGTAAATCATGTTCTACTCCAGTCGACATGTGTGCCAAGTTATCATCCGATGGTGTTCCGATTCGGATGCTACTCGCTATTGTGGTCTTGCAGGAGCTCTGCAATCTCACCTTCACGCGACCCGACATTGCATATGCCGTGCAGCGGGTGTGTCTCTATATTCATGATCCTCGTGAGCCTCATCTCGCGTTGGCGAAACACATTCTTCATTACATTCAAAGCACCTTGCATCATGGTCTTCAGCTTCGTTGCTCTTCGGTTAGCGAGCTTGTGGCATATTCTGATGTTGATTGGGCCGGTTGTCCTGACACACGCCGTGCCACCTTCGGATACGGTATCTTCCTCGGTGATAATCTTGTCTCCTGATCTTCGAAGTGCCAACACACGGTATCTCGCTCTAGCGTCGAAGCGGAATATCATGTTGTATCCAACGCCGTCGCCGAAGCTTCCTGGTTGCGTCAGTTGCTGGAGGAACTTCACTATCAACTTTAGAAGGTCACTTTGGTCTATTGTGATAATGTTAGTGCTATGTATCTCTTGACCAATCCGGTGTAGCATCAACGCACCAAGCATATCGAGATTGATTTGCACTTCGTTCGCGATAAGGTGGCAACTGGTGCAGTTCGAGTTCTTCACGTTCTCACCAGCTCACAGTATGCCGACAACTTCACCAAGGGGCTTCCATCTTCGGTGTTTGTGGAGTTTCGATCTAGTCTGAATATTCTAGCTAATAGACGTTCAGACCGAGGGGGTGTATTAGAATAATACCATAGTGCCTGTGTAACCAAAAGAGATCTCTTGACCCTCTTATATATATGTACCACCCCTAAGAGTTTTAATCAATCAAATACAATAATTATTTTCTTCTCCAATATTTCTATGCACCAAAACCCACTGTGCATGGTGAAACTTGCCGGCGCGTTGATAGAAGTCCGATTGCTGCCTTTGGAGAAGCATCGATGGTTTTCGCTAGGTAAAGCAGGGACTGGTGTTGGTTCACGTCGAGGAGGAAGAGCCTGAGCGTGCAGCGGACTCTGGAGTTGGTTAAGGCTGGGAGGCATCAGGGCGCGACGCGTCTGTGAAACAGAGGCGACAGTCATGGCGCGGTGGCAAGAGAAATGAGTGTTGTGCTTGCTCAGAGCCGAAGAAAAGAGAACCAAGGTCTAATAGGACAACGTCAGGGAACCAAAGAGGGAGAGCATGCGCGTGCACATCGTGGCTCTTCGGCCGGAGCAGGGACATGAACTACTCAAACTAAAAGCCTTGATTTGAAATAGTTTTAAGCATTGATTTGAAATACTCAAACTAAAAGCCTTTAATGAATTCATATATGATTACATTAGCACACTTAACTAATTATTTAACAATAGCTTTGCTATATTCAAATCGTACATTTGAATATATTCAATTTCGAATTAAGATTTTTGCTCTGGGCTGGGCTTTGGCTTTTGAATCCAGTTAAATTTAAAACTTGACTTTGATTTTCGGAGTTGTCATTCATCGGACTTCATTATTTTTGTACTTAGGTATTTAATTTCACCCATACACTAATCCTTTTTGAAAGTATTTATAAAGATTTTAAAATTCATAATTTGAGCATCATTTAATAATTGACATTATTCATTTGCATTTGACGTTCTAGTTCAACTTTAGAAATTTTGAAGTTCGCAATTTTGCTTCTTGCTCTTCTCAAATGCGGCTTTTATAGTTTATTTATTGTTTTGAAACAATCTTTATTGAACATTTTAAAATGAAGCTAACACATGTATTGGATTTAAGATTTGTGTTTAGGATTTATGCCTAAGCATTGTGTGAGACCTATGTGTGCTGAATACATGAATACATTGGCTTTGATGATAAAAGTTCTGAAATTCTGCTAAAACACCTTTTTAGCAAGGTCTGACTCTAGCTCCGAGCTTCTGCAAGGTCCGACTTGCTTTGTCAAGGCCCGACATGTTTTTGGTAGCTCCAGTGAGCTTTGTCTTTAGCTTCGACATGTCTTTGATAGCTCCGGTATGTCTTTAGTAAGCTCTGGTATGTTTTGATAGGACCGACTTATGTTGGTTAGCTCCGACATATTTTTCTAGCTCCGGCTTTTGGGTTGACTAGTTCCGACTAGCTTTGGCAAGCTTCGGCGCTAGGTTGTACTAGCTTTTATAAGCTCCAGCGCTAGGTTGTACTATTTTTGGTAAGCTCCGACGCTAGGTTGTACTAGCTTTGGTAAGTTCCAGCTCAAGCTCCGGTTAGCTTTGGCAAGGTTTGGAGCTTGATCGCAATGTTCCTGCTTTTATTGTGAATTATCTCGAACATGCTTTACACTGATGGAAAGTTTGATTATTAATCTGTTACTAAGTTTTTGATGTGTTTTGGTGGTTATGACTGATATCATTTTTGCTATGGTTTGCAACAAGCTTATGTGAAGTGCTCACGTAAGATGTCGTGGTTTCGGAACTAATGTAAGTCAAGTCGAGGACTTGTTCTTGGAAGTATTGGTTGTTTATTCATGTGCAAGTGTTGCTTGAGTTCAAGACATGGCTGGTGACGGGATTCATTGAACTAGTCTTAGGAAGAAGATGAGGTTCAACAACCAAGTTCGGGAGGAATTGTGGTTGAGTTGATCGGGATGTTGTGCATCATGTTTGAATCAAGAACAATGCATATGAAGGTATTGTGGACGTCGTTGGAAGAAGCTTGCACATATGCAAGGAGTGCATGGACGTGGCTACATGGTTCCAAGACATGATGATGAGATGTGGACGTAAAGAATTTGTCAGAAAGGTCCAATCGACTAGGTTATGGACTCAGGCTGCGGCTGAGTCGTGTTTGACTCAAATATGGAAATATTTGAGTTTGTTATGATAAGATTTCGTGTGGGTCACGAATTTGAGTTGTTTTAGGAATGTGGGATACTTTCCTAAGATGTTTGGAAGTCTTAAGACTGTTTCTATCTGCGTATAGAAGAGTCTTGAGCAGTTATGGAAAGTTTCGATTCGTGATTTGAGTAGGATTAGAGTCCTAGTTGAAATTGGGTTAGCCTAAGGGCTGGTTATATAAGCAAGGGAGGTCAGAGCTCGTTGTAGATGACTTTGGGGCTGTTCCTCTTGTGTCTATTGAATAAAATTCGTAGTTGAAAGGAACTTTTGTGCCTAGTTCGTCCGACTTGTTTCCTTCAAGTCTTTCTCGTCGAGTTTCTGCACAGCGCTACTTTACTTTGGCAGTTTTGCTTCATGCTCTTCTCAAATGCGGCTTTTACAGTTTATTTATTGTTTTGAAACAATCTTTATTGAACATTTTAAAATGAAGCTAACACATGTATTGGATTTCAGATTTGTGTTTAGGATTTATGCCTAAGCATTGTGTGAGACCTAAGTGTGCTGAATACATTGGCTTGTACTGAATACATTGGCTTTGATGATAAAAGTTCTGAAATTCTGCTAAAACACCTTTTTAGCAAGGTCTGACTCTAGCTCCGAGCTTCTGCAAGGTCCGACAATAGGTCCGACTTGCTTTGTCAAGGCCCGACATGTTTTTGGGTAGCTCCGATGAGCTTTATCTTCACCTTCGACATGTCTTTGATAGCCCCGGCATTTCTTTGGTAAGCTCCAGTATGTTTTGATAGGACCGACTTATGTTGGTTAGCTCTGACATACTTTTCTAGCTCCGACTTTTGGGTTGACTAGTTCCGACTAGCTTTGGCAAGCTCCGACGCTAGGTTGTACAAGCTTTGGTAAGCTCTGGTGCTAGGTTGTACTAGTTTTGGTAAGCTCAGACACTAGGTTGTACTAGCTTTGGTAAGCTCCAGCTCAAGCTCCGGTTAGCTTTGGCAAGGTTCAGAGCTTGATCACAATGTTCCTGATTTTACTGTGAATAATCTCGAACTTGCTTTACATTGGTGGAATGTTTGCTTAGTAATATTACTAAGTTTTTGATGTTTTTTGGTGGTTATGACTGATATCATTTTTGCTATGGTTTGCAACATGCTTATGTGAAGTGCTCACGTAAGATGTCGTAGTTTCAGAACTAACGTGAGTCAAGTCGAGGACTTGTTCTCGGAAGTATTGGTTGTTTATTCATGTGAAGGTGTTGCTTGAGTTCGAGACATGGTTGGTGACGGGATTCATTGAACTAGTCTTAGGAAGAAGATGAGGTTCAACAACCAAGTTCGGGAGGAATTGTGGTTGAGTTGATCGGGATGTTGCGCAACGTGTTTGAATCAAGAACAATGCATATGAAGGTATTGTGGACGTCGTTGGAAGAAGCTTGCACGTATGCAAGGAGTGCATGGACGTGGCTACATGGTTCCAAGACATGATGAAGAGATGTGAACGTAAAGAATTTGTCGAAAAGGTCCAACCGACTAGGTTATGGACTTAGGCCGCGGCTGAGTCGTGTTTGACTCAAATATGGAAATATTTGAGTCTGTTATGATAGGATTTCGTATGGGTCACAAATTTGAGTTGTTTTAGGAATGTGGGATACTTTCCTAAGATGTTTGGAAGTCTTAAGACTGCTTCTATCTGCGTATAGAAGAGTCTTGAGCAGTGATGGAAATTTTCGATTCGTGATTTGAGTAGGATTAGAGTCCTAGTTGAAATTGGGTTAGCCTAAGAGCTGGTTATATAAGCAAGGGAGGCCAGAGCTCATTGTAGACGACTTTGGGCCTGTTCCTCTTGTGTCTATTGAATAAAATTCGTAGTTGAAAGGAACTTTAGTGCCTAGTTCGTCCGACTTGTTTTCTTCAAGTCTTTCTCGTTGAGTTTCTGCACAGCGCTACTTTACTTTGGTGGTTTTATCATAACTCGAATTTTACAGATCCAATTGACGTGATAATTTTTGGGTTGTCTTCACAACTTGATTATCTATCATCTGTCAAAATTTCACGGTCATAGGATTTGTAGTTTCTGATCTACACGAGTTTCTTTGCAGCATTTCAGAACTGTTTTTCTCGGGTAGGACAGATTGACCTTTGTTCAATCTTTCAATCGTAACATGAGTTTCTCTCGACGGATTTGAGTGATTCTTGTTGTGTCGTCTTCGTGACTTGATTCTCTATGATATCTATCACTTTTGTCACGGTGAAACACGTTTAAATTAGAGAACCAAGGTCTAATAGGACAACGTTAGGGAACAAGAGAGGGAGAGCATGCGCGTGCATGTCGTGGCTCTTCGGCCGGAGCAGGGACATGAACCAAGCTCCGGTTAGCTTTGGCAAGGTTCGGAGCTTGATCGCAATGTTCCTGCTTTTATTGTGAATTATCTCGAACATGCTTTACACTGATGGAAAGTTTGATTATTAATCTGTTACTAAGTTTTTGATGTGTTTTGGTGGTTATGACTGATATCATTTTTGCTATGGTTTGCAACAAGCTTATGTGAAGTGCTCACGTAAGATGTCGTGGTTTCGGAACTAACGTAAGTCAAGTCGAGGACTTGTTCTCGGAAGTATTGGTTGTTTATTCATGTGCAAGTGTTGCTTGAGTTCAAGACATGGCTGGTGACGGGATTCATTGAACTAGTCTTAGGAAGAAGATGAGGTTCAACAACCAAGTTCGGGAGGAATTGTGGTTGAGTTGATCGGGATGTTGTGCATCATGTTTGAATCAAGAACAATGCATATGAAGGTATTGTGGACGTCGTTGGAAGAAGCTTGACATATGCAAGGAGTGCATGGACGTGGCTACATGGTTCCAAGACATGATGATGAGATGTGGACGTAAAGAATTTGTCAGAAAGGTCCAATCGACTAGGTTATGGACTCAGGCTGCGGCTGAGTCGTGTTTGACTCAAATATGGAAATATTTGAGTTTGTTATGATAAGATTTCGTGTGGGTCACGAATTTGAGTTGTTTTAGGAATGTGGGATACTTTCCTAAGATGTTTGGAAGTCTTAAGACTGTTTCTATCTGCGTATAGAAGAGTCTTGAGCAGTTATGGAAAGTTTCGATTCGTGATTTGAGTAGGATTAGAGTCCTAGTTGAAATTGGGTTAGCCTAAGGGCTGGTTATATAAGCAAGGGAGGCCAGAGCTCGTTGTAGATGACTTTGGGGCTGTTCCTCTTGTGTCTATTGAATAAAATTCGTAGTTGAAAGGAACTTTTGTGCCTAGTTCGTCCGACTTGTTTCCTTCAAGTCTTTCTCGTCGAGTTTCTGCACAGCGCTACTTTACTTTGGTAGTTTTATCATAACTCGAATTTTACAGATCCAATTGACCTGATTCTTTTTGGGTTGTCTTCACAACTTGATTATCTATCATCTGTCAAAATTTCACGGTCATTGGATTTGTGCTATGATCTACACGAGTTTCTTTGTAGCGTTTCAGAACTGTTTTTCTCAGGTAGGACAGATTGACCTTTGTTCAATCTTTCAATCGTAACATGAGTTCCTCTCGACGGATTTGAGTGATTCTTGTTGTGTCGTCTTCGTGACTTGATTCTCTCTGATATATATCACTTTTGTCACGGTGAAACACGTTTAAATTAGAGAACCAAGGTCTAATAGGACAACGTCAGGGAACCAGAGAGGGAGAGCATGCGCGTACACGTCGTGGCTCTTCGGCCGGAGCAGGGACATGAACCAAGCCCGGCGCTGCGCCATGCAGAGGCGCGGCCATGGCGCTAGAAGCGGCAGCAGTGCACCAAAAAGTGAAGCACATCAGCGGCATGTAGAGCAGTATAGGGAAGTGAGGCAACGATGAATTGGTGACTTGCGGTGGTATTGAGCTGATAAGAACGCTGCATCGCGGTGGCAACATGCAAGATGTGTGTGTCGCCACGGAGGAAGATAAAAACAGAGGAGGATTGAGTGTCTGACCGATCCACTGGCCCACTTTGTTCTCACTTCATGGGTCAAAATAAAATACCTAATGGCCTCCAAAAATAGTGGAAAATTGTAAGGTTCCTAAATAAAATATGATAAATCTGTTAGTGAAATTAAATTTTTATTTAGAGCACTTTGATTTTTACATTTAAATTCAAATTTGAATATCTCCTTTAATTAATAGTTTTGTATTTTCCCTATAATTGACAAAATATCATTAATTCAATGGTAATAATAATCACGGTGAACACAAATTTTATTTTTGCCCATGTTGATGTTGCCATTTGAATTTCAATTGGAAATTCAAGTTTTAAGCATTGATTTGAAATACTCAAACTAAAAGCCTTTAATGAATTAATATATGATTACATTAGCACACTTAAATAGTTATTTAACAATAGCTTTGCTATATTTAAATCATACATTTCAATATATTCAATTTCGAATTAAGATTTTTGCTTTGGGCTAGGCATTTGGCTTTTGAATCCAGTTAAATTTAAAACTTGACTTTAGTTTATGGAGTTGTCATTCATAGGACTTCATTATTTTTGTACTTAGGTATTTAATTTCACCCATATACTAATCTTTTTTAAATATTTATAAAGTTTTTAAAATTCATAATTTGAGCATCATTTAATAATTGACATTATTCATTTGCATTTGAAGTTCTAGTTGAATTTTAGAAATTTTGAAGTTCGCAGTTTTGCTTCATGCTCTTCTCAAATGCGGCTTTTACAGTTTATTTATTGTTTTGAAACAATCTTTATTGAACATTTTAAAATGAAGCTAACACATGTATTGGATTTCAGATTTGTGTTTAGGATTTATGCCTAAGCATTGTGTGAGACCTATGTGTGCTGAATACATTGGCTTGTACTGAATACATTGGCTTTGATGATAAAAGTTCTGAAATTCTGCTAAAACACCTTTTTAGCAAGGTCTGACTCTAGCTCCGAGCTTCTGCAAGGTCCGACAATAGGTCCGACTTGCTTTGTCAAGGCCCGACATGTTTTTGGGTAGCTCCGATGAGCTTTATCTTCACCTTCGACATGTCTTTGATAGCCCCGGCATTTCTTTGGTAAGCTCCAGTATGTTTTGATAGGACCGACTTATGTTGGTTAGCTCTGACATACTTTTCTAGCTCCGGCTTTTGGGTTGACTAGTTCCGACTAGCTTTGGCAAGCTCCGACGCTAGGTTGTACAAGCTTTGGTAAGCTCTGGTGCTAGGTTGTACTAGTTTTGGTAAGCTCAGACACTAGGTTGTACTAGCTTTGGTAAGCTCCAGCTCAAGCTCCGGTTAGCTTTGGCAAGGTTCGGAGCTTGATCACAATGTTCCTGATTTTACTGTGAATAATCTCGAACTTGCTTTACATTGGTGGAATGTTTGCTTAGTAATATTACTAAGTTTTTGATGTTTTTTGGTGGTTATGACTGATATCATTTTTGCTATGGTTTGCAACATGCTTATGTGAAGTGCTCACGTAAGATGTCGTAGTTTCAGAACTAACGTGAGTCAAGTCGAGGACTTGTTCTCGGAAGTATTGGTTGTTTATTCATGTGAAGGTGTTGCTTGAGTTCGAGACATGGTTGGTGACGGGATTCATTGAACTAGTCTTAGGAAGAAGATGAGGTTCAACAACCAAGTTCGGGAGGAATTGTGGTTGAGTTGATCGGGATGTTGCGCAACGTGTTTGAATCAAGAACAATGCATATGAAGGTATTGTGGACGTCGTTGGAAGAAGCTTGCACGTATGCAAGGAGTGCATGGACGTGGCTACATGGTTCCAAGACATGATGAAGAGATGTGAACGTAAAGAATTTGTCGAAAAGGTCCAACCGACTAGGTTATGGACTTAGGCCGCGGCTGAGTCGTGTTTGACTCAAATATGGAAATATTTGAGTCTGTTATGATAGGATTTCGTATGGGTCACAAATTTGAGTTGTTTTAGGAATGTGGGATACTTTCCTAAGATGTTTGGAAGTCTTAAGACTGCTTCTATCTGCGTATAGAAGAGTCTTGAGCAGTGATGGAAATTTTCGATTCGTGATTTGAGTAGGATTAGAGTCCTAGTTGAAATTGGGTTAGCCTAAGAGCTGGTTATATAAGCAAGGGAGGCCAGAGCTCATTGTAGACGACTTTGGGCCTGTTCCTCTTTTGTCTATTGAATAAAATTCGTAGTTGAAAGGAACTTTAGTGCCTAGTTCGTCCGACTTGTTTTCTTCAAGTCTTTCTCGTTGAGTTTCTGCACAGCGCTACTTTACTTTGGTGGTTTTATCATAACTCGAATTTTACAGATCCAATTGACGTGATAATTTTTGGGTTGTCTTCACAACTTGATTATCTATCATCTTTCAAAATTTCACGGTCATAGGATTTGTAGTTTCTGATCTACATGAGTTTCTTTGCAGCATTTCAGAACTGTTTTTCTCGGGTAGGACAGATTGACCTTTGTTCAATCTTTCAATCGTAACATGAGTTTCTCTCGACGGATTTGAGTGATTCTTGTTGTGTCGTCTTCGTGACTTGATTCTCTATGATATCTATCACTTTTGTCACGGTGAAACACGTTTAAATTAGAGAACCAAGGTCTAATAGGACAACGTTAGGGAACAAGAGAGGGAGAGCATGCGCGTGCATGTCGTGGCTCTTCGGCCGGAGCAGGGACATGAACCAAGCCCGGCGCTGCGCCATGCAGAGGCGCGGCCATGGCCCTAGGAGCGGCAGCAGTGCACCGGAAAGTGAAGCACAACAGCGGCATGTAGAGCAGTATTGGGAAGTGAGGCAACGATGAATTGGTGACTTGCGGTGGTATTGAGCTGATAAGAACGCTGCATCGCGGTGGAAACATGCAAGACGTGCGTGGCGCCACAGGAGGAAGATAAAAACAGAGGAGGATTGAGTGTCTGACCGGTGGGATCCACTGGTCCCCTTGTTCTCACTTCATGGGTAAAAATAAAATACCTAATGGCATCCAAAAATAGTTGAAAATTATAAGGTTCCTAAATAAAATATGATAAATCTGTTAGTGAAATTAAATTTTGATTTAGAGCACTTTGATTTTTACATTTAAATTCAAATTTGAATATCTCCTTTAATTAATTGTTTTGTATTTTCCCTATAATTGACAAAATATCATTAATTGAATGGTAATAATATTCACGGTGAACACAAATTTTATTTTTGCCCATGTTGAAGTTGCCATTTGAATTTCAATTGGAAATTCATGTTTTAAGCATTGATTTGAAATACTCAAACTAAAAGCCTTTAATGAATTAATATATGATTACATTAGCACACTTAACTAATTATTTAACAATTGCTTTACTATATTCAAATCGTACATTTGAATATATTCAATTTCGAATTAAGATTTCTGCTTTGGGCTGGGCATTTGGCTTCTGAATCCAGTTAAATTTAAAACTTGACTTTGATTTTCGGAGTTGCCATTCATAGGACTTCATTATTTTTGTGCTTAGGTATTTAATTTCACCCATATACTAATCCTTTTTTAAATATTTATAAAGTTTTTAAAATTCATAATTTGAGCATCATTTAATAATTGACATTATTCATTTGCATTTGAAGTTCTAGTTGAACTTTAGAAATTTTGAAGTTCGCAGTTTTGCTTCATGCTCTTCTCAAATGCGGCTTTTACAGTTTATTTATTGTTTTGAAACAATCTTTATTGAACATTTTAAAATGAAGCTAACACATGTATTGGATTTCAGATTTGTGTTTAGGATTTATGCCTAAGCATTGTGTGAGACCTATGTGTGCTGAATACATTGGCTTGTACTGAATACATTGGCTTTGATGATAAAAGTTCTGAAATTCTGCTAAAACACCTTTTTAGCAAGGTCTGACTCTAGCTCCGAGCTTCTACAAGGTTCAACAATAGGTCCGACTTGCTTTGTCAAGGTCCGACTTGTTTTTGGGTAGCTCCGGTGAGCTTTATCTTTAGCTCCAACATGTCTTTGATAGCTCCGACATGTCTTTGGTAAGCTCCAGTATGTTTTGATAGGACCAAATTATGTATGTTACCTCTGACATATTTTTCTAGCTCTGGCTTTTGGGTTGACTAGTTTTGACTAGCTTTGGCAAGCTCCGACGCTAGGTTGTACTAGCTTTGGTAAGCTCTTGCGCTAGGTTGTACTAGTTTTGGTAAGCTTCGACGCAAGATTGTACTAGCTTTGGTAAGCTCCAACTCAAGCTCCGGTTAGCTTTGGCAAGGTTCGAAGCTTCATCGTAATGTTCCTGCTTTTACTGTGAATTATCTCAAACTTGCTTTACATTGATGGAAAGTTTGCTTAGTAATATTTTACTAAGTTTTTGATGTGTTTTTGTGGTTATGACTGATATCATTTTTGCTATGGTTTGCAACATTCTTATGTGAAGTGCTCACATAAGAAGTCGTAGTTTCGGAACTAACGTGATTCAAGTCGAGGACTTGTTCTCGGAAGTATTGGTTGTTTATTCATGTGCAGGTGTTCCTTGATTTTGAGACATGGCTGGTGACGGGATTCATTGAACTAGTCCTAGGGAGAAGATGAGGTTCAACAACCAAGTTCGGGAGGAATTGTGGTTGAGTTGATCGGGAGGTTGCGCAACATCTTTGAATCAAGAACAATGCATATGAAGGTATTGTGGACGTCATTGGAAGAAGCTTGCACGTATGCAAGGAGTGCATGGACGTGGCTACATGGTTCCAAGGCATGATGAAGAGATGTGGACGTAAAGAATTTGTCGGAAAGGTCCAACCGACTACGTTATGGACTCTAACTGCGGCTGAGTCGTGTTTGACTCAAATATGGAAAGATTTGAGTTTGTTATGATAGGATTTTATGTGGGTCACGAATTTGAGTTGTTTTAGGAATGTAGGATACTTTCATAAGATGTTTGGGAGTCTTAAGACTGCTTCTATCTGCGTATAGAAGAGTCTTGAGCAGTTATGGAAAGTTTCGATTCTTGATTTGAGTAGGATTAGAGTCCTAGTTGAAGTTGGGTTGGCCTAAGGGCTGGTTATAAAAGCAAGGGAGGCCAGAGCTCGTTGTAGACGACTTTGGGGTTGTTCCTCTTGTGTATATTGAATAAGATTCGTAGTTGAAAGGAACTTTTGTGCCTAGTTCGTCTGACTTGTTTTCTTCAAGTCTTTCTCGTCGAGTTTCTGCACAACGCTACCTTACTTCGGTGGTTTTATCATAACTCGAATTTTACAGATCCAATTGACGTGATTCTTTTTGGGTTGTTTTCACAACTCGATTATCTATCATCTGTCAAAATGTCACGGTCATTGGATTTGTGGTTTCTGATCTACACGAGTTTCTTTGCAGCGTTTCAGAACTGTTTTTCTCGGTTAGGACAGATTGACTTTTGTTCGATCTTTCAATCGTAATTTGATTTTATCTCGACGGATTTGAGTGATTCTTGTTGTGTCGTCTTTGTGACTCGATTCTATCTGATATATATCACTTTTGTCACGGTGAAACACGTTTAGATTAGTCTCACACACGATTTCTTTAACATATAATTTTTCTGCCGAAGGGGTTGGGATTTAATTGTTTCCGCTGCGTAAGATTTTTAAATCTACCATTCACCCCCACTGGTAGCTTTTCACGTGCTCTTCGATCCTACACATTGCATTGGATTTTTTACTCAAGTTTCATGTTTAAAATTGACCTTGACTTTTTAATTAATTTGTAGTTCTTTTGCAATAATTAGTTTCAAAATAACATTGACTTTTAAGAATGTTTGGAGTTTTGACATGTTCATATTTTTTAACATCAATTTATTAACTAACATAACTAATGTGAGTTTGAGTTCCTAATTCAACTGAAACTTTTTTTGATGTTCACATTTTTGCGTTCTTGTTCTTCTCAAATGTGGGCTTTTACACAGAGGCTTGGGCCGGAGCTATCTTCAGTTTCGGATCGACTGGGGACCCGTCTGTCATCCTATGGGGGTGTCGAGGCTATCTGCAGAGCTCGGATGGCACTGGTCATGCTGCTGTCGTACTATCCCGGTGTCAACCTAGAGGCCTTGGGAGAGGGCTTTGTTGACGGCCCAACTAACGCATAACTCAAGAAGTTCCTTAGGAGGGTCGAGCCAGCGGACCGCTGTTTGCAGGAGCTAGTTCCCGATGACCCATCTAGCAGATGGAGAAGATGAAAGACAAGACTGATAGCTCGACTGTAGTCTTGCTGGCACTCTTTTTATCTTTTGAAATAGAGCCTTCAGGGGCTTAAGAAATGAAAAGGGGGTTTCTAACTTATATTGTTTGATTGTTCCTTTGCCCCCTGTCTCGCTCGGACCTGAGCTTCTTTTAGGGCTTTCGATGCCCCTTAGCTGTAGGTCCTCGGGGATGAGCTTTCAAGCCTCACGCGGTTGTGTATCCCTCGAGGATCGTGGGGCAGGTGGTCGGATCTCTCTGCCGCGTAGAGCTCTTGGGGTGGGTTTTTTTCTTTTTGATGGTTTGGCACTGGCGCCATGCTACATGCACAGAGCTCGATGCTCCTACACGTAGAAATTCCTAAGTTGCTCTATGTTCCACGCGTTGGGGAGGAGGTTGTCGTCGATGTACATCAGGTGGTAGGCAACAGGTCGAGGCTGGTCGATATGATGTAAGGACCTTCCCACGGGGATGTCAGCTTGTGCTTGTCCTTGTTGGTATAAATCCTTCGTAGGACTAGATCACGGACTTGAAAGCTCGGGGCTGAATCCGCCGCTCATGGTAGCATCACAGTGCCTGTTGGTACTTGGCCGATCGCTAAAGCGCGATGTCACAGGCTTCATCGAGCTGATCGATAGAGTCCTATCTTTCCTATTCAGACCGGACTTTTTCATATTGAAAGTCGCCTAGAGGGGGGTGAATAGGCAATAAGACATGAAATGACTTAATCAAACGAGATTAAACTCCTAAGGCCGGACTTGTCTGAGCAGGGCCGGACTAGTTCGCCTAGCACAGGGTGAAAACCTAAAAACTTGGTTTCTACAAGTTATTTGCAGAATTTAAGTTCACCGAAGAGATAAGCAATGTGTGGTAACCTAGTACAATTCAGATTGTGAAGTTAAAGCACTTAGGTTACAAGTTTTCAACAAAGATCAAAGTGAAGAGCAATATGAACAATAAGAACACTAATAGCAATGCTAGTGGTTATGAAATGTAAAACGACAAGTGAGACAAGATTTATCCCATGGTTCAGCTCCATGAAGAAGCCTACATCCACGTTGAGAAGTCCACACAAGGAGCGGGTCTCACTTGACCCTTCTCTCACCAAGCCACCACAATGGTCGGCTTAGTCTCTACTATATCAATGGGTAATCGCCAAGTTTGATGGGGGCTGCTCACAAGATGAGGCTCCAACAAATCAATACAATGAGGAGCACAAGAAGCTGAACTCACACAAGCCACAAAACACAACACAATGTACAAAGAGATCAAACTGAGAGTCCATGCGCGATGATCTTCCTTCACTCTCCTCCCCAAACCCTATTCTCTTAAGGATTTGGTCTTAGAGGGCTAGTAGGATGAGTAGAAGGCTTTGGAAAGCTCTAGTTCACTTTTGGCGTGCTAGGGTTCAAGCCTTATCAAATAGGGGTCGGGGTCCCCTTTTTATAGGGGTCCCGGCAACTAACCGTTGCCACCAGGGCAAACCCGGACTAGTCCGGCCCTGTGCCACGGACTAGTCTGACCTTCCGGGACCATCGACAATTTCACTTCATCGATTGACAAAACAGAAGACGTGCGCGCCGACGTTTGAATTTCAAACGGCCACTGACAACACAGACTAGTCCGAAGTAGGACAAAAAGGTTTGGTCCGTCCAAAACGGACACAACTGGGTAGGCCCGGACTAGTCTGACCACAGGGGGCAGACTAGTTCGGCCTTCTAGGGTTTGCTCGGTTTCTCTCACACTAAGTCTCAAATGGACTAGTCTGCACCACAACAGACAAGTACGAACTTTTCTAGAGAGCTTTGGTCCGTTCCATAACGGACAAGTCCGGTTTTCAGGGACTTAGCTCAAACTCCACTAAGGGATGAACGGACTAGTCCGTACCCATACGGACAAGTCCGATCTCCTCCAGAGACCTTTAGTCTGCCCCAAAGTGGACTTCTCTGACTAACCGGACTAGTCCGACCCCAGGTTTTTCCTCATTTTGGCTTCTCACTTAGGTTTTTCTCTCAACCACCACTTTGAGCCCTCTAGAATGATCTCAATGCACATGATACATCCACCCTCTCACATGACAAGGCTCATATAAAGTCAACACCATAGAAACCCTAATTTCTACACTTGAGTCTTTGATATCC
The DNA here is from genome assembly GCA_036927565.1 of Tuctoria greenei. Taxonomy (NCBI): domain Eukaryota; kingdom Viridiplantae; phylum Streptophyta; class Magnoliopsida; order Poales; family Poaceae; genus Tuctoria; species Tuctoria greenei. The sequence goes on along the minus strand of JAYESD010000004.1, from coordinate 157,453,207 downwards.
ATTTTATCCTTTTCCTTTTTCAGAGATTTCATCTCATTTCAATCATTGCACTTGTGCTTAAGATCAACTCAGCTCATTAGCCTCTTAATTGTCCTCATCAATCATCCAAAACCCACGGGGATGCCTAGATACACTTTCAATCTCCCCCTTTTTGGTGATTGATGACAACACATTATGACTTCAACAAAAAGGATAACAATTTGTTTTAATAACATGTATTTGTATGAGTGACTCCCCCTCAATGTATGCATTATGAGTAAGAAAAATTGAGAGAGTTCTCATACGTATACATGTTATGGTGGGGTGCCTAAGTGATGTGCTCATAAATTGTGATGAGGCAACAAATATGCAGGATAAACATGTAACTTAAGCATAACACATCACAATTTAGTGAAGGTACATGAATTAAGTCTTACAACAATTGAAATGAGAGTTTTAAAACATAAGTCCATAATGGATCAATCTCTCCCCCATGCAACTATTGTCTAGGTCTCCCCCTCTCTATGTACCCCATCAATCTCTCCCCCTTTGGCATCAAGACACCAATCATCATCGGCATCGTCGTTGTCGTCTCCTACTCCTTGGCGCCCGCTACCACTCTCCGTGGCTTCCGGGTCACCAATCTCATCATCCTCGGACGGAGCCGCCGTAGAGGTATTGACTTCACCGAATTGAGCGATCTCCTTGGCAGTGAACTCCGGGAATGGAGTTATCTCCCCATCACTCTCCGCGGTGGGAGACATAGGAATGTCCAACTTGTCGCACACTGCCTTGAGATACTTCTCTTAGCGACGCTCCATGCAATGTTGTCAAACTTTTGCCTTCTGACAAGAGAAGAATATGGCTTTGAAGCACTTGAGAAAGCTGTTGCCACATTGTGATGAAGGAGGAGGTGGAGGAGGAGGAGGTGGCACAAAGTGTGAAGAAGAAGCGGGAGGATCCACATTCTTCCTACGAGGGGCAGCCAGCTCTGGAGCTGGAATTTGAGGTCAAAGCCTCTGGTGAATGATGTCCTTCTTGAAGGTGAGCCCGGACACCTTCTCGATCATGTACATGATGTAAGGAGCATATCCATATGATCGGTTTGGAGTATGTGAGATGTTGAAGATGTCATCAAAGATGTAGTCCACCACATTGAACCGAACATCTCCATCATTTAGCACCATGAAGTGCCTCAAATTGCCTTGAATAATCCCCGCCTCTCCATCCTTGGGGGCAATGGTCTTCTGGAGCACCCTGTTGAGCAGACTGTAGAAGGGCTTGATGTTCCTTATGTGCCCGACCTCAAAAGGTACATGACATGGATACATGTACTCCAAGGTGTCTCGAGCAACTGGTCTTAAGTGGGAAATGATGATCTCATTCCCCTGTTGATCCTCCAAGTCAAGTAACTGAGCAAACTCCTAGTAGGTGGTGGACTATTGCTCTCCATGTGTCATCCAAGTGATTTTTCGATCCCCATCGGTGTAGAAGTATACAGTGGAGTAGAATTGAGCAATTACTTCCACATTCCAATCATACTGAAAGGCCATGAATTTCTTCAGACCATGGTGCTCTATGGCCTCAATCACATCATTGAAGGCCACGTGATCCTTCTGGGCCATGTAGTCTCAATCGATCCACTGAGCATCAGTAACTAGAGTTTGCTTGGACATATAAACTGTCCTGTAGTAGTCACAGTGGAAATAAAACCAAAAGAGGGGATCCACTGTGCTCCTCTCTCTTAGATAGACATTAACCTTGCTGAGATTTCTAGACCTCTCAGCCCCTTTGTCTTTAGAGATGTTGGTGTTGAAAGCAGCTGCACGATTAGGGTTCCCTGCAGGTGATGACATCCTCAAAGGACCTATGGGCTGAGTGGCTCCCTTCTTGGCCTTGCTTGCAGCCTTCTTGGCAACAATGACCCTTTTCTTGTGTGCATCATCCATCGGTGCCTTGCCCTTGTCCTTAGAGGTCCTTGCCTCCTGTGATTTAGCCTTCCCCCCCATAGTCACAAGCCTTTTCTTCTTGGGGGTTGCCTTGGCTGCAGCTGTGTTATGAGCCTCCAGTTGTGTCTTCTTGGCTCTTCTAGCTTCGGACTGAGAGTCGAGATACGCCATGATGAGCTGGTCCTCCTCGTGCTTTCGGCGGTAGCAAGCTTGCCTTCCCGCTTCGGCCTTGGAGTCGGAGAGGGGGATGTAGTCGGAGACCGACATGGTTGCTCTTCAAATCTTTGATTCAACGAAATGTGGATGAGGAATCGGCCTCCGATGCTCGAGGAAGAGTTCCCACGCACCCTAGGGCTTCAATCCACGGATTGGAATCGATTTTTGGTGGTTGGAGTCCAAAATCGCCGATTTGGGGGCGGTTTCGTGCGTTTTGGAGAGAGAGAGAGTGTTTGAACGGGAGTGAAGATGTCGAGGGCTCCCTGGGGAGGTATGTACCCAAGGGTCGGACTAGTCCGGCTGGGGACCCGGACTTGTCCGACCAGCGGACTGGGTCCAGACTATTCTGAACCACCGGACTAGTGTGGTCTAGGGGAGGACTAGTCCGGTCCTAAGACTGAAACCTCCTATATATTGGGTTTTCAGTGGAGATTTGATCCTTTTGGACTATATTTTCACAAAAGATCTTTGTAACCATGGTCAGTAAGCAATCAACAATCAAAATATGACCATTATTCACAAAGATTCAATAATTTTCAAAATAATTTTAGAAAATTGAGGAGGATGAGTTTTTTGCAAGCATGTGTGAATTTTAAATATAAAAATCAGATGTGCAAGACTCACGCAACATTTCGAGAATCTAAGATGTTGAGCTCACTCCTAAGTTCACAAAATCTTTTCTCATCTAAGGGTTTGGTAAAAATATTGGCCAATTGTTTTTCGGTTCTCACATGGGAAATTGTAATGTCTCATTTGATGGAGTGATCTCTCAAGAAGTGGTGGCAAATATCGATGTGTTTGGTCCTTGAATGCTCAACTGGTTTGTGGGATATTTTGATGGCACTCTCATTGTCACATAGGAGGGGAATATGATGCAAGTTTATGCCATAGTCCCTAAGACTTTGTCGCATCCAAAGAAGTTGTGCACAACAACTTCTGGCGGTGACATACTGAGCTTTGGCTGTGGAAAGGGCAATGAAGTTTTGTTTCCTTGAGGACCAAGACACTAAAGATCTACCAAGGAATTGTCAAGTTCCAGACATACTCTTCCTATCAACTTTGCACCCCGCATAGTCCACATCGGAATATGCAATGACGTTAAACTTAGAGCCTTTGGGGTACCAAGTCCTAGGCTCGGTGTGTGAACCAAATATCTATTCTCTTAATGGCAGCCAAATGACACACCTTAGGAGCAGCTTTAAATCTAGCACACATACACACACTAAGCATGATATCGGGCCTAGATGCACATAAGTAAAGTAATGAGCCTATCATGGAGCGATATACCTTTTGGTCCACACTTGGACCATCTTCATCAAGATCGAGATGGCCATTGGTTGCCATAGGAGTCTTGATGGGTTTGGCCTTGTCCATGTCAAACTTATTGATTATATCTTGTGTGTACTTGGTTTGACTAATGAACGTGCCCTCCCTGAGTTGCTTCACTTGAAAACCTAGGAAGAACTTCAACTCCCCCATCATGAACATCTCAAATATTTCCGTCATTATCTTAGAAAACTCATCAGAAAAGGCTTTGTTAGTAGAACCAAATATAATGTCATCGATATATATTTGGCAAACAAACAAATCATTATTAAAATGTTTAGTGAATAGAGTGTAAACCACCTTCTCAATTTTGAAACCATTTTGAATTAGAAAGTCTCTAAGACACTCAAACCAAGCTCTAGGAGCTTGTTTGAGGCCATAGAGAGCCTTATGCAATTTGTAAACATGGCTTGGAAATTATTCATCTGCAAAACCGGGGGGTTGCTCCACATACACCTCTACCTTGATTGGACCATTGAGGAATGCACTCTTGATGTCCGTTTGATATACCTTAAAATCATGGTGAGTAGCAAAGGCAAAAAATATACGAATTGACTCTAGCCTAGCTACAGGAGCAAAGGTTTCTTCGAAATCTAAACCTTCGACTTGTGAATACCCCTTGGCCACAAGTCTTGCCTTGTTCATTGTTACCAAGCCATGCTCATCTTGTTTGTTGCGAAACACCCACTTAGTGCCTACAACATCCGCATTAGGCATTTTCACGAGCTCCCATACTTGATTTCTTTCGAAGTTGTTGAGCTTTTCTTGCATGTCCATCACCCAATCCGGATCTCGTAGTGCTTCTTCAACCTTATGAGGCTCCATAGAAGAAACAAAAGAGTAATGTTCAAAAAATTTGCAACACGAGATCGAGTAGTTACCTCCTTGGAGATGTCTCCAAGTATATTGTCAACGGGATGGTCCCGTTGAACACTTTGGTGCACTCTTGGGTGAGGCGCTTGAGGTCTTGAATGTTCATCTTCGTCTTCCTCATTTTCATTGTCTCCCCCTTGATTGATGCCTCCATTTTCATCTTCTTGGAGAGCATCTTAGGGTACTTGATCTTGATCATTTGAGGAAGAGCTTGCTTGACGTGTGAGATGGTCACTTGCATCTTGAGGTTGTTCTTGTGGTCGTATATGTCCAAGTGCCATCGTTCCTATCACCACTTGTGTAGCTTCTTCTTAATCTAGCACATGACGGTCAACTTGCTCCACTATGGAGCCATTAGTCTCATCAAACACTACGTCACGTGCTACTTCAACAATTCTGGAGGATTTGTTGAAGACACGATAGGCGTAAGTGTTTGAGTCATAACCAAGTAAGAAACCTTCATCGGACTTGGAAGTGAACTTCGAAGTCCTAGGCTTCTAGTTTAGAATGTAGCACTTGCTTCCAAAAACATGAAAATAAGAAATGTTGGGCTTGTTACTGGTTAGAAGCTCATAGGACGTCTTCTTGAGTATGCAATGAAGATACAACCAGTTTATGGCGTTACAAGCAGTGTTAACCGCTTCCGCCCAAGACCAGTCTGACGTCTTGTACTCATCAAGCATGGTTCTTGACATCTAAATTAGAGTTATATTCTTCCTTTCGGCCACTCCATCTTGTTGAGGATAGTAGGGGGCCGAGAACTCATGCTTGATGCCTTCTTCATCCAAAAATTCTTCAACTTGAGTATTCTTGAATTCGGTGCTGTTGTCACTCCTTATTGTCTTGATACTTAAGGAGAACTCATTTTGAGCTCTCTTCAAGTATTTCTTGAGGACACCTTGAGTCTCACTCTTATCATGCAAAAAGAATACCCAAGTGAAACGCGAAAAATCATCAACAATAACAAGACCATATTTGTTACCACTAATACTTATGTAGGCGATTGGACCGAAGAGATCCATGTGTAGAATCTCCAATGGTCTTGTTGTTGTCATAATGTTCTTGGATGGATGTGTTGCTCCAACTTGCTTTCCGGCTTGGCATGCGCTACATGGCCTATCCTTCTTAAACACAACATTCTTTAAACCACGGATGTGCTTGCCTTTAAGTAATTTTTGCAAGTTCCTCATCCCAACATTGGCTAGCCTTCTATGCCAAAAACATCACATGTTAGTTTTTGCAATTAAGCATGTATCATGTTGGGCTTTATCCGCGAAGAAATCCACAAGATAGAGCTTTCCTTTGAGTACACTCTTAAAGGCAATTGAGTCATTGCTTCTCCTTGTGACGATCATACCCTCATTAGTGAATAAATAATTATAACCTTTGTCACATAGTTGTGATATGGGCAAGAGGTTATAATCAAGTGGATCAACATGTAAAACATTTGAAAGAGTGTGATTAAGAGATATAGCAATTTTACTGATGCCAAGGACTTTTCCTTGGCTATTCTCCCAAAATAGATTCCTTCATTTGGATCTTCATTTAGCTCATACTCCACGAACATCTTCCTCTCTTCGGTCATATGATTTGTGCACCCGCTATCAAGAACCTATTTGGTTCCACTGGAGAAGTATGCGTACAAGAAAGATTTAAGCCTTAGCTTTAGGTACCCAAGAGGTGTTGGGTCCTTTGATGTTAGTCAAGAGGAACTTGGGCACCCACACACAAGGTTTAGGACTATTGCGGTGTGGCCCAACATACCTAGCATAGGCCTTTCCAAATTTGTTCCTCAATAAAACATATGATGCATCAAAATCATGGAACAATGGATGAGGTTCTTTCTTAGTCATTGTAAGAGACGTAGCAATGTTCTTTCCTTTATTGTTGTATGAGCTTCCCTTGATAAAAAACAATCAAGTCTTTGCCATTTTTGGGAGTTTTGGCATTTTGCCTCATTTTCCTAGAATAACCAAGACCATCCTTGACAAGGGGATGTCTTGTGTTGGTGTATGCACTACATGCATATGCCATATTCTCCTTGTCAAAGATGCCACCCTTTGGTGCTTGATTAGTTTGTGCCAACTTAAGCTCATCTTTAAGTTTCATGATTAAGTTTTAGCATTTGCAAGGTTGAGGTGCTTCGGATTTGACATTTGTTTAGAAGGTGAGCTTGTTGAGGAAGAAGGGGCATTGACCTTGAGAGACTTCACTTGTGTTTCAAGGATCTTGTTAGCTTGTGTCAAACTAACAAGTTCATCCTAGAGCACAATTATAGTGTTCTCATCGTTTGAGAAAGTTTCCTTGCTCAAAGCGAGTTCAAACTCAAGTGCTTTGCTTCTTTATTTTTCAAGCTCCAAGAGCTCCTCAACCTCTTGACATCTCTCCTTTTGTTGGATGAGCATGTCCTCTTGACGGTTGATGAGCTCTTCCTTCTCAAATGTCTCCTCCGTCAACAACCTCAATCTTATCAAGGTACTTTTACTCATGTCCTTAAGCATGTGCTCATTTTCACTACTACTATCAAAGTCATCATGCGAGTAAATTGAAGAGGAGGATTTAGATTTAACCTTATTTCTTCCCTCGGCCATGAGGCAAGTTGGCCTTGATTTCTCCAAGTTGGGGAAGAGCTTGTTCTCCACAATTGTCTTCTTCATAGCAATAGTTTCTATCTTTTCCTCTTCATTGTAGGAGGGTTCCTCATTTGAATCCCACTCCTATCAAAGATGGGCATGTCCGGATTGCTTCTTCTTCTTGAAGTACTTTTTCTCCTTGGACTTGCCCTCCTTCTTCTTCTTGTTTTCTTCATGTGGGCAATCCATGATGAAGTGGCCATACTCCCCACAATTGTAGCAAGCCCTCTTTGATCTTGTTTTGGGCTTGTCTTTTCTCTTGCTTTCATGATGGTAGATCCCCCTCCTTCTTCTAAACATCCTCTTGAAGTTGTTGATGAAGAGTGCATCTTTCTCATCAGTGTCGTGACTCTCTTCATCACTCTCTTCTTTTTCTTGTGATCTTGAGGATGTTGCCTTTAATGCAACATCTCTTTTCTTGGAGGAGAGCATTTGTAGATCATTGTAGAACATAGCTTCTTGCTCCATCATCTCATGGTTGATAATTCTCCCAAGCACTTCATCAGGAGTCATCTTGTGAAAACCCGGACTCTCATGAATTAGTGAGCAAAGAGTGATGTTTTGAGGCATGAATACTTGAACCATCCTCTTTAACACCTCATGGTCGGTCCACCGTGTGCTTCCATAAGACCGACTCTTGTTGATGAGAGTCTTGAGGTGGTCATACATGTCTTGAGGGGACTCAACATCCATGATGGTGAACCTCCCAAGCTCTCCTTCGATCATCTCGATCTCCGCCTCCCTAATGACACGGTTGCCCTCATGCGCCATCTTGAGGGTGTCCCATATCTCCTTGGCAACCTCCAACCCTTCAATGCTGTTGAACTCTTCTCGAGTCAATGAGGAGGTAATCACACCAACGGCTTGAGCATTGCGATGGAGGAGGATGACTTGCTCCGGAGTGATGTATTCCTCATTCTTGGGAAGATGTACACCTGTCATAACAAATTGCCACAAACTAGGGTTTAAGGAAATGAGATGCATCTTCATATTATGCTTCCAAATAGAGTAATCATTTCCATCAAAATGAGAAGGTTTGCCAATGGGAATGGATAAATAGTGATTGCTTGCGCAAAGTTGCTCATAGTTGTAAGGATACCGGGAGTAGTCTTGTGAACTACTCCAATTGTCAATGTTGATCGGAGCAATTGGCTTGATCTCCTTCTTGGGCACATTGAGCTTCTCACGAAGCCGTGCCTTGAGCATACGAACTTCTTTGTCGTCATTTGGATCATCTTGAAGAACATCGACGTTCTTCGTCTTGGTGTCATCAGCAATCACCGGAACCTCGTTATCACCCCTTTCGGCCATCACTTCTCTGAGTTGTTAGACTCTTGGTGGAGAAGCCCACTCTGATACCAATTGAAATTCGCCTAGAGGGGGGGTGAATAGGCAATAAGACCTGAAATGACATAATCAAATGAGATTATACTCCTGAGGCCGGACTTGTCTGGACAAGGCCGAACTAGTCCACCCAGCACAGGGTGAAAACCTAAAAACTTGGTATCTACAAGTTATTTGCGGAATTTAAGTTCATCGAAGAGATAAGCAATGTGTGGTAACCTATTACAATTCAGATTGTGAAGTTAAAGCACTTAGGTTACAAATTTTCAACAAAGATCAAAGTGAAGAGCAATATGAACAATAAGAATCCTAATAGCAATGCTAGTGGTTATGAAATGTAAAACGACAAGTGAGACAAGATTTATCCCATGGTTCAGCTCCACGAAGAAGCCTACATCCACGTTGAGAAGTCCACACAAGGATCGGGTCTCACTTGACCCTTCTCTCACCAAGCGACCACAATGGCCAACTTAGTTTCCACTATATCAATGGGTAATCACCAAGTTTGATTGGGGCTGCTCACAAGTTGAGGCTCCCACAAACCAATACAATGAGGAGCACACAAAGCTCAACTCACACAAGCCACAAAACACAACACAATGTGCAAAGAGATCAAACCGAGAGCCCAAGTGTGATGATCTTCCTTCACTCTCCTCCCCAAACCCTAATCTCTTCAAGATTTGGTCTTAGAGGGCTAGTAGGACGAGTAGAAAGCTTTCCAAAGCTCTAGGTCACTTCTGGCGGTGATAGGTTTCAAGTCTTGTCAAATATTGGACGGGGGTCCCCTTTTTATAGGGGTCCCGACAACTAACCGTTGCCACCAGGGCAAACCCGGACTAGTCCGACCCTTTGCCACGGACTAGTTCTGCCTTCTGGGACCACCGACAATTTCACGCCATCGATTGACAAAACAGATGACATGCACACCAATGTTTGAATTTCAAATGGTCACTGACAACACAGACTAGTCTTGTTCACTATGGACTAGTCCGAAGTAGGACAGAAAGGTTTGATCCGTCCCAAAACAGACACAACTGGGTAGGCCTAGACTAGTCTAGCCACAGTGGGCAGACTAGTCCGACCCTTTAGGGTTTGCTTGGTTTCTCTCACACTAAGTCTGAAACGGACTAGTCCGCACCACAACGGACAAGTCTGAACTTTTCTAGAGGGCTTTGGTCCGTTCCATAATGGACAAGTCCGGTTTTCAGGGACTTAGCTCCAACTCCACTAAGGGATGAACGGACTAGTCCGTACCCATACGGACAAGTCCAATCTCCTCTAGAGACCTTTAGTCTGCCCCGAAGCGGACTTCTCTGACTGGCCAGACTAGTCCGACCTTCTAGGGTTTTTACTCATTTTGGCTTCTCACTTAGTTTTTTCTCTCAAGCACCACTTTGATCCCTCTAGAATGATCTCAATGTACATGATACATCCACCCTCTCACATGACACAGCTCATATAAGCTGAACACCATAGAAACCCTAATTTCTACACTTGAGTCTTTGACGTCCGTTTTATCCTTTTCCTTTTTGAGGGATTTCATCTCATTTCAATCATTGCACCTGTGCTTAAGATCAACTCAACTCATTAGCCTCTTAATTGTCCTCATCAATGATCCAAAAACCACGTGGATGCCTAGATACACTTTCACATATGCTTTGGTTCGCAGCGAGCCGCACTCTAGCTGAGTCGGCAGGATGGCCTCCGAGCTGTATGCCATGAAGAACGGTAAGAAGCCAATAGAGCAGTTGGGCATGGTGCATAGGCTCCACAGCACGGGCAGCAGCCCAGTGGCCTCACGCCTGATAAGTTGTTTAGAGGGTTGAAAATGAGGGGTTTGAGCACTTGTAGGATCATGCAATTGGCATGCTAGACCTGTCCGTTGTTCTGCGGGTGAGCTAACGAAGCCCAATTGACCCGAATTTGGATGTTGTCGTAGAACCTGAGGAATTTTCTTCCCATGAATTGGGTGCCATAGTCGGTGATGATAGCGTTCGACACCCCGAAGCAGTAAACAATGTCACGAAAGAAACTCGCTGCATGCTCTGATGATGTCGTGATGAATGGCTTTGCTTCTATCCATCTGGTGAACTTGTCTACCATGACGAGGAGGAAAGTAAAACCTACGGGCACCTTGTTGATAGCGCCGAGGAGGTGGAGCCCCCACAAGGTGATGGGCCACATGAGCGGGATTGTTTGGAGGCCCTGTGTCAGGACGTGTATCTGTCAAGTGAAGTACTGGCAAACTTGATAGGTGCGCACGACCTGCTCGGCATCAGAGACAACAGTCGGCCAATACAAACCCTACCAATGTGCCTTCTTGACCAGGGACCTCAGGTATTGCGTGATGCCCGCATATCTCTTTGTGGATGTCAAGAAGCAGTTGTCTTCCTTGCTCGCTCGATATGCACCATTGCAGGATCCCAGTGATGCTGCACTGGAAGGGCTCGTCATCCACGAGGACAAACGTTTTGGCTCGGTTTGTGATTCGTTGAGCCTCGACCTCCTCGGCGGGAAGGTTTCCGAATGAAAAGTATTTGATGTAAGGGGTTTGCCAATCGGGCCCGGCGGCAAGCACGTGGTGGTCGAGCCCAGGCTGGGGACCTAGGATTTTTTGACCGGATAGGAGGTTGAGGGAGGTCAATGATGAATATGCAAGGAGGCGGGGCCTCGCGGCTGGAGATGAGCTTGGCCAGGAAGTTGTGCTGTTATCTCGCCTTAAGATGAGGTAGAGCTCGGGTCCGTCGAACCTGTCTTCCAGCTTCCGTTCCTCCCTACAGTAAGCGTCCATGCGCGGGTCATGACAGCTTGATTCATCATTTGGTTGACCACGAGTTTGGAGTCACCGCGCACATAGAGGCATCGTATGCAGAGCTCAACCGCGATGCGGAGCCCATTGAGAAGCGCCTTGTACTCTACAACATTGTTGGTGACTGGTCACCTTGAAGTGCAGTCACCACATGTATTGGAGCTGATCATCTTCTTGGGAGATGAGGACAACGCTGCTTGCCACACCGTTAAGGGTTAATGATCCATTATAATACATCATCCAGTATTAATGATAGTCTGGGTTTGGTGCCGCCTGGGTTTTCGTCCATTTGGCGATGAAGCCGACGAGGACATGGGAGTTGATCACCATATAGGAAACATAGGATATATCAAATCCCATGAGTTCCAAAGCCAACATTGCAGTCCTTCTTCATGAGTCTTGGTTTTTGATGATTGCGCCGAGCCCATGCATGGTTACCACCCGCACCTGGTGGCTTTGGAAATAATGCAGGTGCTTCTGCTTTGTTATAAGGATGGTGAACAGAAGCTTCTACATGTGGGGGTAGGGTGTCTCACTGATGGATAGCGCCTTGCTGATGAAGTAGACTGACCTTTGGATCCTATTGACATGCTCGGGCTCCTCCCGCTCCATGGCAAGGGAAGTACTGACCACCTGATCGGTGGCGGCGATGTAGATGAGAACTGGCATAGGCAATGCCAGTATTGGGGGATTCATGAGGAATGCCTTCAGTTCATCGAGAGCTTTTTGCACCTCCTCTATCCATTTGAACGGTCGGGACTTCCTCGGCACCTTATAGATGGGCAGCCCCCGCTCACCCATCAACCTCTGTATCCCATTAACATTGATTATAGGGCCCATGTTGGTCATCACCACGCTCTTATTGGGGCTGGCTTTGATGCCATGTTTCGAGATGATGTACACGAGTAGCTTACCTCGGGGCACGCTGAACATGAACTTTTTTGGGTTGAGCCTATGTTGTTGTTGCAGAGGTTGCCGAAGGTCTCTTCGAGGTCGGCGATGAGGCTAGATGCCTTCCTTGACTTTACTATGATGTCATTGATGTAGACTTCGAGGTTCCACCTGACCTGTTTCTGTAAGCACTTCTGCATGCATCATTGGCATGTTGCTCCCACATTTTTTAGCCTGAAGGGCATCCTCACGTAGCAATAAGAGCTGAAAGAGGTAATAAATGCGGTTGCTAGCCATTCCTCTTTGGGGAGGGCAATATGGTGGTACCCTGAGTAGGCGTCGAGGAAGCACAAAGATTCACTCCCTACGGTGATGTCAATGACCTAATCGATATGGGGCAATGAGAAGGGATCCTTTAGGCACGCATTGTTCGGGCTCGTATAGTCGACACACGTCCTCCATTCCCTGCTCTTTTTCCTAACAAGCACAGGGTTGGCCAGGCACTCGGGGTGTTGTACCTGCTCAATGAAACCGGCTGATAGGATCTTGCTGATCTCGACCCTGATGGCTTGCCGCTTCTGCCATTCGGAGCGGTGCAATCCTTGCTTGATAGGTTGGGAGCCCCACCTGATGTTGAGAGTGTGTTTCGTGATCTCCCGGGGATGCTTGGCATGTCAGAGGCTGCCAGGCGAAGACTGTGGGGACCGGAATCCCGACATCCGAGGATCTCATTCGGTGGTGTCGTGCGATGCGACACCCAACAGTATACAAGAATAGAACCTGAATAAAATACAAGATGAAGTATTTTTTTTATAATACAGCGGAAGTTTTACAATACTAGCGGAAGTAAAGAAATATATATATATCATAGCTACGCTCTCAGCACTAGCTATGCAAAAGCAAAGTTATCCATGCCTTGGATACTTTGCACTAGCAACACTCAATCACAGCGGCGTGCAGGGTTCCCATTCGGCTGTACACCCTGGAGGGGGTGCAGCCTCATCATCAAACCCTTCATCAATTGTATAACCTGCAAAACTCGTTAACTGCAAACTTGAGCATAAGGCTCAGCAAGACTAACCCGTCTCACTAGACATATGCAAAGGGGACACTAAACATAGGTAAGGTGAAGCATAAATGAATCGCCTACAAGTGGATCCTTATAATAAGGTTTTATGTAGCAAATGACATTCTCTGGGCACAACACATCATGGGCTCCACAATCAAACAAGAAACGCTTTACCGATGATATGACATGCCCAGAGCACGTAATGCTATTACAGCTAAAGTATGGGGAAACTGTAAACTTTTAATTGAACTATCTCTAAATCATACAAGGTTGCAAAGCAATTATAATTCAATACAATATAATTTTCTGGTTTCTTTAGTATTTACTACGTCACGGCACAGTGAACAAGTGGTACTCTATTACTGCGAGGGACAGTGATTGCAATCAGGACACACCCGGACAACACAACACATACGTCGTTCGGAAGTGTCAGCGAGTACACCTGTACCTACATAACACTTTAGTACTAGGCGTATATGGCCACCTTTCACAAGAAACCCGAACGCCGAGCCCGTCTCACCTCCGCAAACAGAAGGTCTCCGCACGGAACACCTCATGTGTTCGCCGACCGATTTACACCTTACTGTCCTCAACCCACCCCTATCGATGGTGAGTTAATAAGCCTCGACACCCCAGTTATCGAGTTACATCAGTTTACTGGATTCCATATGTCCATTATGTCGTCGGTACAATTCAAGCTTGTCCGAAGGGGCCGCATACAGACGGGCCTTAATCGATACAAGCAGGGCTATGCGACCGAGACTCAATTCTTGCCGCTTCCTATCCATTCCCTGCCCGGTCTCAGTTTCATTATATTATGCCATTTTCTATCTAACCAATCCTGTGAGATATGTCCTACATCTCTCGCGAGTAGATTCCAACTACTCGACTTCTACCGGATTTCCTATGCATTAGCAAAGCAGTTACCGCAGGTCAATCTGTAACTCGTTTCAACCAATCCCTAGGATTTTTGGTCATGCATGTGGAGTATCAATCATCCTAAACGTAATGCACAATTCATATACTACTCATCATAGTGATAAAGTAAAATTTTATAAATGACTTAAATGCAAACTGGGCCTTGCCTTGTTGCAGGTCAGAGTCTGAGTTAATATTTGGAAGGTGCTCTTCCAAGGTTTCTTGCTCCTCCTTGACTTCGGTCACTATACGGTATGCATAGAATACGTATATGAATGACTTTGAAAAATAATTATTACCAAGACCATGATTTAATTTATGGTGACCATTATGTGATAATGACCTAATTGGCTTTGGAACTTTGAAGGTGGATACTAGGAAATATGATAGAAACTCTTGCAAACAACAGGAGATGATCAAAGTAGATTGTGGTCTCCAAAATTATGGCAAGCAATTAACTTCCAAAAATTTCTAGAGAGGAAACTGTAGCTTGAACATAGCTAACAGTTGATAATCAAGATAGAGGAAATTGTCTTTGTTCTAACAAAATTTGTTCCATAAGTTTCTAAGCTTTGGTGAAGGGGTTATTGTATTTCTATGTTGGCAAGAATTTCTGGAATTATCTTATAATTGAATTGTTAGCCATTTAATCAATATTCAGTTTGTAACTGAATTAGGACTAGGATAGTAGGTCAATTAAATCCAAGATTTTTACAGGAACTAGTGTATGACTAATGGAAGGTTCAGTCCAAATTTGGGACATAATAAAGCCACTGAACATATGTAAAAATTCAATAACTGAAAAAAGGTAATTGAACTATACAGAGGGTTAAAAAGGTGCAATGGCTCCCAAACTTTATCTGGTAGTCAAGAATAAGACAAAGAATTTTATGTGAATTTTAGGGATTTTCCCAGTGGCTATCTTATCTGGAAAAATTGTATTTGCATTTGGACATATTGTTTTCTACAGAATTTTACTTTGGGTTTCACAGAACCTAATTGGTAATGATAGAAACTAGTGCTCAAGGGCTTTCAAACAAAATTTGTTTGAATATTTTTGGAGCATCCTACGGAAAGATATTGATTTTCAAACTTTGGAAATGGTTCTGCACCAAAAGGGAAAATTCATCTTTTGAATTTGGCACCAGGGCCCACTAGATTTAAAATCATCCAATCAGGGGCAAGCCACACCGGGGGTTATAAACTTTTACATGCGGCCACACTGGATCCTTAGCCACAGACTGATCCAGGCGCGTTGCGTTCACTGGCAGGTGGGACCCGCGAACCCGGTCTTCTTCCACCTCGAGTCATTGCTCGGACGGCGGCGTTCTCACCGGCGTGCGGTGGTGCTTTCGCCGGCGATAGCCTCCGGCCTACGGGAGGCCTCGGGACTCGCCGCTCCCACATATTTTCGCACGGGGAACACGATGGACTAGCTCCCGACGGCGAGGGGTGACCGGAAAACGAATCCCGACGGCGGCAGCGGGGTTAGGGTTTCGTTGAAGTGGAGACCTTCGATTCCCTAGCTGAACTTCTCGTTTGAAAGCTCGGAAAGCATCGTGGATGCATGGGGAAGGTCTCAGGAGGGTTTAGAGCTCGTGTCATAGCCGGCAATACCGAAGTCGACGGTGAACCGAGCGTTAACAACGGCAGAAGGGGGAAACTTGAAGATCTTGCTAATTAGCTGATGGTTCTTTCTGATTTTTGGAGGGAAGGTGCGTTAGTCTACATGGATCATGTCCTCTAACTGGATCAAAGAGATTTTGTACATACAAACGGAATTAAACCGACGATCTAGCCTCAACGTGATAAAAATGCTTCGGGATTTTAAAGAATACTAGAGCTAGGATGCATGATAGGGATTCAAGCTTAACCAGAAGCTGCACCAGGTCGTTGCACACCTTTTTGTTATTGACCGAAGAGGATGAGGGTGCTTGTATCGATGGCGAGGCTGCGCGGCGTTGAGCGGCACGGGGTGATCGAGGCGGCGATGAAAAATGGCGCGGTGCGGTGAATGGGTGAGGACTCTGTCGACGGGGGGGGGGGGGGGGGGGGGTATAGGCGCCACTGCGGTAGATAAGGACGTCAGGGGGGCAGCTGGAGGCGACCGACACCGACGGCGAGCTGGCGCATGCAAGTGTCAGTGTCGACCGGGGGTGAGAAACAGAGGCGGTGAATCGGTTTCACTACCTGACCTGTGGGCCCCACGTCTCTCCCTTATCCATTCCTCTAAATTCTAGCTTAAACATTGTCCAAAAATTCCCAAAATTTACAGGTAGACTAAGAAAAATATGGGGAATTCAATTCTGCAATCAGAAATCAATTTGGACATAGTTTGCATAAAATTCAAATTCAAATTTGAATTCCAATATGGGTATAAACCTTGTTGAAATAAATAGTATCTGAGGTCCAAAAATCTCCAAACTTTGAAATCAAGTTCCCTGAACCATAAAAGGCCTTAGAAAAATTTAGGGGTTGATTTGGGCAAAGTTTAGTGCAAAGCTAAATTTGATGTGGACGCGAATTGAATCCTTTGTACGTGTCCAAACCAATGGAAGATGTACTTCAAAAATCTTGAAATTTTTATGAGAAGCTATTTAGATATTTAAGAGTCCAGGAAAAATTTTGGAGCCTTGGATTTGAATCTTTTTGGCAGGGCCTAATATGCATAGCAACATAATCAAATAACATTGGTTTTGATTTTTATACTGCTGCCATATAATTTGCCCTAGCCATTGCAATCAATAACTTCCCAACTTTGTAGAAAGAAAATTTTTTGGTGAGGTCAAGCTTATGTGCAAAATTTTGTTGCCCTCCATTATGATTGATAAACCACATGTGGTTGAACTTCTCATAAAAGGAAAAAGTGGGATTTTACATTCCTCCCCCCTTAAAAGAATCTCGTCCCGAGATTACAAAGGAAGGACAAAAGATAAAGATCTACTGAACATGTGCCGCTAACAATTTCAGATAGTTCGTTTTAAGATATTCCTCGCTTTCCCACGTGGCTTCTCCAGCACTGTGGTTGCTCCACAAGACTTTGTAGAAACGCGATGTGCGCCTTCTTGTGGTGCGAGTTTTCTCAGCAACGATCTGGGTTGGATGCTCAGAATATGTAAGATCTGACTGGAGGGTTTCCAAATCCTCAATACGTATATTCGTTGGGACTTTGAGACATTTCCGCAACTGAGAAATGTGAAACACATTATGGACCCCTGCCAGGGATGGCGGTAACTCCAATTGATATGCCACATGTCCGCATCTTTTGATTATTGCGAACGGCCCAATAAAACGTGGATCTAGCTTCCATCTCACTCTGAATCGATGAATTCCTTTCATCGAGGATACCCGGAGATAAACTTGATCCCCAACCTCGAAGTGAAGAGGTCGATGTTGTTTGTCCGCATAGCTCTTTTGACGAGATTGGGCGGCTTTGAGATTTGCTTGGATGATGCGTACTTGCTCTTCGGCTTCTTTTATCAAGTCGATGCCATATACCACTCGTTCACCAAATTCGCACCAGTTCAAGGGTGTGCGACACTTTTGGCCATAAAGAGCTTCATATGGTGCCATCTGGATGCTAGCCTGGTAACCGTTGTTGTACAAAAATTCCGCCAGTGGTAGATGATCATCCCAATTCCTACCATGGTGGATGGCACAGGCACGGAGCATATCTTCTAGCACTTGATTCGCCCGTTCGGTTTGTCCATCAGTCTGAGGATGATAAGCCGAGCTTCGAATCAGTTTGGTACCCAATGCATCATGGAGATGCTCCCAAAAGCGAGCGACGAAAATAGATCCACGATCTGAAATGATAGTATGGGGTACACCATGTAGACACAATATTCTGGAGATATAAAGTTCTGCATACCGCTTTACATCATACTTGACACTGACTGGTATGAAATGAGCTGATTTGGTCAACCGGTCAACGATCACCCAAATTGAGTCGTGCTTATGGAGAGTGGGAGGCAATCCAACAATGAAATCCATGTTGATATCCTCCCATTTCCAAGCCGGTATGCTTAAAGGTTGAAGCTGTCCAGCTGCCTTCATATGGTCGGCCTTAACTCGTCGACACGTATCACATTCGGATATGTATTTTGCTACTTCTCTCTTCATTTGAGTCCACCAGAACTTCTTTCTCAGATCTTGGTACATTTTGTTACTTCCCGGATGAATGGAATACTTGGATAAATGAGCTTCATCCAATATCTTCTTCTGAAGTTCCAGGTTTCAGGGTACCACTATACGGTTTTTAAACCAGAGGGTACCTTCATCGTCACATAGGAAACATTTCATCTCCCCCTTCTCCATTCTTTGGCGAATGTGCGACACATCCCTTTGTCCTCCTCTTGAGCTGCCATATTATCCTCCTTGATAGTAGGAATGAGAGCTAGGTTGTAGGGTGCCCCATATGGAACCAAGTAGAGACTCGGTTCTTCTTCTCCTTCCATTGAGGTAATGGAAAGATTGTTGACATGGGACTTGCGGCTCACAGCATCTGCGACTATATTCGCTTTGCCTGGATGGTAGTGGATCTCAATCTCATAATCATTTATTAACTCCAACCATCTACGCTGTCGCGTATTTAAATCTTTTTGGGTGAAGATGTATTTCAGGCTCTTGTGATTGGTGTAGAGATGTACTAAATTACCCAGTAGATAATGTCTCCATATCTTTAATGCTAGTACCACAGCAGCGAGTTCTAGATCATGCGTCGGATAGTGCTGCTCATGGTTCCGAAGCTGCTGTGATCCATAAGCGATCACTCGTCTATCTTGAATCAATACACATCCTAAACCAATTCCTGATGCATCACAATACACGTCAAAAGATTTGGTTGTGTCCGGTTGAGCTAATACTGGTGCCGTTGTGAGGTGTTTTACTAATGCTTGAAAACTTGCCTCACATGCCTCAGTCCATACATACTTCGTCCCCTTCTTCAGAAGTTCTGTCATTGGTTTAGCTATTTTGGAGAAACTGGGAATGAACCTCCGGTAACACCCAGCTAAACCTAGGAAACTTCGAACTTCATGTACAGACTTTGGAGACTCCCATTTGAGGACTTGCTTGATCTTGCTTGGATCAACTGCAATCCCTGCTGCTGATATGATGTGCCCTAAAAATGGCACTTGGCTGATCCAGAATTCACACTTGCTGAACTTAGCATATAGCTGGTGGTCCTATAATCGTTGAAGCACGATACGCAAGTGTTGAGCATGTTCTTCTTCGAATTTTGAATACACAAGTATGTCGTCAATGAAGACCACGACAAACTTGTCCAATTCCGGCATAAACACCGAGTTCATGAGATACACAAAATGAGCTGGTTCGTTGGTCAATCCGAAGGACATAACAAGGTAGTCATACAGTCCATACCTCGTCGAGAATGCTGTCTTTGGTATGTCTTCTGGTTGGATTCTGATTTGATGATAACTAGAACGAAGATCCATCTTTGAAAATACATTAGCACCCACCAATTGATCGAAAAGGATATCAATGCGTGGTAGTGGATACTTGTTTTTGATAGTGACAGCGTTGAGTGGACGATAGTCTACACACAGTCTCAAGGTCTTATCTTTCTTCTCTACGAACAGTGCAGAACAACCCCATGGTGATGAACTTGGACGAATGAAACACTTGTTCTCAAGTTCGGTTAACTGTTCCTTAAGTTCTGCAAGTTCCTTCGGTGCCATCTTGTAGGGTGGTCTTGAGATTGGCACTGTTCCCGGTGCAAGTTCAATCTTGAACTCTATATCTCTTTCTGGGGGCATACCAGGAAGATCTTCGTGAAACACGTCCGAGTATTCACATACTACCGGAATATCTTTTAGCTCAATAACCTCGATATTGTGAGTAGATGGATTCACTAGAATGGTTCTCTCAAGATTGAGGAATTGAGAGGGATGAAGCGGAGAATTTAGATATATTTTTTGAGGGACTAGATCTAGAATAGCACCATGGTATTGTAACCATGCCATTCCCAAGATGACATCTAACTCTGATGCTCTAGTATCAGAAGTGAAGTAAGATATATGGTTCCATCTAGGTTAAGTGGTATCCCAGTAACAAATTCATTTGTTACTGTTTTCCCAGCCGGAGTGCTAATCACATATGGAGTTTTTGTGGAGATTATAGGCAATTGAATTTTAATGACAAAAGACTTGCTAATGACATTGTGTGAAGCTCCGGAGTCAAAGAGTATCACTACGGGATGATCGAAGATAGAGAACGTACCCGTGAGTACGGGTGCGCCTTCTAGAACATCCTCAATGGAGAGGTGGTGGACGTTGCCGAGTCTGGGAACTGGCTTCTTGGGCTGGTTCCGAGGTTGGTTCGTGCCCTGGTATGATGATTGTCCTCTGCCTTGCCTACTCTGCAGGCATTCCTTGGCGAAGTGCCCCGTGCGTCCACACGTGAAACACGTGTACGGGGTTTGGCCAGTACGAATGGGAGGACGGAATCCCGGTGCATGTGGTGGAGGTGGAAGTGCACGTGGGATCATCCCCTGCTGTTGCTGTGGTAGGAACCCGGAGTTGCCGAACCGGTGACCACTAAACATTGGTGGTCATGATGGCGGTTGCCACCTCTGACCGGATGGTGATCGATACACCATTCGGTACTTCTGAGGAGCACCACCTCCGCTGCCCTGTGGAGCACTCCTCTTTTTCTTGTCTGAGGACAGTTCTCGAGTAGCGCCCTCCTGCATGATCGCGGCGTTGACTAGGTCATTGAAACTGCCGCGGTTGAACAAGACTAGCTTGTCCTTCATCTTGGTGTTCAGCCCCCGGTAGAAGCACTTTCGCTTCCTGTCTTCTGTGTTCACTTGGTCCTGTGCATATTGGGCCAAGTGGTTGAAGGCCTTGGAGTACTCGTAAGCACTCCTTCCTCCCTGGTTCAGCTCCAAGAACTCTTGAAGCTTCCTCCTTATAATCTCGGGAGGAATATGATACGCGCGGAACGCCTCTCGGACTTCTGCCCAGTTCACGACATAGCCTGCGGGGCGTGCGATGAGGTAGTTTGC
Organism: Tuctoria greenei; assembly: GCA_036927565.1. NCBI lineage: Eukaryota > Viridiplantae > Streptophyta > Magnoliopsida > Poales > Poaceae > Tuctoria > Tuctoria greenei. The sequence continues at coordinate 157,432,173 of JAYESD010000004.1, read as the reverse complement.
CCACCACGCACCAGCAGAACCCCGCAGTTGCTGAGCTGCAAACAGAGCCTTCTGTTGTTCGGTTACCTCAAGTACCAAACTTCCCTTCAATGGTGTGGAGCCAGTTGTCCGCCTCCAAAGGCTCGTCGGCCTCTCTGAAGATTGGTGGATGCGTCGATGAGAAATCTGAGTAGGAACTCGGATATGACTGACGTGGCCCATCAGCGTGTCGTCCCCCTTGACGGGACGAGTGCTGTACAAGAGTCCACAACAACTCGGTTTGCTCGTCGCGCGAGCCGAGTACTGCTGCAAGAACCTCCGCGAGACTTTTGGGAAGTGTGGGTGGAGGTGGTGGAGGTGGCTGCTTCTGGGGCGTATTCTGCCCCAGGGGTGGTGTGTCATCCCCCTGCCCTCCACTTGAGCCTCCCACTTCTGGGGCTGCACGTGTACGCACCATGCTGCAATACAATGATTCGCACCATAAGTCTCACTGCCTCAAGTTCATCCTTCCATATAAATAGTAATGCGGTAGACCACGATAGATAATATACAACATCAACATATATTGATAAAGTACAAACTTTATACAAGATATATTATCTCGGGACCAAGTTTAGAGTAGTAAACTCCAAAATGATGGACTCCCACTATGGAAATACATCTCTACCATACTTGGTCCTCTTGAGATGTCGTACACATCTGGTTATCTAGACATAACCACCACTACTCTTAATATGACACAAACATGGTCACAAAAGAAAAACACGAGCAACCATTTAATTATATGTTGCCCCGTGTTGGCAGAAGTGCTGCCACATTCCCTTCAATACGCCCTACTCGACGTATTCAAGTTCCTCGGGATCTTCTTCTTCTGCTTCATCATTTGAAGGTAATTGTTCACCCATAATTAATGGTATGTTATGGGCTGGTGGATACACCACTGGTTGTAATTGTGCCTCGGCCTCAACTACATTATCCTGTAGTTCTCCTGCTTCATACTCCCAATTTTGAGCTGCCCCAATAGCGGTGTCCCGCTCTTCAGTGACTACTAACAGCTGCTCTTGCCGTTGTTGCACCTCCAATTGACTTGCTTGTAGCTCACTACGAGCTTGATGTAGTTCAGTGCGAGTCTGTCGTTGTGCGGCACGAGCTTTCCGTAACCTAATGCGAGCATAATTGCAACTGCCTCTCGCACTTATCTAACCGGTGATTCGCTGGGCTATGAGCGATCCGTGGACCTTCATTGATAAAATCAAGGGTATCACCCCGCTCCGTCGCTTCCCGCAGAGCCTCGACTTGCTCCAAATAATGGTGCTTTGCATCGCAACTACCATATTGGAAGCAGCCGCATATGTTCCCAGGGTCGTCGTGGTGTGTCGCCAAACAGTGTATATGCAGCAAACATACGACGTTGCCACTCAAAGCCGGCCATACCACGGACTGGAATAAGGGCAAGTTGAGTCCCTGCCATGGCATCTTGATGAAGATCACAAAGCTTCATAAGTGCTTCGCCTGCAGCGACCTGCCCAAGTGTCCTCTAACTGAGCCCCCTCGATGGTAACCGAGAAAGGAGCCCATCCATATCGACGTGGACTAGCCGGAATGTCCACCAAGATGGTGCACGACCGAACACCTCTGTCGATCGCTTCCCTACCCAATAGCATGGCATCTCGGTGAAGCCAAACTGTTGGAGCACTTCCCGCAGTATACTTGGGAACCCGGATGACCATCGCAAGTGGAAATACCCATCCGTCTGGTAGTAGAATCCTCACATCTGTCATTTATAGAAAGAATACTGGAACAATGAGAAAGTTTCCAACTCTCAACAGTTTTCAGAAAATTTTTAAAACTGGAGCTGTAATCACAGTCTGTTCCAGCTGACCCTCCTGTATAATTCCACAATTTCATACAGGAAACATCAGATCCAAATGTTGGGATGAATACAAAAGTTGTAGTATACTTCCAAGCTTTCCATATTGTACTCATACAGCTACAACTGAGCTAGGAAATAGAATATATACAGGTTTTAAGTTGACCCATATTTTCTGGAATTTTTGACAGAACACCCCCCCCCCCCCCCGCGTATATGTAGTGATGTCCACAATTTATACAGGGATATCATGATAATATTTTGAGGTAATAACAAAATAAACTTTTTATAACATCAAGTTAACAATACAGAAGTAAATGATTTAACCCCTGAAAAGTTTGTTATACAGGTATCACGCGTGAATTCACAAATAGGTGCAAACTGTTTTAAGTTTTGGACTGCCAGAACCAAGTTTGCGACAAATGGAATTAGACACCGCTATACCCCAGATTTAGATCAGGAATGCAAAATAAAGTTGATAGAGGACTTCCTAAGATTTCCAGATATGTATATATGTGACTATTTCACTAATCTGGATTAAGAGTTATAACTATCCAAACTAAACAGTTGAACTGACTGGTTTGCACCAGTAGTCCTGCAGTCAACTGTTTTGAGTTCCAAATTTGATTTAAATCAAATTTGGAATTAGGAAAAACTCTAAATATAAAACCTGTAGACTTGCCTCTGCCCGTTCTATACATGTGTCACAATAAGGCAGAAGATGTTCCTACAGTGAGTTATGGCAATAT